>JAREIS010000305.1:0-600000 GCA_030060385.1 Muscicapa striata striata | reverse complement strand
AAGCAGGGGGAGGAAGGGGAGAGCAGAGAGAGACCAGTAACCAGAGCCCACAGCAGCATCCCACACTGAGGGTCTGAGCCCAGCGCCAGCCCCAGCTCTCCCAACAGACTTCCAGCTGTGCCCAGCTGCCCAAGGATGCATGGACACAAGCACACATGCCCTGGCTACCAGGTTCTACCTCTGTTCCACGTGTGGCCCAGATGAGCACCTGCACCTGGCAGAGGGCAAAGGCCAGGCCTGAGGCCCCCCATCAGTCAGCAGGTGGAAGGCTGAGCATCCAGCTGACAATCCCCTCTCAGGCTGGGACTGTGGCCAAGTCACAAACTGCTCCCCACACACGTGCCCAGGTGCATCCATCTCTCCCCTTGTCCCCCCCCACCCCCAAACAGCAAGGAACAGAACAAGCCTCATCTTTCATGACTAACATTGGAAAAACCTTCACAAATGTCACTAATGCTAAATAAAGAGAAGTATTAGCGTGAAGGGAGAAAAAAAAATCCTTTATCTAGACTAAGTTGCATATTCGAAGAGTCTGGTAAAGATTTTCCTCATAACCAGATCTTAAGCACAGTCCTACCAAAAAGACATTTTGAGAAGTCCTTCTTAGCTACCTTTCAACACGGTTAAAGCACAACTTTATGCCATCATAATTTGCATTAGCTTGGTTTAAAAAGCATTTTAACTATTCTAAGAACTCAGTATTTTAGATTAAAAGATTTTTCTACCATTTTCATCCCACGTTCTTCTCCATCCAGAACTACTCTACACATCCAATTGCTGGATGTAACACACTATGACCATGCTACTCTCTAAACATTCTAAGTATTTTCAATAATAAAGATAAATAGAAAAGTGTTAATATACATGTTATATTTTACAATGTTTGCATCCAAGCTGTAAACTAATGTTCTTTGAACTATTTATCCTCCATATACAAAAAGAATGAAACACCTTTCAAACACTGTGGGCATATGATTCAAAAACCATTAAACTGAAGGCATTGAAGTTCACTCTACAACACTTCCTTTACCTCTTCAGAAGTAGTTATTAACTAAAAAAAGCAGGAGGTCTTCCCCTTCTCCCCCTATTTCTTCTATTTCCAGCTTTTTCTCAAAAAAGAGGGATTTAGCTGTTATAACAAAAAAAACCCAAAAAATTCTTCATCTTAATGCAAACCAGCAAAGCCCAGAGAATATGAAAAACAGTTGGTTTAAAAATGAGAATCGCTTAGCTTATCAGTTTACTGCAGTCCTTGGGAACACCTGTGTTAGTCAAGAGGCCCTTGGAAAATGAGCCTGATGTAACCCTGCTCACCAGCCAGCTGATGCGCACAGAAGGGACAGGCTGCGTGAAAAGTGTGAGTACCGTGAGGAAGAGGAATTTGGGACCAATATGCAGTTGTCTTTTCTGAGCATACATGTCCACATGGGCTGAAGGCGTGAGTTGGAGGTCCGGCATCCACATAAAATCCCGCTTCACACCCGAGCCACAGAGGCACGTAGGGGCCGACGGAGCGGCACATGGGGCACTCGCGGTCCTTGCCGTCCCTCTCCTCTTTGTTCCCCCAGTTGTGGTAGCCATGCACGTGGCCGCAGTTCAGGTACACCCATGGCTGCTTTTCATCTACAACATCTTTTCTCTTCATGCTGGGGAAGGCCAGGGTGTTGAAGCCCACGGGGCACTGGGGCCTGGCGGCGTTGATCTCCTGCCTCAGAGCCTCCAGGTGCTTGACGGTCGGCGTGCGCGAGAGCCCCTCGGCCGTGCGCCACAGCAGCGTCGCCCCGCACAGGTCGATCAGGGAGCCGTCCTGCAGCTGGTTCGTCTCGTTCTCAACCTTGACATGGACACACAGACAGAGCCGTCACCCAAGGCTCTCTGAAGAGAGACATGCGCTTCCACAATACAAATCTGCCTGGAAGATCCATCAAAGTTTCAAGCAGCTTCTGACTGTCTCCACAAGACACCCACAGAGAGCCTAGTATCAGCTTCTCTTTGCCCTCCTTTTTTCTTCTTTTTTTTTGGAAAAACCCCACTCCAACATCTTAGATGATCAATGTGTGCATTAAAATCGACCACATTGAGTCAAGAAAAGCTCCTCTCCCATCTTAGCTCTTTTCCATCCCTATAGCACTCCCAACTATGTTATTTGAAATGCCTGAAGAGTATCACAAGACTGTTTAAGTCCTCCATCAAATTTCAGACTGTTTTCTTAAAACACTCCTTTATACATGGTTTTCACCTACTTTCCCTCCCATTAGCACTCCTAGCTAAATACACCACTTAAAAAGTTCAATGTAGGATTTCTTTTTGCTGAAACATCCCAAGTCACACTGAACCCAAGTATCACCTGGAAATGTCACCAATGCTTTGGAAACAAGACGAAGAGGGAAAACTCAGAACGCCAACATGGAAATGAATATCCAATAAAATTATAACTATCCTTCATTAGTTTATATAAAAGGAAAAGTAGGAAAACCTTAAAAGCATAAACTCACAAGGGAGAATTGGGAAAATACTTGTAGAATGTGCAGACACCTAGGAGAGTTTGCAGAAATACAGAGTAGATTGGGAACTCAATTTAGGAGAGCAGCCTAGATACGCAATTAAGTAGTAGTTTGCAGATAAACTCAGTCAGTTATTCAGGTTGAGCAAGACACCTTTGTGCACGCAGACAGACACATAAAAGGCAGTGTAACTAATTGCAGAGGTGACAACCATGTGGAATTCCAGCAGATTCCAGCTCTATGCCCAAACCATACCCCTTAAGGCTGCACCATTTTAAACAGCTTGCATAAAACACTGGTCATTCCTCTCACCATTTTCCCCCTCTGTTGAGCTGATCTGGTTTCACGGAGGCTGAACACATTCCCACACACAGAAATCTCTCTCCACACCCCTGGTTTGGAGTCTTCTGTGAATCCATTACGAGGATGCATAACAAGAACTCCATTTGTTGTTAGTCCATCCATTTGCCCATCTGATGTCTTCCATTTTGCAGCTTTCTCCTAAAAGAAATTACATCAATGAGAATCTTTAATTTGGTTGAAATGGAGTTATGAATTAGTTTAAAAAATAAGTCTGCACTGAACTTCTAGTGGGAAAAACGAAAAAGGAATTCCTTACCCCAAGAAAAATGTTTTTTGAGGAGTCAAATCCTGCAGCATATATTCTTGCTGTAAAGGGAGGGTTACGTTCACATATGATTCTGCAGGCAAACCTTGATATTGTGCTCTGCACAGACTGTGTATCCGAATTACTCTGACTCCCAGGAACTGTATCTGTTACTACAAAGTCTATAGGACTCTCTGTTGACCGACCAATCTGGAAAAGCATTAAAAAAAAAAAAAAAAGGTCAGAAGTTTGTCTTTGGTTCTAGGGCAATTGAAATTCAAAGCAATTAAAAGCAATGATACAAAAATCATGACATTACAAGCTTGTTTAATGAATATTTAAAGCATTCCTGTCCACCAGTCTATCAATTTAGGTTTCCAAAGCCTCATCTGAATTGATGAATTTTTCTTTCGCCAAATGATCAGTTATTCTGAAAACTGGGTACAGCCAAATGAAGGAAGGAGAAATAAAATGATGTAATTATGTCAGTTCTAAGATGATTTCCCATTGAAGGCCTTTTCATCAGAGATTACACTCAGGTCAGGCAGACCAGCTGCAGGAGCACCAAAACAGCCAGGGAACAGCAGTTAGAGGGCAGAACAGTGACATACAGTCACTTTGTATGCCCAGAACATTCTGAACAATGCCAGACTAAGTCAAGATAGATGTATGAAAATCGGATTATGTGAGCTGTCTCTTCAGCTCTGGTGGGCATTGAGAAGAAGCAAACCTTTTGTGAAAGACCAGGTACCAGGTGGCAGAAAGGGCTACATTTACACACTCAGAACACAAGAATGTAACATGTGACTACAATCACGTTTTCCTGGTAGCTGTGCTGCCTTTTCTGGCTGCAGGAAACCATGAGTTTTGCAGTCCTGCACAACTGAACTGCAACAGAGCTTATGTATCTCTGCTTTTCCAGTCAACTCATCTTGTACTTTTCCTTGCAAAGAAGAAAAGTAATAATCCTTTCCCAAGCATCCACATAGCTGGGTTTAAATCCCCCTTACACTCTACTACTTGCTTACTTCCACAGCTCTCAGGCTCTTTGAAAATAGGTAGTTATATTAAGACTGGTTAACTGCTGAGCAAGAGACCTAAAGGCTTGAGGTGCTTTTTGGTGAGAGCTGGAAAGCTTTCATGAGACTAAAACTGCTTTGTCAGAACCTATTTTTTTTATTGCTTCTTAGGCAGGATAACCCATGACTGAATACACAGGGACTGCCGGGGCAATTTCAGAGCAGCACACATGCCAGAGCATGCCTGAAGAGCGAACACTCACACAAACAATAGCTTATGTTGCAGTGATTTCATTACAGTCCTTTTGCTCTGTTGTAAGTATTTGCAGTTGCAAAGCAGCTTCCTCCACCACTTCCCAACACCTCCCACCTCCTTAGATCCTGCAGTGGCGTCACAGCTAAATGCTGTGACAGCAAAACTCCTTTCCATAAACTAGTGGCAACAACACGGGGAAAAGAAAAAGCTACACAAGATCACAGTCTGGGAACCAGAAAGAACAAAGCACACATTAAAAAGAACCCCAAAACAAACCCCTTCCTTTTGAGAAAAACAGGAAACAATTATAAGATACGAGGGCACACCACAGCTGCAGATGTGTTTGTGGTCCCTTCTCATGCACAGGAACTGCAGCAAAGTTTTTGTGAACTGCCAGCATCAGCACTGAGGCTCCTGTCTTCACATCTATCCGAGCTTTAGACATTTCTGGGTTTGCTTGGAGAAGTTTAGAGTATTTTTCATATTAGCTGTGCCAAAAGCTTTTCTGTGTTTCCACACTGTATTTCTTCTACCCTCTCTCCAACTGGCTGATCCCAAATCCCTTTGTAAATGCCAGAAGCAAAGTTCCAAGTGCTTAAAGAGAACGGTGCCCTTTATTCTTCATTTTGCAAGGAGGGACTAGGAGACAGACTATACAATTTGCAGACCAGCAATCAAAGGCAAAACCATAATCTTGCACATTAGTCACAAACCCCCCCAAACTTTCACCTTTGCCCAAGTCTAAAAGAGATGTATAGGCACACAGCCTTGTTCATAGGATGGCCTTGGGAATGAACAGAATTAAATTGTTCTGAATCCTGACTGCAGAAACTGACACACACAAACTTTTGGGTGTGAGGGAAAAAGCCTGCTGAGAGGATGCCTTGTTTCAAATAAACAAAAATGAGAACACACATTTATTTCACATACCTGGAACATATCTGTGTTGCTGTCATGTGTATATTCAACTACTACTGTCTGAGCCCGAGACAAAGTGTAAGATATGCTGTGTTGGTCCTTATTACTTATTGCCTATGGAAAAATGCCAAATATTATTGAACCAGTGCACAATAATTCCACAGTATACAGCAGCAAAGCAGAATATATATATATATATATATATATACACATATACACATATATATATATATATATATATATATATATATATATATATATATATATATATATATCACCAGCCTCTTGTGCTAATTAATGCATTAAGGCAGATGGTTGTTAATGACACCTTCAGTTAAACTTCACAAAACCCAGTCCTGGCCACTAAAAAAAAGCTGCAGGATTGATTCAGCAGCAGACCAAACTGGTCTCTTCAGCACACGCTGCAACTAAATAAATGTAACCAGGGCATATTATTAGTCACATTTTGTGTTAAAGCACCACTGGCCAGAACACAAAAGTACAAAACAACCAAATGCAAAGGGTAAAACTGAATGTAACACCTTCATGGCCATCTCAGTGTGAACTTGGCCAACTGGAAAGTGAGGACAAAATCTTTGGGACTTCATTCTAAAAACAGGATTTGAGTTCATAGTAAAATCAGTAAGGACTGATTTAAGATACATAGATAAAAAAGTGGTCATAGGGTAAAATGAAGAAACTCAACATAGGTTGCAGAATTTGTAGCAAAGGTTTCAGTTTCTTAGTCTAGATGTTAATTCTGCAATTACCTATTAGGAACTAACAAACACTTCTAAAAGTGCTGCTAAATAGAACTTACCAGACCATAAAGAATTTGCAAAAATAAATGTTCTTTTCAAGATCTACTATGAATGTAGCTCTACTTCAAGAATTTTGGTAGAAAAATGCTTCTGATTTCAGAATACTTTATACCATTCCCTGAATTTAGGCTCAAGATCCTCAAGTGTCAAGGTATTCTGGGAGCCAAACACTTAACACTACCGTGTTTGTTTAAAGGCCTGATCTTGTCACTGGTAGTTTCTAAACAACCACTAAGCATCCTCAAATTCCATTGTTTTAATAGAAGTGCTCCATTAGTTATTGAACACAATTGCACACACTTGAATAGCCACAATATTTCATGGTAATACCTTAGCTATTATGTATTAGTTTTGACAAGAAATACAGTTAAACTTCAAGGCCTAAACCCCTCCTTTTCTGCTTCTTAATGAGAACTCTGATTCCAACTCTATGAAACATGCCCTCTAAAACCCATCTGTCCTGATCCCTGGGGATCTCCTATCCACTGGAAGGAGCACCAAGTGCACGTGGAGCTTTGGCAAAGGTTCATTTAAAAGTCAGCTGCACGTGAAGCAAAGTTAGTCCTAAAGCAGAGTGAGTTCAAAACCACAAAGTCTAGAACAGATGTCTCTAGTGTGTTTGGAAGGAAAACAAATTTGAAAGTTTTTTATATGACTAGCCTGAGCCCAGAACATTCATGTTTCAAAACTTTTTTTTTTTTTTCAGGCCAAGGAAAGGACTACACACCAAATCTTCTTTGCTAAATTGTTTCTTGCTAACCCCAACAGGTACTAAAAAACTTTGGATAAACACAAACCATTCTTTTCACAGTTAGACATTTATGCTGTTTAAACCATTTTCTAATAGGTCTTAATATGGCACAAGGAGAAATCAGAGAGACTTGAAAGGAGAAATGGAGCTTACCTTTGCTGCTTGAGGGGTACAGGCAATGTGCACAGTGCTGGGTTTCACCCCATTTGCCTTGGGCCTTTTAAATAATGCAAACCTACTTTTCCTTCTTCCTCTATCTCCATTTGGGAGAGACCCATTGTACCTATCAAAAAGCACAGAAAAAGAACAAAGCCCATCATTCCTGTATTACTTAAGTTTCTCGTGAGATACAGACCCACAAGAACTTTCATCCTAAGCACCAAGTATTCTCAATTAGTATAGTTTTACTAATTACAGATTTTCAATTAATCACACTTAAATCCAAGAATTAACACAGTAATGAAACATGCCCACAGGATTATAGCACAGAAAACCCTCAGACTCTTACACACAAACACTTACCCCAATACAATCAATTCACCATATTTGACTGGTGCTTTTGATGGATGATTTTCTTGATCAGGAGAAAACATGAGCTTAGCTAATGACTTCTCAAACTTCAGGTCTCTGATCAAGAGTTGTGGCACACTTTTTTCATTATTTCCTATAAAAATAAAACCAAAATTAGGTGTAAGAGAAAATACTCCAATTACACAAACTTACACACCAATCTGATACCTTAGGTACAATATTTTGTGCTTTCTGCGATTTGGTTTTGCCTGAAATAATTTTAAAAAAACACATATATAAACCCACATGAATTAAGGTTGAATTGCCTTGAAGTACTGCCAGATCACAAAAAAAATTGCACTTAGAAAATTCCACTATGGCCTTAAAACATCCACACTTGTTTTCCTCCATGCCAGTTTTTAGAATAAATGGTACATAGCTTCATTTATTATATTTCATTCAGCTATTGAGACATAGCATCAGATAGGCATTAAATTTAAAGGAAAAAAAAAAAAACCAAAAACCACCAAGCAAGACCAGCCCATTAGCTAGGGAGGCAGAAGTTTTCATGGGAAGTGTTTAAATCAGAGCTTTCCAAGAAGTTTGTGCATTTGCAGATGGAATGAAGTTGTATGACAATTTGATATCAAGGTTGCCATAAAAGTTTAGGGTGTGCACTGTGAAGTCTCATGTTTAGCTAGAGACAGAAGTGATATAAACACATGTTTGAAGGACATTTCCTGAGGGAATTCCATATAACTCCTAATGAAAACAGTCCTGAAGTGCATTTTTTACTCAAACTTCTGCTTTGAGGAACAGTTCATGTTGCATTTTTCACAGCTTCTCATTAACAGCATTTCCAGACACTTTTGACCTAGGCAGCTCATCTCTGACCTTCCTCTAGAGAAGGTCTACCCAGCAGAGCACTCACTTGATAAAGCTGATGAGAGCCTGTCTGAGGCTTTCTTTAACAGAAATAAGAACATTCCCTTGGTCCTTCCAGGTAAGTTTCCATACCAACTCAAAGAGCTGCCAATATTTTTTAGGCCTGATGGTTAATATTCTGCCTTATGTGCAAATGCAATTTTTTAACCCACACAGCACTTTTTGAATCCTGTCATCAACTTTGATCACAACTACAGACCGGTATCTCTGCTTTCTTCTACCTTGACTAGACCATGGTTATTAGCAGAAATGATGTCATCATGCAGATTTTATCTATCCCCATGTTATGTTGTAAGAACAGAGAAAAGGATGCTGCAGTGCTTGACAGCCTGCTCACATTGTTCAGAAGCTGATGCAAAGATCCCTTTACTGAACTTATCTCTATATCCTCTCCCAGCCTGCTCCTTCACAGAGAAGCTTGGCCTTCAACATGTTTTCTCAAATCTACATGTTCATATTCAGCATGCATATGTTGATTGCCATCTGCAATCAGCTCACAGTGCTCTCTAAAAACTCAAGTTTACTCCTTCATGCTATTCCACATATTTGGGAGGGTTCTCACCAATATAGGCAGACATCACACTGTCCTCAAAGCATTTGCTATGATGCTTAGAGAACACAACCAGGAGAGTAAGCAGAAATCTTTCAGTTTCTCCTTTAATTTCTCATGAGTTTCCAAATCCCAAGTCTGGGTACTATAGATTCCATAGTGCTTGAAACAAGTCAACTGCAGCCTGTCTTTGAGGCTAGCACACACAATATCCTGATCCACAGAGAGATGAGTGCAGGTTTATTGCAATAAACCTGATTTGCACAACACTGCTGTGGAGTGTCTGTGTCCCATCTGCAGAACAGTGACACCAAGCTATTTCTGCTGCCTGGGAAGCAGCAAGCACTTTCACTCGACAGCTGTCCTGGTTCAAGCCTTAGGAAACCCATCACTCAGCTGGTGCTGAAAGTGCATTTTACTGATCCAACAGTCTCCCTCTGTCACATAGGAACAATGGCAGCAGCACAGGAGAGAGCCAAGGAATATAGTTTGCTCCAAAACATTTCTGGATTGCTGACCCAAGCATAGCAGTAACTCCCCTAGGATTGTGAGGTTGCTCACTGTTGTAGGTTTTGCCTTTAGAATTCTAAAATGAAGACATTAAAGCAAACTTATCATGTGAAAATGTGACCTAAAATGATGCCAGTAGTCACAGCACATTGAAGTGGAGATTGCCCCATTTGATAAAGAGAGCCCCACAACATTAACTGTGCTCACAATTTCCATGTCTTCCAGGGCCCTCCTTGCCTTCTGGCATCACACCCTGCTTTGGAGCACCACACACAAATTGTGTGCCAGTGAACACACCTCAGGGCTGCTTTACTGATGTTAATACTGAACTATATAGATCCTAGTGTTTAATGCTGACCAGTTCTTTAGACATATTTCCCTTCTGAAGTATTTCTACTTATGAAGTGAGTATAAATCTTCATGTTTTAAATGCATATAAAAATAAGGATATATTTTCTATGAAGTATTTTTACAATCAACTTCAGCATTTCTTGTTTTATTTTAAGATCTTCTTGCATTATACTTGCTTGTAGCTGTCTTCTGAAAGAGCTCATCTTCTCGTCTCCTCCCCACATGATTAACCTATTTTCTGCTTGAATATTGATCTCCTCAACAGCCTCTCCCCTGCAATTTAGTCTTCTTCGCATACAATTAATTTCATTTTAGCCAATAGTTGTCCTCTGCATTCACATTTAACAATTCACAAGAAATACTGCCATGAAATGGTAACCAAAGATTTAAATAGTATAACTCCATATTACAGTGTTAAAGAGCTAATCCTTTCACTTAGAGAAAGTGGAAAGGCAAACATTTAAAATAACTTCAGCCATTAGTACAAGAAGAGGTTTGGTGCAGCTTCTCTTCCTCCATTCATCCAAGTGAACAATTTTAATGGAAAACTAAAAAAATTACATGTCTCAGTTGAGACAACTTCAAAGCCTCATGAAAATAACACGTGAACATTTAAAGGAGACTCTGATGCATTACCTGCACAAGTGACCATAGAACTGTGCAGAAATTATAACAGGGGCCAGCAGTTCCCAGAGACAGACTTCAGCAATACAAGGAATTATACAGAGAATCTCAGTATAAGGAAAGATGTCCCATATCTATTGCTCATTTCCTCTTTAAAACATTTTCTTTTGCTTTACATTTAAAGAAATCCACTCAAGTTTCTTTTGCATGTGATGGAAATCCACTTCTTATCAGACTTAAGGAAGGTTTGAGCGTTAGAAATCTAGAGCCATCATCAATAATACAGCACACTCATCCACTTTCAAAAGTCTAGCTGGAATGTTTGAACTTCATTTTTTTCCAAATACATCTCAGAACCTTTATGAGCCTCACACAGCACTTTCACAACTACTACACCCCCCCGATTACTTCAATTTAAGCACGTACAAGATTTAGCACCTTTAAAAAAATAATCAGTCCAACATACACACTACTTCTCATCCAGTGTGATTGGCCTGGTGGACTGTATCCAAGAGGAAAATATTTTTGCTCCCAGAAATAACAAAGATCAATTATATCCTTCCAGTGAGGTCCTGAAGATTAGTCCAAGGGAAATTACATGTCTATGAATAAAACTCAAGTGCTGTCCCACCTGGAGATGAGTCTAATCTGCCATGGGATAACATCTCCACTCCTGAAATAGAGCAGGCTTATGGATCATTTAAAACTGAGCAAAGAACTTGAAGGAACACTGTTGAGTAGAAGATAAGGATCCACCAAAATATATAATGGGCCTTCTCTTGTATATAACCTGACCAGTTTTATTCCTAGAGCACCACTGTTCTTCAAAACATTAGGAAAGGCTAAATTAAAAAGACGATGTGGCTCTGAAGGGCCAATATATAGCTAAGGAACGAACTGTTGGAACAAAATACACGCAAATTACACTTTTGCTGCTTTTTGCAGCATTTCCAGACATCACTAGAACAGGCTTCCTTGGAGCAAGCTCTGAGCAGCAGACTCTTCTGAACTCCTCCAAGAACCTTCAACACTGATCAGGAATAAGATGTCAATTACAAGATCCCATCTCATTCAATGTTCTTCCAAAAATCATAGAACTGGCAGCAGCAAACATTTCATGCCAAGATTTCTGCTTCTGCCAAAAGTGAAAAGACCGAAGTCCAAAAATGCTTACCTTTGCACAGTCCCATATTATGGATTTGAAAAGATTTTGAGAGTAAAACAACCTGCATGGCTAAAGGTGAGCACAACTGTTTACATTTAGCCCCAAACCACAATGGGTACCAGTTAAAATCCTTCAGTATCAAAAATAGGAAACTGGAATAGGAAGAACTCACGAACTTTTTATTCTTAACACTGGTTCCTCTGGGGGCAGAAGAAAGTTCAATGCTCAATACTATGACATGCAACTGTTTTGAAGGACTGGTAAGTGACAACAACTGAACTGAGAAAGAATTTAAAATTTTTTTAAGGAATGTAAGTCGAGTGTCTTACAAGTCTTCCTGCTCTCTAGTACTCACTAAAGCCACAGAAGGCAAAGACTGGCATAGCTGAGAAAGCAAGCCACAGATTTCTGACTCCATTCCAGCAGAAGGAAAAGTGGTATCGCAGTCTCTCCGGTCTCATGCAAACACTGGTCCCTGCATCCAGACTATCCCCAGGGAAGACCTCCCAAATGATGTTTCAGAGGATGAGAGGTTAAGAGCTCGCTTTCATTGAGCACATAATTTCCACAGGGGACAGAGACAGATGAATTTTGGTTGGTTTTGAACTATCAGCTCTAGCTTAACCAGTCATCTGCAACCATTCAGCTGCCTTTCCTGGTCACCGGACTCACAACTAGTCTTTAGTTATTTCAGCAAGTCTTCAGATTTTGTTTGCAGTAAGACACACAGCACCTTGTGAATTAAGTTTGCTATTTTGTAGACCAAGTACTGCTTCTGGAATTGCAGCAAGAATACCAGTATTTTAATGGTTAAAATGGGGGGGAGGGTAGAACATAAGTTCAATGAGCCCAAGCAGAGATTCATTAAACACTCGGCTGCAAGCTAAAAATACTAGAATAAAAGTCTCTTTGTAATAAATTACCGTCATTTTCTAAACACAGAGCCAGCATTATAGGCTGTTAGCAACTGTAGCTAGTGCCAGACTAGCCCTTTTCTAAAATACTGCATACAGAACCACTTTCACAGTATAGAAAGAAGTCCTCTGTCAATGAATATATTAAAACAAAAATATGCTGATTCAGATGCAAAAAATGGGCATTTTCCCCTCCCATTTTATAATATTATATTTATGTTCTATATCTACATATTTTAAGGTTTGGATATGTGGTTTGTTCTTTTTTACTTTTAGAAATAAAGCAAAAGACATTTTATCTACCGATGTGTTTATTTTTTTACTATTTGCAATTCTGTACTGACTACCCTTGCAATTCTCACATCCAGCTCTTCCCTCAGCAATTCTGAGCTAAACCAGAGGGAATAGGGACAAAATGGAATCTAGTCCTTTTGACAGGTATGCAGTGACAGAACAAGAGGCAACAAACAAGCTACAACACAGAAAATCCTGATTAGCTATTATGGGAGGGAAAGACCCTCAATCCACAGAGGCTATGAGATCTCCACCCTTGGAGATCAGCTACATGTGGCCCTGAACAGCATGATCAAAGGCAGTCCAGCCCCATTTTGAGTCCAGGGACTGAACTGACAACCTCCCAACCTAAATTATGCCAGGAATACAATTAATTTTAGCAAGTCCACACAATTCTATCAGACAACTGGGATATGCACTTTAGGTGCACTTTTGCCCAGTTAGACATAAAGTAACTCCACTGAAACAAGATTTTGTCTTTATCCCTCAAGATTTACACAATAGTGTCTACAGCTTTATTTGGACTTAAAACCCCATGCTGCAAACAAACAATTCACAGTGAGTAGTGTGACAATACCTGACAATACACAAGTAGGACCCAAGTTTGCCAACATCCATTTACACATTTAAGCTCTTTTATCACTCTGGTTTCCACTGGGCAAGTCTCCTGCAACTGCAGGATCAGAAACTCCAATCCTCTGAATACACATACAGTACTTCAGCACTGCATATTCTCGTCTATGGTTACATCTCACCACTTCAAAGGAAAAATCTTGATTTCCAGATTTAAACAACCAGAATACTGAAGTTAAAAGTCACTGTGAGACACAAACAAGCTGAACAGAATACTAGTCTCTCAAGATGAAGATATATGCAAGCATGGAAGGAGGAGGCAATAAGTAATCAAGAAAGAAGGGAAAAAAAAAGAAACAAACATAAAGACCAATGAACCAACCAACAAAAAAATTTTAAAAAACCAAATAAAAATGAAACAAAACACCCTCCCTCCATAGTCACTCCCAGCAGACTGACTGCTTGTTTGAGTATGTGTTCCCACTAAGCCCAGGTTGCCAGGTTTCACAAACAATATAAATAATGTTACTGATCTCCACTGGTGCAAGCAACAAGGGATCAGGCTCTTTGCATCACTATTTCTGAAAGCTGAGACAAAGGCTGAGAAATCACTTTCTTCTACCTGATGGGTGAAGTAACTTTCACCACGGGAAAGTTATTCCCCTTTAACTGTTTTTCCTATAAATAGTTTTGTAAGCATGTATTAAAATAGTTTTTACTGAAGTGATCACTGGGTAAAAAGAGCATGTGTTTATCAACCATAGTTTTAGCACTTCTCCCAGTTTCCAGTTAAAAACAAGCTCACGTTTCCTTCCCACACACACCTGCAATTTTAACATCAGCAGGTTTTAGACTCCACTTTTGAGATTAGCCACATTCTGTGTACAGCTTGCATCATTCACTACAGATGCACAGGGAGGGTATAGTGATGCATCTGTTAGTGCAATTTAAATGCCTATCACTTTAGATCAATAACCATACACTACCTTTCTAAGGAAGGAAAATTCATTTTCTCATTTCTAGAAAAGGAAGTCTTTCAGCATCAAAAATCCCCAAGAACAAACCTTGGGAGTGTGGAGTATCAGCCCAACCTTTTGCTATAGTATGGCTTATTATTTCCTTAGTCTATACCGTACACCTTTTCTTTTGTAACTCAGAATAAGCTTAGTCATCCACTATCCATACACAAGTGTCTTATGATATGAAAGCAAGACAAAAACAAGACAATGAGGCCAAGCTCTGAAATAAGCAAGCAGCTGATCCTGCACAGGACACCAAGCATAAACCAATGCAACAGCTATCTACTACTCTGTCTTGAGAACATCTGTAAAATCTCAACAGAGGAGTTTTTCATTGTCACAAATAGAACGAAAGCATCTCTTTCACGGACACCTGCCGTTAGTGGGCTGGTCATCCTGGAAACAAATCATGCAAGAGGTAAGAGCACACACACAAAACCCCATTGTCTGTAGACACTTTGAAAGGGGCATTAACTCAATAGATGAGAAAATCGACTGTTTTGTTCTAAGGCCACAGCTAATTTTGTCCAGTCTAAGAAAGAGCAATTTTGGTTGAACTGGCATCTAGCATTCTGCTTCAAGTTCTGTTACAGCCCCAGAAGCAAATCTGAGAAGCTCTCAGCAATTTCAGGAAAGACAGGAACAGTGCCTTGAGGACAAGCAACCTTGCTCAATGAACAGGGGAAGTGTTTCAGAATAGGATTTCTATTATAGGCATCTATACGAAAATCTGTACTTCATGATAGCACTCAAAAATAGCATTCCTCTTCAGAAGACTGAAAAAACCCATCTAAGCACAGGGGCCTGATTTCAGTCAGACCTCTGCTGACTTCAGTTCTCTCATTCTGAACCGCCACTTATGACATGAGAATGTGGTTGGGTATACTAAACCTGGAAGATTTATGTAATCAATAATGATCCACTCCAACAGTCTGACAAAAATAAATTCTGAAAATATTCCCTTGGAAAAAGAAATAGTCCAGAATTTTTTTTCAGTTATGAAAAGTAACAGCTGATCCTCCCCTGAGGAAACCACGATAACCTCCTACGGGTTATAAATGATGTAATTCAGACTGTGTGTGGGAAGCCAAAAACATTTGTCTTTTAGCACAAGGTGTCTATTTTAAAGCTGTCATTGCAATATTATCTGTATCCTCAATTAGCTGAGAAGGTTCTTCACCAGTTAATCTGCTCCATTTACATGCAGCCAGAACCCCTTTGCACCCCATCTCCTCCATGCCAGCTTTCGGATATTGTGGTGACAACACGTGGAGCCTCGCATGGGGCTCAGCCCCTCCAGCACGAGGGCCAAGCACCACAGGCTTATTCTTGCTCCATCAGCTGAACTACCTGTCAGAGTTACTCACACAAGCTACTTTAGAAGATTAATTTGCAGCTTTCTCCATGAAATTCTGGCTGCACCTGCACTTTGCCTGTTAGTACAAACTATGCTGAAAAAAAAACAGATTTTCATTTCACTCAGATTATCAAACAAAGTTTATTTGTAACCTGTAACCCCTATGAAAAAGCCATAAAATAATACTATATAGAGGCATGCTGGGAGAACATAAAGTGTTCATTAGCCGTAACATACCTATTTGTATCTTCAGAGAGTGCCTTGCAAAAGTACACACAGAAAAGAAAAAACTTCGTACATTACTAATAGTATAGTTCTGCTGCAGAGTACATTTAGAAACCTTTAGCATCATCCTCTCCACTGCTTCAGACAAATTATACAGTAATACCTTAAAAAAAACAAATACAGTCCCAACTTTCACTCAGAGTCAGCCACAAGAGCAAAACTTTGTAATAGTTCAGACCAAAGCAGAGGCATCTTCTTCTTACACAAAGCAATGGAGCTTTTCAAGTCCAGGAAAATCTACTGTCTGATGCACTGGTACTGGAATACATGGCTGAGGAGCCTGGGCTTGCAGAGAACCACAATGACTTCTTGTTCTACATGCCTGAATGCTACAGTTTTGCTTTTTATGAGCCTCTGACTTCCTGATAAGGCAGTTCATGTACCAAAGTATCTGCTAAACAGCTGTTTATATTACACTAAAGCCTTTTCCACATAGCATACTATATCATCTTAAAAAATAGGAGTTACAGTTACATTTAAAGCCTTTTTCTCAGTTTAGACAACAGAAATATTCAACAGCTCCATGAGAAATTTCCCTTGGTACAATTTTGTTAGGTAACAACAGTTTTAAGGTACCTTGCTCTGCACCCTAAAAATGAGAAGTGACTGACACTTCTTACAACCAAAAGCACTTACTATGCTGTGCACTTCGAATGTCTCTGCCTCTCTGAGGTGGATCGGGGAGCCTGCAGACACACTGCCTGCTCTCAGATTCCCCTTCCACTGCATCACTGAAAACCACTGCTATTGAAGAGACTTTCAGAAGAGAGACTGAAACAATACCACATTAAAAGGGAAAAGTGATTTCGTGCAGAGTACTTACCAGGATATTTGTGTCCTTGCAGTATTCCTACACAGTAGAGAAGAAAAAACCCAACCCTTCAATCTTGTTAAAAATCAGCCGAAATCCACCAACTCCTTTAAACCCCCAGCAACTGCCAGACTGAGTGACTGCTCTGTGTGCTTTTACTTCAGCCGTGGGAAGCACCTCCTGCCTCAAGAGGGGCTGGCTCTGCCTTGCGTAAGCTGGGTAAACACCACGGCACCACACAGCATTGGCTGGAGGCAGAACCGGCATCCTGCTCCTGCTCCATCAATTCATCCATCCCTGGCCCCAAAAAGGAAAAAAGGAAGCAGAGGGTGTGTTGAGAACAATACTGCAACCCAATTGCCTGGCAGCTCTGTGGATGAGGTTCTCAGAGAAACACTGATTTATTTCCTTCTCTTACATAACTGTACCCATGCATGCTATACCTTTTCTTCTTTTTTTTTTTTTTTTTAAACCGTAATTTATTAGCCCAGCTAGCTTTCCTCACCTCCCACACAAAGAGTACTTTCTTAATACACTGAGAATTATACCAGCAGAAATCCTTCAGGCATTGTTATCTCAATTTTCACTAATACTGTAGGACTGGACGCACAACACCCCCACAGATGCCACCTGTGTGTACTGGACTGTCACGGCCAATGATTCTACAACAGCTCAGTCCTGTAGGATGCACATTTAGAAAAGCAAATCTGCATGTGCCAGACCAGGTTATGAGCTCATTTCGCATTCTACCAACATCAAAATCACTGCATCAAGCCAGTGGGTGGGATAATTTAAATGTCTGAGCCATAAAGTGATGATCAAGTTACCACAGCTCCCAAGTTACCTCATGGAATTGATCATGCAAATGCTGCGAGGCTGCTGAAATCACGATATGACAAGCAGCTTAACATTTACATCCAGCTCTATATCGCAGCCGTAGTGGTGAAGAAGGGATACATGGTTACCCTGGCTCAAGCAATGTAGATACAGCCTGACATTTTGTAGCTCCATATTGTACATGTGACTGTTGCTCGTGTTTCTGCTGCTCCCACCTTGGCTTGCCATCTTTTAAACACAATTTTACAGACTATTCTGTCAATGTTTTAAAACATTGTTATTTTTTAGCTGGGTCTCTTCCCCAGTTTACCTCACAGTATAGCCACTGGGTAACACTCAAACCTAAGAACTGTCAAAACAGGTTTTTCGTTCATAATGCTATAATACAGCATATGTTGCAGCTCCACGGAAGTCATCTTCACTGCTGAGAACAAGGTGAATGCATCTATGTTTTCTCTTTTCTCAATCAGTACTCCACAGCAAACTTTCCCCTAAGTAATACAGTTAAGCTGTTCTGTTACAGGAACTTGTCACCTACCCAGAAAATTTTGCTACAGAACATCTTGTTATAGGTTATTCTGGATAATAAAACTATACATGGGCTCAAAGACACTTACTTTTCTCCTACCACAAATTATTAAGCACAAAAATAACACTTTACTCCATAGAAGTGGTTGAGCCACAGCTGCTGAACACTGGAAAGTACTTGGAGAAACACTGATGTACAGGTGCTCCCTTGTTTCCACTCTTCTGGTGTCCAAAAAAAACACAGGACTGAACACTGCTCTGAAATGGTATGGTCATTGTCACAGCTATCAGATTACTAAACTGGCAAGAGTCTAAGCAAAAAACCAAAACCACACACTGATCTCCAAGTATTTCAGCCCAAATAGTTTTGCTTATCTGTTTTTGGGTTTTTCCTGTAATCCCATTATAGCAAGGCAAATGAGGGGATAGGGACCTTCTGCATCAATCCCCACAGAAACACCAGAGACTCATCGAGCCCGATCTTGAGACTTAGGTTGAATCCTCCTCCCTGCCAAAAATCAACAGCCTCATGCTACTGGCATACAAACCCAGCTTTTCCACTGGTAATGTGTAGATCCTTAAAATGGCAATTTTTACCGGGGTGGAGGAGTCACATCACCCCACCGCCCCCATCACTCTCAGGTATTTTCTGTTTTGTCCCAGCCTATACAAAGTAGGCAGCTTGAATGCTGTTTTAATCAGGACTTCTGATTAAATTAATCAGGGTTACTTCTGTGATTTTGTTTAAAAAGAAAAAAAAAAAAAGAAGAAAAAAAGAAAAAAAAAAAAAAAAAACCACATTAGGACTGCATTAGTATCACTTAACACACAGATACGGCACCAAGAGTACAAAAGGTGCTCTGTATTCAGGTATTTAACTGTAGTGATTAGTTACATTAGTATGATCACTTCTACGTTGCACTACTTTTGCCACACAAGTCATAAAACTTGAGTTGTACTGTTTCAAAACATCCTGAAAAGCAGAACATGAAGACTAATTTGCTTTTAGAACTCCTTTATTCTCATTTTACAGATGCAACTGTTCAGCATTCAGGTCAATAAGCTTGTAGATTACCTTACACTGCAGCCACCAAAGAAGCAGCTGCAGGTGGATTTGCTTACTACCACCCCACCCAGCCTCCTGCAGGTAACAATCCTTACCTGCCTTCATATTCGTGACCCTCTGGAGCTATCAGGCAACACCACACAATGCCCTTTTTGTAGCTAATCATGCCCATCTTAATCCAGGTTTTTTGAGGGCTTATTTTGCCCCTAAGCACACTCCTATGTAGCTGCCTCTGAATCTTTGTCTCTCTGCCTGTGTTTACTCACAGCCATGCTCTACTCAGCTGTTCTTGTGTCAACATTGCCCCCCACTTTTATGATGAGGAGGGTTTAATGATTTTCAAGGAATTACAATGCCTTGAGGACTGGAAGCAAATGCCTCCAGCATGCTGTCACTAGGCAAGCTGATTTCTCCTGGAGTACAGATACCATGCCAGACTAAAACAATGCAATCTGTAGCCCAAGATATCACTGCTAATTTCCTGAAGTGATGCTGAATTGCAGGGGAGGTTCTTTCCTTGAAGTTGTTAAAGAAATAAAGGGCTCTATCGTCATGCTCTTCTATCTGAGTCACAAACAGATGCTGTACAGTTTGATATAATTACGTGATTTCACATGACATTCAACATAAGCTCTGAAGAAGAATGCATTTCTAGCTGTTCCAGCTAAAAAGACAGCCTTACAGATAGGGGCAATGGGCAACAGTATGGCCTCTAGTGTCCAGACTGGCAAGGAGCCTGAATGGCAAACTCTCCATGCTGGAGTCAACCTTATCAGTTTATTACTGCTGCATTTCAAGACTGACATTCTAAACACCTGTTGATGATTTTATTCAACAAAACAGGAAAGGAGTGAAATAAAAACCCTACACAGGATAAGAGCTTGAAATTACTACACACAGTGTATATAAAAACAGAGACTGAAGGAAACACTGTGAAAAGGGAGCAAAACATCTGGTGGAAGACCAGGACATGCAATGATCCCATAGGAGAGGTATATTTGTACTCTCAATGTGGAATATACACTCTACACAACCTAAATTGTTTCCCATGAAGTCAGGGGTTGAACTCTGATCAAAGCCAATGATATTCAAATAAAAAAAATATTTCATGTGTGGTAAGGCATTAACACAGTTAGGGAGTTCCCAGAAGCCTAATCTCAGGTGCATGAGAGAAGAAGAAAGAAGGGAAGATTACTGACTTACCAGCCCCACTAATCTTTTATTATGTTACGTCACATGTAATCTCTGTGCAAGGAGTTCCCATGTCACGCTGCTAATAAAAAGTCATACTACAGTGTTTTAAAGAGATTATAGAGTGGGGGGGGACCAGCCTGAAGCCAAGAACATGCTATTTAGAGTGTACAATGGAAATGCTAATCAAATAATCAGCAGGAAGAGGAGAAGGGAAGGAAATGACCTAATCCTCTGCACTACTGTGTGGTGGCTTATGGCAAGAAGTAAGAAAGTTCTTACAAGGGCTGAGAAAACAAAGGTCCATTGTTCTAGCTATGGCTTCCAGATAAGAACTCTTTTCTGCACCTCAAGTTTCTGTTACATGAAGGGTAGATGGTACTTAAGGAACTCTTCTATACTGACCACTTTTGGAAGGGGTAGGAGAAGTTAATTAGATTTACAGGACAGCTGAGTAAAAGATCTAAATAGAATGTCAAGCTCTTAAGGCACAACAAATGCTCTTCAAACATATGTGTCAACTCTAAAACGTTCATCCAGCCATGGTGATCCTTAAGCAACTGTGGGGCAATTTTTCATTGAAGCAACCTAGTTACAAAGTGGCAACAAGTCATCACACTGCACAGAGTTATTTCCCATCACAGGAGCCACACTTTGCCATCAGACAAACCTAATAAGCATTTCTTATGAAGTCCAGTTCCACCCTTACATTTTTGTGTGCCTGTTCCTCAGCTACACCAGGGAAGTCCTTCAAAATAGAAATGGGGCCCAATTCCACACAGCAACTGTTGCCCAAGTAAGACATCTGGAAATTAAGCTGCTCTTAAAACAATACTGTGGTTTAACCAACCCCAGCCAGTCACCAAGTACCATGCAGTTTGCTCACATCGCCCCTGGCCCATGAGAAAGGCAGGAAAGTCAGGGGGAAAAAAAAGGTAAAATCCTCAGGTTGAGATAACAACAATTAAGTAATGAAATAAACTAAAACAAAACAAAAAGGAAAAGGGAGACAACATAAAAGGAGAAAGAAAAGAAACCCAAGAAAGTAATGCACAATTGCTCACCACCCCACTTGCTGATGCTGATCCGTGAGCAGCAGTCAGCCCCTCCCAGCCAGCTCCCTCCAGTTTATAATAGTGGGATGATGTCCTCTGGTATGGAAATCCCTTTGGCCAGTCTTGGCCATGCTCCCTCCTAGCTTCTTGTGCAGCTCCTGGCTGGCAGAACATGGGATCCTGTAAAGTCCTTGATTCAGAGTAAGCACTGCATTAACACTATTCTCATCCTAAACACAAAACACAGCATTGTACCAGTTGCTACAAAAATTAACTCTATCCCAGCTGCAACCAGGACAGATGGTTCCTCACCTGGCTTCAAGTACCAGCTGAAGCACCAGATGTGCTGAATTCCTAAAAATTCAAGACTGAAACAATGACAGGCAAAGCCTCATTCTGAAGAAAGCACATTTATTTCCAAAAAGGTCAAACTTGTGCAGTCATCTGCCAAGTCAGAGCCCTACAGACATAGTTGCACCAGGCTTCTTTCCAAACCAGTAAACTTTAATTTTCCAGATACCTGGAAAAGGCTATTGTAAAAGATTTCTTTTTAAGTTCTCTAGGATCATTTCTGGTTCAATTAATCTTGGCTATGCACAAGCACTTTCTTCAAAATTTTTTAGATGTTGTTCAGCAATCTTTCAGGATCAGAACACAGATTCACTGAGCTTCAGGTATTATGGTTTCTCCTAAATAAAGGGAGGCCCAATTTGAATTCATTTCCAAGACACAACTTTATTTGCAAAGCCTTTAAGGTTATAGCAGAACTAGCTGAACCTGCATTACCTGAAATTTTTCATTGCCACAAAGCCAGATCATTTGACCATGGACTTGTACAGAGTCCTAAGACAGTTGCTAGAAGTAGTAACACTTTCAGTTCTGAAAAACATCTTTATCTCAGTGATGAAAAACATTTCATGTTAGATTATTCATTCAGATTAGCAAAAAAATATAGGAAAATTATTCCGTTACAGAAATTCAGCTATAACTGTCTGTCTCCTCAACTCACACTCCCCACATTCCCTGTTCTAGGGAAAAAAATATGTTAAGAGGGACAAAGTTTAGAAACTAATCAGTACAGTTTCTAATCAACACACAGTGTGTGTTTTTCTCCCACATCACACAGATGGATCTCTTACAAGAAGGCAAATGTATTTACCCTCTAAGAGATCGTGAAGCAAAAAGTCAACTCTATCCAACAGCCCTCTGTTTTTTCCTAAATTCCTAACCACACTTACTAAAATCTTGACACCCGCCATTTTGACTGTAGTCTGTTTCCGGTAAAAAAGTGCTGGACAACCTCAAAACAGCTCCCCTCACTTCTGCATGTCAATGTCCCAAGTCCATAGGTCATACCTGACTATTTTGCAGATCACTGCTAGTAGGCATAACCATCTTACTGTATTCTTCTCCTCCCTTCAAACTTTAGACAATCCTTACACAAGGTAGAAAACGTGGTCCTCTCTAAGCGCGTCACCTGCAGCATTTGCACATAAAAGCATATGAGGTATATTCCTCTGGAGAGCTGTCGGAGGGCTGCCTCCTCTCTGCAAGCCAAGAGCCAGGTTTGCACAGTGTCCTGCTAGGAGATGTCAAAGCCCTGAACAGACACATCGGGCTCAACACCTCTGTGTCCTGCACTTCTGACAGTCAAGGACAACTTTTTGGGAATACTTTAAAAACTCTTTTATGAACTCAAGTACAGAACAAATATTGCTTTAGGCAGGAACCCAAGAGAACAAGAATTGATTACTTATCACATGCAATAGGTTTCTAATAGAGGTATACTGAAATGTGTCCAAATACATTAAAAGCTGTCCCTTAAAACTAAGGTGAACCAACATTTATGCTAATACAACTTGCATTTATACATAAACACAAAACTAACTTTTTGGACACTTTAGTTCCCATGTGCATCACCTCCTACAGCCAGTAATTCAAATAGGACAGTTCCAACACTTTCTGCTGTTGGACCACCTTCCTGTTACTGCAGCTTGTTACTGCTCAGAGAAAAAAAAAAAAAAATCCCATGCCATTTGATCAGATCTTCATCTTTCCTTTCTAATCTCATAGGCAATGCATAAAGCATTTAGCATATACAGGCACAATACTTCCAACACTTCTAATCCAATTTAGCTAAGAGGTTTACTGCTTATAAAAATAAACAGGCCATTTGTACTTTACCCCTATGCAGGCACTAATACTTAAAAAAAGGTCATTCCCAAATAGTAGCAGTTCAGTGATAGAGATGCCATCCCTAAATTCTACTCCTTGGCTGAGACAGAAATACAGTTGCTTCTTTAGAGGTACAATGCTCTTGTCACGTGCAATGTTTGGTATTATTGTGCTGAACATATTCCCAGCAAAAAAAGCCCAGGACAGAATACATCAACCATGGAGCTGTACTATTTCTGTTGGGACTCAAGGGACTTTGGTGTGACCATACAGCCAGGTTTTAATTAAGAGCTAACTAAATCATTATGTTTCACATTTGACTTACAGTCATAGGTTTTCAAGGTTATCACCATAGTTTCAAGTTTTTAATTTTCTATGTCCAAAGAAAAATGTTACCTTCAAATAGAAGGTATCTAGCTGAATATGGCAATTTCAAATTAGTACAGCCTTCAGTTCCAACCAGAAGAACATTAGGAATATTGGGAAATATTCCCAAGAGTGTGTGTCACAAAAGATAAGCAAAGGCATTTTGGTACTATGAGAGTGGCCTGTTTGTTTTCAAAAGAGCCAGGCATTTGAAATCTGTATTGCTTCTTGTCTACTCAGCATAATGTCAGACAAAATTTAGCAGATGAAGACAAAAGTAATTTTAGATTGGTTGAGTACAGGGCACTGTGACAGAACACTTTTCCAGCAACTACCAAAGTGATGCACCCATTGTGAGGCAGCGTTAAAAAGTGCAGCTGTAGTTTCATGGACTGCCCCAGCATTTTCAATGATGCTATAACACATTACAAACTATAATGCAATTACATTAGCAAGGCAGCACTTTGACTCTTTGTAATTCTATCAGCAAAGAAAGTGTTCCTGAAGAGAAAAAAAATGTTAAACCTTGAGCCACAAGAATTCCACAGCAGAATTCTGTGTGCATATAAACCTTCAAACTTTGACCTAAACTAAGACTCTTAAAACTGAAGTTTGAGAACACAAGTTCATCATATTGCTCATTAACTAATGCTAGTTTATTTACGTGACATAAAATAGTCAAGCAAAACAGCCCAAGAATTTCTTCCGGGGGTGGGGGGGAAACAAAAAACCAAAAACACAAAAGACCCCTCCCCAAAACACTCAACAAAAACCCATGCTTAAAGCTCTGTCTTGGCTAGGGCTCTGGCTCTCTGTACTTAATAGCTCATACTTCAAAGCTACCTGGAGACGACTCCCCAAAACCAAAAAAAAAAAAAAAAAAAAAAGGTTGAACAGTTAAAGATGGAGCTAGATTTTAACTAACACAAGTATGAAATAAAATCGATATTTTTCTCATTCAGGCATTTTTCTGACATGCAGAACTATCTTCAAACTCACTTCCAGTAATGACCTCTGCTCTGCATTTTGTACCTAGATGCCCTGAGAGGCAGGCTTTGTGCAAAGAATTGCTTATTTTCTCTCAAAGAAGAATTTTTCCATTCTGGAAATAGGAAACACTGTTGGGCAAACACATTGAAAAGAGCATACAGCCACAAAAAATGGCAGTTTTGACAGCACCACAAACAAGTGATTTTTGAACAGTACTAGATGGTTCAGAACACAGTAGTACTTTAGAGAGTTTGGAAATAAATTTCAGATTATTTACAGCACCACTTATTTATTAACCACATTGACTGGTTAATATAGTACAGATTTCTTCCTTTCTGAACCTTGAGAAAGAGATTAAGAAAAGCCTTCACTTTAACCCATGGTGTGCCTTCCAGACACCAAAATGCAGCCTGTGTGGGTATCTTCCATAGGAATCGTAGGCCCTGTTTTTCTAGTACAGAAATATTAACAGTAACAATTTAGTCCGGAGAAGTCATTTCACATGTCCCTTTTCAGTCAGCCATTCAGTGCAGACCGATTAACTTGAAGAAATCTGGCTCTTCAGAAGTGATCTTCAAGCTTTTCAGAGTAGGTTGGTCCCCCTGGACTGATATTGCTCGTGAACATTGTTTCAAATTGCTAATAGCCACTCACAGCTCAGCGGCGCCTCGTTCACACCTACTCACAGCGGTTTGTAGAAACCCTGCTCACATTCAGGGTCGCCGCTCGTCACCAGTTACTCTTGAGAGCTTAGTGATGTCTCCTGCCACCCTTTTCTAGAGCAGAAGGCTCTGAGCTAATGAACTGTCATGGGCAACCTTGACACAAGAAGTCACTACCCAGATTCGGCAGAGATGTCTGACACATTCAAGCTTCTGAACCAATGAAAATTCAAAGTTAAACAAAATAACAAAAAAAAAAACCCCTCAAACATTTAAGGACTACCATCTATGTAATTAACTATTCAACAGGTATACTGAAAAAAAAACTAAATAACTTCAAATATGGCACAATCATTGGAGCCAATTTGACACTAAACACCCAGCATGACTTCATGAACTGTCAGGTGAATTTTGATGAAAACTATGAGTTTGTCAGGCTGTGCACTCACTGTGTGTTGCCTCGACACAACTTAGTGGCAGAACCAATTCTCAAGCATGCTCAGTCTCACTCCAGCAACATCAACATCAGCTGTAGAATAAATACTCTCTAAACATAAAGGAAAGAAAACACTTTCTCTGGATTAGCAGCCGCAATTGTACCTAAACTTTTTAAAACACTGGCGTCATTGTGCACTTTTAGCATTTCACTGATGGAAGTGTGTGGATTACACATCCCCACAATAAACCTTGAACCATACAAATAAATAGAGCACTGGCAGGAGCTTGTCCTCCTCAATTTTATAATAGATATTCCTTGTGTGCAAACACAACTACTAGGACAAAAAGATGCAAGGTCAGCCACTCTGAAATGTTATCAACACTACAGAATGTTACAAAACCAACATGAAGAGTATATCACCTCCAATAATTTTATTAGCTTCTGAGGTGAAGCATTTTTCTTTTAGTAATCACTTCCAAGCTGAGGTTTTTTTCCTTGTTAGAAGTGAGGCACTTCATTTAAATTGCAGAAAAACATTTAAAAGCCCGACAACAACAAAAACAGGCAAGCACAAAAAACTATTTTCTACAAAAGTCTTCACTTTAAAACCAATCTGAGGCCTAAGCTCTTCATTTTGAAAGCAGAGTTTAATATTGTGGTGGGGAAGAACCTATAACTTTAGATATACAGGTATTTAACTTTCATTATACCTAAAATCTAACAGTTATAGTAGCTCTCTTGTATCAGAAATAATCAAAGATGCACTTTTTACATCTGCTCAAGAGACTGATGTAAATATTACAGAGTTATAGCTGTTGACACAAAGTTTCAGCCCTGAATCTTTCTCAACAAGAATCATGAGTCAGAGCTGGATGCCTGTGGGGCAAAGCACTACTTCCGGGAACAACTGCACATTCCCAGTTTTGTGACAGAGACCTGTATTTTACTGCTTCTGGTAATAAAATTTACATCCTCACATTTGCTGTACTGGGATTTGCCAAAGTCCAGCTGCAGGACTAACAATATGTTTTACTTCTTCTAGGTCCTTCTTTTTAAAAACAGGACTGAGCCTAACATGAAGGGGTATGAGTTTAGGAATTACTGGATTTCTTTTCATAGTTAATCCTGTCTCTTCCAGTCATCCTCCCTCATTCAGTAATAATGAAAATCCTCACACATTACTTACTAATTATTTTACTAATACATTGAAATAAATGTCTTTCCTTCCCAAAGACATAGCATTATTCCTTAACTTTTAATATAGAAGTCTACCTAAATCGTAAAGATTGTATAAGAAAAAGAAAGGCAGCAATTGTCATCCCCAAACCAACACCACTATAATTGTATACACTGAAGCAGGAAGATTTATCTTTATTGGCAAAAAAAAAGTCCAGAATACAAAAGTTAAGCAAAGATAGCAAAGCCTGACACAAAGGGGCACTGAAATATTACAGTCAAAACTCCTAGTGAAGTGGCAGCCAACTGAAACCAAAGATCATAAGAAAAGCCTTCTTGCTAATTGAAAGCAACATGAAATCTCTTTTTGACCACAAATGCACAGAGTAATCTAAACCATCTTCAGCATACAGGAGACTGAATCCTTTGACGGAACTTCAGCCTTCCAGGTAACTGCCTGCAAACTCAAAATGCTCCAAAGATGGTTTTTAGTGTCACAAATGAAGACTCTCTAATTAAATTTTAAAAAGTAAAAATACTTGCAGCCTGTAAGTTTAGCCCAGATTGGAATTCTGCAACAAGATACTCTTCCTTAAGTGTCTTTAAAGCGTGCCAAAACCATTAGTTAAAAGGATAATCTAAATAAAGCCATTGTTAAAAAAAAAAAAACTACATCATGCCATGGCTGGAACAGCTAATGTACTGGTCAGTGAGGAAGGATCATTTCCTGGCACAGTTACAAAGCAGCAGACTTAGTTCTCTCTCTCTTTTCTTTTTATTACTATATTCAACCTCCCCAATGTTTCACAGAAATAAAACTGAGATTGGTAGCTCATCTGATTAGCAGACGATCAATTGTACTGAGCAGCAGGACTGACTTTGTTTCTAATAATACTGTTAAAAAAAACACATGCCAAGTAACGAAAAGAAATTAAGAAATTGAAGCCCATATTCTGTTTTTCACCATCTACCAGGTCACTTCACCAAACCTGATACTTGAGCCAAATTACGCAGGTAAGTAAGGATTCAGCTGCACTGAAGGCAACTGAATTCAGCAGCACAAGCAAGATCACTATCAGCCTACCTATGCAAGACTGTACTAGAGCAAATCTTGGCTAGACACGTAATTTAATTCACCACTCTGGTTCTGGAAAAGCCCCAGACCTTCAAAATAATTACACTGCTCTCAGAGACAATGTTAACTCTCAGGTACAGTATTCAAGTTGTTTCTCTGAAGAGATGAAGCATTTAAATGCCAGGTACCCTCCAGCTTCAACACTGTTTCACAGCTCTCCCTAAAGTTTTTCCAAGTGTTTTTGGCCTATGCACAAGCACTTGAACACAGCAAGTCCTCTCTGACCACCAAGTTTCATTAGACAGAAACTTCTTCCTAATGCATTTTTCAACAAGACTCTAAAGTTTATAAAAGAAAGCTGTAACACCTACATTACTTTTAAAGGTCTAGACCATCCATACTGCACTACCTCTTGAGCTTCCCCTTGAAACACACTTGCAGAGTTAAGGAATTTTGTACTAAGAATTCACTCATGATAGCAACTTGACAGAAAATCAAGAGGCACAGTGAAATACAGGGCTGATCAGAAACTAAAATAAATACGCAGCATGAATTATAGTCAGCATACTCACATTGAGTAATGAAGTGGTGTTTCCCATACCTGTTTCAGGCTGATAACCACCAATACTGACTTCTCATAACTAATTTCAGGATTTTGGCAGTTGAAACAGAAATAGCAGCCATTGAAGTACTGATAGCTTTGATCATGAAAAACATTATTATGATTAGCATCTCATGCTATTTGCTCCAATCTCCTGAGATGTAAAATAAAACTATAAACATTTTCAAAGTTATGCCAAAAGTCCTCTCACTATTAATCACACCTTTTACTTGAGGTTGTACTCTCAATTTCACTAACATTAACTCCACTTGAAAACTGGTCTAAGCAAGGTAAAGTTGATGTTCTCACAATACCACATTAATACTTTGGTTCAAGCAATACTGAGAGGAGGCAGCAGCTGTTGTCCTCAAACCAGAGGGCTAAGGAGAAAAAGAACAAGCCACAGACATTCACAGGCAAAGCTACAGAAAGCAATACAAGAATTTTAAGCCTACCACATCAGAGGGATACATAGTCAGTGTAATAACAAAACTTAAGGCACAGCTCCCTGAGCTTCTTAGGAAACTCCCACAATTAATTTGTTTCTCTTGAGTTAGTAAAAAAACTCAGCTCATGGAAAAACTCTGGTCAGCAGGTCTGGAGTAAAGACAGGCCGAGGACTGCATAGCTCAGATCTGGGGAGGGGGAGCTTTGTGTGTGCACAGTCCAGAGAGATGAGATAGAGAAGGCAGCATTCTCATCAGGCAGTAAATATCATATCAGAGCCTCTGGAAATAACCTTAGGTAGAAATCCAACATCAGGGCATGAGAAAGTAAATTTGGCACAGTTTAAAAGGCATGTCACTAATACAATAATCTACATTTTATAAAAGCTGTAGTTGCTGTAGAGAGATACTATCCAGTGAACTAGTTAAAGCATTCTCTTCCACTTATTTTAAAAAAATATAGTGATTAGAGAACAAATACCTTTACAGATAGTTACAGCAAGACAATAGTTTGCATTGTTCTACATGTGTACTTTTAGCAGCTTATCTCAATCAAAATCTTCCAGAGGTAAATAAAAGCTCTATTTGAAAGGAACTCCAGAAGTAGTTACCAAATTCTCTAGAAGAAAAAATTGAAAAGTTCATGTGCAAGTAAAAAAGTTGTTCTTGGAGAACAACTGTGCAGATGCAAACTCACCGTGTCCAAGCCCCTCGAGATTGTAACCGCGCTTCCACTTGGATTTACGATACATTATCAAAAGCCTCACGCGCAGAGGGAAAGGGACCTGTTGATGATGGTGGCTGTCAACAATGAGCTGAGATCAGTTAGCTGCTAGTGCAGACAGGACAACGATTTTCAACACTGTGAGAGAAAGCCAGAGTGAGACCATATGGTTAGGCCCCGTCCACATCAGCAATTGAGAGCTGTCAGCTGGCAGAGACACAGGTAGGAGATCTACCTGTCTCTCACAGCCACTGTAAAGAATGGTTCTGTAGAGGTTAGCTCAGTGTCTCTGGAATACACGTGTCTTTGAACACAGCATATACCCTCCAGTCAGTAATCCTAGTGCAAGGCAACTCAAATGCTCAGTTCTTCAACATTACTGAGGGAATTCAGTTGCTAGTTGGTGTTCAGGATTTACGGAAATTTAAGAATATGCTCTGAAATTATACTGGATAAATCATAGCTTTACATTTACAGAAGACTGCCAGGTGCAGGTTAAGCATTAGACAGGCGCTGTCAGCAAACTCCCTGGATGTGTGTTATTCAAAACCATGCAAAAGAAAGGGATTAAAGGGCTGGCTTTAACTTCAAACTACTAGAGTAAGGGGACTTGGACCAGATGAACTCCAGAGCTCCCTTCCAAATTCTTCTCTTCACTGAGAAACCTGGCTATTAGCACAATGGAATGACTTTTGCAAAGATAGAAGCCCTGCATCACAGAGCTACTATTTATCACCTATTTGCATGACTGCAGGAATGCCTGAACTTAGTTGTTAAAGTATAGCAGGAACACATTCTGCAATTAAACAATTCTAAGGTGGCATAAAGCACTGCTGCCTGCAAAAGCCTGCCTGTGGCCTGGCAGCTACATAGCACAAGGTTCTGCAGAACCATGATTTCCACAGACCCATGCTCCAAACTGTTTCTCAATTGGATTTACTCAGTGCTGAGTGCACCTGAACAGATGACAGCAACAAAGAGCTGGGACCCCTTTCCATATGACTCTGTTCATTTGCAGAAAAATAGTAAAATTATGTATTTTTAAACACATGGAGTAGTGAGATAACAGGAAATAAGAATTTATTCCTGAGCAGTACTTAAAAGCTATGTTAAATCTTGAAAAACAAGGAAACTTTATTCCCATTTTTAACTAGAGCTAATTTTATTTTCTGTATACTCACTCTTCAAATTTATTTTGTTCTTTTAGGTAACAGAAGCTATATTCATCAGTAAAAGACTGCTTAGTACAGCAATAATCTTATTAGCATGCATATGGAGTTAAAACTAAGCTTATATGAAGGATGTTGTAAAATTAAGCTTGAAAACAAGCACAGTAACAGTAACAAATGAAAAAAATTAAAATTCTGTCTCGGTTACAAAAACACATTTGGAACAACCTGAAGTTCTGTCTCCATCAAGGCTTAGTAATTTCCAGCACATTTCTTCACAGGGCAGTATTTTGTCTGCTCACACTAATGCAAGATACCTCCATAATCAGTTGCTACAATAAAACCTGGGATACACCAACATTAACACAGGTTATGGTCCAGTTGGAAAACTCTTCCACCAGCATCTCTTCTCAATTGGTCACTTGGTTGCATGCTGGGAAAGCATCTTCTGGCAATGCCTGGCAAAGATAATCTGCAGAAACTGACCATGCCCCGACAGAGACTCCAGTACATGGAGTGGAATGAGAAGACAGGTGTAGGTAACAAAACAGTGTCTGAAGACTGTGAGATATCTGAAGATTACCAAATCTTAAGTAACATTCCCAAAGATTAATCAGCATCTCTGAGATGGAATAAAATCTAAAATATAAACTATGGCTGAGAACTAGACATCTGACTTAAAACCATGTTTAGTTTGTGAGTGAGGCCTAAGAAAAACCACCAATTGCCATGGTTAAGCTTACAATACAGACTAATTTTGAATTCCCATATACTTTAACTACAATGATTATCATTAATAGGGAATGTAGAACTCATTGCAATTTTAAGTCTTTCTCTATCAAGAGAGATTCTCCCACATAGATGTAGGGCTCTGAACCACTGAGTAACTTCACCCTCTGCTAGGGTTGTTCAAGTTGCAAAAACCAGAACAGAACAGGCTGCCATTTAATAAAAGCAGCCTCAGCAGAAGGAGTGAAAGGGAAAACCCAGGCTTCATTGAATGCCATGCTGCTCCACATCAACACAATGGAGGGGAATCCTGTCCCACTCTGAGTGCTAGGAGCCACCTGGCCAGAAGCCATGCTTATGCACAGCTACTTGGCCTTGAGGGTTGAAAATAAAAGATGAACAGCCAAAATTTGAGGCCAGCAGACACAGCTGTCAGGCAGGGATCAGCAGACCTGAGCACTGTAGCATTAAAAACACTCCAGCCCATACTGGTTGGCAATTTTGCACTATATCCTATTATTTCCCTCAGTTATTTTATTTCCTTCCTCTCTTTGTCTACCTACCATAATTCCTACTTGTGCTCTGCTTCTCTCCCCTACCTCTTCCCTTTTTTGTCTCTTTGGAGTCCAAGGTCTTTCTGTCAGGCTTCTTTCTATTCATATAGCATGGCAGTGCTGAAAAATCAAAGTTCACCATTTTTGGTATGTTTAGCTTCCTGTCTCAGGATTTTATAAAAATCAAGTTTCTTGAAAGACAGTTGACAGACTCTCCTTTTAACACTGTCCTCAGTCACAACATATCAGTCAGTACTGAAGAAAAAAATAATGCAGTGTGCTGATTTAGCTTCTGCAAATGGAGAGTCTGGCCACTGCAGAGACATCTGATCTACAGCTCTCACTGACATGGACAGTCCTTAGCCACACAAATAAAGACTGTCATGGTTCTTCCCCAAACTCCTGCAGGGAAAAAAATTAAGATGCTAGCAGATTGGATGGAACAGCTCTAAGAAAAATCAATAACAGTAACTGTAAAATCTAAAATTAAAGCGAGTCTGGTTTTGATGCTTTCAGTACACACGGTACGTTAAATTTGGCTTAAGCCCAATGGAACATGTAGTACTTGTGGACAACGTCTGCAAAGAGCTAGAAATATAGTACTTAGTCTTTAAAGAACAAACAGAAAGCCTCAGTTCATTTCTACTTCATGCGTCTGAAAAAAAATTAAATCAAGGTGATCTTTCTGGGGGAACATTTGTATTAAATCTAATTGGCATGCTTTGTGCAACGCTGAATGGAACCCAGGCCCATTGGCAAAGAATCACTATTTGTCATTCCATAATCCCTTCCACTTGTGACAAACAGTTACAAACAGATGTTAGACCTCCCCACATTCCAAAACACTGTGCTTTCCTGCTCAGCATCAGGTTTGTGCTTCATGTAAGCTCTCTGCCTGGTCCTCAGCCATGCTGACACTTCTAAACATCTGACAGGGAGAGCAGAAGAAAAATGGGAAGCCTGAACTAAGGGAACTCACGCTGCACTATGGATTTTTTTCACCCACCTTCACATTTGTTGGTATTTCATTAGTTGACATGCCTCAAAGCAGAGCAAGGCTGAATTAGTAACTGAACACTTATTTGCATTTCTGTAGTAGCCTCCAAACATTAACAAATTAAGCATCAACACACCTGTGAGTTCCTTACCTTTCTTAAAATAAAGACAAAAACAAGAGACAAGCCTAGCATCCATTTGGGGCTTTGGAGACATCATGCACCATCTCAGCACACAGGTTCCCCTCCCTGCCATTTCCTATATCTTGCACTCTTTCCTAGTTGAACAGGAGAGTGGAGCACAATTCCAGCTTTGTTACATCTCAGCACAGCCCTGCCTTGGGAAACTGGACCAGAAAGAGAAGAGAAAATAGGCAATGCTACAACTTAACACCAGCCCAAAGTGAGGCAAGAAACTTCTCATGCCACCTCACTCTACATGTCAGCCAAGTACTATCTTTAAAGCTGCTATTTCTTGGTGATGGAGGTTTTAAAATATATAAACCTGCCAGATAAATCTGACTGTTACTCCTCCTCATTAATAGCTGTAAAATAATAGCAGAACGTCTACAGTATTGCAGAATGTCTATTGTGGACTCAAGAAACTGAAAGACACCAGACACGTGATTATTAATGTGAAAATGTTCATTCCTCCCTATGACTGGTCTCTCTTGGCTTTAAAATAAGCATTAACTTTTCCCTCACCTTTTGGATCAGGCTCCTCTCTCTGCTCCTGTTTATACATTGGCAACATTGAATAAGTCCCTCCCCAAAGTTGGGGGAGTAAAGGAAAGACAGCAAAAATTCTTGTGACACTTTCCTCTTGAGGCAGAGGTTCCTCTTGCTGTCTATGCATATCCCAGAAGAGTAACATATGAATGCTTATTTCAGTGAGGAAAAAATTAAATAGCCTATATACAACGGCATAAGAACTCAAAAGTAATTGCTGTATCTAAGTCACAAAACATTTATAAAACCACACTTTCTACTAGAGCACCCTAACCTTTCTCAGCCAGCAGTGAGAGGTACAAGAACCTACTCTATGCTCACATCTGCTTTTCAGAAACCCTTTGACAAAGCTAAAATACTGGCCACAGTACTGACTGCATAAATACGCAAAAAAAAAAAAAAAAAAAAAAAAAAAAAGGATAAAAATAAAAGCTATGTGTGCATTTATTTGCCGGCATGATTGAGTTCAGTTCCTCAACTTTAGCAGGTGGCTGACAGCCTTAGTACAGTAACACACCACTTCTTTTAAAAACGACAAGAGAAAAAACCCCACCAAGCAGTTACTCTCACCATGGTACACTCCAGCCCTCAAGAACAACCTTGAGGAGTTTACAGAAACCTCACCCAACAGGCAACAGCTCACGCTGCAGCAAATGGGAGAGCTCAACTGGAATAATATTTCACATCCAAACACAACACCTAATAAATACTAAAACAATTGATGTGGGCTACCAGCAGCACAGCAATTACCTTATTATTGAAAAAACATAAAGTAAACAAAGAACAAAGATCCATGACTTGGCCATGGAAGTCATCTAAGTACAAAGGGGTGATCACCTGTCTTCAGACTAATATGCATTACAATGTAATTCATCTAAGGCTTGGTCTGCTAATCCCAGGGTATGAAGTGCAGTTATAAATATATATGATATGTATATATATCATATATATGTATGTATGTATATTAAAAGACGATCTTTTAACTCTAAGAGGTACAAGGACAGCAGATTGGAGCAGAAAGCAGTGTTTATCTGAAGTGTCGGCACTACCATCACAAATTTGCCTCACCATTATCACATGACAAAAAGAGCAAATGAAACATTATGTGTCTGCTCTTGGGTGTTCTGGTACTCTGCATACCTACTGCAGAACATACACCTTTGCCCCGTTAGAAAGCAGTTCTTAACCGACTGTCTCTAAGTTTCAGGCCATTTGAGCTGGTTCTCTCCCAGCTCTTTATTGAAAGTACATTAAATAAATACCTTACAACTAGCAGGTGCTGAAATGAGGTGTTACCACAGTGACTTGTTTTACAGCTGGACCATTATCTTCTCCCCCTGTAACTATTCAACCGCACATGCCAATGTGCTCATTCCACAAAGCATACAGCTTTTTGTGGACCTCTAAAATCAGCATCCTAAACCTGAAATCTAATTATCATGAAAGCTTGATCATGAAGATGAAAATAGCAGTATTGACTGAACAGTCCATAACTCTGGCTTCTCAAACATTAAGTCAACTACTCTGGTTTCCTACACAGGAGGAGCTCTCCCAGTTTTTATCAGAAGATTTTCTAGCATGTTCCTAAATTCAAAAGATAGCAGTTGCCCAGCAAAAAGGAGTCAGATCCAAATCCAAGAGAATAGGACATAACCTACCTACAATATTAGTAAGGGTTTGAGCCACTTTACTCTCTTGCACTGCAGCACAAAAGTTCAAAGTCATCTTTTGCTAACCTTAAAGGACAGCAGCAATCTAAACACAGCAACTCAAATATCTACCTGCATTTATTTTCTTCCATGCTGAGCACTCCTCAGAGTATTTAAAGTGGCTCAGTAAAAAAGTAAATCAAGCCAAAGAAAAAATATTAGTGGGAAATGACAGAACCGACATTTTTAGAATACAGCAGTTTATCCCAAGAGGTGCATTAATAAAGCAAAATGAGCAACAAGTTCTTTAAAAGCAAGTTACTTAGAGTAAGCCTCCATATACGATGAATTGTGCATTTTTACCCCTAACCTCATACCAAATTCAGCTCCATGATCTGACATAAGGATCATTGCTTATTTTCCATGTTTAAATTTGTGTTACATCAAGATTAAGACAAAAATTATTCTTGTAAAAACATTGTATGGAACTACAACTGCTTCAGACAAGTGGAAAGGATATCAAGATAGCATGAGACGAAAATCTCAGTATACATATTAACATTTAAAGAGAAGAAGAGCCCTGAGATTTCTTAGTGGAAATTCTTCAGGGACCACTTTTGTCACTTAACAAGCAATTTGACTTAGGACAAAGAAAATACAGATGCAGTACTCAGGCTTGTATGATTTTAAAAATCAAGTCCTTACTGTTTAATACTGCTAGGCTATTGAAAGCAGTACTCTCTGGGAACAGAGAAAGTGGCACTTTGGGGCAGACCCGCAACTGCTGGAAAGGCATGATCTTGACACGAGGAAAGGAACTACAAATATATGGAACCTCCAGCTTAAATTTGTGAATAGTTAAACCTTGTCCTACAGGCCCCAAAGGATGAGATGTTTAAGGGGGCTCTGTGTGCAGGCTGCACAGGCACATGAGCTCCCTTTCCTAAAGCCTCCAGTTCCACCCAGGTGCCATGCAAGCTGTTCCAGACATCACTGAACAATTCCTGGGCAAAGATGACCAGCTGGGTGAAACAATTCCAGTTAGATCTAATCCAGAGATGTCAGTTTGACTGCCCTGACCCAAAGAACAATGAAGCCATTAGTGGTTTTGGCCCAGATCAAGGGGTTACCAACCACGGGGATAAACTGACAGGGACAAACTAACAGCTGCAACTTTCCAGTTGCTCACTACATGGTTCAGATAATTAAGCAGAAACACTGAAGAGCCAAGCAGGACAGTGTGAGATGTACAAATCACATCACCAAGTTTCTTCTCACTATTCTTCACAAATTCTTGGCAGGCCTTGAGCTCCACCAATGTCAAATCTTAACAGTCTTTACAATAAAAACCAAAACAGTGCCCTCAAATTCTATCTGTATTCCCTACCCTCTCCATAAAGTAAGGAAAATAGGTACCCTAGCTCAGAAAAGAGTTTTTTAAACATTTATAATGAAACCCAAAGGACTATATCATTACAGAATCATTACAAACTTGAAATAGAAGCAGCTAAGTACATCTAGACAGATGAATCAACTGGCAATGGAAGGGAAAAAACCATCGATGGTGGTCTACTTAAAAGAAAATTCTGGCTAGGCAGGGATTTGTGTTTTATTATTTTTCTGGGTTTTGGTTGCTTTGGGATTCTTTCTTGGTTTCATTTGTTTGCTGTCTTGTATCTTCAAGTCCTAGCTCAAATAAACTAACCTCCAGAGAATCCTACTTGACTAACATACTCCAAACCCATAACCTGCAAGTATCTACACGTTTATATATCCCAGCCACTCAAAACCTCAATCAATCCACAAAATATCATTATCTAGCAGCTATTCATATTATCAACTACCCTTAAGAATAACAAAAAAATATTCCAGAGATCTTTTATGGTTTGGGCCTTTTTAAATATAACCCTTCAATACCCTCCTTGCTGTTCACACATATATATACACACCCTAAAGCAGCCAGACCAGCATCTTCCTGCTTCAAATATCTCTGTACTATTTAAAAAAACTTCTCACAAGGAATGCTTTTCTCCCTTCTAAAAAACACATTTATACAATTAACTTCTACAAACAGGGCTGGCACAGAAAAATATCTGGTTGGCATAGCTGTCTAGCCAACATTAAGGCAGACCAAGAGTGTTTTGAGCCAACATTGACACATATTCCAAGTCTTCTACAACATATGCAGGTGAACAAGGAAAGTGAGTGTGAATTGAACAAATCCTCTTCCTGACAGGAATATAATTACTGGACCAGAGTAAGAGGTTTTGACTGCTCCTAATCTAAGAACTGCCATATAGCTTTAATTAGAAGAGTAAAATTATAGGATACGCCCAATCCTGAAACCACAGCTAGAAACTCACTGCAAGGTTTAGTCCACTCTGCTCTCAAGTACAAGATTCAAGCCCAAAATTCAGCATTTACATAAGTAGCATGGGTGGCATTCAAGTCACTGTGATTAAATGCAGCAGCATAGATTAAAACCAAGGTCAGCAGATTAACTTTTATTACCTGTTCATGAACTGAGCCGTGCTCCTGCATGGCAGGCTCCAGAGGATACCATCAATCCTTAACCAAACACTCCCAACTCAGGCGCTGCATTCAGCCCCAACCAAACAAGCTACTGACCTGCTCACGCTTGAGCCCACGTCCCCAAATGCCACCTCACACGCCAGCCAGGAGCAGGACTGCTATTGATGAGCACCTACAACCAGCACAGGGTGCCAGTAGAGGACAACAGCTTTTTCCTGCAAAGCCTGTAGTTTCCAGTCAACTATTTCACAATCAGCCATCACTACAGGGTTATTCCAGAAAGTTCACTTTAAGCAGCTAGGAACATTTGGTGCTCCAAATCATGTCACATGGGTCAGCAAAAGAAGGTCATGGCATAGGCCATGGCATTTGGGCATAGGTAGCCCAAAAGCTGTGCACTCACTCATGCAAAGCACCCAAGAACCTCTGCCTACCTGAAGAAAAAGTTTCTTTTCAAACCAATATAAATACAGGATACTTGTAAAAGAACATATTCGTAATGCGCAAGACTCTCACTTTTCTGTAAATCAAGTAATTGTCAAAGAGTTTTTACTGCTTTTAGCAGAAGGCAGAAACAAGGTAGAGCTTGTTTGTTTTGGTTTTTTTTTAAGTTTCAGGAGGATTTGTAGCAGGACAAAGAGTTTCCATCTTTTTTAACTTGAAAGCCAGGCTTTTGAATACATAGATTCAAACATTTTAAACAAGAAACACAATCAATTGTAACTAATAATTGCCACATCCATTACAAAACATTAAGGCCACAAAAAATGTGCCATGATGCTACCTTATTTCCCCAGACCACCCCCAGTCACCCACTGGAGAGCCTACAGCAGAAGAGGGACAGGGAAATGTATCCCACAAGCTGCCCACACCTTCTGAGAGGCACAGAGCCACTTAGGTTTTGTCGAACAGACACAATTCTTCATAACCAAATTGCTATTTTACCTTCTTCCCCATGGATCTTTTTACCCAGGTAGGCTAACTGACTGGAGATACAGTATTAATTTCAGTAGGACTGGGCAACTACAGTAGGAGCGTGACACTTCCTGGTGCATCCTGCAAACCGGTAGATTGAAAGGAAACAGAAACAAGATCAGATGGAAACACGTTCACTCTTTTTCCTCTGAAACTCAGCAGCATTCAGTGGCGCTCGACCTACTATCCCATGTCTTTGCTGTCACTTCCTTTGACAGTTTGTCAGCACACTTGTGAATCTGGAGATTAAGGAATGAATGTCTAGGAGGCAAAAGGGCCGGACTTTTTCATCCTGATGTTCAGTCAAAACTTTTACCATCTAACCAGCAAGACGCACAGTGACCAGCCAGCAACAAATACCTCCAATTACTGGCATCCAGCAGGAATTGCTAATCAGCTGTGTAATTCCGCTTACAAGTATGCGCTTAAAGGTGACTAATTTCTCATGGAACACCCTCGTTCTCCCTTTTTTAGCTCAGGGCATGGATTAGCATCTACAAACAGCTTTGGGTTTTCTGCTGTCCTGTACACCAGAGTTCTTGTTTGAAAAGACATTTTATATCAAAAAATACTTGTAATTAACTCATTACAAATTAATAAGCTTTTAATACCACTGTTTGCAAGCACATGACCCTCTATTTTGTAACTACAAACACAGTCACTAGCTATAAACGCTGAAGTGAAAGTATCCTACTTTCCACACCTGGTTTCTTAATAGAAACTAATATTGCTACCAAAATACAAAATGGTTGTAGCAAAGGTAGTATATTAAGTTCTTTAACTGAAACACTGGTAGTTACTCAAAATGTTAATTTCTAAGATGAACACTAGCACTGTGACCTGCTGTGTTGAGAAATACATTCCAGTGTTTAGTAAGAGCGGAAACATTCATGAGGCACATGTTACAAGACTTTACTCAGCGTAACAGTAGGTGCTCCTACATGTTTAATTCGTTTGAAATAGGAGATGTTGAAGCTTAAGGTACCCAGTAGCAACCTACATACAACCAAAATGCATTCCTAAAGGTTCCCGCCAAGCCATTCACACAACTTCAAAGAGTTAGGACACTTCTCTTGCACAGCACCAAGAGAGTCTAATTTTCCAACTACCAATGCTCAATTCTCAACAAACCACACTTTTTCTTGGGGGAAAGGACAGTAGTGGAGAGGAAAGGGGGAAGTGTCTCGGGCAGACGTCTGAACTTTGGCTCTACATTACTCAGTCCAAAATTGCCGGCCTAAAACATTACAAAGCCACACAGACCACACAACAACACATGCAAACGAAGATCTGAGCAGCCTGTTCATCCCCACTAACCTACAGGCGCCTTCTGGAACAAAAAGCAACTGAAGATGTATCATCAACAGGTCATCCGGCTGCTTCTTTGTGGGAAAAAATATTCGAAACGCTGCTGAACAGAAACCGGAAACTGCCTTTTTTTTTCCCCCGGGTCTCCCCCCGCCTCCCATACGCGTTCAAAACGAGAAAAAAAAACCAAAAACCCTATCGCCCTTCAGATGCAGAAGCACCAGCTTCTAGCTAGCTGAAAGGCTTTGTAATTTTTCTTGCCAAGTAGTGTTTTTTCAAGGCAGAGGAGTCCCAGGAAAAGAAAAAAAAAAAAAAAAAAAAAAAAAAAAAAGGGGGTGGCCTTTAAGGCCAGAAACACCAGCATTACAGCCAGGCTGCTTTTTGCTCGCATGTATTCCAGAAGCTGCATTTTGCAGAGGTGAAGGAGCTGCAGTTTTTGAGGCAGCAATTAAAACAAAAACAAAGGGGGGATGCTTCCGGTATAAAAACGTAACTGCTTTAAAATATACCCTTCATCAGACGAAAATTCTTCAGCTAAAAACGCAAGTGCTCCTTCTCTCCCCTGCCTTTTAAATATCTTCTTTACAGACGTTGCAGGCAGAAATGTCCCCCTCCTACTAGATCCTCCTGAAAACGCATTATTTAACTAGGTGAAAACAAGAGTGAAAAGCCAGACACAAGTCGCGCTGGACGGCGGGCTGCTCACAAAAGAGCCAGGGCTGAGGAGATGGGAGAGAAACCCTGCAATTCCCCCAAGAAGCTTAAAATTAAAGACACAACTTACACACCGCCCAGCTGGATTTTTCCAGAGTAAAACAACATCAAATTTGGAAACGCTAGGGATTTAAAACAAAACAAAAAAAAATCCAGAAAGAAAACAAATCAAGCTTTCCCACCAAGATCTTTCAGGTTAACAACAGCCAAACAAAATCCCCCTTTGTTTTGTTGTCACCCGCCTGCGTGCTGCTCCCATTCCGCGCTCCGGCACGGGAGGCTGCGATCAATGGACTTGGCGGGGGAGGCGTGGGGAGAACGCGTTCTTACCCCCAAAAATACACAGATAACACTACCACCGCCGCCAAAAAAAAAAAAAAAAAAATCCACCCCGAATTCAACAGAACCCTAGTGTTCGAGTATTGAGCGACTTTTTTTTTTTTTTTAAGTGATGCTCTTCCCGAGGCCAGACGGCTCGGCAGCCGCTCCATGACAAAGAGCTCCCCCAGCACATCCAGCCCCACAGCGGGGCCAACTCCGGGCGGTGGGAAGCAAAAAAAAAAAAGATTAAAAAAATGACTAAATAAAGATAGAAAATAAAAGAAGACAAAAATTTCTCAAACGCCGGTGGGACAAAAAAAAAAAAAAAAAAAAAAAAAGAATTATTTTAGAAACAAGCACAACAAGGGAGCCTGCGAGGCGCAGTACAAAGCAGCGGGAGGGGAGGAAGGAGCCCGAGGAAGGCAGGAACGGGGCAGGCCCCGGGCAGGCCCCCCATCCCCTCGACAGCGGCGCACGGATGGGGCTCTGTCGCGACAGGCGCGATACTCACCCCGGGGAGGAAGGAAATGGGCAGAAGAGGCACCCCACGCCGGCAGGCCGGGAGCGGGGGAAGGGGCAGCCTCAGCCTCCTCAGGGCCGCGCGGAGGGCGATAGTTCCGACTGGGCGCCAAGGGGAGAAGCCTCAGAGCGCTCACCTCCGGCTGGCAAGGCTCCGGGTGCTGCGAGCCACGGGTCGGGGAGCAGCGGCAGCAGCTCCTGGAGGCGGCCGGGGAGAAGAAGCCGATGGACGCCGCCAGCTCCGCCGCCCTCACACCGACTGCCGCGCACCGCCCCCCGCCCCGCCTCACCGCGAGCGCCACACCGGCGGGGCGGGGCCGAGCGGGGCCACGCCTACTGCCCGCCCCGGGGCATGCCGGGAGTTGTAGTCCCGCCTCCCCGCCCCGCGCTGAGCGCAGCCCGTGTGCCCGCACACCTGTGTGCAGCTGTGCACCTGTGTGCAGCTGTGTGCGCGCCCACTTACCTGCGCTTCATGTGCCCACACAGTCCCGGGCTGCCTCAAAAGGAGTGTGGCAAGCAGGTTCCCCCCCACGTTTGCTCTTGTGAGACCCCACCTGGAATGCTGCGTCCGGTTCTGGTATCCTCAATATAAGAAAGACATGGAACTGTTGGAGCAAGTCCAGAGTAGGGCCATGAAGCTGTTAAGAGAACTGGAGCACCCGTTGTACAAAGACAGGCTGAGAAAGCTGGGGCTGTTCAGCTCAGAGAAGAGAAGATCACGTGGAGAACTCTTAGCAACTTTCCAGTACCCGAAGGGGAACCTTCAGAGGAGCCAGAGAAGCTGTAGTGATAGGACAAAGAGTAATGGATACAAACTGAAAAAGGAAATATACAGAGGTTGGGTGTTAGGAAGAATTTTTTCAGTGTGAGAGTGGTGAGACACTGGAACAGGTTGCCCAGGGAGGTTGTGGATGCCCCAACCCTGGCAGTGCTCAAAGCCAGGCTGGACAAAACCTTGAGCCACCTGGTCTACTGGAAGGTGTATCTGCCCAGGGTAGGCTGTTGGAACTAGATGACCTTTAAGGTCCTTTCCAAATCCTTAACATTCTACAGTTCTATAGTTCCATGTGTGCACATGTGTATGTATACATACATATGGATGCATAGAAAAATGTATGTATGTCATTTGCCTGTATATGAATGTGTATATATATATATTTCCATTGAAATATAGCTATGTAAAGAAAGACTACATTAATTGATGTTGTTCTCTGTTTTCCACAGCTTAAGAGAAATCACAGCCTTGATGTGGTCTTCAATTTTTTTCTTATGCATGATGAGAAACAGATTTTTAAGGGAAATGGGAGTTTTTGCCCCCACATCATTCAGGAAAAAAACATGGTCCTGCCCCAGCACAACACACAAAGTCAACAGAGATGCTTTTGCAGTCATCACACCATGAGCTGCTGAAGAATTATCCAGGGTCAGAAATATTAGTGGTGCCTACTCTACTCCTCATTAACCTAAGTTTCACTGGCCCTGGGGTTTTTAAGGAGAGATTAAGAGATATAACTTGGAGCTCCCAGATTATAAGAAGAAAAGGGATCTGGGTAATCATCCCTCATGATCTCTTGTGTAACCCTGTGCACCCCAAAAACAACTTTTTCCTCAAAGGCAGTATTCTTTTAAAACACCAGAGATAGAAATAGCCCTGATGGCAAATTCACCACACCCTAGCTTTTGGTGGCTGCTGCAAACAAAGCCCAGTGTTCAAACTGAGCTCTCCTCGGGCCATTTATTGGTTTGCCTTTGGATTTGCTGTAACTTTGTTCCCTGTGCTCGGCAGCTCATTATTCCCTGCCATATTTCCAACCCAGGTATTTGCAGCCCTCTAATCGGGGCGTGCTTTATGCTCCTCTTTGCTGAGCTCCTGACACCAGCATCCCCTCATCCTTCGCTATGGTGCTCATCCCTGAGCAGGGGTGTATCCTGCATCTCCCCATAGCTGCTGGAGGTTCCCACGGGACTCGGCATGAAGGAGTGAGGAACACACGTGCAGGCACGTGGCAGATGGGTGGCAGGTGACAGCAGGGCAAAGGCACGGGTGGAGAAGCTCCTGGCCCAACTCTGACATGGAAAACCTGCTGAGTCCCCCCTGCAAGAATGTCATGTCTCAAGCCAGGTGCTTCCTTTCCAGAGATGGTGGGCAAAAGTTGAAGGAAATGAGATGGGGAAGAAGGCAAAGGATCGGTGGAAAACCACTCAGTCACAGACAGGCATCATGCTGGAATGAGCAGCTGCTGCTGACCCCTGCGTGCTGCCTGACGTGCTCAGAGCTTTGCGTGTAATGAATCACCTGCCACACATGTGATGTAACACGACAGTGGTAACAGATCTCATTATTATCCAATTTACATGGGAAACTGGGGTGTGGAGAGGTGAATATTATGCCTGGGGCGTCCTGAGACCAGATTACAGAAGGCCTCACGCTGCCATCCCATGCTCACTTTACTAAGCTATACAGGAATTAGGCGCAGCTGGCAGAAGCAGACATGGAGTGTGCTGAGGAGAGCCTGGGGGGAGAGGATGAGCTTGGCATTCACAGTACAGAACCTTGCCCCTAGCATTTGTGTCCTGCCACAACAAATAGTCCCTCTTGCTGTGTTGAATGAGGTCCCCTTCAGCTCTCAAGAGCTGCTCCAGGTCGCTGTCACGCACTGTACTCTTCTGTAGAATCTGATGTGTTTATCACTTTGCCCCTTGGGAGGCTCTTTCCTCATTTTGCCTGGCCATAACACCCTCCTGCAGGAGACAAAATGATGGTGAGAGATTTCCAATATGCCAGCATCCCTGCTGCAGCCTTGTCCCAGCTGTCTCAAGGATGAGTCCCACGTGCCAGCGATGCCAGTGCTGAATCTGGGAGAGCACTTGCAGCCAGACCAGGGCTTGTCTCCCATCGCTGAGGGACCATCTTTTATTTAACTCTAAATTAGCACCTTCATGATGGATTTCTGTTTAATGAATTGGCCCAATTCCTTCTTCTATCCATGCAAGCATTTATCCTTTGCACAACCCCCTGGCTCAGCACTGCTCCTGGTTCCCTTTTTATCTCAGTCCTGCCTCAGGGTTAATTTCTTTCTCAAAGACGTTTCAGAGGAAGCTTAAGAGACAAATCAGCATTACAAAACATTCCTCTTGTAGAATAAAGAATTTTCAGAAAGCTTTTCTGTCCTTACTTTATTAAAAAAAAAAAAAAAAAGGAAACAGTTGAGTTTGGTGACTCTTTTTGGTATTTCCTTATATTTAACGCATCCCTTGCTATGGAAAAAGGCCAATCACCACTGACAGCTTAAAGTCCTCTGCGATGTGCCCAGAGGTCTGGAGACACTGGTGCAAAAACTGGGATTCAGAACTCAGCTTCTTGCTGGCAGGAAGCCTGGGGGCTGCTTTTCCCTCTGATCTTGCCATGTACCATTGTACCATAAGCTTGTACCACTACACAGAGAGACAGCATGAAGCTGAAACACAAAACCCTCAATGTTTTGGGGGAGATAAGCTGGACTGAGGTGACCCTGCACCATGGATAATGTGTTGGAGAAGGAATAGTTGGTAGGTAGAGCGTCACCTTTTCTGACCCCTCTCATTTCACACCAGTTTTCCCCTCCCAGCACTGAAATTTGGAGTTGCGACTCAGACAATTGGAGTTCTGAAATAATCTTTGATATTTAAACAACTGTTTTCTGTTTTCTGACAGCCACACACTGTTCCAGTGCTCGTGTTGAACAGGCTCTCTGAGTCAGATGCAAAATAAAGTGACACATGGTCCCCTCCAATGTTCCCATCAGAGCACGTATTGTCCTGTGATCTCACTGCAGCAACGAGGAAACAGCGAAGGCTCTTGGCCAGGTTTCTGTGCTGCTCTTAACTGCACATGGCCTCAACAGCAACAGTTCATTCACACCTCACTGCCCCTCTCTGTATTATTAAATAAAATGATCCCCAGCCAGAGTGGCTAGGCTGGGCTCAGGGCCATGCTGCTAAACACCACATCCCCTAAAGCACCATGACCAGTCCAAAACTCTTCAGTGCATCTCCTGGCCATGCCCAAATCATTTTCCAGATGTGGGCTGCCAAGATCAACCTGCCAAGATGCTTCACCAAGCCCTCCTCAAAACCCTGAAGAGGCCCCTCATTCCAAGGGGAGAACCTGTGTCTCCAAGGGGCATCCTCATGCCTTTCTAAACCAGGTGCCTCCCTGGGTTACAAGACTGAAGTTTGTACCACCTTCCTCATACAGCCCATAGAATTCCAAGGGATTCAAGCATACACCCAAGCAAATTTCATTGGGGACTGATGCTACTGGGACTGAGCATGATGACAGGGTGCTGGGCAGCTGCTGGTGCCACAACATGCTGCAATTCCTGCCTGCGTGGGTAATCAGCGTGGCTCAGTGCCACGAGCTGTGATTAAGTCATTAGTCAGATGCGTGAAAATATTTGAGATTACAAGTCGATGCTGAATTCCTTCTTGGAAGGGTTGAGGAAATTAATATTTAGCTCTGGTGGACACGAGGTCAGAGCCTGTCAAACACAAGACATGATGCTGTCACCTCGAGCACAGACATCAGCCTGATCATCAGGTGCCGGGCTTTTCCAAAGGAGCGCGCTAATTCCTTCGACTTGTCACAAGTTCAGCCTTGGGTTTATCAGGGGCTAAAATATCATCAAATCACTGCAGAAAAATTGAAGCACCCCGAGCCTGGCAGGTGATTCTTTCTTTCTTTCCCATGCCCAGTGGTGTGCACTTGCACCTGCACTGCACTCAGGCAGAGTAAAGGGGTGGCTGTGCAATCATCCACAATCAATCAGGCCGATCATGTACACTGATTAAATTATGTTCCTCCACCAGTTCTTAGAAATGTAATTTGCTTTAAGTTAATAAGCAAACATCTACCCTCTCAAAGTGTATTTGCAGAGCTGTAAAATCAAGGGGCTCTTCATAAAGGCAGCGAGGAGAGAGGGAGGGATGGAGCTGTGGTACCAGCACAGTGTTTGGTCAGGATGCTGCTGGAGTGCCACAGGAGTTTGCCACCTGGATGGACATGTGTCAATCCCCCTGACATACTTTAATTAATTAGCTATGTGGAACAAAAATTGCAGTCCTTTCAGAGGGACTGCCTTTGAATACAGCTGCAAAAGAGGAGGTTTAAGCCGAATATGAAGCTTCCTGCTGTCTCTTTGCTGAGGACAGGATTGCACCCCATGGGCTCTGGGGTATATTTCTTTGCTTGTCCTTGAATGTGGATCTGAAGGAAAGTTTGTTCAGCATTTGCAGTGATTTCTCCACCAACTGTGCCCTACTTGATGCAGTAAGCAAGACCTCCACCAGCAGTTCCCAGGTGCATCTCTTGGGTTGCTCAGGTGGGAGAAGGTGTTTAGCTGCTACTCAGCATCACAGCTGTCCTCCTATGGACCATGTGAACACACATGCCAGCTTTCCCACACATCCAGTCTCAAAATTAAAGTCTTTCCTCCCCATCCCCTCTTCTTTTGTTCTTCTCTAAAACACAATCTCCGAAGCTGTCGTGTGGAAAGGACACATGCATTTTTCCAGGGAGGGGGACATGGCAGCATCTCCCCCTCACCCAGCCCACAGCACAACCTGAAAAATGGAGGAGGCAGGTGTTACTTGAGCAAGGCACATTTAAATGCCTTTAATGAGGTGAAATGAAAACATGTTGCTCGCTACAGCTGCTGTATTAGTCTGGAGGGTGAAGTAGTAAGAAACTCAGTACATAATCAGCATGTGAGTGCTCCCAGCATCCACAGGAATGGGTCCAGTTTATAGCTTGGTTGAAGAAACAAAACAGATTTTGAGTTTTTGAAAATACACAAAACCACAGATGTATATATGTTTTTGCTTGCGTTCAGTATACACAGCCAATGTTTTGGGGGTTTTTTTGTCCTTTTTTTGTCTTTTTTTTCTCCCCCTCTGCATGTCATGGAAAAAAATCCTCTACTTTCTGCCTGAGAACTCATCTGCTAGGAGGCCTGCTTGTTGTAGCTATGATTTAAGCCACATGAGCTGTCTGCGTGGTAACAGAGCAATACTCTTTCTTGGGCTTTCTCACTCAAACAATATGATTAAAACAGTGCTTTCTGGATGGCTTAAGTCTGTCAATCCAAGGAAGAAGTTAAAGGGAAGGAGGCCACCATGGGCTCTGTCCAAACAAGGCTTGTTTAATCATTGCTGCAGGGATTTTTGCAGCCAGGACCTGGTTGAAAGTGCCCCTGAGGCCAGGCTGGCAAAGCCACCTCAGCCCTTCATTTTGAGGGTTGAGAGATGCCTACAGCAAGTCCCACAGTGGCCTGGGCTCATCAGGTCTTTTCTGGGCAGCTCCAGCAGCATCCAAAGGGAGGCTCAGACACCACTGGTGACATGGCAATATTTTTGGGGGAGGAACTGAAAGGCTCCTACCAATTACAGAGGTGTTGGACAATGAGCTTCCAATGTTGTATTCCAAGCATTTCAAATCTCTCATTTTCTCCATTCAACTGAGGAGTCCTATGGGACAGGGCTACAAGCAGCTCTTGATCTTTCTTCTCTAGACCTGCCAGTGCCCATTGTGCTTGCTCCTTCTCTGGAGCCTGCATCTGGATCCTATGAAATGGTTTGGGGTTTCTCTTTGCTTTTAAGGACACTGCTGGATTTTTGGAGTCAGTATTTGGCCATTCATAGCCATGTTTCATTCCTGGACTAATATGACTGATATCAAATCCCCTTGCTCTCACCTGAAGGATCAAAATGTTTTCTGGCAATGGTCTTTAATTTGCATTTACAATCACTGAACTTCATTTGGCACGATCTTGTCCTTTCAGCTGGGAAAACTTCCCTCCTTCAGCCCCTTGGTTTTACTTGGGCTCTCCTGAAGGAAATCACTGGGGTGTTGAAGAAGAAAAAGCCCTGTTCTGAAGGTGCCTGTAGGCTCAGGATATGGCAGCCTGCTGCAACCCAGAATGAATCAGAGCTGTGAAAGCACAGGCTTGTTAGCAGGAGCCAGCATCCCACCTTCCTAGCAGTGCTCAGCTCTGCCTGCCCACCAGCCACGACTCTGGGGGCTCCACTGTGTCCAGCATCATCCTGAGTAAGATGCAACACCATTCAACCCACTCTTGCTGGTCTTTGCCAGAGCCCCACCACCACCAAATGGTCTCTAATGGCTTGGTGATGAATGGCCCCTAATACATACAGGCTGTGTCTGACAACGAAATAACCCATCCCAGAGCCTCAGCACTGCTTTGGAGCAGGCTGGTGAGCTCAGGCAGTGACCAGGATGGGTAGGAAGTGGTGTGAGCTGGAGACCACTCAGAGACAGCAGTTTGGATGGGGTTACCTTGCCTAGGGCTGCAGCAGGCTTTGACAGCAGTAGGATGTTGTTAGCTGGGAAGCCACCCACCACACACTTGATTTGTTAATATATGTGTTGTCTTTGGGGCTTGATGATGGCCCAGAAGCCACTTGGTAACTCAAGCTCATCCACTTCCTCAGTGCTGGCAGCACTGATGCTCCTCGGGAGGAGTGACCAATGCAATGCCCACCAAGCCAAGGTTCACAGCCTTTCCCAGCAGGAAAACTAGAAAGTGAAGGGGAAAACGTGTTGTTTTTAAAAACCTCATCCCCCAATTGTGCAAAGGGAAAGAGAAATGAAACAGTTGTGGAATGGCTCCTGAGTCACTCAGGCACACTAAGGTGTGGTATCACAGAGCTTGGCAGATCCACCCTTGCTTTGCTGCCTCCACAGCTGGAGCCAAGCAGTTTCTCAGGGCTGGGCCTTGGCTCTGTTCCTGAGTACAGCAGCCCAGCCATGCCAGGACCAGCTGCTGCCCACCCCTGGCCCTGGCAGATCCCATCCCTGGTGCTGCTCTGGGATGAGGCACACAGATGCAGCCAATGGTGTTGTCTTGTACCGGCCAACAAACCAAAGGGAATAACAAAAACTGCAGAAGCAACACGGGCAAAGCATCAGACGTGAAAAGGAGGAGTTTTTTTTGGATGCAGACTCATAGCAAAGCTGGGCTTTGACCCCTGTGAGGCCAGGAACGGTAGGTGCCATGTCCACACCTAGTTCTGGTAGCAGCAATTTTCATTACTTAGCAACAGTTGTTATGTAGCAATAATACTCTGCAGATTTCAGGGCACTTGAGAAATTTTAATTAAACTGCACATCAGCCTTGTCAGGTAGGCAGCTAAATATTTTCACCTGTGCTTTGTAGCTTGGGAAGTGAGACCACAAGAAAAAAAAAAAAAGCAGCAGTTTGTTCATAGTCACAGCACTCAGCAGCTGCCTCAGAACAGGAGAGCTGATGGAAAGGAAAACCAAAGGAAAGCCAGATAGTGGTTTTCATCAGGGGATTCAAAGGAAGCACCTAGTTTTCAATCCAGTGAAGCAAACCTCAAAGGGACTTCTCTGGCGTTTCACAGCTCAGTTTAATTACACTAATCACTTTGATGATGACTCCTGACATTCACCTTCATTAGCCACTGGCAGCCACGCTCAGCTGCTGCGACTTCAGAGCTATCAATGTCTGCTTTAAATAACCCATGAGTAAAATCAGCTGGGAGACAGTGTGTCTGGGCTCTCCTCTGGCATAGCCTGCATGGAGGTGGTTGGGAATGCAAGGCTGAAGCCAAAACTGCAGTTTAACCCTGGCTGAGAATAAGCATGATCTTACTCTGGATGTCTTGGGGTGGGGAGAGCTTTCCTCTTTGGCACTGAGAGCAATACCAGAGTGGAAGTGGAGAGTGGGGGTGATGTGCAAGGGAGGACTAGGTGAAGTCAGGAACTCCAGACCATGGCACCATCTTCCCAGTTGCCTTGGGAATGGTGCCACTATTACACCTTCTGTTGTATAAACAAGTAGCTCATGCCCTAGCCAGGCTTAAGCCCAAGGGGTTTTTTTAACCCAGTGGCCATTGTCCCCAAACAAACAGCAATTCAGGTCACACTGGGGGTAGTCATATCCTAAAGGCAGGGGATGGGACAGCTGGAAGGGCAAAGCAAAAGGCAGGAGGAGACGTGGTGCCACAGCCATCCTTCAAAGCACAGGGCTGCATGGCCAGAGAGCAGCTGGACCCTGTCCCACAGCTCTGAGGCCCGTCTTGTGGCACATTGCCCTTGCTGGCAGGGTGCTTTGCTTGCCTTAAACCAGCAGGAAATGTAGGAAAATCACAAAATCCCAGACAGATCACAAAGGCAATTAGGTGTTGTGATGCAGCTGCTTCGGTTTTCCATCCTTATGGTTTGTTGTGCTGTTTCCAGCTTGTGATTCTCATTTTACTAGGAATGCTGCTCAGGGAACACAGACAGAACTTTCAGTGATGCCATTTGTCAAAACAGAGGAATCTGAGCTCTGCAGAATAAAAACAGAGAGACAGGTGAGATGCTATTGCTGTGTACTTAAAGATGCCACAGCACTGCTAAATGCTGTTTGTCACTCGTATCTAAGAGATACCAATTATCACCCTCAAAAAGCTGAACAGGGTGATGATTTCAACCTGTTAGCAAGCAGTTTTCCCAATACTGACCACAGGCCCAAAGCCTTTCCCTGCAATGTTTCTCTATGAGGATATTATTTTGCAAAACATGCCCACAATAAATCCACTTGTGCAGATTTTATTAGCAGGGACCTGTCATTCATTAACTGCTGCAGTGTGTTAAAAACACAGGAGGGCACCTGTTCATAATTAAGAAAAAATAAAACCCATAAAACTTTTATGTTGTAAAAGCAGCATTGTTTTAGCATGAGTAGAGCTGTTTGAGATACCAGACAAGAGTAATGCTCTCTGTGCCTGCATCCTTTCTGAAACCATCACTGGGATGCTGGATTTATGAATGAGGCACTGGGTATGGCACTGCTGCTGTGGGGTAGTTGAACACTTAAATGTCATTATAGCTTTGATGCTTTGTCATCGTGACAGGACTGATATTTAAAAAAAGAAAAGAAGGAAGATGTGAGAGTTTCACTTTGAGGGATTTTAAGCGCTCCTCCATTCACCATCTATAACTGGCATTTTCCTGAGTGTGAAAGTGCAGGGGAAAAAAATGTTAGTATTAAGACCCTGTTCTTAGGGAAGGAGATTGCCCATGACATGTCCTGAGTGCTTCTCTTTTTCCCTGGAAATCCTCATTTTGCATCAAGCTAGATTTCTCAGTGCTGGCTCGGTTGTGCTGTATGTGCTGTATATTTTGGCTGGTTTCTCTGTGACACACATCACACAGTCTCTTAGGAACACAATGGACTTTTGCACTCTCACTCCGGAGGATGTTGTCACTGCAGGCCCTTCCCATGCAGCCACAGGAGTGTTTCTGAATGCTCCTCTCGAGGAGCACACACCCTCCTTTCCAGAAAGGCGTTTTTCCCGCTGCCAAACCACATGAGCAAAGCTCCCTCTGCTTCAAAGGCAGCCTTGGCTTGCCAGAGCAGATGCTGGTGGGCAAAAGGCAGCTTAGGAATGGACACGGAGGGAGGCACTTCTGCCCTAGCAGGGTCCTGCTTTGCAGAGCGTCCAGCTTCCCGAGCTGGTTTCAATGCAGCTCCAAAGGCAGGAAAAAACTTCCCCAAGTCCTAACCCGTATGAGCTCACAGCAGCCGCAGGGATGGGCAGGACTGCACCTCCGCACCGCAGGGAGGGAGGGGACGCGGCGCTCGCCGTGTCCGGAGCCTCCCGCAGCTCCGCGGGCTCCGGGCTGCGGCGGGAGCAGCAGGCACGGCTGGCAGCCAGGAACCGTGCGGACACCGCGGAGGGGAGAGCAGGCATCTCCTCCAGTCATGCTGAAGGCTCTGCTCGTGATGGCAGAGGACACGGCATCCTGCTAGGCACTGCCCGGGAAGGACTGCAGCAGGATTGCCAGCCCTGGGCACACCCCAACCCGCACCTCCCCTCCAGCCCCTCCAGAAACAGGGCAGGAAAAAGGGGGAAAATTGATAAAAACAATGGAGCCTCACAAACTCCTAGTTTCTGTACGTCTTCCCGAATGCGTATACAGATTTTGATCCAACAGACACACTATTTTTAGTGTCCTTTGGGGTATGTTTGGGAGCAAGCCCTTAACTGTTGCTGTGCTGCTATAGAAACCGTATCCATGTACACTGACATGTTTACAATTGTTTTAAACGCCATAAACTTTCAAGGGCAAAATCAAGCAGCTTATTTCCATTAAAGTAACTGCCCTGGTGAGGGTTTCTTCTACTTTTACATTCATTAATTTAGGACCCTTCTCAGCTTCACCCAGCCCCACGGAGCTCTTGTTCTCAGAAAGGTTTGCCAGCTCTTGCTGCCATGGTGCTTGGCAAACCTGGAGCAGAGCAGTTGCAAATCTGGATTGAGGAAGAGAAAATTTTTTGCTGGCTCTGCTCGACCTTAGCCATGGGAGGGGGGGTTGGCAGATGCCAGGGTGTCCATGCAAAACAGAGCCTCCTGCCTGCCCATGCTCCATCCTGGTGCTGGGGAATTGCTGTGAGAGGTTGTTTAGCCCTTAAGGCCAACTCATGTTTATCTGGGACAGAGCAGCTTTAAAAAAAAACAATAAAAAAACTACCCCACTCAACTCCCCCCCACCCCACCCAAAAAAACACTAAAAAACCAAAAAACCAACAACAAAAAACAGCAAAGCATTTTAATTTTAGTTTAGTCTTCTCTGTCCCTTTTTTTTTTTTTTTTTTTTTTTTAAAGTCACAATTTGTCTCCTTTAGAAAAGGGCAGAAAAAAAGGGTGAGGTTTTTTCCAGCATCACAGGTGGGCAGCAGAGGTGTGAGAGAAGAATTCTGTCTCGAATGTGAGATATGAGATGGATGTATCGAGCTGGATAAGGAGCATGGAGTCCATTCCATCCTCCCAGTTAACCTCCATGTGCAAACTGGGTTCACACACACCTTTTCTTGAAGTACCAGTGCCAAAATAACCATGCCAGGGCAGGCAGGGATGGATGGATGGATGGATGGATGGATGGCTGGGGACACCCACACCGCCCCTGCCTCCTGCTCCCTGTATGAACCCCACCACTTTGCTGTGTTCAACTGGGCACTCTGGCAGAGACACTCACAGACTCAACCACACCAAACTGGTTTTCCCTGTCCAGGAGCAAAGTCCAAAGAAGGATTTGGCCTCCAGGGTCCATGTCTGCAATGAGCACTCTGTGGTTCTGGAGGTGTGAGCTTTGAAATTGGTCCTGTAAAGATCTGTGTGTGCTTTGTTAAGGTTAATCTGAGTTCCCCTGAGTTACCTGAGATCAGTGGAAATCAGGTCCACATGGAAGCAAAGGAAAGAAATGGGGATTTCTGCTGAGTTTGTTCCTAAACTGATTTAATGCCTCCAACCTCGGCACCACCTACTTTGTCTCTTTCTTGTGCAAATATGCCTGCGCTTACCTGATTATTATTTGTCATTCAACCCTGCAACGGTCAATTATTTGTGTTTGCTGGGTCATGCCATGCAGAACAAAAAGACAACCAAATAAGTAGCATCTGCAGTAACACCCAAACAGCTGAATAGAGGCAATGGCTGGCTGTGGGTGGCCATTTCCCTGAGCCAGCAGTTTCACCCTCTGTGTGCCTGCAGAGAACAAGAAAGTGGCCATCTGACCCAACCCATGCCTTGGTGGAGGATCCTGTGCTGTGTTGTGCTATATAAAAAGCCCCAGGTGAAATTCACAACCCCCATGAGATGTTTGTGCAGCAGAGGCAGTCTGGCCCCTGAGAGGTAGAAACCACTGTATCTAGAACTCATATCTTAGCCCAGTGGCCAGTTTCTGAGTGGCTGGGTGCTGACAGGTTATCCCCTATTGATGTGCTCGCTGCAAACCAATTAAAAATTGGCAATCAAAAACACCCACAGCTTTTTGCCTAAAGAATATATTTGCTTGCAGCTGGAGTTTCTACTCCCCCAGAAGTCCAGGCAGAGGAGGCTGGACTCAAAGCCTTTCAGACCACAGGATGTGCCACAAAACTCATCTTGGGAACTGCTATAAGGGGTAAAAAAAGAAGCACGTAGAAGGGGATGCTCCCAAAGGTCCTGTCCCCAGCTGCAGTGCTGTCCCTTTACACAGCAAGTCAGGCAATGATCACAGCATCACCCTCAGGACAAAACCTGCCCCTGCCTCCCTCTTTCCAGCTCCCTTCCACGGCGCAGAGACAGGTCTTACAAAACCCTGCTCCTGTGTGATCAGGAACTCATTGCAGGTAAAACAGTCTCAACCTGGGGAGTTCTGGCTCCATTTCTGTTACTAGCAGTTAACACAACCTTCTCATCACCCTTTCCTGAGCTGTTTGGGTGCTCAGGCACGAACCAGTCGGGTGACGATGCATAAATTAACTTGGATTAATTGGGTGCCCATGCATGAGCAAGCCAGGCACTGATGCCTGACTCATTTGGGTGCTCATGTGTGGACAGAAAGGGCTCTCATGTGAATTGGTCAGGCAGTCATGGGGCATGGATGTGCTGCCCAGGCATGGGTGATCTGGGCAGGCATTGTTTGGGGACTCATGCAGGAATTAATCGGATGCTGATGCAGGTGCTCACCAGCTGCTCATGCATGAACCTGTTGGGTGCTCCTGTGTGAGCTCACTAGAACCCATGGGTGGATGCAGTAACCCCCACAGCTCATGCCCAGTTCACTCCTGTCCTTGAAGATCATCCTTAAAAGCCATTTGAACACAAATCCACTATCAACTTTACTTTCAATGGCATCACAATCCTAATACACAATGATTTCAAGCTCCTCTCTTGCTTCCTGCACACCTGACAGAGGGGTTAATACTGAAACAATGTGTGCATATGCACTAAAAATTCACTCCTTGCCCCTGGGGACCAGAGAGCCTGGGAGTTATCATCATTACAACCCCAATTTTTGTCTGCTGTGAACTCCACCCCTTGCACCATGAACTAGAATACCAGGGTCAACATGATCAATATTTGTAATGATACATTGTAATGATACAAATATTTGTACTTGTCATGATTTTACCCATTGTCCCTAAGGACTAGGATAGAGGAATTAATGTTGTTAAAAGCTGGATGAAATACTCATTGCAAACACTCATACCTGCAAAACACTTAGCCAGGAAGGCCACAGCAGTCTGAACAAATAACCACTGCAAACCCCAGCCCTTGCACCTATTACAAGTGTCAGGCCTTGTGCCTGCAAGGAAAAAAATAGGACAGTTCTAATGCAACACTTTTTCCATCTGTGTCCCCAGAGCTCTGTCACCAACTTTGTTTTCCTGCTCCAGCTCTCCAGCTCAGTGCTAGGAAGGGATGGTTGCCCACCTTCTGCACAGAACACTTGTTAATGACTCTTCATGCTCATGTGTAGGTTGTTCAGCTGTTCATGTGTGAGTCAATTGAGCACTCAGGTGCAAATTGCTTTGGATGTGAAAGCAGGAGCTCCCTGGATGCTCATGCATAAGAGAATAATATGTCTTGCATAGGGGCAGGAGACCTCTCTGCTTGCACACAGCTGAGCAGGGGCTGCAGGGCACAGCCTGGCACAGCCACCACATCAGCAGAGAGCTCTGACTTTGTGCTGTTTGGCTTTCCTTCCCCCTCCCCACAGTGCTGCATCTGTGAGCACAGCCCCAGCATCCCACAGCCTGTGCTTTAGGTCAAGCTCCTCGGGTCTCATCAGCCGCTTTTGAGTCCCAAAGCTCCAAGAAATCCTCACAGGCTGGTGAGGGAGGGGCAAGAAGGGACTGAGGTATCTGATTGTGGGTAATATTTTCCATGGGCATGTGACACTGGTGACAAACACTACATGTTTCTAGTCCAAGGCAGAGATTTGGCAATCCCAGGGCCAGCTGTGAATTCCTTTAGTCATGTTAGTTAGCACCTTGCTTGGCAGCTGTCATTGCAGATGCCTGCAGAGTCACGACATGGAAATCCGGGGGTGCTAATGCAGCTCCAAGGAGCTGGAAGGGGGCAGGAGCTGGAACATCCAAGTCACACCACTCACACAAAGCTTCTTTCTGGAGCCTGTCCTCCAGCCTGGACCACAGCCACCACACCCTCTAAAGGGTTTGACATGTGACTCTCTGTGTGACATGGGGACACTGATCTTTGGTGGCTCCCCCACTGTCAGCTCTCCATGAGCAGAAGAGTTGGGGCTGAGACACCTGGTGTTCACTGGGCTTCAGAGGTGAGGAATTGCTTACCCAGAGGGATCTCTGGTGCAGATCTGCCTGGCTGGGGAGGTTTGAGGGTCCTGGAGACTTGGTCTGTTAGAAAAAGCCCGGTGTCCTCGTAGCAGGACAAGAGAGACAAGTTATGGCAGGTAGCTGCTGATGCTGAGCAAAGTTGGGGCTGGGGAGTGGAAGCTCCACAAGGTTTGGTCTGCATCTTCTCACGAGCTGTGCAAGGTGCCCACCACACTGTCCTCAGTGAACAATGCAACACAACACTGGTCCCTTAATCCCACTGAGCTGAGTGCAAGTTAAGACCTTACCCAAGGGGCAACATTCAGCTGGCATCATAGCTGGGCACAGAACACAGCTTCCAAATTTGTACCTCAGGTGACAGCACCATCAGGAGACACTCAACCCACCCCATCACAGATAGAAACACAGGGAGCCTCTGTCTGAAAACTGGAATAATTTCGAAGGCAGGATCACTGAGCAGGAATGTGAAATTATCACCATGGAGAAGTAGACTCCAGCTCAAAGCATCCCAAAATGATTTCTTCTAACTCTCTAAAAATGGTTTACAGAAGCCATAAATTCACCACATACATAACCCTTATGGCAGGGTTTCTCTGTGTGAATGCCCAGGGATGAATTCCTCCGCATGTGAAATGCTCAACAGGCTGCCTGTATTTATCTCTACACCTACAAAACATGCAGGCAGAGCATCCAGGTGTGCTCCTGCCTGACGTCCCCAGCACCTTGTCCCCAAACCCACATATTTCTTTGGGCAGTTTCTGAAAGCCCCATGACACCACTGAGGGAAGGCACTGAGCAGCCTCAGACAAGCCTTGAGGACCACCCGGTGGACCATGGCAGGACACAGCACATCCCTGCCCCCAGCCACCATGCCCTGCATGGAGCAGCCTCTGACACCCGGGAATGGTGAAAACTGACCATGGGGAGAGCCAAAAAAAAAAGGGCTTCTTTCACTGTACTTAAAGGAAACAGTTTTAATGGGAAGAGAATCGTTATGGTAATAGAGGGAAGTCTGAGGGCAGGCAGGGATCTGCCTCCCGTTCATTGCAAAAGGCAGTGGGAGGGGGGGTTGCTTCGCCTGAAGACAGGATTAGCTGGCATTTCAAGAGGAGGTGGCTGAGGTAAGTATTTGGTAGGAAAAATCACAGCCTTTAAGTGTTCACTGAAGTTTCAGGAACCATTTTCATATGCTTCTGGAATATTTCCTGCTTAACAAAGCCACAGAGAATCCCAACAAGGACCAGAAGAGTCTGGTGCTGCCTCGTGTGGCATCTCTTCAAACAGCTCCGTAGGAGGGACTCAGAGTTGCCAGAACAGGAATTTCTTGCTGCACTTTCTTCTCTGAGTAAGGAGGTATCTTCATACACATTAATATACACAAGCATCTGGAGACCAGGCAGGCCCAGTAATACTGCATGCACAAGAAAGCCTGATGTGTGTAAAGAGCATGAAAGGACTTGCAAAGCAGTGGTGGTGGCTTCTTACTCAGAGGCCATCAAACTCTGAAAGGTGACAGGGCTGTGAATGCCAAAATAATTCTGTTATAAATGTATGACATGTTGTTGTCTCTTTGCAAGTATTGGAATAAATGCTATATGTATAATGTTAAAATAGCATTTCTATATGAATATAGTCTTAGTTAATAGTAAAAGTTAGACATAAGTTTTTAAAAATAGTATGCTTAAACTACCCAGTTAGTCAAAAATAACAGCCCATGAACATATGATGGAAGCCCCTGCAGCTAACACAACAATTATCAACACTCACTGGCTGGGACCACCACCCAAAATCAAAGAAATAAGGAGAAAAATAAAACCACAAGCCAAGAAACACGCATGCTCTAAAAAGGCAAACTCAAAGAGTGGCCATGCTAAACAGTTCCCAAAAACAGTTGACTATGCATAAAGTCTGCGAATATGTAACAAATAAATAAATTATAAAGCTTATTTAAAGGAGTGTTCCTGAAGCAGTGGTGTGCTCCTGGCAACACGCCAAACACCCAACCGTTTTAACCCTTTGCTTTATGTATGTCTCCTCTTGTCTTTTTATTAAACCTTTAAATTCTCCCAAGACAGTAAACCATGTTTTTCACAAGTCATCAGGTGGGAGGAGGAAAACTTGAGTACTCTGAGGCAAACATGTCCTCTGAGGAAGGATTGAAGAGCTGTGTAATAATAGATGAGACTTAAAAAATTGTCTGTGGCCCCAGGAAATGATCCTTGTGCAGGTTGGTGGGTCCTGAGAGGGCCTTGCTGCTGCTCCAGAACTTTTCAAGCTTTTAAAGCCTCAGGCCATTGGGCTGATCTCAGCTCTAATAAAAGGGGGATGCTTCAAATGACTTTCACAAGAAAAGTTGTCACAAACACTATCCATCATTTCACTGTGGATGGGGCGTGATTGATTTTAATCCTTTCCTTTGGGGAGAGGCAGGATCAAGATGAACTTTGTTCTTGCTCTTACATCTTAATAGACTTTAAATAGATCTCTCCAGCCATGAGATGTCCACATGTGCAACCCTCCCATTCCTCCTGCATTTGCTGAAGACTGAAACCATTCCAAAATGCATTTCCAGAGGAAAGGCTGCCATTCCTTACAGGTTTGAGAGGGCTCATGAGCATGTGCTCTCCCTTGCCACAACTGCTGAACCACTCAGCTGGGGATCTGCTCAGCAGGATAGGCTTCAAAACATTTTTACAAGAGCTCTGGCAATAAAAGATGCGTGTCAGGACAGCAGATAAAACTCTTAAAAGGCAATTGGAGTTGAGTTGAGTTTGCAGTCACTAGAGTTGATTTACTGGAAAGCAGCCACCTGTGGCTGGGTGAAAACTCCCTGTCTGCCAAAAAACTCAGGGTTCTCAGAGCCTCTTCTTCCTCCTCTTCCTCTGGTGCTGCAGGAAAGGAACTCACAATTCCTATCTTCGGCTTAGTTTAGTTTTTAGGATGCAATCCTTTCTCCCTCCAGTTGGTTTTTTTTTGTTTGTTTTTTGTTCTTTTGGGTTTTTTGGGGTTTTTTTTGTTTTGGATTTTTGTTTTGTTTTGGGGTTTTTTGGGGTTTTTTTTTGGTTTTTTTGTTTCAGCTCAGGCAGTTGTGTGCGTGACAACTCAAAGCAAAGTTATTTCACTCTTGTTTCCAAGTCAGTTAGCTCCTGAAAATCAACTTATTCCTCACTTTCAGTTAGGACTAAAGTAATTTTTAAAAGCAAAGATAATTTCAAAAGTAAAGTAAATTTAGAAATATTTTTAATATTTCAACTGTTTAGAAATGTTTTTATTTTGATAATTTGTTTTTTGTTTTTTTTTCGAAAATGGTTTTATTATGGAAATCCTCAGTACAAGTTATGAACATTGGAAAGAAGACTTCTGTGCCTGTGTGGCACAAATGACAGGAAGAGGAATACAGAGGTTTTGGGGAGTTCTGTGCAAGAAGGGCCCACTCAGTGTGGGGTTTCCCCTGCTCCTGCAGTCCACTGACCCCAGATGGCTTTTTCCTCTCCCACAGGGGGTATGTGTCCATGAGTACATGGTACATCACTTCCCTGCTTTCCCATGGTGAGGAAGATTTATTTTTACGAAATGTTTCTGAAATTTGGGACTGAATCCTATGGCCTGACCCTGGTGTCCTTTTGGCTGGGAGTGGGGGGGTCTCAGCATTAAGTGGGAATTCATATGTAAAGATACCTCTTAAAGGAGTTCCACATATATGAAAATACACCTTTGCCATAGGGTCAGCTCTGCATCTCCTCTCACACAGCCCAAAAAGTTGCTTTTTGTTGCTCTGATGCAGATGCGAGTCCCTTTCCCCCAGACCATAGATGGAGCACTAGGAAATGAGGCAAGATTTTGACTCATGCTATACAGTTATGGCTATGAAAACATCTCCAGTGCAGGCTTCCTTAGGCTTTTTTTGTCCTGAGAGACCGACCCAACCCAACTAGCACTGAAGGGAATTCAAACGGGCCGTGTGCCCAGTGCCCCAGGAAATCTCCACAGTTGCCTGGCTGCTCCCACCAGACCATGGCAATCCCATAAAGGCTGGGTAATACAATAACACCATTCCCTCAGGCCTCAGCTCAGAAACACACTCAGGCACTTGTAAAACCTTAGCCCTATACTTAAATCCCTGAGGTTTTGTTCCCTTAAGCCATGTGCACTTTCTCCACATGCTGAGCCAAGATGCTCATGCACAGAGTGGGAAAATGTTGTTTCAACCTGCTGATAGCTCTGGTACAGGATCAATACCTGAACAGAGCACCTGTCCCAGAGGACACTGGAATAGATCTCCTATGTGGAAGAGAGTAGAGCAAGTTTGGCTCTGACACCATCCATCAGATAAGATCAGACCACAAACTGCCCGGACAGATGTTACATTATTTATTAGAACAGGCTACTGGTCTGAGGCTTGAGGCCAAGAAGGAGGGGGAGCAAACAGCAGAGAAGATAAAAACACAGTATTTCTTAACCTCCAGAATAAAGGGACTTGGGAAAGAGCAAGCACAAAGCCTCTGTACGATTTGTGCCTACATTAGACATATGTTTTTAATGAGTGTTTTCCTACTCCTCAGTGAAGGAAGGAGACCCCTTAGCACATGGGATTATGCAGATTTCCCCACTCAGAGGTTCTGGAACTCCTCAAGAGATGAGCAGGTCCCTGGGCACTGCTAGCCCAAATTTGCCAAGCACTGAGTCACAAGCACTGGTGGGCAACTACAGCTTTTTTAGCTGAGTTTTCCAGTGGCAGGATGGGAAAAGCATCCAGAGGCAAAGCCAAAGCCAGTGGTGAAGCTTTCTTCTGGACACCTAGCCAATGCTGTGGTCACTGGAGCATCTTCAACCCCAGCCCAAACACACACACATCACCCCATGGAGACCCTGGAGGCAGCAGCTTGTCCTCCACAGCAGCAAGCCCTGCTCATGGCACTGCCAGCCCTTAGCTTGGACACACCAAAACCAGCTCCCAGGATCCATCAGCTCTGGCAGAGGTGGTCCACCGTGTGAGAGATGCCTGCAGCACCAGGATGCTGTGAAGTGACAAATAGTGAGGCAACAATGAAGTGACTTCATCCTTGGACTTAATAGTAATAATAAATATTAATAATATGTTGTTATTATTATAGCTGGCAGAAGCATTTAAGCAGGGGGAACTAATTCTCCATTTCAGCAGAGAATTTGCTGATTTTTCTTGAAGGAATAGCAGCTTCTGCTGCTGCTGCATCCCTGGTGCCACTGCTGCTACAGGGCTTGAATTCCCGTGCTGCAGCCTGGCTGAGAAGGTTCAGGGTGGGAATTCAGGGCTGCAGTAGTTGCTACCTCCTACCAGCAGCTCTGGGTGTGTGGCTGCGTGCTGGAGAAACCTCAGCCACCGTGGTGGAGGCAAGGACAAAAGAATAGGAGCACAGGGGAAAAGCAGCACTGGGAGGTCTTGGTGTAGGGTTTCAAACAGTTTTGGAGTAGCTGGAAATAACCGGAGGGGCCTGTTTCTGAGCAACTTTGTGCAACTCTTTTCTTGCATCAATGCAAACCAGATTGGGTTGGAGCAGGAAAAGCTCCAGGAAAAGCTGGAGGAGGTGATGTGGAGCTGTGCTCTGCTTGCTGCACTGAGGTGGGCTCGGGCAGGGGAGAAGCCTTGAGGGCTGATGAATGAATTACCCACCAGGCGCTCATGAATTCAGCACTGGGGGCTGGAAACTGGGGCAATGCTGCAGGCACAAGGAGCAACAGGAAAGAGAAGTGTCCATGGACCTTGCTTGTTCTATTGGGCCAGGCAGCTCTCTGGACATCAGGAGCCTCAGCACAGCCAGGGCAAGTCCTGGTGATGTAAATGTGATTTTGTAGAGGGCTATGCCAAAGTCTTGTGTCCCCCAGTGCTGCCAGCTCCTCTGGAGCACTGTTTTTAGCAGTGATGGGTTCTCTGCCTCTTCCCTTCACCCCCAAGCCTCCCTCAGACAATGTTTCTGATGACTTCTTCAGGTCATATTTAATTTATTCCCATTAATTTATTTTCATGCAACGATTTTTTTACTTTCCTCCTTCCTCTACATGTTCCTCTTTTCCCCAGTAAAGCCTCCTGTCCAAAAAGCCCTGGTGCCATGGTCTAACCCTGCTGATGGCTGTCTGAAGGAAGGTGTTTATGACATCAACCCAAACACAAGACTTCTACCTGAAGCATCAATCACCCAAACCCCTAAAACTTGTCACTGCTACCCTCCCTCTCCCACATCTCCTCCTCCTCCTACATATGGTTAGGAGCTGTGCCTGAGGCCCCACAGATCCCATGTCCCTTTGGGCATGCACAACTCACCTCCTTTGTGGCCAAAGGAATTATCCCTCCAGCTAAGACAGATCTGCTTAAGTCTCCTACTCTGCTGGCTAAAAAACTGGGTGCTCTCAGCATATAGGCATTGCTATACACCCTTTTCTCAAGGGTGTTACCTCCCAAAAAATTACATGCAGAGTGATAGGAGGCAGGTTTGAGAGTAAAAATCGCAGGAATCATGCACAGATGGCGTGGTAGGAAGTGAAGGGGAACAGGGATGGTGTAGCCTTGGACTGGTGGCATTCCTGCTGGCATCATCTGTTCCTCCATCCACAAAAGCAGAGCCTTCCTCCAGCTCCCTTTTGTTCACCAAGGGCTGGTCACCACCAACCAAGCATGCAGGAATTGCACCCACCACAGCTTTTAACCAAGGTGGGATCCCTTTTATGTGCCAGAGGTTCTCTCCCTCCCTGGGTGCCTTCTCTCCATGCCTGGAGGGGTGCCAGGGCAGCAGGAGCAGGTGCAGTCGTGTCCAGGCACGATCCAAGTGCTGCAGCAGAGTTATCTCTGTGCTCACTGAGGACCAGACAAACCCATTGCACAAACACAAATTTTGGGGCTTTAATTAGCCAAGCAGGGAAACGCTACTCTGTCTTTAAAGCAATCTATGTCTGTTTAAAGGGAAAAACAGAGGCTTTGAAATCAGAGATTTAGAAGGAGGGAGAGAAAACTGAGCTCGAAATCATTCCATTGCCCAGTGGCAAGGAAATGGAAAAATTTTTTTGGAAAAAAAATTCCATCCCTCTTGTCCCTGCTCTGAAAATCAGTCCTTGGGGGTGTCAGGCCTCCTTTTCATAGGAGGGACCAGCTTCCCAAGGCATTGGGAACTGCAGAGAGTGTAGGTAGAGGTGAAGCAACATGCCTCAAAGGAAAGCTTCCTAACTGCTGCTGGACCATCATCTCCCAAGCTCTCTGGCACCCAGATGTCTTGCACCAAAGCCATGACCAGTAAGTTTTTGGTTTTTTTTTTAATCAAACATATAAGATAATAACTACATTAAGATCTGCTTCCAACAAGACACACATCTAAAACTGAAAGCAGCACTGCAGAGGGGCTCAGGAGATCAAAGTCTTCTGCCTTCCTTGAAGTTGTGCTTGAAACAAACAACTATTCTTCTCAAATCCTGCATTTTATTCAAAGCTCAGTTGGAGCTGATGTCCTGCCTGTTTATTTTCAGTTGCTAGTGGTTTGTCTGCAACAAAAAAAATCAGTCTTTTCTTAATCCTCTCTTTGCAGCATCACTTGAGGAATGAGAGCCATATGTGCTGCCCATGCCAGACCCTCAGGGTGCCACGGGCTCATCCTGCCCAGGACAGCTCTGAAGTCTTTCAAGCATAGTCCCACACTGCATTTTGGAGATGTGCTTTGAGGTTTCAATGCTGCAATGTCTCAGTGCTCACCACAGAATTTCCTCTGTTTGCAAGGCTCTGCCAGCAGTAGCCCGACACTCACTGTAACCTTGTACAGTTTGATTTTTAGCACCAAGTCCCATTTTAGGCAGAACCCATTAAAATCATTAGATGTTACCATATAAATCTCCATCTGCCACATCACAAGGTGAGTGACATTTCCTGACAGCATGTTTCATCATCACAGGAGCTATTTTTAAAGCACTGATTTGAAGTTGTAATGAGTATCAGGGATTAGCATGCAGCTGAAACCACTTCTGACTCAAAACCCCTAAAGTTTTGGACTCTTTTATTCTACTTTTCCTAGAAGGGACTGTGATACTTTTAAGATTTGTTTATTGGCATGTACTGTCTGGCACAGTCCTGCAGTCTCCACTGAGTAGGGACACTTCTTGCCCAATTTCAGCAAGACACTGCAGAGGGTAGACTCCTCTAAGACTGTTATTAAGACTCCATAGTTTTTTCACAAAGAATGGTGAGTGGTTATAAAATTAAAAAGTAACCCTGCTGATGGCTCTGGCTGTGGGTTACCCCATCCCATATCAGACATCAGGGAATCCACATGAAAGAGCTGATGAAAACCAGGGTCTTAGGTACATTGAGCAGGTCACTCCTGAAAGCATCTCAAACTCAGATTCACACTTCTCCTCAGTTTTACTTCCAAGATCAATAATAAAATAATGGAGGATAAACAGAGAGGGCCTAAACCACAACTTCACCCAAGTGCACTGTGTTCCTTCAATTTTTCACTCCAGGTCCTTCTCTTGTGTTCTTCTTGTTGTTGCTGTTCTTCTCTTCCTCCCTTTTCTTCATTTTCTTCTTCATTGTTACTCCTACAACTGATTTCTCTTTCAGATGCAAACCAAACTCCAGCCACACAAACCACTGCATGGTCTCCAGGTGCTCCTATGGAGCAGAGATGTGGTTCAGATGCAAGAGAGTGGGGGGGAAAAGGGGAAACAGGAGCTTGCAGGATGCCCCACACAGCAAATCTCCTGAAACAGGGATTTGGTGCATTCCAGCAGGACTCATTTTATATGGAGATATCACAGAAGGAAGGAATAAAGCAAAGTTTCCTCCTTGTGCAAGGGAGCAGGGTGAGTCACGGAGCACTCACAACTTTTATCCAGCGAAAAATGAGGGGAAGCTCTGTGTGTGGGTCCCAGCCCTGTCTAGACACCATAGGTGTTCACAAAAGGAGGATAACAGGCAAAGGAGGTGAAGGGGCAGGCTCCTCTCCCAGAAGCATCCCAGTAATTGAGCAGAGACTTTGCTAAGCTGTGGTGCTCTGGCACCTCAAGGCTGCACCAGCGCCTTGCACTGACCTGCCCGTGTGGGAAGCAACACTCCTCTGGCACAACCCAGCCTGCCATTGCCTCCAGTCTCACAGGACACAGCCAGAAGAGTCTCTTGGTGGTGTGTTAAAATTAGATGGCACCGAATAGCACCACTGGTGTGCCCAAAATGCTGTGCAGCCACCTCAGGAGGCACCAAGGTCCCCCTAGTTCCAGGGCAAGTGCTCTTGTGCCCAACTCTCTTCACCAAGCTCAGCCCACAGCAGCTTCAGGCACCACAGCAAAAAGAAGTGAAACTGGGGGTGGTGCTAAAGAGTCCTAAACTCATCTTTGATCACCACATTCAAGCCTAACCTTTCCTGAAAGGCTTGCAAGGAAGTCCTGTCTGGCACAGGAGATTCTGGGGGATGAGACCTAGGAATGGAGAGAAACCTGCTGCCTTTGCAATTCTGCCTAAAATCAAGGAGAATATTGAGATCAGCCTGTTTAATGTGGTGGAAAGACAGACCAAGACAGAGACTTAGGCAAGGGTGCTGTGGTGGCACCCCACAAACCTGTCCCAGGCATGGGAGCCAGCTTGGGGCAAGGAGGAGAGGTAAGGTTGTATATCCAGTAAATGTCAAAGTCTTGGCAACTAGGAAAATGAGAAAACGATGCTTTCCAATTTCCCCAAAATGCATTTATTGCCATCTCAGCAGATTCCCGTCACCCTCTGGGATGCAGAAACCAATTAGTCCAGTCTGAAAGAAAAATCAAATGCATCTTTTCTTATTTTGTAATATGACAACCATTTCTGCAGTTACCTGGCTTCAAATAGGCATCTCCATGAGCAGGTGCAGAAAACACCCAACCTAAAAGGATGAGCAGCCCTTCAGTCATCACTGACTGGTGAGATTTGTCATGCCCTTACAAACTTGCGGGCAGGCTCAGCTGCTAACGCAAAACTCTAACTTCTGATTCAAAACATGATGTCATTTAAATATCAATCATTTTTCCTAGGAAAAAAAAACCAGTTGAGTCTGCATGGCAAGGCTGTATATCTGTGTTGCCAGGAGACTTCCCCTGCGTAAAACAGGGAGACCTTTTGACCCAAGGGACTTTGCTTCCTGTGGAGGAAATCGAGAGGGAGCAAAGTTCCCTGTGATCAAAATAAGTCTTGGCACAAGAGCAGATTTCCACATGCTTGCCTGTGTGCAAGAAGGGGGTACACAGCCCCAGCAGCCCAGAAAACATCTGATCCAGAAAGATATTTTCACCATGACTTCAGATTCACTCTGTCTCAAAGGTGTCTCCATGCAGAAGAAAAGCCACCACAGTGCTCCATTTCCGTGTGGATCACGAGCAAATCCCCAATCCCAACGTAGCTGTGGGGCCTTTGAGTGTCAGCAGCTAATGGGACTGGTGAATGCTCTTGTGGCTGGTTGGTTTTGGGATATTTTAGGGAAAATGCCTTGGTCCCTGCTGTCCTCAGCCAGCTCCAAGGCTTTGCTACCAGCAGGAGTTTCTACCGTGCTGGAGTTCAGTGCCTGGGTCAGCATCTCTGCATCATCCCTGTGTCCATAGCTGGCCAGATGGGTGTGAAAGGGAAGAAGCCCTGGGAAGAAAGAGGTTTGGGGAGGGGGAAACCAGGATGTGCTCCTGTCTCTTTCCCACCCTGCCACCAACAGAGCAGAAAGGGAAAAGGCCATGAGGTGGTGAGAAAGGAAGTAAGTTTGAGGGTACTCATTGCACTCCCTCTGCGCTCCCGTGATGGCTGGAAGTGGTGAGCAGTAAAACACCACCACCTCTGGGGAGAGGAATATCCACTCTGCCCCCAAAATGAGAGCAGTTACCCAGGATTTTGGGAAAACAGAAGTAATGTGCAGGGTTACTGGCATTGGCAAGTGACTGGGGGAGGAATTTGTGCCTGAGTGACAGCAGAGCCCTGAGCAAAATGGGAGGGAGAGCAGCCCCTTTTATCAGCACTGGCTGCTGCATTTCTCACTTTTGGAGTAGAAAGTTGAGCAGCTGCTGTTGCTGGGACTGCAGGAAAGCATCTCTGGGCCACTTGGCATGGAGGGAGGGGAGCAGGTCCATCCCTGGGGAGCCCTGGAAGGAGCCTGGCTCTTCTTGTCGACCGTTTTTATTTTGCTTCCTTTAAAGGCTGGGAGGAAAGAGGGAGGACCTGAGCAATAAAAGAGAAATGAAAGGGAAAAAAAAAAAAAAAAGAAAGAAAAAAAAAAAAAAAAGAAAAAAAAGGCAAGTTAAAGATGTGAAGTGCCTGGCAGAGACCCAAAGCACAAGAGCACAGAGACCGTGAGAAAAATGTAAGTTTGCTGTCCAACTGGATGGAAATCAGATGTCGCCTGGGACTTCACAGGACTTGTAAATGAATAAAGGAATGGGCAGGAAAGGAAGGAAGACGCAGCCAGGCTGGAGAAGGCAAACCAGCAGGGCCTTGATCCCCATATGGTTAATATCTGTGAGACTTATTCCTACAGGCAGCAGTGATTGTCCTATCACAACATAAATCCTTCACTAACTGCTAAACCAGATCTCCTGAGAATGGAGAAGTGGAGACTTCAGGGCTTTGATGTTGCAAGTAGCTGAGGAGGAGGAGGGAGTCATAAGGATGGGGAAGAGAGTCATTGCAACCCTTGCTGGAACACAAGGGAACACAGCTGATCTGGTGGCACTAGGCAGCTTCCATTGCTGTTCCCGATTCTCCTAGTGGTTGCTCAGACACATGGCCTGGGAATGGCTGGGTATCTGCTGGACATGGATGAGTCAGAGGTCCAGAGTGGCAGAAGAGGTGGGATACTCCCTTGGGAAGGTCTGCAGCAGGATGGCCACAGCCACCTTTGGAACTCAAGTGACTTTTGCTGATCCGTGTGCAATCAGATCATGGGATGCACTTTGAGACTAATGAAGAAGTTGGCCATGCCTTTATTATACACATGCATACACAAATCCTTGAGCCACCACCCAATCTGGTATCTCCTGCAGGATCTCTGGTCTGTACCCACCTGCTGAAAGGGGAAACCCATGCAAGAAGCAGCAGGGACAGCTAAAAAAGCCTCTGTGAGTTCTGTATCACCCATGCCAGACAGCAGAAGGCTTAGAGACTTCTGCTAGAAACTGCTCAGAGCTGCTCTTGGCTGAACACCTGGGTGGGACCTGCACAGAGGCTGCAGGGGCCCACGATGACCCATTGCTGGGCTGAGGGAGCAGGTCCAGGGCAGGCTCTGCTTGGAAGTACAGTGTTCATAGTGTCCCTTTCCATGCACCACGCTCAACCTGCCAGGCAGGCACAAAAGGCCTGTCCTTGCCATTTCCCAGCAACTCACCATGGGAAGCTCATTCCTGCTCTCCCTGGGCTGGCTGTCAGCATGGGCTGGGAATGGAGCCACCACTGAGACCCACAGGGCCCTTTCTGTAAGGAAACAAAGTGGTGCTCCTTGCATAGGATCCTGGGGACTCCCCAGCAGCCAGCCATGGCCCAGGGCACTGCTGTGTGAGGAGCTGTAAATGCCAATAAGGACGGCTGCTGCCTCAAAATGCTCCCCACCAGAGCTGGCTTTTGGGGCCAGGGCAGTGCAGTGCCCACCCTCTGATAGTGCAGTGCTCTTGGAGGCATCGTGGGAGGAGATTTCAACCCTCTTCAGGGAGGTTTAAGAGGGACAGATGCTGGAGGTGGGTGAGAGGCACCTGGGGAGATGAGAACATGCAGAAATATTTGGAGAGGGCAAGCAAGCCCACAGCTGTAACCAATGACACCACTAAAGCAGTGTAGAGCCTTAAGGAAAAAAACCCAAGGAACAGCAAAACACCCCAAAACCTCCATCTCAACACTCTCAGAGCATCTTTGTGACCTGGTGGGACCTTGCCTGGGGATGTCTGGGCTCGGGGCTCCCTCTAGAGGGTTTTGCATAGCCAGCAAATGGCCACACCATGGTCTTGGGAAGAGGATGGAATGAGCTCCAGGGCTCAGCCCTTCCCTCCCTCGGGGTCCTGCTTTGCATGGGGTGGCCTTCCGAGCATCCCCAAACTGCCCTGAGCCAGCAGAAGCATCTTCAGCCCTGCCAAGCAGCGTGCCAGGGGCACACACTCACTTTGTTAGCAAGGAAGTGTTTACATGGATTATTTCAGCCAAGCAGGATTTGGGGAGAGGGACATTGGAAGTGACTTTGTACTGTAGGTGCAGGCAGAGGTGAATCCAATCTTGGAGATCCTGTTGAGGGGCTGGAGTGATTCAGGGCCAAGGATCATATCCTGAGGTGAGAGTAGCACTGTAACCAGCAGCTGCATGAAGGCAACTGGCCCTCACCTCTGGGTGAGGAAGGCACAGACAGGCAAGAGAGCTCGGATCAGGGACTGCCAGCAGGAGCCACGTGCCATCAGGAAGATCCCAGTTCCAGACACCAGGATGAGCTCCTCAGCAAGGCAGCACTGAAGCCCCCCGAAGGAGCAGCCTTGGGAGAAGACCCAGCCAGCAACCCATGGGGCAGCTCATCATGGGACAGGCTGCTCCTGGCTGGGTGTTGGCAGGGATCTGCTGTCATGGGCTTGTCCTCGGATATCTCCAACTGCTCTGGCACCAAAAGGCATTTTCACCTTCTAAAACACCTGCTTGACAGATCTCTGGGATATTTTGTCATAAAGGGTAATTGCAAAGCTTAAAGTTTTCTTCTAATAACTTAATTACAGCCCAGACTGCCCAAAGCAATGAGGCACTTCAAACACACCCATAAAAAAAGAAAGCCATGTTAATTCATACCTGAGGATTTAATTAGAGCAGCTGCAGGGGCAGGTTGGCAGGTGGGCAACATCTCACAGCCTTTGTGAGGGGGTCTTGGCTCTCCACCTCTCAGGCCATAGTCACTGACAGAGAGAGGCCACACATCAAAAAAGAGCACTGGGAAAGAGGGTTTAGATATTTTTAAGGTTTCCTAGAAAAAAAATAATTTGAGGTCCAAACACATGAAGGAACCTGAAGTTCTCCCCAGGCTGTTTGACAAAGGGCTCTGCTCAGCTATGGCAGCAATACCCAGCTCAGCTGTGCTCAACTGTGAGCAAGACTTCTGCTTCTTGTCTGCATACAAACACCATCTGCCCTGTTCCCTCAAGAAGGGACAGGAGAAAGCTGGAAAAAGAAGCACCACAAGAGGATGCACTCCCTTCTAATCTCCACTTTTTCTGCTGGTGAGACAAATACTCTCTGTGCAAACCCTGGGAGAAGACAAGCAGGATCCTGCTCAGTGCCTGCCTAAGGGTGCAAGGATCTACAGCCAAAGCCAGAAAGGGCCCTTGAAGGGAAAGTCATGTATTCCTAACTTAATACTCCCCACTGAAAGGGTGGTCAGACACTGGGACAGGCTGCTCAGGGATCTAGTAGAATCACTATCCTTGGAAGTGTTCAAAAAATGCATTGATGTGGCACTTAGGGACACGGCTTAGTGGTGGGCTTGGCAGTGCTGGGCCAATGGTCGGATTCGATGATCCCAGAGGTCTTTTCCCACTCAAACTGTTCTGTGATTCCAGGTCACAGCTGGTCTCCAGGCTGGCTGATGGTCCCCTCGCTAGCCTTCACTAGATGGTGCTCTACTCCCTGCAAAAAAATCCCTGTCACAGCCAGAGCCCGCTTCTCTTGCGCTGCATTTCCAGCTGCAGCCTCAGGGGGAGGAGAACGGGTGTTTTCCTGGCCGGGGGATGTTCTCCACAGCGGCAAAGCAGGATGGACAGCGGAGTTTGAAGAGCCCTAGGTCGTGTTGAAATGCACTGGGAAATGCATCGAGGAAGAAGTTGAGCAGATGGAGCAAAAGGCACGGTCATTTTTTCCCTGCCTGGAAGGGATTTGCTTGCACTGATTTGCCCCCACAGAGGAATTGTGTCCTGGCAGAGGATGTCCAAACTTTCCCTGACTAGGACACTAGTGCCAGGAGGGCACTTTTCCCTCTCCAACGGTGTGGTTTGTGGGCAAACCCTTCCAAAATTGTCCTGGGGGCTTGAGCGCCTGCGGGCACAGCAAGAGACCGCAGTGCTTGTGCCTCCTCCTCCTCCCCTCCAAAAGCCAAGTGCCAGCCCAGGCAGCCCTGCCCTCCCAGGGGCTCAGACAGGTTGTGCTGTCAAACAAAATGCACCCTCAGCCAGAGCTTGTGGACCTGCAGAGGGCTGAAACCCTGGGTGGGCTGAGTGACAGTCTGGCCCTGGGGAGCACCAGACACACTCCAGCACCCTCCTGGCATGGCAGGGAAGGGAGGATGCCTCTGTAGGACTCAGCAAGCTGAGCTCTTAAGCGGCGCTTGTCAGCCAGCAGATAAACACACTTAGAGTTAAAAGTGTGTTTATCACCCTCTGATGGGGAATATGGCATGTGTTTATGTACTGCATGGAAATGGAGAGGCTTTCTAGACGTGCAAGAGGAGAGCTACCCAAGGACAGAGACGGGCTGCTTTGCTGGAAAAGGCATTTCCAAGGTTTTCTTGCCTGGTTATCTCCTGTGTTTTCTTTGCAAAGTGTGTGTGAGGGTCTCACCTTGAAGCCTCTGAGCCATGAGTCAGCCAATGGGTTTTTGCATTTGTTGCTCTTGCTGAAGCCTGTTGAATCTCCCGTGGTGAAGACAGAAACCACTGCCCAACAACTAGCCTTTCCTGAAGCCTGGTTTTGCAGGACAAACTCCCAGAGAGGCTTGTACTCTGTCATGGATGCCTTCAGTGTGCACAGTCTCTGCTTTGACAAGCTGTCAAGAGTTTTCAAGAGGATCTTTATTGTTCTACACACCCTGGTTGGGAAAGCTTGAGCAGAGATTGGCTTTGCAGGGATCAGAAGCCAGGCCACTTCTCAGACGTGGCATTTTGGGCACTGCCACCCTCCTAAACTTCATTAGAATAATTTCAGTGTGACAAAATAATCGGGCTCAGCCTTAAAGGTTTCTCAAGTCAGATCACTGCTGCCCATGGGGGAATGAGATTCTTTTCACCAGGTTTCAGGGAGATGCTTCTTCCAGAGCAACAGGCCCCCAATATTTTCTGGGTTGGTCATGCCATCCCTTAAAGCCTTGGCACTGTTCAGACCTCTTAAAAAATAGTTTCCTGGACATGCAGAGGAGAAACAAATAAAGCTTAGGAACCACAATCAGAATTTCAGGCTGTGATGTCACTGAGCCTTGCCCAGGCACCAGGTTCAGCCCAGAGCAGATCCTGGGATCTGGTGCAGAGCATGGATAACGTCTGGTGGAGGTGCTGCTCACAAGTGCTGCTCCAGAGGGTGAAGACCCAGCACTGCTTTGATTTGTGATAGATCAGAAGGTCCCATCATGGCTGAGGAAAAGAGCTGCCTTTCTATCAGAAGAGGGAAAGGGAAAAAGAAGATTCTTGTTTCACCAGCTGAGTTGGAGTAATTTCCCTGACCATCTCCATCCCAATGCTGTGAAAAGCAGAGTGCTGCTCCAGTCCTGCCTCACACCAAGTGTATTTGCCTTTCAAGAGACGTTTGAAGATCAAGAGGTTTATGGAGGGGTGTGAGGAGATGAGTAATGAGGAAACAGCCTTTAGGAGGCTGCTGGAGCCAGAGAGGAAGCCCAACCCTTTATGCCAAGCCTTGCATCTTTTGAGAGGCTCAACCACTTCTGCATCTGGACAGCATCAGTGGAAGAGGGTGAGAAATGGAACCTCCTTTTTCCCCATGGGCTCCTCTGATTGACACATCAAAAGCAACACCATGGGAAACCCCACAAGTGGGTTTCATCTTTGACATGCTCTAGGGCCTTCCTAATGTGGACTCTCTTGCTGTGAGTTGTTTTCCTGCCCTCAGGCACTGGATAGCCCCATCGGGTGGCTGAGATGCTGAAGTTGTTACCTGCTCATTCAGCAACACACCTGCAATCCTGAGTGGGTGGGAGCAAAGCACTTTTAAATTTAGCGTTGAGCTTTTTGGTAGGACTAAAGTTCATCTCTCGAGAGCTGGAGTTTCATGTGGCATGAGGGCTGGTGTAAGCCAGCCCCAGGACACCTCCTGCTGCTCACTTCCTCCCATTTAACAGAATGAAACACATAAGAGTTCATTAATATTTAAAAAACCTCATCTCACTGCACCCTCATGCCAGTTGAAATCATCTCAGCTGACTGCAGCAAGCCCTCTGCACCTATGAGTGGATGCGTACGTGCAGGTTGCCCTCAGTGTCCAGAGAGCAGATTAAAACTTGGCCAGGTTTTAGGGCAGGCTTTGTGGAGTGATGCTTCAGGCACACACCCCAGGGCCTGGCTGCAATTCCTGACTGCTTAAGAAGCGCACATTTATAACTTGTCAACACCTCTGCCTGGTTTATACCCTGGGGAGAAGCCCCAGGGACAGGTTTTAGGGCAGCAAATGGCTGGTGAGCAGGGCTGGCATCCCACACAGAGACATGAACACAGCATCTGAGTGAGGTCACCAGGACAGCTCAGCAGCACACAGGGCAGTATCATGGGCGTTTTTGGGATGGTTTTTTGCTTTGTTTCAGCTATTCCCTGCCCAAGCTGATAACATGCAACCAATACTGCACTCAAAAACTTGCTGCAGAGAGCAAAGAAGTCCACAAACAGCCATGGCTGGCTCTGCAGGGTTTGGATTTGCTGCAGGATCAGGCAGCAGCTGCTGCCTGACATCAGTGTCCCTCCCCACTGCCCTGTAGGCTGGAGCAGCTCCAGCACTGGGAACACCTCAGTCTGGTAGCAGCCGTGAGACCAAATTTCCCACAGGGCAGCAGGGATCCTCCCTGCTGCAGCCTGGAATATGGCAGGAGCATCACGTTCCCCTCCTCCAACGTAGTGCCAGTGCTGGAAGAAAAGGGAAGAGGATCAGATGCTGCAGAAGTCCTGACCTCATTCCTACCCTGCCTGCATATGTTTTGTGCTAATGCTGTGACAATTCTCAAATACTTCCTTTACAGTCTCCCAGCCAGGCACCAACATCACTGACATCACCCTGTCTCCTTGTCTCTGCAGGAGTGTCCTCAAGGAACACCTTTGCATTTGGCTGAACAAGATGTTCTTGTCCGAGGAACCACAACAGTGTTTTTCCTGATTTCCATCCATCCTATTAAACTACACTAGCAGTGTGGTTTCTTCTATTATTTTGAGTAGGATACATTCCTCTGGCTAGTGCTATATGGATAATGTGTCTGTCATTTCCTATCATCTTTTGGTCAGGTGAGCTCCAGGTCAGAGAGATAGTGTTCCTGATGGAGTGATAATGTCTCTTTACATTATATTATATGTAAATATAATATAATGTATAAATAATATATTTATATTATATTATACATTATATTATATATATAATATAATGTATAAATATTATATTTATATTATATTATACATTATATTATATATATAGTATAATGTATAAATATTATATTTATGTAGAGATACATAAATACAGTGTCCCAAATTGGGTGGTGTTCTTCCCAAGGAGATGTCAGAAACCTCCAAACAATAGTTTGGTACATCAGGGTAGGAATGTGCCTGGCATGATTGGTGTGTAGGGCCTGTCCTGGGTATCAAGGAGCCATCAGACTAAAAAAAATGCTTCATGGATCAAACACCTCCACCTCTACAGCAGCCCTAAGCCATGACGTTCCCCTTGCTGCTGGTATCAGGCACACAGTGGGTGTCTCCTCATGGTTTCTGGTCTTCTCTAAGTGTGTCTGTGGTGAGATTCTGTCTGATGACACTTTTCTTGCTAAATACATTGTCACTCCTGGAAGGAGCTTTCTCATGCCAATGGTAGTAGGATTGGGCAGAAGCATACTTGCAGTGGGAAAGGCACCCCATAAACAAAGGGAAACAGCGTGGGTCTCCCAGGAAGCTGCATTTTTGGCCTGGACCACAGCCCAAAACAACAGCAGCACGCAGATATTTTGTCCATGTCATTTTTAACAGGCTTAAGGTGAAGCATTAGGACAAGGAAACTCAGACTCTGGCTCTCAAGTTGGTCTGACACAGCTCTCACATGTCTTTGCTCAGACCCTGTGTTTCTCTCTCAGCTCTAAGAACATCACAGCAAAATATTCCTCCCTTCTGTTCCTGCAAAATTGGTGGCAAAATTTGCATTGCCACCAGGGTAAGCAATGGCAACCACAGGCTCACAATTTTTTTTCCTCTCTTGGATAAAAGTATGTTATGGACCACATACTTAAGCTAAATACTTTTCAGTAATGCCCATTATTTTAAGCTCATGTTTTAACTAGAACAGTGTTGAGACACCCCAAGTTACCAGCTAACGTCACTGTCACTTCCAGCACTCCCTAACTGGCCCCATCCTGAGGAGGCAACATCCCCTCTCGACTGATTAAACATCACATTTTACCAGCTTCTTGGCCAAAGGCCTTCAAGACCCTTGCTTGCCGAGGAGGAGGGAGAAAATACAGCATCCCTGTGTGGCTGCTCAAGGGTTTTGAGTCAGATTTTCCTACAGGGAAGGCCTGTGGTGCTGTCACACAGCCAATGCATGTTCTGAGCAGTGTCCCAGCTCTGCTGGTGGCAGGGTCAGGCTCTGGGGCTGCTCCAGCATTTTTTTCCCACGTATTCAGCCCAGCCCATAAGTCTTTTCTGAGATGTCTTTGACAGAGGGAGTGAGCTGATCTCCCGACACAGGGATGTCCCAGAAGATAAAATAAATATTTAGCTGGAAAACATCTAACAGTTTTCAAAGAGCCCAGGATGGCCCAGCATGTTTAGACTGTGTGCATAGCAAAGGGCGCTGCTGTCTTTAATCATCCTTGTATGTATTCCACGCTTTTATCTGCAGTTCTTCACACTCCTCCACAGAGAGGTTTGTCTTGTTCATCTCTGCATCACAGATAAGGAAATGGAGGCACAGCCAGTAGGGGCTGGGCTTGGGGTGCCACGTTTGGAGCCAGCCTTCCCTGTGTTCCCTCTCCAAGGCCAGCGCTCCTGCAAGATGACATGAGAAGCATTCTCCTGTTTCCATGTTTTCCTGCTGGTGGTGGTGGCCCTTGTGGCTGATCCTATCTCAGCAGCAGTCCCTGTATCCCACTGTGCCCCTTGGATGCAGCCAAGAGATGGGTTTGCAAACTGGCTCTGAATTGCAGATGAAAAGCAGTGCTGCTCACTGTTCTGATGCTTTGCATCGAGCAGTAACATCTCTTCTCTCCAGCAGGCTCAGCTTTATGTATTTATTACTCCATTTCACAGATGCTTTAATATAAAGTAATTAGTCCTGAGGGCAGCATTAAGCCAAGAACAAATTAGACTGTAACACAACATCTCCTCTGCCTGGCTGCTCTGATTTTTGGGAGCCCAGCAGGCGAGGCTCCTGCCTGGACTCTGCCTGAGCTCTGGAACCAAGAGCATCACGAGGGGGTGCAGTGTTCAGGGGCTGAGGACAGGGTGAGGTTTGGGGAGCACTGCCTGGAGCAAGCTGCTGCTGCTGGGAGGTGTCAAAGGGAAGCTACCCCGATCCCAGCCTCCCATCAGCTCTCACCATGGCTGAAGAGGAGCCAGCTGAGTCCTAAGGCAAGAAATGAAGCATGGTTTTCCCTGGAAGCTGTGTGGGCTTTAATGAGAGCCTGACCCAGGGTCTTATAACCTTTTTTTTTTTTTTTTTTTTTTTTTTTTTTTTAAAGAATTCCTTTTGAATTAACACATTTGCTTTCTCAGTTCAAATGCATATTTCCCTTGCCCCACAACTTCTCCCATACAAAATATTTTTGAATCAGATTTTCACAGAAACTTTTACTGAAAACAACAGTCCAGCAGCCTCAGAAATACACAGCCAAGCTAATAGATCCTTATGGAAAAATTTTTATCAAAATTTATCAGTTTATCAAAAATTGTGATGAATTGATGGGTCATTCTCAAATGGGGGCTGCCTGGGCAGGAGCTGGCCTCAGACTGGGGAATGAGCATCCCCACACATTGTACTGAAGCTGTCTACCCAGTGGTGTTTTACAGATCACCCTGCTTTTCCATATTTCCCCATTTAGCCACACAGGGAATCTCTGCAGAGGATAAGAAGTGTAAACCCAGTTTTTGTATCAGAAAGCAAAGTATATCTTTGTGTCCTGGGAACCTCATCACGCCTAGCTTTGCCAGCCTCATCCATCTTCCATCCCCACGGGTCTAGGGGACTTGGGTCACATCCCAGGCTGGCCTACAGGGCACTTGAACCTTTTCAGAGCCACCTATTCACAAACTAAATTAATTTTTCAGGCCTTGCATTCTTAAGGCCACCAGCTTTCCAAGAAGTTTTAAATCCTGTAAAATTCACCCAAATCCCAAAATCCCTCATGGAAACAAAGGCTGGACTGGTTATTTTTTGCTGAAACGTTGGCAGTCTTCCAGCTTTCTGAAATGCAGCTCTTCCAAAAGAAAAGTCTTTTGTGGGCAAAATCATGTACTGGTGGTTTTGGAAAGACAAGACAAAATAAGGCATTTCAGGGGAAAAAAGCCTTTGAAAATGGTCTCAATGCTATTTTTATCCCCAAGTCTGGAAGAGGAAGGGTCACACCCATTTTTCATCTGCTTTTTCCCCTGCCTACTGAAAGAGAAAGGGGAAGGTGGTTTATTTTTAAGCTCCTGTACCTGCTACAGATGCAAAAAAAAAAAACATTTTCCCCAAAGCTGGCTGGAGCTTTGTGTGCTGGAACAGCTGTGGGAACCTCTGTCTGTACCAGCTATGAGAAAATAGACCTTGGAGAGGGTTTTGGGGATCAGGAAATTATTTGTGGGTGGCCAAATGAGAGCTGGGGTAGCTCAGCATTATAATTTCGGGGCAGTCATCAAGGGCTTTCTCACAGGGAGGTCTACAAAGATTAAATGGGTGCATCAGAACAGGCCCTTTGAGTCTCTCCTCACAGCTGGTTTTGGAGTGGTGAGAGCAGGGGGAGGAGCAGCACCCAGCCCTCTGCCACCCCACCAAGGTGCCCATGGGGAAGGGGCTCACACTCCTGAGCTGTCCCTCAGCCCTGGGAAGCACGGGTGGGCAGGGAGGCATCTCACTCCCTGATCCATTGCTCTTCCCAAACCCTTAATAATCTCCTGGGAGTGCAGCTGCACAAAGCCCTCAAGATGTGGCTGTGCACACTTGCTTTAGAGAGGCAGGAGGACATTCTAAGTTTTCCTCCTTTCCTACCTTTCCTGCTATATGGTTTACCTCTCCTGCTGCCAGGTGTGGAAATGTCTGGGTGGGAATGGCTGCGAATACCCCAAACTCTTGTGCCCAAGTGGCAGGGGACAGGTAAGAGCATGTCACTTGCAAGGTGAAGCACAGCATCATTTGTTACACCCTGCAAAGACTTCTACCCTCAGTTCACTCAGTTCCATAACAGCTTTTTGCAATTCACCAGTCTACCTTCTCCTTTACCATCCTAGATAACTGTCCAGCATGAAGCAATCCCTTAATTTTTAGTGGCCACCTTATCCAGCCCATGACACATGGCACCAGCAACCTCCCTTCCTGAAGAAACACCCCCTCTGCTTCCCAGCTTTAATCTCCAGTGCGAGGACTTTGATTTTTGTGACAGCTTTTGAGCCTCTGTAGAAGCCAGTGGAAATATGAGACAGTTCACCCATGCCTGTGCTTTTTGAGCCCTTCAGAGGTTTGTGAGACATGACTTCCCTTTGCAAAAGCCCTGTCAACTCTCCCCAGATAATTAATTGCATTATTTGATATAGTTTCTGGTCATTTTGGCCAGCACAGATGTGAGGTACAGACACCAAGAAACCTCCTGAAGTAATTTTTTAATGTCCTGTGAAAAAACAGTGCAGCTGCCCTGGTCCAAGAGCTGTTTGCAATTTTCTTGCTCAGGAGGATGCAAAACCTTCTCATGCACTAACTGCTGCACAACCTCACAGCAGCTTCTCACCTTGCCTGGACCCTTAATCCCCATGCAAGAGGATTTAATACCATTGTATTAAAGAAGGCAGCTAATGAAGAGGCTGCTGGGAATTTATTAGCTGGGCTCTTGGGAGGCACAGCTTACAAAATAGAAACTTAATGAGCAGAGTGCTGGACAAAGGAGTTTAAATCATACCTAGCAATCTGCATCCTCCAACTCTTCACCTCTAAAGCTGATCATCAGTGGAAGCAGCTACATCCATGAGATCCCAGCAAGGGCCCCAGAGTCACTTTGGAACCTTAGGCATGAGTGAGATGGGAGCCAGGACAGATTCTTTAGATGATTTACAGAGTTAGTGGCAGAGTGGTAGAATTAGCTGATTTATTTGAAAATCAAAAAAAGCCCCACACACCAGAATGATGAGAGGAATTGGATTACACTGCTTTTGGGTTTTGTTAAATGTAAACAATAGTACATGTTTTAGAATTTAGCTTTGTTAATAGTACTGCAAGATGTTCAACATCTGAAAGCACCTTCCCTGTACAAAGACTTTCCAGACACCTGTGAGGCACCACCAATTCTTGATTAGGCACAGGAAGGAGAGGCAGTGGTCCAAAAATTCAGTAAATCTAGTTTCAGGCTTCCTAATCCCAACTCAGAAGTGGTAAAGCCACATGAGAAAGCACTGATCCAGGATGAACTCGCTCTACCAGTTCATTTTTTCCCCTTTTTTTTTTTTAACATTCTTCCTTTGAAGCATCAGCCTTCACCCCAGATCAGGTACCAGCTCATCTGTACATTTAACCTCCTTCCAGAGCAGCCACAAACCCTCCCCCTGTGAGAGACAGCCAGCCACCCCAAGATGTGCACAGCTCAGGGAAAGGCAACACATTTGTGTCAAAAATCTTCAGTCACTCCCCCTTGAATATCAAACATCAGAGCTGACACTGCAAAGGTAAATATTAAATTGTAGTATCTGTTCCTGTCACTTTCTCTGCTGAAGAGAAGCAGGGAAAGGAGCAGTGGCTGCCTGCAGGAGGTCTGCTGACCAAGCACCAGGGCTTGAGGATGCTCAGCACTGATGGCCAAGGGAATGACAGACCTCCCACTGCTCCCCTGGAATCCCAGGGACAGTTCGCTTGGATCTGCACTTCAAAGAAAGCGAGCTACCAAGGAAAGAACAACTGTGTGTGCAAGCCTGCTGGGTGCCTGTTGGCAGCCCTCCTTGCACTGGCAGGAGGAGAGCCACAGCCCAGGCATCACAAAGGTGCACAGGGCTGCTCAGGACTTTTTCCTGAACTTTTCCAAGGTAAAATCAAAGGAATTCAAGCCTGGGTTGTGAGTAGCTGATCCGAGAGAATGTGGAAGCAAGAAATATTTGCAGACACAAGACATCTGCATTTGGAATGGAGAATAAGAGAGAAAAGCACAAGGAAATTGTTACAGGAAGGAAGGACCAGCACATGCCCACTTTTTTTTTCTCCCTTTCAAGTATTGGCCACAATGTGCTCAGGCCACTATGCCTGATAGACCTCGGGGTTCTGATGCTTCCAGTGGTCTCTTCCAGTGTCTCCATGAGACCAATCCCAGCCGAGCAGCAAAGATCAAGCACGTCAGTGCCAGCAGAACAACTGGGGAAAAACACAGAAGCGTGTTAGAGCATAAAAAAAAGACAGTGCCTCCTGTCATATTTTAGCTCCCAGAACAGCGGGTATTCAGGGAAAGAGAAAAAAACCACAATTGCCTGTACAGGATCCATTACCCCCAGAGTTGTATCTCTCAGAGTTTTACTGCTATACAGTGAAACTTGCCCAATGCTTCCAGGTCAAGGAATGTCTAAAAAGGGGGAGGCTTCCTGGGCACAGGAGTTAAAGTGTATTACATTAACAAAATACTCCAAGAATAGTTGAACTATATAAAGAAACATGTACTAGTTTGGGAAAAGCACATTCTCGTCCTACCAGCCAAACAAGCTGAACCACTAAGAATGAAGTTTTGCTGGTAAGAAATGTACCTACTGCAGGAACAGAGCTGCCTGCCAGAGACCATGCACACCTCCACATTCCTGGTAGCCACAACCATCAGGAGACAAGCCTCCAGTGCCCCTGTGGCTGTGGCAGACAAGATTTGCCAAGTCCTGCTGGGTGCTTGCAGATATGACCAGGCTCCAGCTGCACTTACAACAAAGGGAACTGTACTGGAGCAGCTCCAGTAGTGATGCCAGTCCAGAATTTAGCTTTAGCCACTGGAATGTGGCTGTGGGAAGGCCGAAGGGTGGGAACATGCTCCCTTCTGCTGACCCCATGGTGGGAATAGGCATCTCAAACTGTTTCAGCAGGATTCAGAGTTCACACAGCTCAGTCCCTTTCATGCCAACATAAAACTGCTCATAATGGTACAGCTTCTGCCAGACTGTGATTGTACAGAATTTGGACAGCTTAAGCCCTTTTACCATGGATGACTACACTCAACTCTGCTACAGTGGCTCACAGCAAACAGATAATCCCAGGAAAACTTGTTAAGGCTAGCCTGAGCTCTGCACAGGAGAGGAGCATGTGCAGGGCTTTGCACTCTGAAGCCCTTCGTGGGTCAGAAGCTCATGCACTGCTCCAATACACCCAACAATACAGGGCAAATGGAAGTCCACAGCCTTCACCCCAGCCCTGCTTTTCCTTTGGCCTGCCCTATGTCAGATGGAGCTGCTGGATGAGCCAAGTGGGTGATGGAGGATTGCAGGACAAACATATTGCACTGGGAAGTGAACTTGAGACAACACAACATTTGGGTTCATCCCTGAGGCTCATGGGCAATGATTTCTGCTCTGCTCTTTCCTTAGCAAAATTAATTCCTTCAAATATGTCCCCAGTTCTTCTTTTAACAAATAATGCTTTTCAAGTGGCAAGTCTCTCTGCCCTCAATACAGAGGAAGGTTGTGAAATGTTTACTGGCCTTCTTTTACAGGAGTTAGAAAGACTCACCTATAAAGACATCATTGGTCAGTAGGGATGAAAATGATCTGTTCCTGCATGCACTGCCAGCCAGAGCTGCTATGACCACTGGGTAGACTGTGAGGTTATAGCGGACATACTTGTCAAGAAAGTAGTTTTCTAGATAAAACCTGTGAAGAAAAAGAGTGACCAAAGCAAGAATTTTCTCTGTGTTTTTTTCCCCATTCCCTAAGAAAGGAATTAGACAGAGAATGGGGGATATTGTGAGCCAGCTGGGACAAGAGTCCAAAATTCTTCATTTACTAATATTAAAAAAATTCATAAATAATTTATTTAAAGTAAGTGTAGGGAAAAATAAATCCACGTTTCATATGGTTTCTGTATCATACCCTCACCTGTAAACCTAAGGCAGGTTGGGCTCATGCAAGTCACAAAAACATGTTCCTGGCCCACAGTGCTTATTGGCATTGCTAAGGTCAGGGGATAAAAGCTCTGCCCAGACTCCCAGTTCATCTGCCATGAATTATAACAGAGGCCTTTGTACTCAGTGTTGGGAGAGGGATAAGTGATGAGTGAATTGGAACAGATGGCCACTGCTGGTGAGAGGTGGAAGGGGTTTCTGAGGCTCTGTGGGGACCCTTGGGGTCACTTACCATACCACCAGGCTGACAGCCAGGATGCTCAGGGAAGCAGTGGTTGCTTTCTCATCGCTCACGTTCCACTTGTAGATCAGCACAACGGTGAAGTTCAGCAGCGTGGCGATGCTGGTCCATGTCAGGTACAGTGCCAGCCCGTTCTGAACCTGCCATGCAGCACAGCAAGAGGACAGGAGTGACACACAGGTAACCTCTGTTTGTCTTTGGTGACCTGTAGGCCCTGGTGCAGTTAAGCCAGCCTTCTGGACCTAGCTGCAGGATAAGTCCCCCAACACGCAGAGAAAATAAAGCCTTGGAGTCCCAAGGGGCTCCAGAGATCCAGCCCACCTGTGTGTTATACTGCTGTTTCAGGAAGTGCAAAGAACAGAGCCCACTCCCAGTTTGTGCCAAGATGCATTTCCAGAAGGGTTGCTAGGAACTTTTCTGTGCAGGGCAGAAATCTTTCCTTAGCTATGTTCTGCCACTGGATCTTTCACTCTGATACCTCCAGCACTGCACAGAAGTTGGATTTATTTTTTTTTTTTACCATTTACCCACAGCACAGCTTCTCAAAAGCCACCTACCAGGATGCGGATGAGCCAGAGCTCAGCTTTGTGACCCTTCACAAACCATGAGGAGTGGATGCTCAAGGCTCGGTGGGAAACAAACAGGGAAGCACATGTGGTAAGAGAGAGGACTGCCAGGAACACCAGGGCTGGAAGAAGGTATCTAGGACAAACAACAGGTATACACACAATAAACATCACATTTTTTTCAGTGGTGTCACAATGCCCTAATTTGTAGCTTTAGTGTTTGGCCTTTGCTGGCTTTAAGTCAATCAGACTTTATTAAAGGTAATCACTACACATAACCCTCATTTTGACATATTGTTGTTGCTGTTTTACTCTGTTAATCATGAAGTTGTTTTCCTGACTCCAAGTGATTTCTTCACCTCTTGACAGTGGTGCTCTCATAAGCCCTTAATGTGACCATCATTATGGAAACAATCCAAGGCAAGGAGCTTAACTGCATTAATGAAGAGAGGCATGGCTCGTGTTTACCTGTGGAGTTAAAAATGTAGAAGGAAAGCAGCTTTGAGGGAATCTTAGACCTCAGTGACCAATCTGTTTCATGGGCAAGGTGACAACATAATGCAAAATCCCCAAACTTCTATGAAGGTTACATTTTGACAAAGCCTAGCATAGAGTTTTACAGGTGTGAATAAGTGTTCACACACAGAGGAAAAAAAATATAGAGAAAAAAAAGTACTAGGGCAATTCCATCAATGTTACAAAGGATTTGTGAGAAAAGACAACTTACTCTCGGTCCCACAGAAAGAGCCATCCAACATTGAGGCCATTATTCAGACACCACGCCACATAAAAAGGTATTGGCAGCAAATCTGGCTTTATGAAGACATATCCAAGTTCATTCCTGCCAGGAAAAAGTGGGTATGGAGAAAGGAAAACAATGCCTGCACTGACCAAACAAACATTTCTGGCCTCATTTTCCTTATATTAGAATATGCTTTACATTGGAATTGAACATTTTGGCTTAAATCAGACTATTTCTCCTCTGTTTCCTTCTCTGATACAATACAGAAATACCTATGGCTTTCCCTATCAGGCAGTTATTGATCTCATACCCCCAGGAAAAGTTTCCAGACCAGTTCAACAAACCAAGAGACTCCCCAGTGCTGGTTGTTTGATCTTCGACAGAAAGAAAACTCAAAGCATTAGCTCTGTAATCCGTTAATTTTGCCCCTGTGGGTTCTCAGCCTCTAGCATAGAGTAAATGCAGGTACTGGATAAACCTATCAGATTCCCCAAACTGCTGGAAATGAGGCCTCATGGAGGAGTTTACACACTTTGATACCTGTCCACACTTTAGAGGAGTTCATGTACACCTCCAAACTGCTTCCCAGCTTTGGATGCTGGACATAGGAGATGCTCCAGCCACAGAGCTTTGACATGTCAAGTCAAGATAAATGGCAATGGGTTTGCTCTTGCTAGAAACCCCTGAAAGGGAGATAAGAGACTGAGCTACTCTGAAAGGGAAGAGTCACTGTCCCTTCTCATTTATATTATAAACAGTAAACAGGGAAAATACCTTCGACAGATCCCTGACAAGGCATAGAGAAGCCAGGCAAGCTGCCAGGCGTAGATGACATTCCAGATGAGGAAAGTCCAGCCAGCTGGTGTGAAATCAGTGCTGTACTTGGCTGAGATGTTTCCGGGGGTTGTCCTGAACAGACCTGTGGTGGTGAATGTTATTCCTGGTAAAAGTGTTATTACATCCAGAGGATGGGGAATGACTGCTGATTTTCCTCCACCTTCAGTTTTCCTACCTCAGTGGGTTCAAGGATGATGAGAGCATACCCTTGTGCAAACCAGCTGCTGTTGGTTTAGACATCCATTATGGGATTACCGTCCCTTATTGGGAGCACTGCACACCTTCCCTCTGACACAGAACCAGAAAAACCAGCTGTCTGTGTAATCCAGAGGATAGCATGAAGGCAGTTTCTGGCAGATTCAGCTGGGAAGTGTTCAAACACAGCACTACTGCCGTCTACAAACCCACAGCAGCAGCCTGAACATCTCCCACCAGGGATACAAGGGTCTGCCTTTCAACCACCACTAGATCCAGGTTCAGTGGGGACATTTACTTGGATTTCAAGGGACTGGATAGGGTTCAGACATTTGGCTGTAACACCTGGAGGATGCACCAGCTACTTCCACCTTTCACAGAACAAGGTGTATTTGGAGAGTTGATGAGGTAGCAAACACATCTATCCATCTAAGCTATCTTGTATCATTGCAAGATATAACCTCTGAACAAAGAAAATTTGCTGGCATTACCTTTGAAAGTCCCAGTGGCATTTCCAGCATTCATTATCACCATGACTGTGAAAGTAGCCAGAGACAGAAACATCACCAAAATCTTCAACTTATGTAGAGCATCCATCTTACTCTGAAACACATTAGAGATATTGTTGGCTTATCCTAAAGGAAGCCTGGGTTTGCCTCACATCCCAGGGATTGTTTTAGAAATAATGCTGCAAATTCACAAATTTTAACTGCCAACTTTTATTTGTGGAGTTTTCATTAGAACTAAAGAGGCTTTTGGATGGGCTAGGAGCATCTCCATTTAAAGAGGTCTCATGAGGCTGCAGAATGGAAATGGGAAGCTTTGGGAGAGCTGCCTGCTCTGCCACCCTCCATTGCAAGAGCCATAACTTAGGTTTGCCTAAGGTTTTCACAAAGGCCTAAATAATTAGCCCACAAAAGAGGTTATCTGGCATCACTGTTGCAGTTTTAGTGAAGCAAACAGGCTTATCAATTTTGCCCACTCTAGGAAGCGAATATGAAAAAGTTGAAGTCTTTGCTTTGCAGCCAAGTGCCTTTTAGTTCAACTTAACTTCTCACATTTACCTCTCTAATCCTATAACCCCGACAAATGAACTTCCTTTCATGGTGGTATTACCTCCTCATCTACTGGCTGCAAATAAGCTTTAAATACTTTAGCATGTCTCAAGAACTTTATAGACTATAAAATCCACATTCTACAATTTTTCAAGGTTAGTAAGTAGTGACTTGAGCTTTCCTAAGTGATTTCCATTAGTCCAGCATTTATTCTATCCCAGCAAAGTTCAGTGCCACCTCTAAGAATAAGCACACACGCATCCAACTATAGGCAACAGCTTTATTTCTCCTCACAGCTCAGCACTTGAGCTGCTTTCTCTCTACAGTGGCACTACAATGCTTTCCAGAGTTGGCAGGAGTAACAATTGTTTTACATTGCTCAGTCTTGAACAATAAATTCTGGTTCCAGTGGATTGTTTTATAGTTCCAGGCTTTGTTCACAGAACGCGCTGCCTCCAGACACGTCACAAGGAAGTGGGAAGGGAAATTCTGTTTTATGTGAATCCTTACATGTTCTTCCTTTTTCAGTTCTATCTTAACAGAAAAAACACCCCTTAAAAAAATAAAAACTAAAATCCTATGTGGAAGAATGCAAGATATGAAATCCCAACTAGATTTATGTCAGTCAAGTTGCAGAACAACATGTTGTCTTCAATAGATACACTGTAGCAAATTCTGGAAAGAAAAATCCACTACTCTACTATTGTGTTGTATTATTGTATTGTACTATTAGAGATACTGTTTCTGGCTCAGGAAATAACTGACATGCAGATTTCTGAAAGCCATGAAAACAAAAAAAAAGGAGAAAAATATCACTGTGCACTTGTCAATGATCAAGAACATAAGAATAGGACATTTGCCTGCTCCAAACCAGTACATGAGACTAGATTGTCCTGTGATCTCCCTGTCAGGCCAAAACTCTGTCCTCCTGTAGTTGACTTCAGCACCACATTTCTTTTTCATTAGCATATTTGGAAGACCTTGATTGCACAGCTTCAGGGAAACCCGTGTTTGCTTACGGAAGTCTAGGAGGAAAGCCTTATTAAACAGGTCAATAGTTTCACTTGTGTCTCACCTCCTGCCTCCCTCTAACTTACTGCTTGCTATAAATCTTTTAAATACTTCCTGCCTGCAGTCTCCAGTCACAAACACCCATTAGAAGAATCAGAAATATTACTCACAGGAATCCACACAGGCTTTGTGGCAGCGTTTTACAGCTGTGATTCGGCTACAAGCAGCGCTGGGGAGTCTCCGCCTCCTAACCTTGCCTAAAGAGATTTCATACAACTCTCAGCAGATTAATAATCACTTATTATTAAAAGAAAAATAAAAACTCACAGAAGTTAGACATGCTTTCTGTCTGTGTGTGCTGCAGCCTCCAATTGGCTAACGCTTCCCAAAAACAAGCACTTATGCAAGAGAAATGTGATTACTTAACCAAAGACTTTTATAACAGCCAGACATTTCGTATAACATTGCATGTTCCCAACTTGTTGGCAGACAGAAGCTAATGAGTGCATGCTCTGGCCTCTTGCCTGCTTTGTCCTTCCCCATCCCTGCCAGGAGGAGGGAAACTGAGCGCTTAATGCAAAATATTGCATCTCAAAATCTTAGTGCTCCTGAGTGGGATATGTTGGCAGGGCGTGCTGGAGAAACAGACTGGATTTGGGGTTTGGGGAAGATGCAGATAAAAATGGTTTGAACTGGAAGGGACCTGAAAGATCATGTGGCTCCAACAACTCCCCTGCTGTGGGCAGGGACACCTTCCACTACACCAAGTTACTCAAAGCCCACCCAGCCTGGCCTTAAACATTTCCAGAGATGAACACACAGATGTCATACACAGAACCACAGAAAAGTTTAGGCTGGAAAAGAACTCTAAGATCCAGTCCAACCATAAGCAACATAGATCCATAGTCTGGATCCTGTGAGCTTCTTCAGATCTTCCTATAGCCCCAGATGGAGATTAGGTCACGAGTAAACTTCTGTTCTTTGATAAAGGAAAGGCTCCTGCCCCCCAGTGTAGCCCACCCCACAGAAGCAGTGCAAGCTGTGCAAGCTGATCAGTCTCTGCCTGCACCTCTATCTGCTACAGAACCACACATCCACTCCTTACATTTTATATTTCTGCTTGTTTCCTCTCAAATTTAAACTTTTATTGCCAATTTAAAATATTCTTCATCATCAAAATGCTATTTACCTTGTGCAGCCACAGTGAGCAGACAATCTGGCTGGGAACTGCCTCATGTCAAATATAAAGGCAGTAGATTAACTATCTACTAGCACCTATCTTCATCCATTGGAAACAACAACATGGGACTGGAAATTAATCCAGCTGGAGCTTTATTGGCCATTGAGAGAGGTGGAAAGCCCATATGAATATGGATTTGCCAGCCGTGGGAAGTGCAGGGCATCCAGCCAGCACTGTGGCTGCCTATTTACCAGTGTAGGTGTGAGGTCCACCCTTTGGAGGCATTCTGAGGTCCACCCTTTGGAGGTATTCTGCTGTGGAAACCAGTGGTTTAAGTATGATTATTTCTATTAGCCAGATAACTTCTTGTGCTCTACACAGGGATCAAAAACAAGAGCTGCTTGAGCTCTTGAAGAAGACAAGTGCCTGAGCTCACAGCATGGTGGTATTGGCATTTTTCTCTCCTTTTATCACTTTGTAAATCCTCCAGATATGTACACAGTGACTATGACGATGTCCTAGAAACTGCCTTCAAGTCACAAGTTTATAAGCACTTGTTGCAGCAAGCATGGGCTGAAATACAAGCAGAACAATTACAAACACTGTATAGCCTCACCTCCCAGTAGATTAAAATCTACAATGCACCTTTTTTTCATACTGGACCATGTCTTATTTATGGCCCTCATATATATATATATATATATATATATATATAGTGTGTGTATAGGCATATATATATATTTTACTCATCAGATAGTCCAAATGACCTCAGATATTACATTTTCTTCCAACAAATGGGGCCTGAAATTCTTTACTGAATATAGGCCACTTTACCATACATGTGCCTGTTAGGTCCACACTGACCTAAATCTAAGGAAAGTTCTGCATGCAGGAAACATTGGACAAGTGGAAGAACCAAAATGCACCCACCTCCCCGCCACCACCCTGCTGTCCCATGTTCTTGCTGGTTATTCCATAATGCATCTCTTGCTGCAGTGAGAGAACTGGAAGCAATGCCATCACAGTGGTGGCCTTGTCCTCTGGCCACACTCTGTAATCCAGGCAGAAACTTGAAGCCCACATTCTGGGTTTCAGAAGGTTTTGGTTTTTTTCAGAATAAATCACAACACAGGCCTTAGATAAAATATTTAAAATTATTTTATCATGCAGCTCTACAAAAATCCCCTCAAGTACATCCATAAAATACAGAGCAATGTACTTATAAAGTTATTAAAATTGAACGTCTCTTGCTTCACTAGGCTGCACAGCATTCCCAAAAGTGGGAATGCTCAGGACAGCTGTTGCTTTCAGATACCAGGGTTAAACTCAAAGGAAGCTTTTATGGAAAGGCCCTACCTTTCTATAGTGTAACTTCTCTGGGAGAACTTTTAGGCTCATTTCTTCAACATGGGTTTCAATATCTTTGCTGGCCTGTTGAGGAAATAAAATTATATTGTCAAAGGAGTGGGAAATGCAGTTATATTAATTTCAGACAAGAAATAGCTGCTGATGTTTGTATGCACAAAGAGAAGCATGATACAATCCATGTTTACAAAAGGATGTGTCTTGAAATCCAGATAGGTCACTGAATGAAATCACTGGAACCAGTTTCCATGACACAGTCAGTGGTTGGTACTTTTCAAGACAAGTTGCTTTGAATCAAATGTAAGTTTGTATTCATCTGGCTCATGAAAGAGAAAAACAGTTTCCAACTAACAGTTATTTTACCATCAGGGCAGTTTTCCACTGATAAACAGAGGAAAATACAGGCTCCTCCTGTATTACCAAAAATCTTTAAAGAGTCTATCTTTAGACTCTTTAAAGGCCTCATTTGTTTCAAAAGAAGTAGAAAATAAATAGGAAAAAAAGCTGCTTTTCAAGAGGAAGACATCTACCATGCCCATCCCGCCCCACACACACTCTCTGCAGCATCAAGATGCACTCCAGCAGCAGCAGGGCACACACCAGAGCAGGACTGGTTGTCCTGGGACCATAGTTCCACTGTCAGTCCCCCATGCACTGGAAAGCCATGTAAGTATTTATAAGGTGATGAGCTAGCATGAGCAGACTTTGTCCTGGTATTAATGCCCTGCTGACAAGAAGAAGATCTTGCATTTTAGAAAAACCCTTGACATGAATCCTCCTGCTAGTAGCTGAAATAAAACATTATGAGCACAGACAGTTTGAGTCCCACAACAGAAAGTGGAAGCCAATTGCTTTCTACCTAGAGATGCCCCTGTGGAGGCACTGTCCTCAAAATAAACTCATTTTGCACTGTGTAGGAACTGAGAAAAGTTCATCTGTGGGCAGCTCACCCACCTAATGGCACACAGTCATCAGCAGGAAACTCCAGAAAGCAAAGCTCCAGAAACACCTCCCCAGCAAGGCAGGAGCTCAGATATTACAATCAGTCTGCCAGAGCCTTTTGTCCCCACCAGCAGCAATGACAGGTTTAAATCCTAAAGATATTCTGCACACTCAGTGCTCCAGTTTAATCCTTATAGCCATTTGCTTTAACTCCAGGCTTTCCCAATGTGCTGGGCAAACTTGCATCCATGAGTCAGTGACCTCACTGGAAATCATTTTCAGGCCAAGTTCAGCAAGTGTTGACAACCAAATATACTAATCTTCTAACAACAGCTCAAGCATCCTAATCCTGCAGTGGGTTAATCTGGGTGCCCTCAATGCCAGGGATTTGCTTTTCCTTGCTGCTAGAAGGGGTGGGATTTGGCTGTGCACATTAGGATGGGCACACAGTGAAGAGGATCTGTGTTAGCAATCCCCTTTGGGTATTTTAAGAAGGAAAATCATCTGCTTTTCATTGTTGGAGAGCAGAACAGATCCACCCTTTGGCAGCAGGGAAATATCCCTACGTTTGAGGGAGCAAGAAGAGTAAGGAACTCACTACCCTTGTATTTTCAACCAGACTTTAAACTGCCATGCTAAAAATCATTGACTGATCTCCAAATCTTTTCATTGAACTCTAGATTAAGGACATTATTGAAAACCTTTATGTAACTCAAACTACACCCTGCCAACTCTTGTGAGAGAAAGAGGGTAAAAGACAATGCACTTCTTTCTCCAAACTGAGCTTCTAAGAAGTAATAAAATATTATCCCCAGATGTTCTCACTTACTGGTTAAGGACTGGTAAATTTGCCTTCTTCAAAGGAAGCCCAAGAGTCTGCCTGCAGCACTGTCCAATGTCTGGCAGACAGCACTCACAGCATGGGATCAGGAGCACGGCAGCAGGAAGGCACAAGGAACCAGAAACTCACCTGCACCTTTCAAACAGGATGGCTGTGAAGAGATGGGGAAAACAGCAGAGCTTGAGCAGAGATGAGCAAAGACACATGCATGGCTCGATATCCTCAATTTAAAACTTCTTAATTGCATAAAGATTATTTTATTCAATCCCTTGGCATTACTGTTGCTCACAGGACTCTCCCCCATGTCCTCCTCCACCACTGAAGGAATCACAAAACCAAGAGCATTCACTCAGCACTCTGCTCAGTGTCACTACTCTATTGATTTTAAGAACACACACACATTATTCTTCTGGATACCTCATCACTACCACCCGGGAATGCTACACAAACATTTAATTATTTCTTTCCCCACAATTCCATGAGAAAAGCAAAAGCCAGCCGCTTGCCTTGGCAGCAGTGGAGCTGTCTCTAAGCCCTCACTGGGTAGACGTGGCTGTTTTGCAGAGCTCACACAGCCACCAGTGTGGCCAGGAACAGAGATATATAGGAAGGAAGGAAAGGCACCTGGATAGTGGTCAGAGCACACGTTTTTCTTACTTCTGTGGGAGCAGAGAGCTGCCTTCTTTTATAGCTGCAGCATTCAGGTCAGCCAGAACCTCTCATGCAGAAAGCCTGCTTGAGAGGTAACTAGGGTGGCCTGGTTTTCTTTATGGTGCTTTTTTTGTGGCACTTTATATGCTTCAATGCAGTAGTGTCACCTATAATTGGCAACATTCAATGCATCTCTCAACCTGAGCATTTAGAAAATGAGAAATATTTGGATGGCAGCAGCTTTCCTACAAGAGGGCAGCATGAAGATTAAACAGACAACTTCCATTCACAGCAGCTGAGTGCCTCACTTTACTAGGAATACTCCTTTAACATAGCAACTTTGCAATCTAATTATCTAGGTATTTTTTAAAGGCAACTGAAGTTTATATAAAAAGTCATAATATGGATATGCATCACCTCCTACATGAACTATTAGCAGAACTAGAACATTTAGTCTCATTACTGTGGGAAATTAGTAGAACAAAACTCATTGCAAGACCTTAGAGGTAGGGAAGGTGACTCTATGAAAAAGATTCCAGAAAGTTGGTCCTACCCACTCCCACTCTCCCTTCTACATACTCACGTCCACAGGACTGTATCCATCTGCTCAGGATCAGCCAGGTACAGCAAGAAGCAGGATAACACCACCACTCCACTGCATCTATGGGATGAGCTCTTCTTCATTTTAGTATGAGTCTTTTATACCCTTCAGCAGTGGATATGATGATCTTGTGTCCCACCCTTCAAGAGTTTCAGGCAAAACTGAGTCTTTTGTTACCCTTATCTGGGCATTTCACAGTTTCTCTACTGTGGGTCATCATCTTATCACCTTATCTCTAAGGCTCTAGTTTGGATTTTGTCTTCTGGTTATTTATTTGCATGAAACATATGGCGTAGTTCTGCAGCAATTAATAGATGTTACTCCTTTAACCCTTCATCTGCTCCTTTTTTGTTGTCTTCAGCCAGGCGTTTCCATTCACATCAGTATTGGTATTTCTGCTAAAAACCCCCACATCAGGCAGGGAGAGATCCTGGCACGATTTGGAAGCTGTTAACTTCCTGTGAGCCAGGGCAGGGAACAATTTTGGCAACAAATTACTCTGCTTCTGGCTGGCCACACAGAAGTGCAGAGGTTGAAAATGTCTGTGTGGTGTGGCAAATTTCAGGCAGCAGTCCCTTTAAGTGATTCTCCTGTTTATGTGTCACCACACAAGCTTCATTCACCCTCCTTCCCACATCCCTAATTCTTGCTACTTCATCTGCTCATCTGTCTCATTCTCAGTATTCCATACAACTGCTCCCATCCCCTTTCCCTTAGAGGAAGTGCCATGTCCAAAGGCTGGTTTCTTGCCAGTGTCTACCCTCTCCTCTCCCACAAGGATGTGCAGAAGTGTCTTCAGACCTATAACTCAACAGAGTCATTTGGCTACTTTCTGAAGGCAAAAAAGCACACCCTTTACTCCATGTTCATCTTCCAGACAAATTTCCAGGCTGCCTTTCAGAAGATGGTAGTGTTCAAATAATGAAAATACTATTTCAGACAGAAATTTAAGACAAAACATCAGTTTTCTTCTAAACTTAGTCAAAACCATCGAGACCGCTTGTACAGTAACTTCGCAGAAACAAACTAAGCCTGAGGCAAGAAAGAAACAATGGAAAATTGCAGCAACAAGGGAAAAAACTGCAGCCAAAGTGGGAATTTTGGTGAAGTCAGAAGAGAAAAAAGGGAGCTCTAGCAGGAAGAATAAGGAAGCCATAACTGCAAACAATCGTGTGATTTTTGCCTACAGTAAATGCACCCCCATATATCCAGAACCTCACTTTGCAGCCTCCCCAGAGTCATGCAGTAGGTGCTTTTATTCCTTCAAGCTGGAGACCAGGTATGTCCATGGAAAGCCACCTGAATACAAGGGCTTCACATCTCAAGAAGGTGAAGTGCAGTTTCTCACAGAAGCCTTTTTCAACACACAGATGTTCCCAGGCCCTGCCACCCACCACTGGAGGCCTGCCTGCTCATGCAGATGAGGACCTACCCTCAGTGCAACCCTAGTGCAGTGATTTGGGCTAACCTGTGCTTTGGACCTGAGATACCTTATCTTGTCCTTTGGGTTGTTCTTTGGAGGGACTGAAATCCTTTCCTAGGGCAATGTAGAATATTAGAATTGTTTAGGCTAGAAAAGACCACGAAGATCATCGAGTCCAAGTGTTAACCCAGCACTAAACCATGTTTCCAAGTGCCACACCTACACATCTTTTAAATACATGCAGGGATGGTGACTCCATCACTTCCCTAGGCAGGCTATGCCAGGGCTGGGCAATGCTTTCAGTGAAGAAATGTCTCCTAATATCCAATCTAAACCTCAAAACATTAGAAGCATCCAGAAAGGTCAGAAGCATCAGCTACCTCTTTCAAAAACGCAGATTAGCAGCAGATTGATGAGGACTGAGCTCCCACAAGTGTCAGAAAATGCCAGTAAGAGTCCAAACCCTGTGCACATTGGAGATGTGCCTCTTAATGTATTTTCCACATGTCTTCAAACCTTATGTTGTCTTAGCCCAAATACCTTCACAGGGTTATCATGCTGCTCTTTTTTGCATTCAATCATCAAAGTAGTGTCTGCCCTTCCTCCTCTTCCTCCTTCCTACTAATTAATTTTTAAGTGAAACTTATGGTGTTAGCAATTTTGATCTGGTTATTCTGTTAAGGCTTGCCTACACTCAGAATCCACAAAGCCTCAGTAGTGCCATCACTGTGAGCTTGTTGCCATGCCTGGGAAGCCAGCTGAACTATCAGCTCTCTGAATAATAGGACAACATCCTTTTCTCCTGCATTACAGCTTCCAAATGTGTGAAAGTGCCGTCAGCACAGGTCTTTTGCAGACTAAGGCACCTCACTGCCATGTAAAATGGGCCATGCAAGACCCAGATGACTAGCCAGTCAGTGCCATTCCCCTCATCAGCTTTAGAAGCTCAGACACAAGTTGAGGGTATCATGACTCATTTTGTTTGAAAGTTTATAGAAGTGATGGAGTCAAGTCCTACAGATAAACACAGGAAAATTCTCACCAAGCATATTTTTTTTTTAAGACACTGGCAATTACTGAAAAAGAGGTTATTTATAGGCTACATAATCTGCCTATCTGCCACATGGCCCTGCAAAACTTCTGTGTTAAAACACCAACAAATCTAAAACCCACTTTGAAAAACGCACTCACTGCAAATCAAGGAGAATCAGGGCTCATGCCAGTTGCTGAAAGATTTGCTCTGACCACAGACACTTCCACACAGAACTCACCAACAATGTGAGAAGCAGAACATAAGAATTTCACTTCCAAAAATTAGGAAATACACACTGGAAAGAGTAAACTAAAACAGGGAAGGTTTGGGGTTTTTCCTTCTGGCTTTTTTCCATCAACATAAAACCATCCACACCTTACATGTAGGGCGGTTTTTCTTAAGTGGATTTGAACCACAACAGCTCCAGTGTTATCCTTCCTAACACGTTCATCCTTTGTGGCAAGTGTAGATCAAACCTACCTGTTAGAGTAGTAAAACAGAGTAATAACAGCAAGATCCATCATTCATTATGATGAAAGGACTGTCATGGCTGGATCACACTATATCAGTAGAGGCTATAAATCTCCTTGTATTTTACTCCCCATGAAAAGAGCACTTTCCCAATCAGAGAAAGCTGCTGAGCCAGAGATGTGCTCTCAAGGCATGTGAGTGTTCTGCAGGAACACATCTGCCACTTGGCAGTGTTCACCTGAAAGGAGAGCCCTGGGTGATATGGCACAGAGATAAAAGCTTTTTTCTGCAACATGCCATACAACAGAAAGTGCCTGAAAGAAGAGAATTTCAGCTTTACTAAGGGAAGAGGCATCATGATCACTTAACAGAACTCCAAATATTAAAAGCCGTTATGCTGTGCTCACATCCTAAGTACACCATACTGAAGAAGCTCCACTTCCAAAGGCTGCTCCACATGCCAGATAAATCTTTTATACATCAACTTCAGCATCTAACATAAAGGGAAATAAATAATGTAAAACTAAACAGAATTCCTCAAAGTCTGAGTAGCCTCCCCTACCTGACCATGATCAGGAGGCCTTTCAGATACCAGCAGGATCTCTGCAGATATGGATGGTTTACTCAGACCATTGGATGCACAGCAGCAGAACAGTCCTGTTCAGTTACATTTCTGCCCTCCCAACCATCAGTGAGAATCAGACTTATGCCCAGAAGATCACTGGTCTCTTAAAAGAAAAGCTTGGAAAAGAGCTCAGACCATTCCAGAAGGATGAGTGCGAAGCCAAGGCCTCCCAACTAGACTGTACTGGGATCTTTGTGACTTGAATAATGCTAGAGGTTGTTGCTCAAAACTACTCATTCATGGCAGTCACAGACAGCAAGATTTCACCATCATTCAACACAGTGATTTCCAGAGAAACCATTTCATTCACAGCACTTATTAAAAGATAACTTGTGAGACCATCCTGAGAACAGAAGAAAACTATAGAAATATATATATATATAATGTAATGGGAGGACTTTCTGTTGAAAAACCCTGGAGAAGATAGTTACCTGAGTGACAAGAAATGGAAGATTATCAGTAGCATTTCTCTATGTCAGGGAGCAGCATTGTTCCATGAAGGAGGACAAGAAGACCCAGCACAGGCTGTGCTCTCACCCACAGCACAGTCCCTGAACAGAGCTGGGTGCCGGTAGCAGCTTCCATCAACGGCCCCAGACACAGCAAAGGGGTGGCCCAAGTCCAGGGGTCACCTGGGGGTGCAATCATTGAATCACTGGGGGCTGGAGACAAGCTACAAGACACCCTCTCAAGGGCCCACCCAGACAGTAAAACCAGAGACCAACACACCTGCAAGGCAGCCCAGGGCTGGGCTCAATTAAAGCTGCTGGGTAGAGGGTTGGGCGAGGTCCCCACTGAGGCTGCTCAGAGTACTTGGGACCCCCTGGGTGCTTTGAGAGTTTGTTGGAGTTTTTTCACTGGAACCTCAAAGCTGCAGCAGGTCACAGCCAGGAAGCTGGAGGAGCAGCAGGACACTGTGTCCATGAGAAGAATGGCAGCTGGGAGATTTATTCCCACTGCATGCAGCAGCAGCATGCAGAGCTCTGCCTGCAGCATGAATGAATGACCACTACAGGCCTTTGTTCTTTGCTTTGGTCTGGCTGTCGGGACTGTCAGGGATTATAAACATCAGCACTGCAGATTTTGGTGTTGGTGCCAAAAAGCAGAGCAGTTCAGAAGCTGTCCCTCCTCTTCCTTTCCAATTCAAAGTGTTTCAACTAAAAACTAAAAAGATGTTTTTTTAAAATCTCTGCCATATAAACTTTGATGGAAAAAGCAAAATCATGGACTTATATGCTCCTTTTTATGGGCCATCTAAACTGGTGCTTGATGGAAGACCTAATTTATCCCTCACTAGTGCCTGCAGACTTTTTTCTCTCTCATTTTACTTTTTTCCTTGTTTCCTTCACCCGCATCCATTCTCATAGCTTCTTTTGGCATTGGCATCCCTTTTTCCAGTCCCACATAACACGTCCCCACTTACATAATTGGACTTTTCACAGGGCCTCAGGGCAACCTCTCTGCAAAAACAAGAAGGACATTCACTGAAAAGGACAGAAAAGGTCAACTTTGTCTCTTTGCTTCCAGGCTTGGGATGTGACCACACAACAGTTCATCTCTAGGGTAGTTCATAGGAAAAATGCCAGCAGGTGGCATTCCAGAATAGTTTCTGGAATCAGCAATGACAGCAAAACCTGAGCTAAACCCAGGGCTCCTCTTACAGCTGTTGACATCTGCACAGTGGAAGGGGATGCAGGAGAGCTGCAGCAGCATCTCCACCCACATCAGGTGATGGCTGCTCCTCCCTCCCTCCTTCCCTCCCTCCCTCCCTCCTCTCCCTCCTCCCTCCCTCCCTCCCTCCCTCCTTCCCCACCCCTCCAGTCTTCAGATTGTTTCTCACAAAGAAGCACTTTAATGACCACTGTTTTGAAATTTCTACTTGGAAGAAAGTGTCTGGATGATGGATCAGGCTGCCACCCAAACACTGAGTCAGTCTCCACTTCTCTCTTCAAGCACTTGAGTATCTTTAAGTGCCATCCGACCTGAAAGCCCTGAATATAAATTCACACTGGAGAACCTTCAATAGAAGATACCTACATATACATGCATGCATTTGCATGTAGCATCCAGTGGTCAGTGACCCCTTCAACTCAATCTAGTTAAGGCAAGTTTTCAAAGGTTTCTTTGCTCGCCCTTAAGCTTCAGTGGGATAAAAATAACATTGTCCTTTAGGAAGCTGAACAAATGTTAAATAGGTCTTCTGACTGTGGCTGGAAGTAAAAGCTATGATTCCCCTTTACAGCTTTCCCTCTGCTATCAAAGTCACCCTTGCACCAGTTGTATTTACTTCCCCTCTCAGCAAAAGCAGGTATTGCCCAGGCTGTGAACAGCAAGACACCTGCTGGATGTGCTAAAGCCTGTTATTTCAGCCTGGAGTAGAAATACCTTCTTGTCTTGAAAACCCCACTGCTGCAATGTAATAAGTAAGGAATAAAAGCCAGAAAAAAACTTGTTCTGAGCATTTTAACTTGATTTGCCTCCTGGAGTTGGATAAATGGCTGCAGACACACACCAGTGTGCTCAGGAAGCCACAGCAAGTGGAATCTGAAAGCTCTAGGTCATATTTTGACCCAAACAAGAAAGTGATCTCAGTTGTGTAGCAATGAATTTGCCTCATTTGCTGAGACAACTTCTATCACAACCATAGGAAAAGAAAACCCTAAGACAAACAGGTGGATAAAGCTCCAGAGAGCCTGTGGAGATGCCGTGAGCACCTTGACTTCTAAAGGTGTTATGATAGCTGGCAGTGCCTAAGGAAAACACAGCACCCAGGCTGTGTAGGCATTGAGGAAAAAGAAAGTTTGAATATTCCTGCCCCAAAGTCAGGAAGAGGGGTGAAAGAGATATCCCTTCCTCTGCTTTGGCAGTATTTATTCAGAACAGAACACTTTAAAGCTATCCTTCTCCGTCATCAGCCTTTTGGGAAAACAGTGGCTAAATTCTGCCTTTGAGGAATGACTGCCTGGCTTATCTCATCTCTACACCTCCTAGTACAGCCTCTTCTTCCAGGCGTGTGGCTTAGTTTTCTGGAACAAGGAGTCTCCCAGTGCATGGCTCAGTGGCCACAGGTCCTGTCTGAGCCTGCATGAACATTCCTGCCATTGAAACAAAAGCAACAGAGGCTGGAAACCAAGAACCCTCAGTGGATGGTGTAGAGTCTGTATCGCTGTGGCTGCATCCTAAACCACTGACTTGGATAAAGTCAGGAGTCCCTGGCTGGCACAGCTGGACCAGTGGAGAAGCAGAGAGCAGCCAGGTGGGTGATGCCTCAGCAGGTAACTCTTTCCCACAAGTCAACTCCAGGATTATTGGGAGGACAACACTGTGGCAATCAAACTGGTCCTTCACACATACAACATGTAGGCTCCTCATGCCAGTCTTCACTAAATGCCAGACCATAGGCAATGGGTGTATCCCAGAGACATTTCAGCTGGACCTGGGACTGTCTGTGGTCTCAGCTTTGACACACTGGTACTTTTGTCTTGCCTATCCCACTGTGGAGTGTACCTGGTAGAGGTGGCACTAGGATTCAGGTGCCAGAGAAAGTCAGGAGAACTGGTTTCTGTTCCCATCTCTGCTACTCATTTGCTGTATATCCACAAGTAGTTAATTAAGCCTCATCTTTCCCCACTTTAGAACTGTGATAATTACATTTATCTCTCTTTGTGAAGAGCAAGGGCTTGGAGGCATTTGAATAAATGCCCTCAAAGAGCCAAGAGTTGTTATAGTTAGTTATAATAATCTTGGTCGTCCCTGAATTTTTAAAAGCTCTCCTATTCCAGTGACTCTGCTTCACAGACAAGGCAGAAAAACCTGGAGTATAATTACAGAGTGACTCCATACTCTGCTGAGGGCTTCTTGTGTTTATTTGGCTGAACCCAGCTCACCTCCAGCCTCATTGTTACCTCACACAGGTCCCAAGGGAGCTGTCAGTATTGCAATGATATGACCATCACTGCAAAGTAAGTAGGGTTTTTGTCATACTGCAATGGTGACTAAAAAGTAGCATCATAGCTTTTAACTTCTGAAATAATATTGGAAAGTACTAAGCTACAGGAATTCTGGCATTGCATAACTTTTTTCTGAACAAGGGAAAAAATAAGATCTTACTCTTCAAAGGTGTTGAGCACCTTGTTTTTTTCTTTAGGTGCCTAAATTTCAAGTGAAACTGTGAGCTCTAGTAGACAGATAGCTCAAGTATTGCTGATGTTTACAGTGAGGAGCCACTCCAAGTTTCATGAGAGACTTCATTTATGGCGCCAATGGAGAAATCTTACCCCTTATGCTCTGTGTGAGCTTGTTTTCCAGACTTGCAAGGTCCAGGCTTAATTTATTTCCTAAGAATACTCCTGAGGGCTTACAAAGCCTGAGGTAGAACTCACTCCTTTTGCTGCTCATAAATAGTAAAAATAGAGTAAGCTATAAACTTTATATCAACAGCAATATTTAATAAATTAACACTGAGGAACAATCCTGGGCACTGGGACACAATCAGTGATGTTTAATTCCTTAGAAAAATGTCCAATTTGACCCAGGCCAAGCAGTAGTGTCCCAGATGGAGCCTGAAATTACCACTCCTGCAGGAGTTAGTATGGGGCACAGATGCTCCTTGCTGTTTGCATCTGCCTGCGCAGAGCAAGAAGCTCAGAAAGTTTTAGGTATGGACAAAAGCCTACAGGATGAGACCCACCAACCTCAAAAACTGTCTTGCTTTTAGGCATAAATAAAGGAGATACATAGCAGAAAGGGTTAATTGTACAGGTCAGATGTGCTGCTCCAGAACTTAAAAGCTCCAAAAGAAGAGGGAAGTGTCTGCATTTGCAAATGTGTGTGAGTCTGTGTGGGTGTGAATGTAAACATGCACATTCAGGGGGAAAAATCTTTCAAGAAAATCACAGAATATCCACCACCTTTTTTTACAAGGAAAAGAGATGCCAAGATCTTTGAATTAATTATTCTCTGTGAATCACTCTTGCAGTTAAAAGTCATACCAGCATTTCCAGAAAAACTTTCAGTTTGGTATATGTAAACAAATTTAAAGAAAACAAACAAACAGACAAGAAAATGTGAAGATAAAAGGCTTGAGATAATAAGATTAAAGATGTTAATTGGAGACTGTGGCTTCTACAGACTCTGACAGTGGTAGCTGAGTTCCTACAAAGGACTCCAGCTCTGCCCTGCCAGTCCCAATCATTGTGAGCCTGTATCCCTGCAATGCTTTCACCAAACCCTCCTCGCTGTGCAGGCTTTGATTCAGAAAAGCATACCAGCTTACACTGAGGTGTGTAGGTTTAGAGTTTTAGGTTTGTGCATGTATTTAAGATCTTCGTGTCTGTGTTTAAACATATAATTACAGGCAAGTGTCTGCATAACTGCTTTGAACTTGAGCAGTGATCCCCAAACTATGCATGTCCCCTCAGCCTACTGCTCGCTAGCTCACTCCATTCCTCACCAAGGATGCCAACATTTCCCACTCCTGCTTCAAATTAAGACCTCGGCGTCCTCTGCCTGCATATCATATTTGCTCCTCACCTATAGCCCTTGATTTTAAAGTCTTGAACTAATGAGCTTTCCAAAAGAGATGAATCGTCTAAAGGACAGGTGGGAAAAAAACAGGGCTGAAGTTTTATGATGTGTTTGTTTTACTTTACACCCTGGATTTACAGCTGATGATCTCATGGGAAGTCATCTATTCTTCCTCTGGCTGAATGGTTTTACTTTAAAAGGGAACCGATAAATTAGAGCATTTGACTTTAATTATCCCACAGTTTTAAGTGTTGTTAGAAAATACCTATCAGTTTTAAGCCTCTGTTTTTCAGGAAACCACTGGATGAGTGTGTCTACAAGGAAAGCACACTCATGGGATAGGCAATGACCACATCAGGAGTTGGAAAGCATGTCAATATGATTTCTCCCCCTTTAAACAATCGTGTTTACATGCACCAAGCCATTGTAAGTGTATTGCTGTACTACTGCTGTTGTAATACTGTTTCTGCAAGAGATGGTGTCAGGCAGAACAAGCCAAGAAACACATTAAGTCTTTCCAATTTAGCTTTTTTACCTAACAAATGTTCATTCAGGTTCACTCCAAATGCTGAAAAATATTCAAGATTCCCTGAAAAACATTCATTCTGCCTGATATGGCCAGAGCAAGTGAGAGAGAAAGGAAAAGCTTGTGCAACAATAGAGATGGGCTAATGCATTGCAACAAAAACATTTCAGCCTGAGAAGCTGCTACTGCGATCGTGGGCTGCCAGCAGGGCAACATGCCAAAACACTTCTGAAATGCAACTGCGGTTGTGGAGAGCAGTAAGAAAATGTCTCACATGCCAGTGCAAACCTCTGCTATCCCAACAGAAAACACAGAGGAAATGGGAATGCAAACGGAAGCCTGTTAGTCAGCTGCAAGACCAGCTCTCACTCCCTGACATACTTGTCACCCAGCGAGGTGCGAGACAGGAGGCGACCGAAGTGCGCTCACACCCCTGCACATAAGTAACGACAAATCCTACCTCTAGTTTCTGTAGTTCTTCTGAAACTGTTGCTCCAAAAGTGAAAATCTGGCCTGGTTCTGTAAAAACTTCTGCTGTGTCAGACTAACTCTGCTTCAGATGAAGCAGGACATGACTGTGCCTCCGGCCAGAATGCCAGGGGTTTAATTACTGCCTCTGCTGTCGACGTTCCCACCAACCTCATACCAGTCATGACATCAGCTGCTGAAATCTGCTTTGAGTCTGTAAAATTAAGCTGAGTACGTGCTGCCTCCCACCCCTTCTCCTGCCTGTGTGGATCGGACATCTCCCTGGGCAGAGCTGCTCTCCCACATGGTGCTAAGCAAAGAGGAAGAGCAAGGGGCTGAAATAAAACCCTCACTGGAGAATACTTATAGCTTGGGTCTTTTTCCCTTGTTTGGTTTCATGTTTTTCCCTTGCAGGTTTTCCATGCTGCCTTGGCCTTGAAGACCTCTTCTGTAACTGGCGCCCACACCAGCCACCAATGCCTGAAAGGGAACCTACTGAGGCAGAGCATTTCTGGCATATTTTCTGCTTGCCATCTGTCTACAGGGAAACATCCTCAGGGCAGGAGCCTTCTGTGTCACAGGTTATATTCTGTTGGGTCCCTATCAGATAATAAAGCTGTTATTAATTAAGACAGGCTGAGCAGGGACTGGTGCTATATATATACAGTCGGCACTGCACCCAGGTGAGTGGGAGGTAAGACTGGGAGTCTGGAGACCGACTGAGTATCTCAGGGGTCAAACAGAGGATTTATCTAGGCTGATACTGGGTATTTACACTGTAAGTGGAAGTTCTGGGATCCCTTAAAACCCTGTGGATAGAAATAGATAATTGTAGACCTCATATTTCCACAGAAACCATGACGGTTTGTTCCATCCGAAATTCCTTCATACATAGTCTCAGTGTCAAGTTGATGGTGCTGAAGTTGGACAGCTGAAGATGGTGAGATGAGTCTGACTCCAACACACTTGACTTCTCACAGTTATCCTTGTTGATATGGTGATGGTGAGAACATTTTTCAATTGAGTGGCCTGTGAGTGAAAAACACTACCCAGCTTATTTTTGTTTAGAGTTCTATTCAGCACTGGCTTTCCCAATAGATGAGCAAAACCCATGTTCTTGCTAACATTATTTCTACTGATTCCCAGAACCCTGCACACACATGCATTTTTATGCTAGAGAACGCACACATACCTTTGCTGAGAAAAGACTCTAATATTTGAACATCATAAAACTGTCATTAAAATTAACTTTTTTTCCAAGTAAAGCTCTTCCAGAAAAAAAAAAAAACAAAACCAAAAAACAAACAAACAACACTTCTAAAGGATATGTACTCTCAGCAAAGAGGACTAGATACATATATCCCTGTCAGAACACATGCGAGAAACTAGAACTAATATCACACAGACACTCTCATCCTGTAAAAGTCTGCCAGGTTAGGAAGTGGTTTTACAGAGACAAAAGCTTCCCAGTTATTCTCTGGCACAAATCAATGTCACAGACCTGCTCTGATGGAATGGAAGCTTCATACAGCATCACTGTTATTACATATTGATTCAGAGTGTCCTCAGGGTCTGTCCATTTAACTGGTGCACTGCTTTCAGAATGGGTTTTGGTGCGTCCCATTATGCTGCATTCCTGCTTTTGGAAAGACCTGATGGAATGACTGAATTGTTTTCCATAAAGGTGCTGAAACCATGGCAGTTTCTGAAAGAGGTGGCAGGAAACAGGGGCACCTTAGGACCAGCCACCCTAATAGGACACCAACTTGCTATATAGGTCACGGGTTCTAGGAAAATATGGCAACCTTGGCTTTGAAGGACAAATGGAAAGGTCAATTCTTCTGCAGATGGTCTGATCATTAAATGCCCTTGCCCTCCAGCTCCACTTGTGTAATAGGCATAGCACTTCTTTAGGGATAGGAGTGGCTGCTGACCTCGATATTTAACTAATAATTAAATGTGATCATTGCAAAAAGGCAAAACCATCACTTTTTGACACAGATGATTTTGGGAAGGGGGTTGTATGGGGCACTGAGGACATTCAGGTTGCCCTTGGAAAGCCCTCTGTTGCCCTGGGAATTGCCCACCAGAGCTGAAACAGCAGAATAAAGTCACAGAAAAGATGAGGAGATTGGGAAAAGGGAGTGATGTGGGGAAGTTGGAAGGAGCTGAGAGATACTTGGAGGAGGAAACTGTTGGAAAATATGCTTTATTTATTCAGTGGACAAACAATGCAGCTCCTCCATCATTAACAATTAATCACCCTGGGCGCTCTAGCCCAAGACTGACAAAGGGTTTAGGTGTGGTGACAGAAACTCCTACACCTCCCTCCTGTGTGTCTGGATCCAGCAGGGAAATACCCAATCCCCAGCTGTTCACCTACACCTCCAATATGAGGTACCATAATTACTGGGTAATTGCAATTAACACCTAAAATGGCCAACATGAAACACTAAGAAAATGCACCTCCTGTCTCCTCCAGCTGGATTTTGAACCCCACTGGTACATGGGAACAAAGGAGGATTGTTCCTTGCTTTATCTCTCATGTTGTCATGCTCAGATGGAGTGCAACGAAGGGCACTGTGATGCTCACCAAAGGCAAGGCAGACACAGAAATGTCACCTTCAGCCTGAGATCAATCCAGCACATCTGGTCAAAACAGCCATACTGGCTGGAGGAAAGGAAAGATGTCTTGGCTCATCTTCGCATCAGACCACTGGGCAGCCAATGAAGAATGTTAGGTTCATGACACAGAAGAGATGAAGGACCAAGACCACCTAGCCCAATAAAAAGCATATTCTTCTGGTAAGGTTTGAAGGAGAGGGATTTGTGTATGTTGTCCAAATAATTGTTTGTGAACAACAGCCAGTAAAGACTTACTATTCCAAGGAACATTCTGATAATGAGCAAAAAGTCTTGGTATTAAGGGAGGATTATTAAAGCACCTGGAGATGTAAAACATTCAGTAGACAACCAGTGGACTACAAGCTAACAGGTGAGGGCCTTCTCCTCCAGATAAACCATCCTGCCAGGAATAACCAGACACACAGGGATCCCACCTACTGCAGCATCCACTGGAAGTGTCACTCACAGCACCTGTAGAGAGAAAAAAAATTCTGTTTAGCAAACTTACTTTCACTTGTAAACTCCCACTGATTTTGCTGCTTCCTCCAATATGAGTAGAGTGGGATAATTTCCCAAATTGTATCTATGTTTCAGAGGCAAATCCCTCTATGGAGAAAACTCCAAGACCTTTAATTAACTTATGGCCATATCACAACATGAAACTCATGCCACTCATCCAGCAGCTGTCATCTAGTCCTCAGAGAGCATGATGCTCTCTTCTTAGCTATTAGAAGCAGTCCTAAAACACCAGAGGGGTTCTTTAGAGCAAGTGCCTTCAGTTTTTGAATAGCAGACCTGTGGCACCCATGGCCTACTTGTAACAGGTCTATTAAAATTAAGAAAACCAACCTCTTATCAGCAGGTATCAATTTACCATCTAGGAAGCTGAACAGCCCCACCAGAGTATTTCCAGAGTTTACAAATCAAGACAGCTTACAGCCCGCTACGTTAGATCAAAATTCCCATTGAAGCTCTCCTTCTCTGGGTAACAAGATGTGAGAAGACCATGACCCAAGGGGGCATGGCTGTAGGCCTGAAGAAGCCTTCTCACTGAAGTTATTAATCAAATGAATAACACGAATGAGTCTTACTGTGTTGTGAGCCTCTCAGGGCTCAAAGGAGTTGAAGCTACAGAGCTGAAAGTCCAATTTTGTCTCTCTCCTTGGGAAACATTTTCCCATAAGTGGTTACTGAACCAATATCATGAACATCCTTACTGTACCACCCTTTATCCAGAACTCTGTTACAGAATAGAAAATGTTCAAAGCCACAGATTTGCAGCATTAAAGTGCTGACTGATTGAGTAGTTCCATAGGATAAGGCAACCCCCAACTGCAATGCCAAGACCAACATGCCTGTGTGTACATGCAAGGGTGTGTTCTTTGTGACTCCACTGCCTCAGTGATCACAGACAACAGGAAGGCTCAAAAATTCTCAAGTACCCCAAAGTTCTGAGAAAACAGACAACAAAGCTGAGAAGCCAGACTCCCCCAGTGCCCTTGGTGAGAGAAAGACAAGTGGAAACTCCATTATTGTGACATCAAAGGCCAAAAGCAGACAACCCTGGACTACTGGACTAGACACAAAACTGGAAGAAACCAGGCTTTGCTGGCTCTATGGCTTGTGGCATGATTTGGTGCTCTCCCTGCAGTGTCACTGTGCCTTCACTGCACTTGGGACTCAGTTGTCCTGATTAGGTGAGGACAGGTTTGTTCTCCTCTACTCCCTCACCTCTGCCTGCAGTACAGGCTCAGGGGACTCTTGTCCTGCTTTGTCACTGACCTGCTAAGCCACTTTCTCTCTCAGCACCTCTGCTTCCTCATCTTGGAAATGAGGATTACGACCTCTGTGAGACACTTTGATGTCCATAGATGAAGTGTGCTGTGGCACATATGAGCATTCTCCGTATTTTAAATACTAGGTAATACATTGCTGTGGGGCTTTTCTCTTTTGTTCATTCACTTTTATTATTAAAAATGGAAATCAATGAACCACCCTAAAATGTATATATAAAAGAAAAAAAAAAGGGGGGGGGGAGCATCTTGGATCAGTTTTCTCTTTTGAAGATAATTATGGGAGAGAAAGCAATTTTGAAACAAAATTGGCAAAGTGCAATGCTCAGAAACTGAGAGGCAGAATGCATTTGTCCACCCTGCAGTTTGCTGTTGCAATATTGCTCTTCTCTTCCATTTTCTAAGTCATGTAGAAAACATTCTTCCTAGATAAATTATTTAGCTCTGACCTGCTGCAATGCACAGCAGGATGCCTGTAAGAGCCAAGTGCTGCTGCTCATGGAGGGTACCTCACATGACCCAGACAGGAAGAGGAGCTCAGACTGCAACAAGTGGTGGGTGAGAATGCAGCACCGAAGCCCACGTGCACAGGCTGGGAAACCCGGCTGGATCAGCCACTCAGCACAGTTCCCATCTCTCCTTTTCCCCACAGGAATGGCCTCATTCCCAGCCTGGGCAGATGTGCTGGCTGAATGGGATCTTCTGAAGGCACTGCTGGATGATAAAGAAAAAGTAGTTGTGAGTCTCACACTGTACCTGCAAATGTTCAGGACTCAGAGGCTTGCTCTGCTCCTAATGTACCAAAACCAGCAAACCACTTTGGACAAACCAGTGGTGTCCAGGAAATCCAGAAGGGGCTGCACTGCCCACATAGGACTAAGTGCAAAATTTGCTCTGCATATAACTTGAACTGCTGGGACCACCAATTAAAACATAAATACAAGATTTCCATGTTCCATGTTTCATTTACAAAAAGTACTTTAAAAGCAAGAATATTAAGGCAGGTTTTTTTAATTATAGATGAAGAATGTTCCCAACAGAGCTTTTCAAAATAATGGATAGCCCTCACCCTGTCCTGCAGATAGTGAAAAGCAACAGGAAGCTTCTTCTGGACTGAGCAGTGCCATGGTATGTTTGGATACCTCATCTTTGCAGTACAAGGTACTTCATAAATTCAACTACATTTTATGAGCTCATTAGGAAAGCAAACAGAAAGCCCTGGCAAATAAAGGCTCAATCCCCTTTGTACATAGGAATCTAACATGTCATTTCAACTCATTCACCACTTAATTCATTAAGTTTTGAACACTCAGGTTCTCTAATCCATAACAGCCCTTCCTGGCACCATGCCGTGCCTATGGCCCGCCCTCACTCTGATCAAGTGACCCTGCTCTAAGGAGATCCCTGAAACTCACCAGGACATGGTACCTGGCCAGCCTGCTCTAGGGAATCCTGCTGGGGCAGATGTTGGATCAGAAGACCTCCACAGGTCCCTTACCCTCCACACTTGGGTGGGATACCCTGCTTTGGTTTGTCTCCTAAAGCACCTCAACTCAAACCAGCTGCCTGTTAGGAAGGATGCTGGGACAAGGAATGACTCCAGACTCAGTCCTCCCTCAGGATTCATCCTCAAACAGCTCCTCACTCCAGAAAATCGTGTGGCAACAGTCAGAAGAGATGTAAGACCATTTTATCATGGACATCAACTGGGGGGGTCCAGGAGTCACAGCACTTCAGCCCACGAATACAAATCAGCAGCTGCAGCAACAGAGTCACAGAACTCTGAGAAAACCAGAAAGGCAGAAGGGGGAAGAATTTTGTTCCCTTTGGGAGAGCAGCCCCTCAGTAGAAACCACCACTGGTGAGTTTTCACCTGGCACCAGCAGACTGAGCACAGCAGAGCTGGGACTCTCTGTGCTCCCAGGCTCCCTGTCCTGCGTGACAGATTTTCTCCCAATACTGCCAGTGAGCACACACCAGTGCTGCTGTGGCTCCCCAGACCTCTCCATCTCTCTGACTGGCACTGTGGGACTCCCCTTCCCTCCCTCCCACACAAGCTCACTCCACTGGCTGCACATCCCTGCACCACAGCACAGCCAGAGGCAGCTCTAAGTCTCCCACTGTCATCTCTGCTGGCCTCCACCAGTTTCTCCAGCACTGGCTGGAAAAGAGAAGAGGGAAAGAGAGGAGTAGGAGAAGGTGTGCAGTGATGCCTCTACTCCTTGGCTGGAGCACCAGTATCAGTGACTGAGCCTAAGCAGAGAGACTCTCAATGACATGCAGGCAGCTCAACTCCAGGTGGGTTGCCCAGGCTCTCTTGGCTCTTTGTGGTGTCCTGTGCAGCACGAATGGACAGAGTGAGCTGAGCTCTAAGCCATCTCTTCTCTCTTGTGAGGCAGCTCTGCCCAAGGCTTGCTGCAGCCACAGGGACACCTCTCCTCAGCTGGGGAGTTATGTTTCCCTACCGAGCTGGGCCTGGAGCATTCCCCAGTTTACCCCAGCACTGTGTCCACCCACTGGTCTTTCCCCTTCAGAAAGAGAGCAGAAACAGCCTCAGGCCCTGCTGCCCCCCAGAAGGAGAGCAGAGAGGGGTCTTTGCAGTCATGGGGAAGGGCATTGTGACAGAACAGAGGTGCTGCCCAAGCTTGGGCTCCCTCTGCCCTCTGTGTGGCATGGACACAGTTGGGAATGGCTCATGCCTTCCTCTTGGATGTGGAACCACAACTCACCCAAATTCAGCAATGCAGGAGCCAGTTGGAAAGAGGCAGGTAACAAATGTCTTGTCTTCATGGTGACCTCCCTGCTCTTCTCTCCCAGCCAGCTCCTTCCTCCCACACAACACCCAGAGCTGGTCCAGGGGACAGAGGGAGCTGTGGGTGCAGTTTGGTGCCCTGTTTGCTATAAGAAGAGGCAAGCAGTGAGCTGGAGGTGGCTTCCACTGTATCTGACATGCATTTATGTACATGCCCTCAGATCCTGGGGCAAACTTGATTAAACAGTCTTCAAGACAGGTATTTCTGATGCACACATGTTCTGCACCAGATGTATAGCAGTATATGACCAAGCAACTCAGTCACCAGGACCATCTCCTTAAACACCAGTTTACACAATGTCACTGGGAGCCCCAGAAAACCAACTTCTCCAGGGGGTTCACACACAGCCAGAGCTCAAACCCTAAGGGCAAAACCCTTGACCGCAATTATTCGGGGGCAAGAAGAAGCAGTGAAGCCGGAAGAAATAAATGTCAGGAGAGGGGTGCTGCTCCTGCCCCCGGGTTTCTTCCTCTATCCACGGGGATGTGACAGACAAGGCTGTGAAAGCACAGACTGCTGAGCACTCCTTCCACGCTGTCTGTACTGATAACAGTCACTTGTCTTTCCCACGGGTGAGCATGGGAGGACAGGCTCAGGGACACCTCCACACCAGGAGGCTGTCCACCAGGAACACAGCACGCTGTGGTTTCGCCTCGGTGCACAGTGCCAGAGGAACCTATCCTCGGAACACTTTGAAGCCATGCAGCAAGAGGGCATGTACAACATGTCCTGCTCTCTTTCCAACCCCCTGCCCCTACCAAACCCCTGTAATTGTCAGTATCATCCTCTCCCAAGTCCTGCCTTGGACACCCCACCCAGGGTAAATGTATGCCTGAAAAAGCCCCTCTAAGTGAGGATTCAGAGGTGCAAAGCTACAAGGTAAAAAAAACCTACCACACAACCAAGTAATTGTCTATCAGCACTGCCATTCAGGTATAATTCTGAAAAGTACCATTTCCTCTGAACTATTAAACACTCAGCTCCAATCACTGAATCACATTTATTCCCAGACATTTTCCTTTATTGTATTACTCATCTTTTTCCGAGTCTTAAAAAAACCAGGAGTGGGATGCCTTGCCACCCAGAAACCAAAGGAAGCTTCCATGAAACCAGCAAACACCTCCCATCCTCTCAACATTGTCATTAAAAAAGCAAAACAAACCAGAGAGGTTCTACAAGTCAGCCTATAAACCCAGGCATCAGGAGAGTAATGTCAGTGGTAATGGGGCAAGAAAGGCAGGGTAATTATACCACACCAAATTTGCAATCCTGCTGCATTCCTTGCCAGTGAAGGCCAGCTAAGAATTAGATACACCTTTTCAAATCATCAAAGGGAGTGGCTGCAAAGATACAAGGTGCTGGGATTAAGATGAAGTTCTGGGTTTGCCAGTCCTCAGCAATGGCTTTGGTGGCTGGGCTGGGCATGTCATTAACTGCTCCCAAATGGTGTTCACGCCATGTCACTTCTTTTTAATCTTTATATGATTCTCTGCATTTCAAGAGTCCCAGGCTCCCACTGAGCAAAAGGCTGTACAAACCCAGAAATGGAAGACAATACCAATCCACAAGGTTTTTTGCACTTGGTCAACCAAACAAGTTTGGTAGCTTGTACCTCAGCACCATTCCAGTGGTGCACAAATATTTATCATGTTGCTCCAAGCTACTACCACAAGGTCTGCAACCTCAGGCCCTCAAGTATGATAACACAAGAGCTTCCCTCCCAAGAAAGCTGTTAAAAATACTGAATGGGGGCTATTTTGTACAGATGATTTAACAAGGACTGCATGGGTGAGGGAACAGCTTTGGCTCAGACCTCTCCTTTTTCAGAACAACAAGAAGAGGAGCTTATGTGCAGCACTCACCCTGCAGCTCTTTGCAGAGGGGAACCTTCTGGGAAGCTAGGTCCCAAGGAACTCCCTCCATGGGTGAGAGGCACAGAGCTGCTCAGACATGGAATCCTGCTCCATGGATAGCTGGGCAGTGCAGGTAATCTTCTGCTGGAGAACACTCCCCTCAGAGAAACTACAGGAGTGACCATCATGCAGGCAGGACAGCGGCACACAGAGGCAGAGCTCCTTTCTGGCTGCCTCACACTGTTCATGGTATATAGAGGACTTCAGTGTCTCCTGGACTGCTATAGGCTAAGAGGATAACATGGCACAGAAAGACAGGCCACCAGAGCTTTAAAAACTCATGAATGTCCTTTTCCATCAAAATTTCACAGTGCAGGTTGTTCCAGTCAATCCACGGCCAACAAAACAAATGCTGCATTTGTGCTAGTTTTGGGAAAACACGCCAAAAAGACAAGCACAAGGCAAAGCAGCTAGCCAAATGGACAACTCTTGCTATTTAATTATTTTGAAATGAAAAAGTTCATTTAAAACCAGCTACAAAACAAATACATAATGATGGCCTCTCCCTTCATAAAACATCATGCTTTGGCACAAACAACTGGCTGGCTTGATTTTATGTCCCATGAATTTAAGTTTTATCCAATAAAATGGCCTGCTGTACAGCAGAGAAGACAAAGAGCTCTGAAAAGAGCTCTTTGAACAATGTGTAACACCATACAACTAAATTTAAAAATTAGAAAATAAAAAGCTTAGGATGATTTTTGTTCTCTCTTAGGCCAACAGAAAAAAACCAAAAACATAAAGCATTTGGCATCATCATTCTCATAGCGAGGTGAGCACCATACAGGAGCTGAAATGCATCAAGCTAATTCCAGTTCCACTTTGTGGTAAACTGGTGAGTGCACTCACCTGACCACTGTAAAGCCAGCTGTTTCTGATGTGTGATGGGTTCACGTTACTGCACTATTTACAAATTCAGTCTTCCAAAAGATGCTTTCCTATGTGGTGATGAGACATTCAGTGTTTTGGCAAGAAGAAAATAGTGGTTTTCCCATGCTGAGACCTGGGCCACAGGGATGCTCACTGCCTCTGTGCCCAGCTGTCCTGGTACACTCTGAAGAAGCCATGACTTCAGTACGTGACTTCCAAACATGAGCTTCTATGAGCCATTTCCAACTGGGCATCCAAAGAGGAAAACATGCCCAAATTAGTGGGCACTACTGAAAAAATAGCCAAGCATTTAAACACTTGCACAATCTGTTCTTACAAGTACCTCCTGATTTCTCATAGCATCACCTACTGATTGCAAGTATTTCCCAATGGACACCATCATACTGAAACCCTAAATATTGCAGTGACTTTGCTTCTCCCACTCCACTTTACTCAACGTAATTAATCCTCGCCGTGCCTCGGAGGAGGAAGGACAGGGATATTCACCAACCCAGCCCAGTGTGTAAGCAAGATGCACGAAAAGCCAAGGCACCTGTGTGAGGTCCTGCAGAGCACAGGCCAAAACCAGGTGCCTTGTCACCTTTCTAAAGGGATGCTCATGCCATCGAATCCCAGTGGGGAAGAAGTGACAAGAAAGCCTTCCTCAATTCCCCCCACCCAAGACCCTGAACTCATCAAAAGGGCCATGGCAGCACGTCTGGCGGGTCGAGTCACTCCTGCTGTGCCACAGCCGAGGGATTCCCGGCGCGGCACGAGCAGGGCCAGCGGCCTGGGCCGGAGGTCGCCGTGCTCCCGCGGAGCGGGGCGCCCGCGGACTCCGCCGCGTTGCATAACTACGGCCACTGCATGCCAATGGCAGCTCACCGGCACGGCCCGGTTTATGCAATTACCGCACCTCGCCGGAGGCTGCAGGCGCGGCGGGCCCCGGGGAGCTGCGGCCGCACTCGGCCGGCAGAGTCCCCTCACCCTCGGGCCTGAGCTCTGCCCACAGACCCCGCTCGGGGTCTCAGCGCCAAGGGGCAAGAGGTCCATTTCGGAGGGGCCGAGCAGTGTCCACACCTCTGTAGGAAGGGAATCACCCAGGACGCCCGGCTCGGCACATCCTCTTCGCCGAGGTGTCCAAGCTCGGACATAAAGGTGATCCCTGACACCATGGGCGCGGGGCTGCTGTGGCCCCTCCTCAGGCACCCATCACCTGCAGGCGCCAGGTGAGGGGCCCGGGCCCAGCGCCGTCCCCTCAGCCCGGCGGAGCCGCGCTCTCGCCGCTCGCCGAGGGACAGCCCCGCCGCGGGGCTGCGGAGCGGAGGAAGCGGCAGCAGCCCCCGCCCCGCCCTGCCCTGCCCGGCTCCCCCTCAGGCCAAGGGCTGGGCTCCCCACCGGGCGAGGCAGTGCCAGTCGGCCGCCTCCCCTCCTCCTCTTCCTCCTCCTCCTCCTCGCCTTCCTACTTCTGCACCGGCTCCGCTCCGCAACGCCGCTACCCCTCCGCCGCCAGGGCTGCCACAGACCCCCCCTCCCTCCATCCCTCCCTCCCTCCCTCTCCCCCGCCCTCCGCCCTGTCCCCAGCGCCGCCGCCACCGCTTCCACAAGATGGCGGGGACCGTGGCGGAGCGGGACGCGCTGGTGAGTGCGGCTGTGGGCACCGGGACGGGGCTGGCAGCGGGACGGGGCTGGGGGGCCGGGCAGGGCACCTGCGGAGCGCCGCGGGCTGGGGGGCTCCGCCTGGCCCTGCCTCAGCGCTCTCCTTTTTACCTGCAGAAAATAGAGGACGGGCATTTAAACAACTCCCTGGGATCTCCGGTGCAAGCTGATGTGTACTTCCCTCGCCTGGTAAACCACCTTTGTGTTTGTTTATTTGTTTATTTATTTATTTATTTTGGTGGAGGTAGTGGTGTATTTTATTTCGTTAACCCCTTTACTCTCCCCCGCCCCCGCTCAGCTCCGGCCGTACAAGGGCGGCCGCTGCTGATGCTGAGCTGACCCTCGCCACCTTCCCCCTGTCCTTTCTAGATCGTCCCCTTCTGTGGGCACATCAAAGGAGGAATGAGGCCGGGAAAGAAGATCTTAGTTATGGGCATAGTGGACCTCAACCCCGAGAGGTAACACCTGGGCAGGGCTGCCCGTGCCGGGGGCAACGGGCCCGGGGAGGGGGCGAAGGGGGGCAGCCACTCACACGTACATTCACACACACAGACACATAGATCCCTCCTTTCTGGAAAGGATTATTTTTATCATTTTAAATATAGCATGCTGATTTCTCCCTTGACCCATAGAGGGGGCATTTCTTCAAGGGATTCCGTTTTCACTTGGGAGTGAAGGAGCATATCAAGCATATATGTCTGCGTTTATGTACAGATATATGCACAATGCTATGTGCACACACACATGTATATTCCATAACCATGTTCTTGTCCCTGCTGAGCTTTCAGAGAGCTTTGAAAGAGCTGAGCTGTCTTCCAGCATGTGTCGCTATATGGCTTTAATAAGCTGGGAAATAAGACTGACAGCATTTGGGAATTATTTGTTTTTTTCTGGCTGAATGAGAGCTGTTCTGTTTGTGTTGCAGCTTTGGCATCAGTCTGACTTGTGGGGAGTCAGAAGATCCTCCTGCGGATGTAGCCATAGAACTGAAAGCTGTGTTTACAGAGAGACAGTTTGTCAGAAACTCTTGTGTAGCTGGAGAATGGGGGGAAGAGCAGTCGTCTATTCCTTACTTTCCATTTATACCGGACCAGCCTTTTAGGGTGAGTACCAGGATGGCAGTGGCTTGCACCATGTCTGATAAAGTGTCATTTGATACGAGTTGCAGCAGAACCTGACGTGCCTTTCATGAAATCACAGTGTAGCCCGCACAACCACCAGTTGCTGGTTTGTTTGTATCCATCAAGTTGCGTGGAGATCCCGCTGCTACGTGCAGCTGCAGGCGGTTCAGATGGGGCTGTGAATGCCTCACCTGGGCGCTATGACAAGTCGGAGGTTGTAATACTGTGTGATGAAGTGCAACTTCCTGAGCTTAGTTTTATAACCATAAATTAAGAAGTACCTCTATGTTATTAGTACATTACAAGTTATTACTGGAGAATGTTAATATTCAGTGGGACTGCTGTATATATTGATGATTTTTTTAATGGACATACTGTTTGCAGTTTAGTGCAGCTAATAGGGATCATCGTCATCCTTTGTCTTCCGGGACATTACATTAAGGTTGACCATAGCTCTTCATGTTAGCAGATTAAACAGCTAAGCAATAGTGGTATTCTTTTCTGAACCCTGGGATTAAACCTTCCCTCAAATTTAAATCTGTAGTCACTTGAAAATGGTGTACATGGAAGTGCTGTGGTGCTGTGGATGGACTGGGTTGACCTAGAAGCAGATTCCCATCTGTAGTGTTTATGGTTATGTGAAGATGTCTTTTCAAATCAGGACTAACAAACTATGCGGCTGCAGAGGGCTGCTTCTCTCTCACTACATTGAGGAAAAAAGGCTGCATGCCTTTTCCATGCAGCTGACCCAGAAAACCCCTCCTCCTCCCCTGTCCCTCTTACAAAACCTCACTGGCCCCTCTGCTACATGCCAGTGCTATGACCAGCTGCCAAACTCTCTTAATCCTTCTTGCCCCCAAGATAATCTCCCCCAACCCCAAAAGCTCACCATCTCCCCAGATGCTTGGTGTTAAGAGGGTGTTTATGACTGGTTTTGCTGCAAATTGGTTGCACTCTACTTGCTCCTACAAACTCACCCTCCCATCAGAACTGGCAACACCCTTTAGTAGTGTGGGAACTTGAAAAGGCTTGGAGGCTGGGTTCTGCTCCATCTGAGAGGGTTCCAATGCCTTCTGCACTGGGTGGTGACTGGGCCCTCAGACGAGCCAGACAAATTACCCGGAGCAAGTTTTGTGCATGTCCCACTAATGATGTTACAGGACAGCAATATTGCACATCTAGCATGGGAGACTGTAGAAAGGGAGTTGTTATTCTGCCTTTTTTTCCTCCTTTTTTCCCAAATGCCCAAACAGAATTGAGGCTCCCAATTGACTTTGTACCTTTGATGGTCTCCCTCTCAGTGAATAAATTAGATTATTAAGAGTTCTTGCCAATTACTTGTGATCCAGTCCAATTAGCGCTGTGGCGTGGCCGCAGGTGATGTGAAAAGCGGACTGTGAGCAGTGTTAACCATATCTTTTACATAACAAGGCCTCAGGCAGGCACTGCTGCAGTGACACAGGAGCTCCATGGCAGCACGGCCGCTTCCCTGCTACCTGGTGCACTACCTGCTGGACTGCCTGCTGCCACTTTTGCCGGTGCAATGTGCTCCAAGTCACTTGGGCTTCAGCTCAGTCAGTTGTCGTGGGCCCTGTTCCCATTTTTATACACTGTAATAGCAGCAGAGTCAAGTGTCTGGTAGCAGCACTTCACTCTGGACTTCCAGCTTCTGGAAATGACCCAGGATTTACATGTGGCTTCACTGAAGATTTTCTCCTTAGTGTGTCTAGACCTGGAGGTCTCCAAGGGCCTGTAAAAGTGCATGTTCTGTACCCTCATGTCCCAGCTTCCTGCCAGGGCAGTTCCAGCAGAGCTTTACAACGGGGCACCCTCTCAAGCCACCCCCAAACATCAGGAATCTCCTAACGTGTCCAAGCTTGTTCAGCTCCAGGCTTTGTTGCTTTTCCAGAGCATTTCTGCAGGTCTGTCAGGAGGAGGGATGAGCTGTGTCCCTCCCTGATCCTGTTTGTACCTCCTGAGAACTGCCTAGCTGAATTCCCAGCAATCCTGCACTGCATTTCCTTCACTGCAGCCCCAGGATGGAGTCTAGTCTGGCAGGGAATGTCTGCAGCCACAGGAGTGAAGGGTTTTTACTTCTGCAGCAGCTGTGTATGTGTGGGAGAGGAGAACAAACTTATATCCCCTTTCCATGTTTACTCCCTTCCAGTAAATTAAAAGTAGCATTGGAGAGGGAACTGCCTCCTTATGCAGCAAAAAAAAACCAAACCACCAAAACCAAGAACTTCGTAGCAAGGAATGCAAAGTTTGGGTTAGAAGTAAAATTCCAGCAGTTTGAGTCTGTTTCTGGCATTATTCCAAGACACAAAACCTTCCAGTAGCCAGTGGACTGGGTTGCTTACTGCTATGACAAAGTGAGGTTGGATTAATGTCCCTGTGCAGTAAGAGCGGATCCATCATAGTGTAACTGGTGTCAGTGGGCAAACTGGTCTCACCTTTGTCTCCTGCGTGGCACATAAGTAGCACAATGTGCAGCTGCACCAACGCTGTTTGAAGTGTTCTTTGTGTGCTGTGAAACAACTTCCCAGTTACACTGTGAACAACATGCTTCAACATTTTATCTTTTACAGGTTGAGATTCTTTGCGAGCATCCCCGTTTTAGAATATTTGTGGATGGACATCAGCTCTTTGATTTTTACCACCGTATTGAAACACTGTCAGCAATTGACACAATAAAGATAAATGGAGATCTTCAGCTTACAAAACTGGGCTGAGCTTGTTAGGACAGCAGATTCCAAACCAGCTCAGGTGCCATCGTCTGTTGGGAGCAGTGACAGCCGGCTCTGGACACAGCTATGGTAGGAAGGCTGCCCTGTTCCTTTTCCGCATGCAGTTCTTCACTCCTGTGCCAATGAACCGGGCTGTTTTTTATCCTAATGAAGAGCACTGTTGGTTTATAGACATTAAGCCGTTTTTCTTGGATCAAAGTAGCCCACCTGTGCTGGATAATCAAATTGGAATGGATCCAGAAAGACTTGCAGTCTCATTTCAAGTCTCACAGAAAAGGCAATCTCTGAAATGCAGCGCTAAAACTGGTTACTGAACAGTAGTGATGACAAAAACAAGTTTTTCTTTTGCAAGTATTGTTTCTGCACTGAAGTGGAGTAGTGTAGCACAACATAGGGCCACGTGCTGATGTCCTTACCCAGGGCCTGAGCCTGGTTCCATGGAAATCAATGGCAAAACTCCCACTCACTTTAATGGGGTACAATCAAACTGTCTAGTCCTTAGTCAAGCACAATTCCCACTGATTTCTATGGCATTTTTGCACACACCTTGGGGGTGCCCATCTGCTGGTGTAAATCAGCATTACCTCCATAGCTTGTAATGGAATTTTGCTGATTTCCCTTAGCCGCTGATTTGGCCCAAGGACTGTGCAAAAACTGACTGAGGGTGTATCGACACAGCCTGTGTATTTTAGTCAGGGTATTTGCATAGAATGTAGATCGTTATGAGTTTTTGCACAACGTATTGTTAATGCAATTTTTAAAACTTACCTGTAGTTTATTTATTTATACTCATTGTATGTATTATTAGTAAAAATGAACGATCTTACTGGCAATTAAGAGCAGCAAAGTGTAAACATTTTGAATGTACAAAATGTCGTAGGTTCTTCGGGTAAACTTTACATATCGTTCTTGAAAAACCATGTTTCCTATCGCACATAGTTACATTTTAATGGAGCCCTCTAGGCCCTGGGAAAACGTGGGCATGGTAGTTGGTGGGGGAGAACTCTGCATATTCACTAGAATCTGTTTTTCAGGGCTTACTAACTTAGCTGCACAGGATAGGTTTGAGTTGAAGTCGATCTATTTTAAAAACTTAAACAGCAAATATGTGGGTTTTCTGTTCTTTCATAACCTGAGAAAAAGTTAAATTTGACAATCTCTTAGTTCAGAAAGAGAAATAACCTTTTTTCCAAGGGAGATGGGAAATTCTTTACACTTGTTTGAGAACATATTTGGCCTTTGATATGACAATTAAAACTTGTCTAGACAGCCAAGTTATTAATGCTTGAAAATCAGCTACTGCACATGAATAATAACTTTTCAAGTAGCTTTTAAAATAGTAGGTATAGCTGTATGAACACAGTCATTGCGCTACACTATAAATGAACACAGCCACTTTTCTTGACTTCTTTAGGACTAAATAGACTTTTTTCCTTGGCTGCTCACAGTGGACTTCAGTGGGTCTTTCTGAGTAGTTGTAATGATGATATAAATATACATTTAGGCAATTTTGAAAACACATAATATAGGGACTAAAACACAGATTATAAAACGTCCTTTGTAGCACAGTATTTAAGAAAAAACAAAAAAAGTATCTCACACACAGAATTATGTTAAACCTGCAATAAAAGAGTGGTTTAAAGCAACCAGAACTGGAATATCCAAAGTTAAGGGTAGAATGCCAATGCAAAGCCTCATTTTGTGCTAATTTGGCCTGCAGTTAAGAAGCCTTAGACGTGCAAGCTGAAATTCCAACTGTGGCTCTAGTCCAAAGCCTGTTGAGGTCAATCAGAGTCCTCCAAGCATAGAAGCCTGATTCTTATTTCTTGCAAGTGCAAATCTCTTTGTAAAGCAGGGGGGGTTGCTGCTGCTGCTGCAGATGAATTAAGAATCAGGCTGCCACCTATAAAATACAAGTTAAAATTTTAAGTTTTAGCCTTAACATTCGACGTTCCCTGACTTTTCTTCCTACTTCCAAAATAAAAGAGAACTTGTTGTTTTCCAGATGAACTTTTTATCTGATGTGTGGCTTTTAATCTGTACATCAGATTCTATTTGTACTCCAGATTGAACTGAAATGTTCCTGTCTTGCTCTGTTTTTACTCTTTTACATGATACATAATGACTGTGTCATTTTCCATTGTATAAAGAATGCTGACAGTGTTTCGGTACAAAATATATTCTTAAAAAGTATGATAATAAAAATCCAAGGGAAAGGTGCTTCTACATGAGGTATTTTGGATTTTTCTCCAGCTTGGAAATTCCCTGTGATTCCAAAGCTGATGCAGGCAGAAGATGAATTCTGTTTGGAGAGAAATTTAGCACCCTCTGTGCTTAGTGCTTTCTCCAGCTGGACATCCAAAGCCAGGCTTGCTGGTGCAGGGCCATAGCCTGGGCCTGGCCCACTGGGCCAATGGGAAGTGTAAGTAGCACCATGACCCTACAGTAGCACAAGGGAATCTCTCTGACAGCCCACATACCAGTAGAGATTCCCCCTCCATGCCTTTACTGTATTCCAGAGAAAGCATTTTGGCTGCCTTGGATTTTCACAGCCCACAGTTTTGCTGTCCTGGCGCAGCACAGTGCCTACACCAGGGATGCCAAGGTGAACTCAGTGCAGTGTCAGGGGCATCTCTGGTGGGAGCCAGGGCCTGGTGATCCTGCCTTGCTCCTGTTCCCACCCGCTGTGCTGGGCACTCCCGTTTGTTCCTGCCCCAGGAGTTTGCTCTCTGGGGAAAATGCTCTTTTGACCCTGCTTCTGGTTTTGTCTTTGCATAACTCCACCGCCTGATCCTGCCCTGTTGTGGTTTCTGAGCCAGACTTCGAGGCAAGAATGGCTGTGAATCCTCTTCTGATGGGTTATAGCTTGGCTGAGAGCTCAAGAAAGGTCAGAAAGTCACAGTTAAAGGAAGCTTCCACATCTATCTGTCTATCACCTGATTGGAAACCTTTTTATTTTTCTTTTGCTCTTGGCACTACCAGGCGATTTTAGGCAAAAAAAGGATGGTGTCTTGTGTAACCAAGGGCTGTTCCACTCGTGTTTGATTTACACTGGCTGATCACGTTAAGAAGCAACTACAGAACACTTGCAAATACAGTGTAAGTCAGAGAAAACTGAGGCCTTAATTGTTTCTACTCAGTTGGACTTTGGGTCAAATCCAAATGTTTCAAATGGGAGACTGTGCTGCAAAATTTAACCTGAATTTTTCAGTCTCCACAATTTAGGGATTATACATAGCTTTGTTTTGGATGTAAGCCCTTATAGAAATGAAATAAAGACTGTTTCCAAATTAGGTTTATAAAATGCTTTTCAGTAGGGACAAGTAGTCTGTGAGCCTCTTGGAAGCTGCAATTGTTCAGGACGTCAGGAGTGAATGAACCAGCCTTTGAAATCTTATGCTAAAATTTATTAGCTGAATATTTCTGTGGTTTCCTCTGAATGAGGAAGTTGATTCTGCAATGAAAGAAGTCTTGAATGGGTGAAACCCATGTGGAGTGGAAACACTCAGCCTAGCTTTATTTTTCCAAAAAGGAAAAAAAGAAAAAATACAACTAACCAAAAAAAAAAATCACAACTAAATTATTTAGTTATGTATGGGATTGGCTGTGATAAAGCTGATTTGATTTAAAAAAAACAAAACTAGGTTATTGCTCGCTCAGAAAGAACCTTGAAATATTTCAGTGTCATGTGAGGTAGTCTGTCTAAACATATTTCACACAAACGCTTTTTCACAGGCAACTTGTTAAAACTGTTACAAAATACCTTATTTTTGTGTCACAATTAGAAATGTTTGCCCCACCTTGAAAGAACATTTTGTACTAAATATGAATATGCTGTCTATGAGAACTTGCACTAACATATTATATTCTCCCTCCCCTCCCTGGCTAGTTTGAGCAGAAATAGGCGTAATATTGCTAAACCGGTTGAATGTGACATGTGCTTGAGGCTTAGCATCTTTCTCAAGGGCTGTTTTGAGTAAACAGCCTGAAAACCAAAGGGAGAGCCTGAATCACCATTCTGCTGTGCCAGCTTTCCACCCTTGTCACTCTCCCGCTGTGAAGCTGAGACTGAGAGATTTTCATGCAGGGAACAGCACTGAGATTTTTATCTTTGGCTTTGAAACTATTCACTGTGGAGGAAACAAGGCCAGAGTAGCCACAGCACTCATCAGCTTGGTAGTGAGGCTGGGGTAGCATGACATGCTGTAGTCCTAACAGAGCAGGAGTTCAGAGGGCATTAGTGAGCATTTCAGAGCCAGACAAGGGCACAGGCTATGGAGATGCAGGGCAGCTTCACAGGGATGGGCTTTTTCCATGTTTTTAGCTGCCACCTGCTGCAACCCCTACCCACGACTTGTGACAAAAACCCAGCACTGCTTACAAGCTTGGACAGCATGGATTGGTTCATGTTCCTACTTGCCTGATGTAAAAGAAGCTCCCAAATAAATAACAGGAGAATACAGGAGTAGCCACTCCACTAAGGTGTATTTTCCCCACCAACATTCAAGCAGTATATCTGATGTGGGGCTCATTTGGCCTCCTATCCACAGGAAATGCTCCCCCCCAGAGAACTCCAGCATTGTTTTCTGCACTGAGGCTCCACAGAGACCTTTTCATGCAGAAAACTTCAGAACAGCAATTCTGCTGAGCCAGCTAGCAACCTCCCAGCACCCCATGTCAACATGGAGTTGACATGACAATGTAAGGAACAAGAGTCAGGGGCTAAAGGCAGCCTTAAATGCCTGCTGTGACAAGCACAGAAGTAAGGAAGAAAAGCTTACACCAGTATAGGAACAGTAAGTGACCTGGTGAGAGGGTTTTTGTAATCGTGGTATTGTTCTGATTTTCTCACGTGGATCAGAAAGCACACAGGTGAAAGTCACTTTGCAATGAATGGTGTGCAGGGTTAGAACCACGGCCAACCCAAACAGGGAGAAAAAAAATGAGCTGTAGACGCCCTATCTGGCTTTGATACACCCTCTCAGCTCCTCCCAGCAATCACTGCTGTAATGAACATAGACAATTACTACAACAAGGAGATTCAGCAGCATGTGCAAGATCAAAATAATAAACTCCTACTCTGCCACAGGTCTTCCCTAGCTCCTGCTGCTAGGCCTTTCCATCTATCAACAAATAACTCTGTCCTTCTGCTTTTAAAATCCATGTCAAAAATCCCTTTGACTTTCATGGAAATAGGTCCCTAAGAAAGGAGTTATTTCTAGCTCTCACTCTCCAGTTATTTTCAGCTGGGGCATACTCTAAAACTCAGTTTATTTTTAAGTGTGAATAGAGGACTATTTCTGACTGCATTATACATTGGATAGAGTCAACAGGAAGCACAGCCTCTCTCTGCTGCAGGAGCACTGGTTTCACGGTTCGCTGGTGAAATATCTTATATTCATTACCCTCTGATTTTAAAAAGTGAGAGTGTGCACAAAACAACCGGGCAATAACAGTAATATGTATCATTCACCACAGATCTATTTTTATGTGTTGTGCTGATTTCATAATGGACTTTTAATAACAATAAAACATGAAATCTTCACTAGGTTGTTGTGTCTTTTATCTGAACTATCAATGCTCATTACATACCCTCTTGACTTCTTTAACTTCTGCCTTTTTTATCTCCTCACTGTTTTTTGGACTCTTCTCTACATTGTAGTGTGAAACTTTAGAATGAGATTTGCAGCTTTGGTAGTGGCTTGTGTAAAATTGCTTTACAGTTTAAATGCACCATGCAGAATAATCACATAACTTCATTAAAGGAAAGAGCAGCTTGCTGACTCTTGCAAGACTCCTGGTGACATCATTGGGCCGTGTAAGCCTCAGGAGTTAACAGGCTCAGACCTCAGAGCAGGCTATGAGGCACAGGTCACTGATCACTTCTGCCCAGGGTAAAACAGCAGTGTAACTCACACACGTGTTTCATCCCACTCTGGTGGGGCTGGATTCATAGGTGAGTGTTACAGGGTGGGTAAAACCACCAGATCAGCTCCAGAGGCACATCATTAATGAGAACCAGTGTTTCACTTTTTGGTGTCACCTTAAGTAAAGTTCACATTGGCCTGACTGAGTCAAGAGAAAACTTTTAGGTGCTCTTTAACTTCTCTCAGTTAAAGTTATTGGAAAAAAATAAAGTTATTGCTCTTTAACTTCTCTCAGTTAAAGTTATTGAAAAAATTGGGAAAAGTTACTGGAAAAATACTGACCCAAGTGGGTAAAGGGTTATGCCCTACATCCTCTTGTGGCTGTAAAACACAGGGGAGGTTTTCTGAGGGAAACCTCAAAATGCATACAGTACTAAAGCAGCAGATGAACAGTGTTTGAATACAGCTAGTTCTGTGTTTTTTCTCCCAATAAAATAATTGATGCAGAAGATGCACAGGAAGTTCATCCAAGCTCTAAGCCATAAGTATGAATCTCTCTGCTCAAAGCCAGAGAGAGAGTGGCCCTTTGCTTACTGCACACAACCCTGAGAAGGAATATGTTGACATCTGGAGATTCTGAGATAAAGCACAGCATTTGGTAACCCCAATGCACACCAGAAATGGCTGTGAATGGTGTAAAAGCATAATCTAGTCCCCAACAGATAGCAGAAGCACATCACCTGCAGAAGTGCCTGGGGGATATACATTAAATTTCACCACTTGCATGGGCTAACTCCTACAGAGTCCCTTGGAAGGCTCTCGTTTGACCTGTAATATTGAAGTAAGCTACAGACATGTTTTGGGGGGAAGAGAAGGGGCAAAGAAGACACCTGATGTGGGAAGAGCCATGTGTGCTTCTCTCCAGTTCAGGTCAGTACAATAGACACCTCACAGCTGGGCCTTATTTTGGTGGAGTGTTTCTGAGCTTCAAGTGAAGCCAATTCATGTTGAGGGATTTACTCACAGGAATACCACTAACATGACTTTGCTAGCACTTGATTTTATTTTTAAATTATGACTTTCACAACTTTTCTAGGAATAGAGGCTGGCTCTTAAACATCATGTCAGCTCCAGCATTCTTCAGAAGTTACACATTTCTTATTGAGGCTTCAGTTTCCTCACTGGACCGGGGCTGTGATGCCAGGAGGGGTCATTCTGTGAAGCACCCTGAGAAGGAGGTGTCTTTCAGCAGCCCTCTTCCCAGCAGGCAGGAGGAGACCTGCTGTTCTCTCTCAGGAATAAGAAGCACAGCAAACCAGAGCTATGCTGACTCCTGGTTGGCAGAGCAGGGCTTCCTTGTGACTCTGAAGGCAGGAACAAAAGCCTGGTCAATCAGAAAAACTCCACTGAAGCTGAACAGTAGATCTAAGCAGCAGAGAAAAGTAGGATTTCAGTACAAAGCAATCTGATACTAACAGCAGAGCCACGGGCTGGAGTTGCTTTGATGGAGCAGAGAAGTAAAGCTCCATTCTTGTGGAGCTGCCTCTTGCCAAGCACGGATGGGAATGCTGGAGGTTTCTGACAGTGCTCAGTGGCTCTGCCTTTGCCTGGCTCCAAAATCCCCTTTGATGGGCGAAAGGCCAGTGCTGACAGAATTGTAATATATGACAAGCTCCAGTAGCAGCTCCAGCACTGCATGCTCCAAGAGGCAGAGAGGATTCTTTCCTGGCTGCTCTCTAAGAAATTTTCTGTTCAGTGGGAAAGATAATGGCTGTCTAAGAGAGATCAAGACCACAACTAATGACAGAGTATGGCTCTAGGTAGAAAAAACACTCTCAGGAAAGTAGCAGATTGACTACAACCTCTAGGGGAAAACAAAGTATTTTAATTTAAAAGTAAAAAGCCTGCAGGAAGGATTAAGGGGTTCCTTTTACACCCCATTTTTGGAAGAAAGATACAATGAGCTACAGTGGCTATTAAATAGACTCTGAGGGGTAAAACTGGGAGCAGCTTTAGATTATTGCATAAGTGCAGAACACGGCTTCCACATGCCTTCCCCTCTATTTCCATTGCCTTTTCTCAGGGATGGCCAATCCTCTCCCTCGAAGAGAACCATAGCTGGAAACTCCACTGCCAGAAATCTTCTGTGGCTTCAGACCTTTATGTGTCTTCTAACAGACACCGACCAAGGTGTACTTTATGTAGCACTGCTCAGGGAACAACTCCAAAGCACTGACAAAATCTAAAACTAGCATTAATTCATGAATGCCCCTTGCCATTTCTAACATGACTGCTCTAATTCTATGGGCAGGGAGAGGGAAGAACAGAGGCACAATAGCCATTACTCAGCAGTCAATGCTGTAATTTGGAATACACTGATTTCCGCACAATGTCTCATCACTGTGACTTTTGGCTACAACACTGAAGTTCAGGCTCCCATGCCCCCTCCTTTGCTCACCAGGCAGACATTGTTGGGCAAAATATGCAATGGTAAGGTTAAGGAAGGCTATACACTGAGTAGCTCCTCTGGAATCAGAGGCAGTATTTGCAATGCAAAATCCTTCCAAAATATGGCTTTTTATAATAGTAAAAATGAATGGCATTCCGTCAATTTTTTCACAGCCTCCACTGACTCACAGTGCTTTCAACTGCGATTTAAATAATGCAGAAGAGGAGATAGATCAAGATCAGGGAATTTGCTGCACCTTAAATGTAAAAGATGGTGTGCACATGTGTTTTCCTAGAAAAAATACAGCAATCACAACCTGAGTGATGCAAAATCTCTCTCAATTTTGGTGGGTCTGATATATTTTTTTGGGTCTGATAGCACCACAGCACCTGCTGGAGCTGGTTTAAGGTTCCCATAATAAACCTTACTACTTTTAGCTACTCCAAAGATGCTCTCAAGCAAAATAACAGGATTTTATTTAGCAAAGGGAAGCCCATGATTGTTTTAATGCATTGTAAAGCTGAAGCTGTGATAATGCAGGCTAGAAGATGATGTTTTTAAGTGAAAGGGAAATTAGTTGTAATTATAACTGCTGTAGTCTTTATGTGTTGCCAGCTGTATTGATTAACTTCTTCCTACGTGTGACTGGCAACTAGGGAACACGATCCATTACCCCATGCTAGTGTTGGAGAGCAGCAGAGATTGGTGTATTTTTAGAAACAAGATTCCCACAGTGTAATTGTAGCAACTGGGTGATCACACACATGCATATTAAAATACCAACAGATGAATTCCTGGACAGTAGCAGCAAACATTTCACTGTTTGGAGTAGAAGGAAAGGGCAAGAATGCATAGCTCAGAAATTCAACAAGTGCAAGCACAGCAGTTTTACCTCTGAGAGCATCCTCTGAGGGAAGCTGTGAAAAGGCTGAATCTTTTCCTTTTCCTTTCTAGGATGGAAAGATTTGAGGTCAGAAGGCCCATATGTCTCCTGTCTTACCTGATCCCATTACACATGAAATTATATCAGTATCAGGCCATCCCTAGGCATCCTTCAGGGGCTCAGTCCTGGGTCTCAGCTACCAGCGGGCAGTGTTTAAGGTGCCCATGTTGCACAGCTAAGCATGGTGCAGAGGTCCCTGGCTCACTAAAGTTCAGCAGGGCTGCAAAGTGCAAGGCTTATTCCTTGGAATAAAACTGTACAGATGTGGGCAGACAGCTGGGAGGGCCAAGTTCACTGTCAGCAAAGTTGGTTGTGAGGCAACCAGGGGCTGGCTGTGCAGGGCCAAAGCGTAGCAGCATTTATCAGGAACTCACAGGTCTCATAAAGCATTTATATGTCTCATGTCAGAGAAGCTGTTCCAGGCTCTCTGGGAATTATATCAACCAGGTTAACAGTTCTGCCATTGTGCTGGTTTAGACAAGACTTGTACAGGACCAGAAGAGGTCTGAAACTTTCCACTAGGAGCCAACACAAGCATCTATAAGCAGAGCAGAATATGAGTTCGCTTGTGGAAGAAATAACTAAAGTACACTTAAAGCATGCAGCAGCCACTCAGGTAGTGTCAGAATGTCAGAATCCCCACTGACTCTTATTGTATCCAATATAAATAAAGTGATGGTTAGAGACCATCACAGGAGCACGGTGACTATTACACTTGGTAAAACTGGCAGAGCAAATAGCTCCTGGGCTTTGGTTGTGTTAACTGGAATGTGGACAGCACAAGGAATGCTGTGACAGACAGCTATAGCATAGCTGACCTCAGAAGACCATTCAATAATCTTGAAATTTGTATTTTTATCACTGCTATTCCAGTCGGTGGTGGAGGCTATTTAATGCCTGACCTTTTGCAGGATCCTGTTATGTTTATGCATGTGGATATTGTTCAGGAATGGCAACATACTACATGCAAAAAAAATCCCTGTCTGCCTTCAGTGTACCACTCTTCTGTCTCATTATATGCCCTTTCATCATCTAGTGGGTGGATGAATAAAGAGAAGACCATAACTTCTTAGTATCACTTAGCTTTCATCATGTTTATTATCACCTTTTTCAAGGTACACAGATCTTTTCAACTTAATGGCCAAGTAACAAACTGGAAACTTTTCTAAAAGATGTCTTCAATCCATGCTGTAAGAATTAACAATCACCAGAGTCAAAGTAAATTGCAGGTGGTGGTGAATTGCCTAACATCCTGATGTAAAGGTAAGATAAAGGCCAAATCTGGAGGTGTAGTGCAACATGAAATCCAAATGTACACACTTTGCATATCAAGTTTTATCTCCATGTCAGAAAACCCTCTAATTATGCTGAAATATGTGCTTTCAAGCTTTCCTGCACCTGGTCTTAAGAAAGCTCCCCCCACCCCAAACTGACTGCAGTCAATGACTCCTTCCATGTCTTTCTCTCATCACAAGGGATTTTAGACAGCAAATTTACACAGCCAAGTCACCAGACCAAACAGACCTCCACCTTCTCAGCCATTCCCACCTGCCTCTGGCCAGCCTCCAGATAATGTTTGTGTCTTCCTTTATGTTAAAGCCATCTTCATCTACCTGCAGTGCTGGAAGTGAGTAGCCAGACCTGGCCTTTCAGAGCATACTGCTCCACAGAGAACATCTTGTTCTGGAGAGGGCATGGCAGGAAGGAGCATTCCTCATAACTTTCAGGGTGATGTGAGCCAGGTTTCAAACAGGAGGTCACAGCTTTCACTGCCAGAGACTGCCACCCATCTCAGGCACGTAGCAGCTCCATTTGCCATCTTCTAAGCTTCTTGGTTTAGACCTCAAAGACATTTAGAGAGAGATCCTGGTTTCCTCCACAGGTGAACTGCCATATAGGGCCATGAACCAGGCTGTGCTGGTTGGCTTGCAGGCCTAGATCAGCATGCCAACACCTCCCCAGCAACGTGTAACCATAGACACAAATACAATTACAGACGCATTTACTGGGAGAAGGTGGTAGAGTGACTCCAACATGTGTCAACAGCTTCCTGGGGAAAGGATTTAAAAGTGATGTTTGATGCAATAAAGACTGGTGCTTAATACATAATTTTTTGCAAAGACGCTTTTTTTTTTTTTAATTTTTTGCTTAGGTGAGCAGAGTGACTACATTAATGGGAAAACTGGAAGCCTTTCAAGCCTTTCAGTGGGTGAGTAGTAGCTCAAACTGCAGGGGTATTTATGCCACCCTCTGCAGCATCTTATTTCAGCTGTGGTAATTCAGTCTGGTCTCTGTGGGTTTCCTATACAGGCATGGAAAGAAAGATGCTTCTCCAGAGGACGACTTAGCAGGCTTGATTTTGATGTCCTGAATGGTTTTCCAAAGGCCTTAGCTCCAGTGATTATAAAGGAACCTTGAAGACACTCACTACCTACCAAACACATAAATATAGATGCCTGATCTCCTTTTCACACACATACACATCCCATGTTTGAAGTTAAAAAAAATAAATAAACCAGATATGGAAACAGTAAACCAGAGATAGATGACTCCAGGTGTTTTTCCCTAAGTACTTCTTAGGAAAGAAACTACCACCCTAAGAAAGTGAAAACCAGCAAAAGCTTTCAGTGCTGAAGGCAGAGAGGGAGGGTTATGCATAACTAACAAAATGAAGAAGACACTTGCAATTTTGCTTCCACAGAGGTTCACCTGTCCTGGCAGGCTTGGAAAAAGATCTGAATAAAAGGCCCTTGAAGAAGCCAAGGCACTTACGGAGCGCCTGCACAACATCCCTCATTGGCATTCCACAGGCAGGGCAAGCATCTTCTACACACAGGAGTAAGAAACAATACATTCTATCAACTAGAAATGCTAATGACGTGGGAAGGGCTCTGTAAACATGTGGCCTTTATTTACTTTTAATTCTTTTCCATATTGCTGAGAGCAGAGTTTCTTATTAGCGACATCCAAAGTAATTATTGGTTACAGGAATTTTAAGTGGCTTACAAGCAGATCCTGCATTGCCAGAAGCAGGTGGCAATAGGAAAGCCCTGTGTGTCTCCCCTTCCACTGAACGTAAAGCCGGATAAACCAGAACTGTGTTTCAAGAGAATAGAAGTATCACTTTTCTCAGACTGAACAGGGTAAATTTTTTTCACTGTCCTTTTTGAACTGTTCAGCACTTGCACATGTAGGAAGACACAGAACATTGCCTTCTTGGAATTCAAAATATGCAATAGCTCCTGGCTGGGGAGTTTGTTTGCCAACAGCAGTAGAAATGACAAATGTCTCAGTATTGTGTATTGGGTATTTATTCTTTGGTGGTCTCTTACACTTAAATGTAGAGGAAACAATGCTGGTACTCCACAGATATTGAGGGGGTTACGGCGGCAAACAAATCTGACCTGAGCTGCTTTGGGTTGCCAGTTTTGTGTGTAGCTTACCATTTTATCATAGAACCATAGAACCATGGAATATGCTGAGTTGGAAGGGACACATCAGGATCATCGAGTCCAACACCTGGTCCTGGACAGGTCACCCCAAGAGTCACATACTGTGCTTGAGAGCATTGTACAAATACTTCTTGAACTTTGTCAGGCTTGCTGCTGTGACCACTGCCCTGAGGAGCCTGTTCTGTGCCCAACCACCCTCTGGGTGAAAAACCTTTTCCTGACATCCAACTTAAACCTCTCCAAACCCATCTTTGTGGCATTTCCTCAAGTCCTGTCACTGGTCACGTGAGTGAAGAGATCAGTGCCTGCCCCTCCACTTCCCCTTTTGAGGATGTTGGAGACCCCAATAGGGTCTCCTCTCAGTCTCCTCCAGGCTGAACAGACCAAATGACCTCAGCCATTCATATGGTTTCCCCTCTAGACCCTTCATCACCTTCATAGCCCTTCTTTGGACACACTGTAATAGATTAATGCCTTTTTTATATTGTAGTGCCCCAAATTGCACACAGGGCTCGAGATGAGGCCACACCACTGCAGGGCAGAGCTGGACAATCCCCTCCCTTGATTCCAAAAGGGCTGAATGCCAGGGATGGGTGAATGATCACTACCTACACAAAGTCTGATTCAGACTGATGGGTGTTTCAGAGTGCTTTGCCAAAATATACATACATCAGAGATTAAGTGATAAGCTCTGGGGAAGTGGGACAGAAGGCACTTCTTGGGCTCAGTCTCAGGTCAATCCAATGTTGTGTGTGAGTGTGCTCACCCTCCTGTAAGGCTGGAACCTTTACACAAAGGATGGGGAATGGGCAGAATGCCTGCAAACAGAAAGGGACAGGCCTGTGGCTCTGCACAGAGACAACACCCCTCCAGCTGTTTGTTTAGCTGTAGTCAGAATGCATCCTATTTTGTGAACCTGCCAGCACACAGGAAAAAACTATGGGATTGAATCCCCTTGCTCAGCAGATGCAGGACATAGCCTTTTTACTTTCTAAGACAATATTATTTTTATGTGCAGTCTTGGCTAGACTCAGGAGTCCTGATGTGTTCTAACCCACTTTAAGTTCCTTGTCCACTTTGTCCAGCTAAAGACTGAGCAAAGATTTGGGACTATGGACTCTCAACAGAGGGACAATGACATTTTGTTAAACCTGAAGACTTCAGGCATACAACACTTTGCATTTTCAAACATTTTTAAATTGCTGGTGAAGTTCAAGATGGTAAGGTCTTTGGTGCATAGAGAATCAGTGCTTGAATTTATTTTTTTTTTTTTACCTATTTTGTAGTCTCCATATCAGAACAATTCATTTTAATACTCCCCAGTGAAATGAGGAGAAAACCCTCAGATTCCTAATCAGGTTAGGGCTATACAAAACCATGGGTAAAGATCTAGGCAAGTATGATCATACTTTGACAGAGTGACAGCACTAAAAAAGTAATTTAAAGATAATGAAAGTCAAAGAATTAGAAGTCAAAGGACTTGGACACAGTTTTCTCAGTTTTAATTGCAGCTGGCTGCTCTGCAGTATCCTCTGGAAGAATCTTACAGGGGAGCAGCCCAGTAGCTGTAAAAGACCATGCATCCAAACCTTAGAGAAAACAACCTTCATGCAGACAAACAATATTAATCATCAAAAAAACAGGCATCTCTTTTCTTACAGGCAGTCACAGATTTATTCCTGATCTTCAAAACACCGAGTCCAAAGCCTATATGTGTGTTGAGTAGACATCAACACAGTTTGTTGCTTTCTACCAAAAGAGCAACTTACCACCTACAATCCCTTGGGAGACCCCTCTTTTTAGCAATCATTTTATTGTTAAAAACAGTGATTCTGGTTTTTCATAGCTGAGCAATATCAGTGCAATGGGAGGCACAATGAGTATCTTTGTGCACCAGTGGAAGTCCTGTAGGGGTCATGCCTTCTTCCTGGGAGGTGAGGTGGTTGAATTCAAAATTCACATCGAGGTGTTAGATCAGCCTAAAAAAATCCACAGGAATACAACTGGTACTCAATAGCTCCCACAAATGCTGCATCTTTCCCACATGCTAGCTGCCACAACTGCAGAGATTATTTCCCGTTCTCCCTGAAACTCACTCATTCAGTATCATGATTTTTGACTTCCAAGAGAAATTTGGAGACCCTCACCCAGGCCCAACATTAAGCTGGGGTCCAGTACGGCTCTGACCTACTCCTCTCTGCTCCCTCTTCCCAGTTCTAAGGCAGAAAAAGAAACGGCAAGATGCAGCTCAGGGTGTAACAGTCCACTCTATCCCCAAGGAACCTGACATTTTCACACATGAAGCTTTCCCATAGGCAAGAATGAGTTTTGAAAAGCTATAGAGATGAGTTTATAATGCAGTAATGACTCCTTCTATACAATCAAGAGAGCAAAACACACCACAGACACTTAACTGCACCAGGCCCTGGGGCATGCTTGCAGCTCTGCAGTGCAACAAAAACACTTCAGAAAGCAGAGCAATAAAAAGGTAATAATTGTGAAAGGGGAAGAAACCTATCTGTTCCACTCTTAAAATGAATTAAAGGCACCACAATAGTGTGCATATAACAGGATCTGACTCAGGAGAAGCTGGTCTGGCTCTGTAAAAGCAAACCAGCTCCAAGGCAAATCCGAGCATGCAGTGACTCTGACATGTTTTGTAGGGGTTATCACTCTGTTTTTTCTATATAGCACAGGGTCGTAGCTCTGTCTGCCTGCATCTCTGTCAGATCAAGAAATGGGGTCCCTCCAGAGAAGTGGCCTAGCTACTGAGGGTGTATAAATTGTCAGTCAAAACCAGAGATGTGTAACTAACCCAGGCCTCTCTGAAGGTACAGCCTGTAGGATGATTTAAGCATGTCTTGATAGTGTAGAACTACAGAGTGGAAAAATCTTCTGAGTGTAACCTGCTGTCAAATTGCATCCGAAGACATTTATATAGAAAAAAGATCAAAGGCTCAAGGCTCAGAAGCCACGAAGTGGATACACCAAACATCCCTGACTGGCTGGCCACAAGCAAGAGAGGAATAGGCCAGTTTGTGACAGCTACCCCAGCATGTTCAGTCTACATCTTCCTTACCCCTGAAGCAACTCTGCAAAGAGCCATCTGACAGCAATTGGGTTCCATTAGCACAATTCAGACAAAATGATCCCAGAAGGTACAACAGGACATACTTGTAGGGGGCAGCCGTGCTAAAATGTCAACATTATTTTTGAACAAAAGTTGATTCACATCCCACCACCTCTTTAAATAAGAGAAACAAGCATTTGACTGGTTGGAGATCTCTGCAGTGCTCCTGAAACTCTTTCCTGCTCCACATGAGGATATGTACAGGAGTCTTTACTCCTTGAGAAACCTAGGCTATTGCCAACAGTTTTTGTACCAATAATTTCCTGCTGCTCAAAGATCTATGAATGATCCCATAAACAGCAGCATTTGAAACAGCCTGCCAAGGAGCCAGAGGCCTGATTTTGGGAGACTGCTGTATGCCTAGCAAGGGTCATGAGTCTTGGCCCTCTCAACAGAGGAGAGCTTGTTGGAAACTCCACCCAGTATGAAACAGTGATATACACCCAGTATAAGAACAGCTACTAAGGATATGTTCTCTGCCCATGGGATGTCTTGCCAAAGAAGACAAGGCCATTTGCAGCAAAATATGGATAAATATGGATATAATATGGATTGTGGCCAAATTTGGAAATAATTATGTCTCCTCTGCTCCTATAACATTCCGCAACTGGGCAATTGGCCCAATGCCATTTCCATGCGAACCAATTGGAGGTTGCCATCAGTCATTCATTTAAATCCACTGAACTGCTGACCTACATCTGACCAAACAGACAGAAAAGACCCTGTGGCCTACATTATAAACAATTCGATAAGTGCAGGGAAACCAAGACAAAAGATTCTCCTTCAGAATATCAGCTTGGTGATCAGCTTGTGCTGGGAATCGATGCTCCTTGCAAGAAGCACCAGACCCTACAGATCGAAAGATGTATTATGTGTATTCCACTTTTTTCAGTTCAGCAGTTAAAGACTGAGCCAAATTCACTGCGAATGCACATCCATTGAGTTCAGTAACTTTAGACATGGGGTGACTGCAGCTCACTGTTCCCTTGAAATGCCACAGGATGCCCTTAGACTGCTTGTTTGGTGCAGAGATGCAGAGAATGGTGAGAAGACACATCCTGGCAAGGGCTCCTGCAGACCACATCAGTGACTCCATGTAAGCATGATGGGATCATATTTGCTTCCCAAAACCAAGAATGCCACCAGAGATGGCATCCTTTTCCCACTGCTGAAACAGTTAGCCATGATTTAGAAAGAGGGACCTAATTAAGTGAAACAGATTGTTCAGGTGCTTGGATTTACCTAAACTCATCTTTCCTAGCTCTCTTCATGGAAAAAGAGCTGGTTCAGGTGCTCTCCAGAGATCTCTGACTGATCCTGGATATAGAAGGGGCAGAGGTTGGACTTTTCATCTCCTCATCTGCCCCACTGTCTGTGCTTATCTTTGCCATCCTGCTGTTTCCCTCCCTGTTCTCCACACTCCCCTCTCCCTGCTCCTTCCCCCACTCAGCCTGTTCTTGGTACAAATGTCAGGCATTCACTCTCTTTTCTTTCTGCTTGTGAGACAACAATGGGATGACACAGACACTAACAGATTCCTCCATCTGAAGGTCTCATCCTGGCTGCTGGTGCAGCCAAAGGGTGTTGCACGCAGGACTTCAGCAGCTGGGGCTGATATTCTGTTAGCATTGAAACACATTTTAGCCCCTTGGAACATGGTATTTCCTCTCCTGATTCTGTCTTGTTGTTTATGACAAAAACCTCGTCAGGTAGTTTAGGGTTAGGTACGGCCAATCTCACACATTTCTTGTGTAAGATCTTTCAAGGAAGCATTGCTTTTTTTCTGAGATCTAGCCTTCTTATGTGCCTACATCCCAGATGCTTTGCATCTCAATTAATGTAGATCAAGAAAGCATACATATTACAGAAAAATATGACAGAGGATAAAATTGGAATGTATGGCTCTGAAATCAGGCATCAGATATGAGTCTGAAAGACAACGAGAAGGATTTTGACAAATAAACAAGTCAACAGATATGAGTCTGAAAAACAATGAGAAGGATTTTGACAAACACCTATGAAAGAAAGCACTTTCCTTCCATATAGCAGTTGCATTTGAGACATAAGTAGTCATTAACCCAGAAAAACCTCTGCCATTTCCATTTTAAAACCTGGAACTGAAAGCTACTCTCACTTGTGTTTAATGGACATTTTGTAATTCACTGTAAAAATGAAAGGACATGACCTTTACAAAAAAACTCTCAAATTATTTTTATTGATAAGAATCACTGCCAGTCACACAACATTGGTTTGTTAGGAAAACTTAATCAAAACATCTGAACCTGACACCTGAATTTTAGTGACTCGGTTGACATACAGACGTGAAATGGACTTGTGTGATTAAAACAGGATATTGCAGTTCTTCTTAAATATATGTTTAAAAAAACCCAAATAGCTGTAGAGGTAAGTTTCAGTGTTCCTAAACCTCAAAAAAACCACAACCAAACAAAATATCCCCGAAGTCTAAAATGCCCTAGAAATTAAAATGTCTTCAAACAGATGTTATGGAGAATACAGGAATGTATACTACTACCCTGCGCAGGCTGGTATGCAAGACTGCTGTCATAGTGCCTATTACGCACACAGTTTGTACCTTGGAATTTCCTATCAGCTGATCTTCAAGGGTGTTGGAGGCTCTTGACTCCTCACAGAAAGGAACTGACACACCAGGGAGGAGGATGACTTTGGAAATCAGCTCACCTTTGCCCAATAAATGAATGAGACCATCAGAACAGAATAATGGTCTTAATTACTTTTAAGCACTTTTCATCTTAAATGTAAAAAGATCAGAAGCCATCCCTCTTAAAGGCAAGGGACTGTTTTGAAATGAATAATTTTTATTTCTTTTCTTATGGGCTTTCTGCATTTAGAGCCTGTACTAAAAAAACAATAAAAATAAAAAAACAAACCAAAACAAAAACCAACGAGAACCAAACCAAAACAATTAGTTGCACTGGAAAGCTTTGCTGCTGTGGGCATAAGAAATCTTGCTTTCCTGCTGAGAGCTGAGGTACTCAATACCATCTTCTAGAAGGAAGTATTGTCAGACCTTGGTTTGGTTATGGACTCTGCTGACAAGCCTCGTCACCATTAATACGTACATACACTAAAACAGACTTTGCACACCTTGCTGATGAGTTATGTATGCAAATATGTTGAGGCCAGGTGCACACATAGCATTGCCACACTGAAGCCATTAACTTGTGCCACTTGGAGGATGTGGTCTAGGCCACAGCAGGTAAAATGGGGCTCTTTAGATATTCATGATCTGGTTAATCCACTGGGTAGCCAACATAGGGCAAGAATGTGAGTCTTGGTCTTCATTAGATGCTCCAAATCAGCTGCAAACATGGTCAAGACTCAGAAAGAACCTCTTTAAAAGAAACATACAACCAAACCAAAGAGCCAATCAAAAAAACCCAAAACATGCACACAAACACACACCAAAAAAAACATGCCACACCCTGCCCCTGAAAAAAACCCCAACCCTCCCAACAAACACTGTAATTCTTGACCAAATAAGCCTAAGCTGAAACCCAAGAACCAACATTCAGATGTAGGAGACTTCTGTTTCTTCTGTTTTCTGTAACTACACAGGGTTCTTCGTAATTGGTACATGTAGTTAGGCCTGTTTAAGAACAAATCTGAAATTTTTAATGGCTTGGTAATCACAAGACAATGAGCTGCTGATACAGCAATGCCTTCTCACTTTTGTTCTAGGTCTCCAGTAGAGATACCCAGTGGGACTTGTGAAAAGTTATAAAAAACTTATTGCATCTGAAAGATATGTTACAATGTTTTATATTTTATGCCCTTGCAACTAGAATAGAATGGAGACAGTCCCTTCCTTGGAGAGCTGGGAAAAGCTAAACTACCTTTGCTGGATCCCCAAAACCAGAGAAGCCAGTGCCTGGTCATTTGTCATTCCCAGAGGTCAATGCTAAAGGGGGTAGCAGTGATGCAGAAGATGTGGGCAGTTCACAGACGTGGATGGACTCTTCACAAGGGGTCTCTGGTATGGCTGGGTGATGCCCTGGGGCCAAGAGAAGCACTCCAGGCTCCCTCAACTCTAACACGGGTGAGACCCCTGCACTGCCCTGGGGAGGAGCCAAGCAGTGCGCACTGATTTGGGATGGAGCTCAAGGCACCAACCACACTGCTCATAGATCTGTTTTACCAGCTTTCCATGCCAAAGGACAATGGGGTTTAGCAGCAGGCTGCTTTAGCAACAGTTCATTCACTGCTCAGCTGCAGCTTTGTTTAACTCAGCTAACAGTAACCACAGAATTTTTCTTTTATTGACTGATGCCCATTTAAAAGCCAGCAGAAAGCACATATTATTCACTCAGCTAGCTTTCATGATGCCCACCTTATGAAATCACAGCCACAAAAATCTTTCACATAAAGCTTTTGAGGGTGGTTGGTGAATTCAGTCAAAAAATACCTTTCTGTTGATAATGCATTTGTAGGGGTAATTTCAGCTATAAGGGTCTAAGATAAATGCAGTTTTACTGCATTTAAAACATTTCAGAGAAATGTGCCAATTCAGTTTCATGTCAGAATGATAAAAAGTCAAAACACTCTGTGAAGATGAATTACAATGATTTCACAGAATATTAGAATCATAGAATATGCTGATTTGGAAGGGACACGTCAGGATCATTGAGTTCCAGCTCCTGGCCCTGCACATGACATCCCAGCAATCACACCATGTGCCTGAGGGTCTTGTTCAAATCTATCTTGAACTCTGCCAGGCTTGGTGCTGTGACCACTTTCCTGGGGGGCCTGCTCCAGGGGCCAACCACCCTGTGGATGAAGAATCTTTTCCTCATATCCAATCTAAACCTCTCCCAATTCAGCTTCAGGCCATCTCCTCAAATCCTATAACTGGCCACCAGCAGAAATTCATGTTGCCCCCCTGCTGTCCCCAGTAAGGAAGCTGAAGACCCCACTGAGGTTTCCCCTCAGTCTCCTCCAGGCTGAACAGACCAAGTGCAGAGCAGAGCAGGACAATTCCTCCCTTGCCTGGCTGGTGATGCTGTACCTGATGCTCCAGGACACAGGTGGCCCTCCTGGCTGCCAGGGCACTGCTGACCCATATTCAACTTGCCACTGACCAGGATCCCCAGGCCCCTTTCCCCAGCACTGCTCTCCAGCCTCTCATTCCCCAGTCTCAATGTCCAGGTGCAGAATCTGTCATTTGACCTCATTAAACTTCAAATGGTCGGTGATTGCCCGGCTCTCTAATTCATCAAAGTCTCTCTGCAGGGTCTCTCTGGCCTCGAGGGAGTCAACAGATCATCCCAATTTAGTGACATCAGCAAACGTACTTGGCATTCCTTTAAGTTCTGCACCCAAGGTGTTAAAAAAGATGGTGAAGAGCACTTGGCTAAGGATGGAGCCAATAGCAGAAATGAAAGCATCTGGCATTAATGAAATTAAACTATTTGATAGGCTAAAAGACTGCTTGAAATTAATTCTATGGATAATAGAAAATCTTTAAATGTCTGACTTGATTGTGAAGTAAAAAAAAAAGAAAAAAGAAAAAGAACAAGGAAAACCAAGGATGATAATTTCTCAGGACACTGACTATCTAGTTTCTGATCAGCAGCATTGCCAGATACAGCAGAGAGGGAAGCACACTGCCTGAATTTTGGAGAATTATCTAGCCTTTGATTATAGCAAGCTTCCTCCTCACTCTGTGGGAAGCCAAAAAAGCTTGCACTGCCAGGAGCCATGTTGCACTGTATGTATTTCTGAAATTAAAAAGAAAAAAAAAGAACTGCACTATCCACTACCAGCAAAACATCTTCCAGATTTTCTACATCACACTACACAATATACGGTACAGCTTACGTAACACTAAAATTTACATTCAGGAGCCATGTTGTAGTCTTCAAAATGAGAAATAAAACCTAAATTTCTTCTCTATAAACACTTTATCCTCATTTTCTTGGAGAATTATGAATGACTAAGTTTTATGAAGGACATGGATGTAGACCATAGCAGGTTCTTTCCGCCGTCCTCAGTTCCCAACCCAGGAGGAGAGCCTGAGCCTCCAGACCACGCAGGGTTTTGGGAGAACCTTTCTGATTCATCCTGACACACCACAGTACTTTTTTCCATCTGAGACTTCTGGGAAGGCTGCGCCCTCTCCTGACCGTTCAGGACTCGGTAGCAGTGACTGATAAAGCCACTTGCTGCAGTCAACAAGTCAAGGCTCAGCCTCGGAGCTACCAAGACCAGACCAGCTCGACTTAAAATCTCTGTTGCACGGTGCAGAAGGGCTTCACAGTGATATATATATATATATCAAAACTATAATTTTTTTTCACCATGCTTTAAGAAAACAAATCTCTTGAAAGTATATGCTTTAAAAATGTTTCATTTATTTGAAAATTTATAGAACACCATGCTAGAATAATCTCCAAATTAATCTACAGTGTTTACAATCCATGCAATTCTGTAAAGGAAACTTTCATATGTTAAAAACATAACCTTGAAATTACTGTTGTAACCCATGAATTCCATTTTACAGAGCTAATACATGATATGGCTAATGCTATTATAAAGAGTCAGTCAGTCTGCCTTCACAAGCAAATGTAATCTCCTTCAACCAGCAAAGCTTATGCAGGAATGACTGAAAAAATCCAACACATCTTGTCAATCATTCACATTATGCCTAAGTGAATATTACCTTCATTTTTTAATGTGACATGCTTACCTTTCATCTGATCTTGGATTCAAGTTAAGTGAATTTGATAGACTCACAACTGCATACTGATTAGCACTTCTGATCCTAGAAACTTCTGAATGTCACAAAGAAAGAGAAGGAAATTTTAAACATCAGACTGACAGGGGTTATTTGAGGAATTTTCTGCCTTTCTTTCTAGCTTAGGATATGAGCCACTTCTTCAAATCATCTGGAAATTTTACTTAACAAATTTCCTTCTCATCTAGAACCTGACTACTGACACCGTTTATCTTTCTGGATTTTTTTCTGAGGTTCATGATTGTGCTGTGACTATGGGCTTTTGCACTAGAAGGGCTTTACTACTTGGTTTTTCTTTAGGGTGCCAGTGTTGCAAAATGTGTAACATGTAACATTTTCTTCAGAAAGAATGTTCTTTAATGTTTGGTCTTCATATATTTTCAAGCCAAATCAACAAGAAGGGAGATTTAATCCATTAAACAGAGAGCAGCTAACAAGCTCTAAGTGACACACAGGTGTTAGAAAAACAAATTACTTGTGGGTAGAATTGCCTTCTTAAGGTTTAGGGCTGGACATGCTTCAGTGATCTCAGAGGCAGGGGGAGCTTAACTAGGCTTGGGAAGAAGGATGTACCACTGATAGTGGACACAAAGAATGCAGAATTTATGGGGCCCAAGGACATTTAGCAGAACTCCCAAGATAAGGAAGAAAGTAATAAATACAACTCAGTGACTGTGCTGAATCAGCTCTGCCTGGGTAAAAGGTAATTCCAGCAGGGACAGATCACAACCACCAGCTGATCACCACCTCAGACCAAGAGAAAGTCTGAGCATGCAGAACTAACCAGCATGAGAAGGGAGAGAGTCATTAAACAATCGAGGAGAGGATGCTAATTAGTAAGAGAACTGTTTCACTTGTAGCCAGTGAGCACTAATTCCTTCATTTGCTACAATGCATAAATAGTAAAAAGTTTTTATAGTTGGTGTGCTTGATTTGTGGAATACCACAGAGGACCCAGGCTTGTGCAACTCTGAAACATAAAATAAATAATCAATGTCTCTCTTGAGTGTGTATTTACTGGCTTATTGCACTGGGTAAAAGTCTGACTTTTTTGGACAACACTGGGGCTTATGTTGCTGTCTGGGGAGTTTACAGGCAGTGTGATTATTTCATGTATCATTCAAATGATTGATATGGCAGATGTAAAAAAGAAGGTATTATTACCTTCTCCGATGGTACTATTTGCAACAGGATGATTAACAGTCATTGCCAATGACCACCAATTAAACACAGCTAGAACGGAAAATGATTCTTCACAAAGTAGCACCACACGGTAAGGGATAGTTCGAGGCCCTAGAAGTTAATGGCTACTGCCAGATATGTGGTGGAGGAGGGGGGAGGAGTGAAGATCACGTTTCTCTGTTGCTTTTCAGCAAGGTATTTCACTGCTTTTACAGGATCTTCTCTACACCCTTACGATTTGTAAATCACACTGTTGTACACTGGGGGAAGGTCAAAGAGCATTGAGATCTAAATTACCGTATTTCCTGTTCCCTCAAGCTTCTCCTTCTGTCCTGCCGGGTCAGCACAAGCTTCACTCTGCGTTTCTGACACTAAGCTGGAAAAAGAGAACAGCCACCAGGAGGCGAAGTGAAAGAGCCTCATTAATAGTCAAACTCATCAACAGGATTCAGAACATCACAGAAACAGTGTGTTAACAATATAATCCCCCTCACCCGCTTCACAAAAGCCTTCTATTGCTGATTAAATTAGCAGATTAATTATAATTATCCTTAAACGCATTTGAGGTATTTTTATTCCACAAACCTATCTGAAACATGAGCAGTTCTACGAATGGTCTTGTTTTAAGCCTTTCTCAGCCAAACTACTGTGTGTTTAAACACGGTGTATATGTACCTGGAGCCTCTGGAGGAACAAAGGCTCTGGGGTGACCTTACTGCTCTCTGCAGCTCCCAGGCAGGAGGCCGCAGCCAGGTGGGATCGGCCTCTTCTTCCAGGCAGCCACTGACAGGACAAGAGGCCGTAGGCCTCAGCTAGAGAAGGTTTAGGCTGGACATTGGGAGGAGTTTCCTCGCAGAAAAGGTGACTAAGCACTGGAATGGGCTGCCCAGGGAGGTGGTGGAGTCACCATCCCTGGAGGTGTTTAAGGAAAGACTGGATGTGGCACCCAGTGCTGCGGTCTGACTGACACGGTGGTGTTGGGTCATGGGCTGGACCGGGTAATCCCAGAAGTCTTTCCCAACCTAATTCATTCCGTCATTCCGTAACAAAGCTCTAGTGTCACTCTCTGCTCGCTACTTTACTAACGCAATTTGCCACAGCGTTGTGACCGCTGTACGGAGCTCAGTTAACCACGGCCACACGACGAACGGCAGGCTTTGCGCGTTATCCAAATGCTGCTCTATTAAACGTTATTCTTTACAATTTTAACACACGCTTGCTTGAGGGCTGGAACTAGCTTCCAAGGCCAAGCCGCCCTGGGAATCTGTGTTCCGCCGGCACCACCGGGCACCCGCAGCCATTTGCTCGTAGCGCTGTTTACGGCGGCGCGCGGGCCGCGCCGGACGTGACGCGCGCGGGGGCGGCGGCGCGGTGCGTGCCGGGAGCGCGGTGGGCGGTGGCGGGCGGGAGGCGGTGGCCGGAGGGGCCGGGCCGCAGCGACGCGGTTCCTGTCGCCCACAGGGCTCCCCTCCATGGCGGTTGCAGCGGGAGGCCGCAGATAACCGGCCGCGGCCGCTCTCCCTTCCTCCCTCCTTCCCTCCCCCTCCCCGCCCGCCGCCATGCCCGCCCGGGCCCCGCCGCCCCGCGCAGCCCGCAGGTAAGAGACGGCGGGGGCGGCTCGTTCCCGCCGGGCCCGGCCGCGGAAGGGCGCCGGGGACCCCGCGGCGCTGCCCCGGGGGCGGCGGCGGCCGGGGCCCGTCGGGGCAGCGCCGTCCTTCCCGTTGGCCCGCGGGGAGGGCGGCGGGGCCGGGCCGGGCTCGGCCGGCGGGGCAGGGCAGCGGTGAAGCCCCGCGGCTCCGCGGGCTCGTCCTGCCGCGGCCGGAACGGGAGGTTCGGCTTTGTCCCGCGGCCGGGCCCGCTTTTTCCTGGGGTTCGGCGGCGCCGCAGCTGGGAGAAGGCTCAAGGATGTGGTGCAAGAAGTTCGGCTGTCCTGTGTGTTTGGCTTTTCCTGACAAGCTTTCCCTTTCGAGGGGCGTAAAGAGTGTCGGTTGCTAAATGCATCTGGACACGACAGGCTGAACAGAGTTGCGATAATTTAAGTATGGTATTTTTCTTTTTGTAAAATAGGTAATGCCATTCTAAAATGGGGCGAAATTGCTCAAATGCTTTATTAGGTGCTGACACTTCAGTTTACTATGAAGAGTGTCTACTTGATGAAACAAAATATAATTTTTTTGTCTTTAGGGAAGACGGTGCCTTAAAAACAACGATTAAACCTTGGGATTCCTTCAAAGTGTCAGTAAATTGGCCTCTTAGTGGTGACAGCCCCTTCCTTCCAGCTTCAGCACAGAAATGGAAGCCTTCAGCAGCTTAATGCTCCTTAAGCAAACATCTGTTCGTAAATGACTGGAGCGAGTAGAGAAACATTGTTTACAGGAGCTGTGCTGGGTTGGTTTTACAGGTTTTGTTTGGTTTAGAGTCCAACATGCTTCATTAGGACTCACATTTCAGCTGTTGAGTCCATGGTAAAGTGAGTTTGATGGATGCTGCTTTTTAGCTGAATTGGTCCTTGGAGATTGAATAAAATTAAAAGTATTTCCTCCTTGTTTTATTCTCTGGACATATGAACTAGACTTGGAAAGGCAATTAGCCTACTTTAAAAATAAAAATGTTCTGTTGTGTTGTCAGCACAGGCAGAAGTTTGCTCATGCAATGCGCAGGCAGCAGTTTCTCCTCCTGAAGTTGGAGCTATACCTGGAGGAATGTAACATTAATTGTGAGAGCTCGGGGAAGAGTTGGAGAACCTGTGACTACTGAGGGCTTGTTTTGTTCATTTTAAACAGTCACATCATCGAGAATAGCATGAATGTGAGAATGGGACTTAAAAATATGTAGAAAGTCTTATGTAGCTCTGATGTTTTCATTCCGCGTGATAGTTGCATAAAGTACACATTGTATGACCTTTTAAGGTCATGTGAAAGTCTGACCTCTTGTTTTTACTTCCTTAATTTGTTTATAAGTAAGCAGTTGAAGGATCTCAGCCTCAGTTTTTTTGTTTTTTTTAATGTACTTTGTTTTTGCTCAGATCATGGTTTTGTTTAGTAAGGGATTGAATAGACTATAAAATTTGGAGTTCACACAGTGAATCATATTTGTGTTACATATGGCTGGTGATGAATGCTCTGTGTGATCTCTACATTTCTACTTTAAAATTCTTCCAGCAGCTTACTAAGCTAACACAGGCCTTTTAAAACTGTAATTACCCAAAGTAATACTCTGAAACTTTCAGTACTTTTAAAAGACTTGTCTTTCACAGTGGAAATAATAGAGCAGCTTAGATGGACCTCAGTCAACTCTGCCTTTTCCTCTTGAAATATTCATTGAGCTGTCCTTGCAGATCTGTGGTGGTATCAGTTGGAAATCCACGGTAAAGAAACTGATGCTCGATCGAGTTGTTTTCACTACACTCAGCAGCATAATCTTCTTGCAGATACCTTTATCTATCTCGGCAGAATGTTCATTCCTTTCTGTGCTATTGTGCTGTTTGACAACTTAAACTGCTTCTCTGTGAACGTTTCAGTGCAATGACATGCTAACCCTTTCATGGGGATTCAAAAATACTTATATAATTATTCTGGATAGTCAGAAAAGTGTCTTAGATCCTACTCATTCCTAGGTGTTAGAAATTTTGACTGTTAGATTTTCTCCTTTGTGCAAAAAAAAACCCAAAACAACACACTGAGTAAGCTGCTACTGTTGCACACACACAGAGAAAAAAAAAGCTGTGAAATATGCTGTGTTTGAAAACTGACAATCTCATTTTCAGTAGACTTTCTTTCATGCTAATGTCTTTAGCAATTAAAGTTTTCAATTGCAAGGAGTATTTCTGTGTTGGTGCCATTTGCAAGGTGATCTAAGAAATCTGCTTCTGTAAAGCAAATAACTTGGATTTTTCAAATCAAACAGTCCTGTCTTGGGAGAACCACAGGGAAGGGCAAATCCTCTCTTCACTTTAGTATGTTTGAAAGTAGGATGAAGGAAACCTCAAGTGCATATGTCAACTGAAAGGTGATGGAAAATAGATTTTATTCTTTGGAGTATCAGGTGTCCCTCCTGCATTGTGTTTTTAATATGAGGTAATGTCTGTAGGTGGGATAAATGATGAATAATGTAAGCCTGCTCACTGAAAAACAAGCAGTAAGTACGTTTGCAGTAATGGAAAGAAGACCCATGGTTGTTTTCCTTGTGCAGCTGTGTTTCCTCTGCCAGGCTGTGAGAGAACTGTCACAGAAGAGGGCAGCCCTGTAGATTAGTTCTAATCTACTCTCCTGTAGTCTGTGTGAAGTTTGAAGGGTTTCTGCATGTTGGAGATCATACTGCTCTGTGAGGAAGTCTCTGAGAACAGTTGACCTAGGTAATCTAGTTCTAATGCTTTCTAATCTAGCATCTTTTTATCCTAATTTAGAACACATTCCCAGCTAGCATGTTTGAGGGTAACATCTAGAAATAGATTTCTCGCTGAGTTGAACCCCGTTTTAAAAGGAATTTGGGAAATTGTAAGAATGAAAATATCTCAGTTATTGTTACTTATGACATCTGTCTTTACGCATTTTGTGTCTGTGTGCTGTATGTTGGACACAAATACTGCATTCCGCAGAGTCAGATTATAACCTGATTCCAGCCAGTTGTGTTTACCCATATGAATTTAAGATGTGATTGTTCTTACAACATTTTCCCCACTATCTGTTTTCAGATTTAGGTACAGGCAGCATCTTCATCTGCAGCTGTTAAAGCACATCAGTGGATTTTGAGTTGAAACATTTTTTTCCTTGTAGTAACTTTGAGGATAACCTAGCCTTTTAGGTTTGGGAAGTAATGCTATTCTTGGTTTAAAATAGAGTTTAATGAACCAACAGAACATTTAGTTTAATATTTTCCAGCAGCTCCTCTAATTCCACAGCTAAGCCAAAATGAAACAGGGAGAAGTGAAGCAGCACAACTGAAAATATGTTTGCTTCTTTATATAGTTTAACAGCATTTAAAATGAAAATGCTTATATCCAAGATCTGTTGAATTTCACATTTGGCCACCTAACTTGGTCTTCCTGCATTGTCAGTGGTGAGAGGAAGAGCTGCACTGTCAAAGAGTTTTGCATAGGCTGGATTATCTAGGGGTGCCTGGTGTTTAATGCGAGCCTGAGGAGCACAGGAGAAGAGGAAGAATGAGCTGGCTGAGATTAGTGCCAGATTCTTGGCTGAATTCTGTTACTTGAATGTTCATTGTACATACAACACTTTGTAATAGAAGGTGTCCAGCAAATTCAGTGTTTGAAACCACAGTTATGTATGGTGGTAGTGATTAATTCCAAGTGTTGGGTAGTGAGAAATAAGACTTAGATATGTTTCCCTTACTGGAACTGGAGAACATTGTTTTCCTCAACTCATAAATGTCCAAGAAAAAGCGCGCTGAAACTCCTGCTTTGGGTAATGGACCTTCTGGCTGTAACAGCATTAAGTTAAAAATCGAAAACATTGATTTCTTGGAGGCTTTATGAAGTAAACATTTTTCTTGCTGTATTTTGTTTGCTGGTAACTATTTCCAAAAATAAAAGTAAGCTTATTAAACCAATTTAAGAACATACTGACTTCAGCTTGGACAGAGCTCTCTCTCTAGAATGGATTTGGGCTGTAGAAATGCTGTTCTAACAGACACACTCTTCTCATTTATAACCACCATTCTAGAAATAGGTTCTCAAGTGCAGAAAGACCGGGAATCTGGTTTCCATTGTTCGTACGCCAAAGAAAAGGCAAAGGGATAATGGAAGAAGTGCTTCCATTACAGCTTTTCTTGCTGGAAGCCAGCACTGTGCTGTAATAAGTCTAAATCTGGTTCTTACTGTGATATTTTTGGCATTTGCTAGAGGAATTCCTTTGCAGTAAGAGTTAAACATTCTTGGAAAGATCAGATGCTAATGACTTGAATCCATCTCCTTGCTATTGCAAGGCTTATACTGTAGGGTATTTCAGTAATGTTGTAATTTCTGTCATGGAGATCTTGATTGTGCCATTTCTGATTATTGTGTTTCCTGTATGCTTTCAGGAGAAGGTTTGCTTAACTCAGCTTTTCTTCAGAATAATCCACAGCTGAGAGGTTTTTCATTGCTTTGCTTCCTCTCAAGTTAAAGGAAACATTCTGCTCTATAAGGGGTTTCTTTTGAATTTACGTGCCTCAAGTATTACTTTAGAGATCTTCTTTGCGACCTCCTGATTTTTTAGTTATGTAAGAGCCAAACATGCTGTTGCAAGTTTTGCCTTAGAAGATACACAGAGAAGGAACTATTTATACCTGCTTTTGTGTAGTGTAATTGCATTGTTCTCTTTGCTGCCTAGTCTTTGTTAGGCTTTTGCTGTTACTGTACAAAAAGGTAGTGAACAAGGATGTGATGTGTGTGAGGAAAGCACATATTGTTCCCTGTTTACTGCAAACAAATAATAAAGTAGCCTGGTTTTGTTGTAAATGTTTTGAAAACCTAGTTAGTGATCATAAAATAAGGATATTAATTTTTTCTTTCCAGTTCCTTGCCTATCAAAAATTTTCTAGCATTACTGATTTCTGTTTTCTCCCTTCTTTTAATATTTCAAATTAACTTGAACTGCATCCTTAAATGCATGAGAAAATGACTTGAGAAAAAAAGTTCGAACCTTGAATCTTAATTAATCAGCATTTTTCTTCTTTAGAGTACAATGTCAGTATGTACTTGTGAGTGTATTGGTGAATTGCATTTATAGTATGACTTAAACAGTGGTCTCCTGTTTGTGGTACTGAAACTTTGAGAAATTCCTTGATAGTGAACGTTAGAATGTGAATATAAAGAAATACATGTATGCGAGAACTAGCATTTCCAGTTAATAAAAACCCAACAAAGACAGAAATGCAGAAAATGGCATCTGAGAGAGAATACAATTTTTTTTTTTCCCTAGAAAATGTTGGTACAACCACATGCCTTGAGCAATTGATGGAAATCTGTCTTCAGTCTAATCTTAAACTGTTGAGATCTGCAGAAGTTACTGGCATTTATCAGCATAAATCTGTGTTTGTGAATAAAGCAACCCACTAAACAGAACACTTTAACTGTGTCAGATTCCTCAACTCGAGGTGTAAGTTCTGATGCCAGAAACCTGGGTTGTTGCTTATTACAAATCACAGAAGTTAGACATGTTATGCTCTGTTACGCAAGAAAAAATTGTTACAATTCCCTTCAAATCACAGTCCTTATTACATAGTGTACTGAAAAATTGGTGGTTTCTTTTAAGTTAAAGAATCTGCAAGTGAATTGAGCATGTTAGCTTTATACTTGACTTTTAAATTTGGTAACCAATTCCCTCAAAAACAAGATGATAAATAATCCATATTATTGGTGATACGACTTGTTCAAATTGTACTTTGGGTTGAATCATATTGTAAACATCACTTGAAATACCAGGTTTACAAAATTATGTAGCTGAGTGTCTTGACCAAGGATATGTCTGAGTTGGGTAAAAGGACTACAAAAGATGAAGCCACGTTTCCAGCTCAATTTGAGATGCCAGACAAAGCAGAGATTAACTAAATGAGATAAAGAACAAAAAAGTTGTTCTGTCAGACCTGTGGGTTTTCACCACAGGTTTCAGTGGAGAGTAACTAATTTGGTTTCTAGTCGGCAGATAGAACACTTTTGGAAGTCATGAAAGGGGACCATAATGAAATTCTTTCTGAAGAAAACAACATTAAGACTGTAAAATTCCCATGCTGTTTTATATTGTGAGGAGAATTGGGATTATGCCCATTTAAAAAATTTATCACTAATTAGTCAAGAGGAGGGGGAATACTAGTATGACATTTTTCCTTTTCCTATAGTTTGAGTATGCTTGAGTTCTGTAAACAACAATTAAATTGTGTCAACGTAACCTTATACTCATTTATAATGCAGATTCATACATTTTGGAGCTCTTCATGTTTGACTTTTAAAATGCAGCAGTAACATAACTGGAAATACCTGACATTTAAAAAATAATTATATAGAAGTCCGTACAATTGGTTATTCAGTGGGTTCTTGTGGGTTAAACTGATTAAACATGTAGTAGACTATCAAACCTGTGATCGGATTTTTAAATGTGCAGTTAATGTTCCTTGCAGATCCTGTTTTGGCAACTGTTACTGAAATGTAGCTGGAGTATTGTGCTGCTGGACTGCTGCTTTGTAAATGATCTCTGTGATGTTTTAAAAGTGCTTTAAAATGAAAAATTGAAGGAAGTTTCTTCTGCTCTATGTCAGAAGTTGCAGGAGAGAAAATTTTTAATGATCAGACATCTTTCTACATATTCAGTTGGGCTTCAGCAATTTGCTTCAGCTCCCATGCAGTTGACTTTGTCCTGTGCTTATCCTTGTTATTGTTACTTGTCTCCCCTTTTTTTTTATGTTAAACTGGAAAGAAAAGGAGTGTTGTGGGTAAATTCCCTGGGATTGTGATGCTTGCTCCTCTCACATTATTCGCTTTGTTTTCTGAAAATGCATATTTGGCTTATTTTAGATCATCCTTGCCTCCAAGGATGTTCTCAACTCTATTGTGATTTATTTTTGGCTGAGGTTAAAATACTCATACAGTAAATGGTCAAAAAAAAAAAAAAAGAGTAGAGTTATGATGGATAGTATATGGATCTATGGCTAGTGTAGGTTAAGAAGTAATTTTTCCTGGCATGTCTTGCCAAAATGAGATCCACTAATGTAAGTGGTGTAGTTACTAATACATACCTGAATGTGATATTTCAAATAACTCGGGTGAAAACCAACCTATACCTAAACCTTATCTTTATAAGCCTGTAAATCTGAAAGTACTTAAAATGCGTGGTTTTGATGAACCATATAGACAAATTTTTCTTTCAATGGGAAAGTTCAGAAGTTTAGAGCAAGTGAAATTCTTCTCTCAAATACCTTGTTTAAGCAGCTGGTGCTGAGTCAGCCTATGTGGGAGCTTGTTGACAACTTAGGCTTTATTCTAAACAAATTTCCTTTGCAGTTCTCTTCAGTTTGCCTGTTATGTTAGAAAATTACTTCAAGGTTTCATCTGATGTACTTTTGTAACTGAAAACCACACTTTTCAAAAGAAATTGTAGGTATGTTAGTCACCTCAAGGATGCCAGAGTTTCCTGGCAAATATCCAGAGCTGTTTGGCTGAAGTGCTTGCTATGTTGTGCTTGAGAAGAACTGCTTCATTTGTTGTGTTTTACCCTTTATGTGCTTCTCTTTAGGTGTTTTTACAAAGTTGTTTGCTAAAGGCACTGAACTTAAGGATCATATTTTGTCTGTGTTGCAATACTAGTATTGTAAACTCTGTACTTACTCTGGTGGTTAGAGGTTCAAATATTTGCTAATATGTATAGGTTGTTTCCACTCTTTTTCTGTAGGTAAGGCTTAGTGTTGTTACAGTTCATTCATGTCAAATATCATTTGAAATGGAGAGAGCTTGGTGTGAGCTATTCTTTGAAGGGTTTTAAGGTATAAACAGTTCAGTGATGGGTACAACTGTCAATCTATACATACTAGTAGTTATTGTTTCATTAATTGCACACTATATTGAAAAAATCAAGATTATTCTTTAGGAGAGAAAATTTTCCATCTATACCTGCCTTGTTCCTGTAATGGTTTGCAGTGTTAAGACAGGGAGTCCTTAAACTGTTTCTATCTAGGCCATGGGAATACTTTTTTCTTCTCACCCTGTGGTTTAGTGATTTATTTTTTAATATTTTATGAATGAATAATCATGCTCAGCTGTCATTTTGAGAAGAAGTTTTGATGAAGTGTGTTTGACTCTAGGCTTTACTGGTGGCATCATGATGGCATTTCTCAGCTGGTTCCTAAGACAGAAGCAGGCTGGTGGCAGCAGCTGTGAAGGCAGGGTGTTTGCTTGTGGGTAGGAAATCAGAAAACCATGGACTGGCAGTAAGAGACTTAAACAGTAGGGTAGCAGATCATAGCTAGTGGTTCTAACAACACTTCCTTCCTCCACTCCTTCACAGTTTCAGAGCTTATGGAAACACTTTTTGAAGTTTTTGATGCTGGTGAAAGATCCCTTTTGTGTATGGCTGTTGGGGCATAGCCCATGGAGTGGCTTCATTTTGTCACACACCTGAGCACACAAAGGAGCAAAATATGGACCAGGGTCACTGACAGTTCTGTGAACTGCTGGTGGTGGGAGGTAGAGAACTGATGAGTTAAAACTGAATTTAGTTGTGCCAGTGTTGCACAGCAGCTCAAGAGGATCATTTCAGCACTGTCTGCTGACAATTTGATCATATAGTAGTTTAGAAGAGGCTTGAACTGTCCCAATAGATTCTTTGTGACTTGTAAAACAAGTGGGTTTGGGGAATGTTTCTTTCTGATATCTAGTGCAGATATTGACCTATAGACACACTTAAAAAATGAGGCATGAAACTATAAAAGTGAAATATATTAGAACACAAAAGCTAGCCAAGTTGTAATACAGCTCTATTTTTCCTTCATACAGAAATACATTAATGCTGGAGCAGAACCAAACAATGGAACCAGACATTATTCGAATGTACTCCTCATCCCCTCCACCACTTGACAATGGAGCTGATGATGACGATGAAGATGAGTTTGGAGGATTTTCTGGTGTGAGCACTGCTGGCGTAGCTTTTGCTGATTTCGATACACCGGACTACAGTCATACAAAGGAAGAGTTTATACCCACAAATCATTTCATCCCACTCCATGATTATTCTGATAATGTAGCTAGTATTGCAACTTTCACATCTGTTAAAAATGGTAAAGACTGCATTGCAGAGCTTCCTACTCATACTAAGGAGCTTTCTGATATGTCAGCTACTAGTACTATCAAAGAAAAATCTAAGTTTAGAACTTCAGGTACTCCTTTAGAAGATGTAAACAGAAGGGGGGAACAAAGAGACAACACTGGAAAACCAGAGGGCTTTTCTTCTTGTGTGGTTAGAACTGGTGTAACAGTTGGGAGCCAAGATGAGCAAATAGATGCTTGTAATGGTGAGAAACTTCCATGTCTAGAGATTCTAACAAACGGATTTGCAGCATCAGACCCTGTAAATCCTCAGGGAACAGAAGATCTAGACAGTATTGGTGACTCAAAGGGACTGAAAACTGTTAGCACCCATAGTACTGAGCAAAATTTGAACTCAATGCCTAGCTCAGATGAAGATGTTGCAGATTTTGCTACCTTCTCAAACAAAACCCCAATCCGTTTAGAGGGAACAGAGCCTACAATATGCAGTGTTCTTAGTGAAAGAGACTCAGTGAGCATTCAGGAGAACAACAGAATAAACAGAGTAACTCATAGTGAAGAAGATGTTCGCATTTCAGAAATTAGTTGTGGACAGGGTCCCTCAGCACTGGAATTCGCAATTTCTAGTACGTCTCAAACAACTGGAAGTTCAATATGCACTACAGAGAATGGAGAGCGCAATGGGAGGAGAGGACAGCATCACATAGAGAATGGCAAAGATTTTAGTAGGCATGAGGATTCTTCAAAAGCAGCAGACATCAAGATTGATAAGATCCAAAGCCTAAGCTGTGATCCTGCAGGAGAAAAACGGTGGGGTCTCTGAAGATCTCAAGAATGGTGGAAGTAGCACTGAAGTTTTAGCTTGCAGTGACAAACATGATGATGTGTTTGGTGACTTTGGTTCAGTCAGCAGTGTGTCTCCCACCTTCAGGAATGCTCAAGACTCAATAAACACTCTAGATTCAGAAAGAGCTTCTGAACAGCCCGCACATATTACTGAACCTAATGAGGAATTTGGTGAATTCAGGGACATGAGTACTGTTTGTCAGCAGCCAGCAAGTTTGGACCAAGCTGAACTAAATCAGGCTGCTGACACTTCAGAATGTGATACTACCAGTAAAATTTCTGGACTAGACTTCCAGCATACTACTGAGGTAGAAAATGGTGATGATACTGAATTTGGAGACTTCGATTCAGTGCCAAAACCTCAAGATGAGAGTGTTGCTTTCCAGGACTCGGATGACTTTGCGGACTTCAGTTCAGCAGGTTGTAACCAGGCTACAGACTGGAATGCTTTTGGAGATGAACAAAAAGACAGCTGCTCTTGGGCTGCCTTCGGAGATGAGCAGGCTGGTGAATCTCATCACAGAAAAGAGACGTGGCAGTCACATAGGACAGATGCGTCTACCAGGAGTGATGGCCCAGTGTTACACAAGAGTGACAGTGTTGCTTTAGCATCTTTCCAAGGGACTATCAGTAAGCAATCCCAAGAGCTATCACCTTCAGTTCAGGTAAGGGTTTGCTTGGTTTTCCTCAGTCTTGTTCTGCTCTTATGCATACAGTTCTTCCTGGTTCCTGCTTCTGCATAGAACAAATATTTGAATAGTCCTTGTTTGCCTTTTAGGAGAGATTTAATGTTCTATGTGAGACAGGCTGATACAAAACATTATGCTGTGTTCGGATCTTGCACATCTTTGCAGCACTGTTACTTCCCACAGACAAAGGAGCAGGGTGTGCTGGAATTTGTAGGAATTTGTTTTAATGATTACATGTGATGCTTTACATAAGTTGATCAAAGGAGTAAGCCAGCATGAACATTTCAGAGCCTGTGATAATTTTTCCTTTTGCTTCATTGTTTACTGCCTGTTTGGGGGGCACTCTTTTGCCTTTTTGTAAAACAGTGGTGTGACCAGAACCTGAGATTACTGGTTTCCAAAATTTTCCATCACTATTCTCTATCAATGTTTTCAAAATCTGATTAAAAATGATGATTTGATTTGTGAATAGCTGCAGTAATTCACTAAGGGCAGACAGCATGATAAAACATAATTCTGTCTTGGGTATTCAAACTCCTGGGAAGTTAACTCTTTAAAAGTTCTTTAAAAATAAGTCTCTGTTAGGTATTAATTGTGGGAAGCTGCACATTATAGCAACATCACAAACAGAGGAATGGTGATTTGTTAAAGCTGCTGCTATTTCTAATTAGAAGTTTCCAGGAGGGGGAAGTTAATAGGTTTATTTCTTACCACCTCTTGTATGTTTTCTGTTTTCATTGCTAAGTATTCACTAATTCCTAATTAATTACTTCCTGAATATTTTTAACAGTCATTTTGAGACCTGTGGCTATTCTTACAAAGACTTTTTCTTTTGTTCAACATTTTAAAATACTTTTAAAATTTCAGAACAACAATTTCAGTTTAGAATTTTCTTCAAAATTTCTTTTCATTATTCATTTATTCATTCCATATGAGTAGTTTGGAGTATGCTCTGTCTTTTTGAAGCATGCAGCAGCACCAGCAGTAAAGGATGTTAGTGGTAATAAGTGTCTGAAGGTTTAGGTCTTTTCTGGCAATAAAAGGAAATGAGGTAAGTCCTTTCTTTCAGGACCTTGCTTGGTGACAGCCCTGCCTCTTCCCATTTCCTACCAGTGACAGGTGAAATGGCTTTTCAGAAGGTTGTGCCAGCTGGAGCTCTGCCAGCATCAGCAAATGGAATGGAGCTTTTGGGACTTAGCACTGATTTCTTGTCACGTTAAAAGCTGTGAGCCTCAGGTCCTTACTCTTCCTGCTTGCTGTTCCATGCAGTGACTAACACTCCAAACCTCAAAGAGATTTCACAAGCCAAAAAAAAGCTCCTGAGTAAGCCTGCAGCAGATTTTTGTGTCCGTGCAAGACCTTGCTTATCACTTCAATGTGTTGGTCCATTTCTTAAGTTGAAAGCACAAATCTGTTGTTATCTATTCACCCATAAAATTGGAGAGTACTAAGGTCTTTAGTGCAATTAATCTCAATTGTTTCTCTTGGCACTTGAAAGACTGTCCAAAATCTGAGAAAGAAATGGAATGAGGATATGATTCTAGTAAATAATCCCTTTTTTTCTAGTAATTAATTAATATTAAGGGATAGTCTGAAGATTTCAAATATTTGTTTTCACTTAAAGTTTTCTGTAATTTTATGATAGATTTTCAATAGAAAATGCTTCTATATGTAGATGTTTATAAAAACAGAACTCTCAGAGGCTCTGTAATTAAGTTTTTCCTCCTCAAGTCTGCCTTAACAAAAGATAAAAGTCAAGTTAGATTGGAAGTTCCTTACTTAAAGTCTGCCATGAAGTTATATGGTAGTTTGATTAGATTGTAAAGCAAATTTTAAGACTTCAAGTTTTTTCATTCCTTGTCTTTATGCTACAGTTATTTGTGACTGTCGGATCTAAAGTGATGTTCTTCCTCCTCTGCCAGTGAGGAAGTACAGCTGAGAGAATGTTTTACACAAAGAAACTGGAGAGGAAGTTGAGCTGGGCCTGTTTTCTCTATTGCAACAGTTTCCTTAGCCTTGCAATGTCTATTGCTATTTTTTTTTTTTTAGTTAACTCTTAAAAACAGTATGTATTTTTTATTTTTAAAAAGTGCTTGTTTTAAGATTAAATAGTAATTCTGTTTATAATCCGTTGAGCCACAGTTTGCTAAATTGCTGTTAGAAACAGAAATTAACTAATGAGTCAACATGAGCCAGCAGACAGTCCTGGTACTCTGAGTACAGAATCTTAGTAAAATTAAACTCAGATTTTGATCAGCTTCCTTGCTGTCATTTTAAGAGGGTGTTAGTGAGGTCAAAACACAAAATACGGCATTTTAAAGTAGTTGCCAGTCTTCTGTTTGCCATTTATTAAACTTAGTTCTGCAGCTATTTGATGCAAAAGCAGAAATACTGGCAGGCAAGATAAATCTGGTGAGAGGGAAGAGAACAAAGTTTTTTATTACCCAGCCTAAAGAAGGATAGGGAGGAGGGGATCACTTGCTTCAGTGTATTGCTGGCAGATCTAAAAAGCACTTTCTGTAGCAACCCAAAGGGAGCAGGCTGTGTACAAGGGAGAAATACTGCATGTGTTAGACATTTGAGATAGATGGGAAAATTGAGATCTGAGCTTAGGCTAAAGGTGAGCTGGGATCATTTACAAGATATTGAACACACTTGATCAGTGATGGTGAGGCTGGGAGAGTCACTGTAATGTGGTAGTGAAAGAATCCTGAATTGTTTATAAACAGAATGATCCTAATGGAATTCTTTGCAAAAGCAGAAAATTGAAAAGAATACTTAGCCAGCAGCACTGCTGTTTAAAGCAATTTTTATCCATCAGAATGCAGCCTGAAAGCAAAGTTACTTATCAGTAGCTCAAGTTTCCTTTGAAAAGGTCTCTGTGTATTTTCCTTTCAGTTTCTTAGTTTGTATATTCTGAATGTGGAGATGGCAGTAAAATATTGTGCTTTCTGAATACAATCTTGATTGTATGATGTATACACGATGGGCAGACTGTTCAAAGACTGTGGATTTGGTATAATCTTGAATTGAAGCAAAGCCTATTTTTTAATTAAACTATTTAATCCAGTTTTTATTAGAAAATATACAACATAAAAGATGAAACTAAGGGGAGGGGCATTCAATGATCTTATATAGTGACATGTAGTGGCAAAAAAATCATGGTCTTTTCTTCCTTGCCTTTGGTCTCAGGCTCTCTGAATTCTGCACACAATTCGCAGTGCTGGATTTGTAACACACTGATCTCTTCTATTCAGTAGTTCTGTGTAGAGGGGAGAGAATAAAGGGCATAGTGTATGTACAGACTACCATCTGAACCCATATTAATACTACATATGCCTTAATCCATTTAGTTTGTCTTCAGCTGAAGAGATGTAATGTTTGGTTTCAGTATGGCTGCAGTTTGCATTAGAGATGTGCCTTTGTGTTCAGTAACTGATTTAGGTTGTAGCTGTGGGTGAACTGGTTGATGCAACAAGTCTTGAGCAAACCTGCACATGCATTAGTCCCTTTTATGCGATCACATTGCACGCTACCAAGTTATATTTATGATTATTATAAGACTTGTAGCACAGCTTTTTCCATGAGACAGTGCTGAACATTAGTCAGCTGAGGGGGTTACTCTGCTGCATTAAGAATATATATATAGGATTCAGCAGTGAGGCACAAGAGCAGTAATAATCCATGGTAATCATGTGGGTGGGGAATATGGCTGTGCCTGCCTCTGTTCAAGGAGCATGGGCATCTCCAGAGGAACAGGAGCTAAAGAAAGGCTTGGTTGGAAGGCCAAATCTTACCTGGTTTACCTGAGAGTTAACAAATCCTGGAAAGGGATGAAGGAAAAGGTGAACAGTCCTCCAAGGGGGTTTTAAGGTTCTCCACTTATTAGGGAGCCTGTGCTCAAAGGCTCTGCCTTTTCAGATTAATCAGTGTGGGCGAGGCACAGTTACTAAGCCACGAATAGGCACCCAGACAAAGAAAACCCTGGATGACTGTCATTTGGAGTGTCTTGGGCAATGATCATCCTTTTGGAAATAAGTAATTATGACCTTAGAGATTTCAGCCCCTCGGTTCAGTAAGGTAAATTAAAATAGTGTTGGCTATTTATGTAAATATACCCTCCCAGAAAGGTTTGGGGGTTTGAAGTCCATAGCACAGTTCTGAAGTATTTGCAGCTGAATAACGGTAAAAATCAGACTATTAGAAGTAGCCCATAATTGCTGTTTTTCAGAACAGACTGGCTGGGGAGAATCTTACAAAAGAAAATAGTTTGAGAGGGGGTTTTAGCATTTGTTTTAGCATTACTATTTATATATCCCAGGACAAAATTATTTCCCATTTTGTACGTGTGTCATCTGCTGTACTTCCTCTGAGAGTCTGACTGAAAAGTTAGTACAACACCAGTAGATAATAACAGTGTGCCAAACTGAAATGGGCAGTGAGTTTTATGTAGTCACAATAAATAACTGTTAAACTGTACTTTGCCTGCATGGAAGATGCAATATTTGATGCATTCTTCAGCTGAGGGAGAATAGATGGTGAAGCTTCCAGCAGGAAGTAAAGAAACAGCTTCACATGTCTGAACTTCCCTGCAGTTTCCAACTCTCTCAGATGAAGAAGTAAAAAGAGCAGAGAAGTCTTAACTTTTTTTTTTTTTTTCCTTAAGCCACTACATTTTCAGATTTGCTTTGCAGCTGAGCTCAAAACTTTTATAGTTACTCTTTAAAAATGGATTATGAGATATTTAGGACTAACATTGACTTGTTTAGTTCTTTAAATTATTGAAAAAAAAAAAAATCTGATTCCTCATTTTATGTTGATGAAGGTTTTCTTTTAGCTTTTGTGGCATCCTCTTCCTGGCTTGCAAATCTCAGTTTAGGACGAGTGTTGTCTTTATAAATTTCCTGTGTAAGTAAAAATGCAAATTTCAATTCAATTTATATGTCGAAGAAATATATGGCACTACCTTATATTTACCTGCTTTTAAGTGGGGATGGAGACAGGCCATCACATTTGAAACACAAGAAGTTGAACTAGTGTTCTTTGTAAGCTTTGCTTGTCTTTACGCAGAAGTTTTTCTGCGGGCCGCTGTTCTCCCATTCCTTCTGAGGAGGTGTTGCTTCAGACAAAGAAACAAATTGTTGCTATGTAAAAAGGAAATGGATTCATAGTTTAAACAGTCCCTAAACTGTTTCCATAAACTGTCACCATTTAATTGAGAACTTATATTTGTTTGCTTGTATGCTTTTAGTTAACTGTTTAGCTTTGTATGATATTTGAGTCTAGAAAATTTTGAGACTCACGGAAGCTGATTGTTCCCCATGGTGAGTTGCATCCATTGGAACTGGTTCTTCAGTTTCCTTGTGATAGCTATATAGTCATGAAGTTTAGCTCTTAAAATATCCCCAAAAATGCTCCAAGAACACGAATAAAACTGACCAAACACCCCAAATGCACCCATCCTTGCACGCACATGATGAAAATAGAAGAGTAAATGGCAACTTAGCTCTTCACAGGCAAACGCAGCAACACGTGTTGCTGGAAGATGTGGTTTGGTTGTTAAAAAACCCAGCAAAGGGAGTTTCTCATTTAACCTCTATTTTATTAAAATAGTCATAAAAAGCTGTGCTAGGCACTGCAGAACAGTGAGTTCATGACTTAAGTTAAATAAAATCTCAGTGGTTAATAATTTTCTTTTCTTTTTTTTTTTTCCCCTCAGTGCCCCTGAGCTTTGTTCTGTCATTTTTTGAGAGCTTTCACTCAGTTTCTGAGTTCCAACTAGGAGCCAGTCATGTCCATATGGACTTTATTCCTTTCCTACTTTATATGTTTAGCATCTTGGATCTTTCATAGGCTCATTTCCATCTCCTTTAATATGTTTTTTTTATTACATTCCACAAAAGCTTGACTGTCTAAACATGCTCAACAATTTAACTGTTACACTGGTTTTATTTGTTCTTAGGTCTTCCAGTTTTGTCTTTGGTAGATGCAAACAGCCCAGAGTTAGTGTTGTTTCCTCTGTGGCCTCTTTTCTTGGCAGCAGTATGAAGAGGGATGAAGGCATGCTCTGTTTTTGACTCTCCCCTTCTTATTGCACCTCTGGAGGCTGCCAGAGCAGAGATGCTGTGAGATGCAAGAGATTTCCTAAGGGAAAATGAGGGCTTCTCTTAAAAAATGGGGTTGTGCCCTCCAGTGGAAAGGGGAGAGGGTGGAAGGACAAAGTGCTACTCCACTTTTGAAGGGGAGCTCACCTGGATGAGTTCTTGTGTCTGCTCCACAGCTCATATATGATCAGAACCGTGCGGAGAAGCAAGACTGGCTTTTTTCCACTCTTGCACACAGAGTTCCCCAAAACTTTACCCATAGAAGCATTACAGCCGTCATATGGTGAAAACTGCCATTTGTGTCCACTGTTTCTGTAGTGGGGCTCTAGAGTGTTCTTTTTATGGCAAATTTTATTATCTCATCTTTTCATAGCTATGAAGAAAGACAGTGTCCTCTTGGGTTCATGTAGGGGCAGCTGGGGAGGATTTGGTGTGCTGGGTCATCAGTGAAGGATTGCTGTGTTGAAGGAGTTCATGGATTCTATGCCTTGTGGTAGAGAAGAAAAAAACAAATTATGTAAACCAAGTACTTTGGGCTTTCAGCTCTGAGGGATGAATCTTGTCCCCTGTTTAATTAACACAGGGATAAATTCTTATCCTGTGGTTATGCTTATTTCAGAAAAGTATTTCTGGTATTTTGGTTCTGATTGTGATTGCCACATATTTTAAGTGTCTGCTAAAATCTTCTATGCATTTACAAAAGCTATGGGGCTTTAAATTTATCAATAAATAATTTTATTTATTTATCTATCAACTGTTTGGAGAATCACAGTTAATGTTTAATGGCAGCTGTCACCTTTTCACGTCTTCTGTAAGTGCCTTCAAGAATTATTATTCTCAAATGACCATGGAGAACAATCAGGTATCAAATACTTTTAGTAACATGAAAAGTGGATAAAAGCTCTTGTTTTCTGCCTTTTTTTTTTCTTTTTTCTCAGAAAGACAGGCATTACATTACTTCTGATCATACACAGTATTTTCTTGCAGTCTGATTTATGCAACAATAGATTAATGTTTGTAGGAGGTGGACATTTACACCAGCACGTTTCATTACCAGTTAGAAGAGCAAGTTCAGCTGCTTCCACTGCCTGGAGATGTGTGTTTGTGCACTCATCCCTTTGTCCATTTGCACATACAGAATTAATGACTCTGCTTTGCTATGGAAACCATTCTTTGTCATATAGAAATAAGGGCTAAGCAGCCCTGGAGATTTAGAAAAGATGACAGTAAAGAATGCTATAGTTAAACTGTTCCTGAAATTTTGGCACAATTCTTAAACTCAGATTTGAAATGTTGACACTGACTGAGATGCTGCTTGGTTCTTAGAGATGTTCTGTTAATTCTTTCATTACCTAAGCAAGCATATTTTTAGACACTAGCATGTTCTCAAATGTTGATCCTTTTCAAGAAATGTGATGCCTTGCTGTTTCCATGATCCAATGCCATTCATCTGCCTCTTACTTTACCCTGGGGATATGTACTCTTGCTGTGTTACAGAAATGAAGTAGGCATCACCTGTTGATGTAAGATAAGGGGAAGTAATATACTGTAGGCAAAGTTAAAGCTTAAAATTGAAACAGAGTATGCTTTTGTGTGCTGAAGCATTAAGCCAGAATCTGGAATACTGTTTAGTTTTACTTCCTTAAAATATAAGTTAGTGTCTTAGTTCTGGTCAACAAACAGGAAACAGCCTACAAGTATTGCAACTTAGTGTATAGCCAGAATGACTGAGTGTTGAGAGATGATTGAAAGGAAAATTACATATTGTAGAACATGGCTCATTATGTTCAGAATTTACCAGAGAGGTAATGAAAAATAAAGACAAAAAAAAAAAAAAAAAAAAAAAGGGTGAGTCGGGTATGCTCTGAATTCAGATCTTTGCACATTTTTACATTATGGATTGCAAGTGACTATGCCTGGTGGCTGTCCCTCTCAGGCATTTCTTTCACAGGTAGTAAAATTGAAGAGCTGATGCTCTAAGCCAATTCATTTTCCTGTTTTTTGTAGTTAGTGGCTGAATAGAAAAGATAGTCTGGACAGACTCGATCCCAGTTCCTCACTCATCATCCCATTTCCAATACAGAATCCAGACATTCTGATAACATGTTTGCCTCTGTTATGTTCACTGATGTACACGGTCAATGAGTTGCTTAGTTGAGAGACAAGGCAAATTTTCAGCTTGAAATTCAAGTGAGAAATACTGTAGATAACTCTTGGAATTGTGAAGCAGATATTTTGCTGCATGAAAGTTTGTCCCAGTTGTATTGATTGGCTTAACTAAAACAGGTAACTTCCTTCTGCAGCCTTGCTTTTCTGAACTTGAAATCATCTCAGTTGTAACAAAAAACCTCTGTTTTGAGGCCTGTGTGCGTAAGTTCAACATAGTTGCTGATATATGCCGCATCTCCACAGGAGGGCTCTGCTGGCACAGCTAAAACAGCACAGGCAGTGGGACACTCCTGGGATTTCCGCCTACTCTGTTTCTTTTCCATTTCCCCAGTACAAAAGCAGGTGCTGGAGCTGCTGGATGCTGCCCTGTGTGTGTTGCAGCACAGCTCTGGGAAAGTGGTTGTTGAGGAACACTAAACTAGAAAGATGGAAATGCTGCGCTGAATGCCAGGCTTGTGCCTCCTTTTCTTAGCAAGAAGAGGGATTCTGGCATTTCTGGCAAAAATGAGTACATTGAAAAAGGCTTTAATTTTGTTTTACAAGCATACCAAGTGGTATTTTAATAATTAATAAAAGCTTGATGCTTACCTGTTTTTAATGGGTTGAACTGGGAAAAAAATTCCTTATCATTAGTACATCTGATGTCCTAGACTAGCTAAGAGGTACAAGAGGTTGAAATCCTGTCTATATGGAAAGAGAAAAGAGAAACGTAAGGGAAAACTTGAAAAGAAGAAAGCATGCTATGCTTGTAAAAAAAAGGGGGGGGGGGATTTTTTTGTTTTTGTGAGGACAGGAGGTTGCTTGACTTCTGTTTTGTTTCATTTTTCATGTTAGATCCATCTGCCAAGGCCCTGTGCATGCTTTGGAATTAAAATGTCTGGAAACCATTAGTTCCAATATATGCTGTTTATATTGCTGAGACATAATCCCTATATAGCATCAATCTTGTTGCTTACATTTTCTGCTCATTTCTAGCAGAGTAACTTTGGATTCCTCTGTAAGAACTCACTTTGCAGAGGGCAAGATCCTTCCTGTTTCTTAGTAACTAGAAGCCTGTATTATTTGGTGTTTAGAGAGTCTTGTGGTCCTGTTGGTGTCTTGTGGTGACAGTTAATACTTTGTGGTAAGTCAAGTCTTGTGCTACCTGTAAATTGTTTTCTACCTTGCAATAATGTTGGATTTACCTTTATAGCAGTTAGCAAAACTTGACGTAAATATTTTCTCTTTGGTGTAGACAACATTGCTAAGTCGTCTGGAACGAATATTTGAAGTCTGTTTTCCTTCTATGCCTTTTGCTGAAATTGAAGAAGAAATTAGTTCCTTGAATCATTTGTTGGAAGCGGGTGAAAAACAGATAACAGCTGAGGAGACCTTAGGAAATACTGGGTAAGAAACCACAGTGCAACAAATATAAAATGAATTTGAACCACATACAGCAGTAATTTAAAATGAGATTTGCTTCAAGCATTTTGAGAAGCCATCGAATGAAAATTAGCTATCAGAATGCTTTTCAGTGACTACATATGCCAGAAGTACTTCACTTAGCAACTCAGTAGCCTATCATCTTCTTTTCAATGGTATCTCTGAATTAACAAAATATGTCTTATTAGTTACACTTGCTATAAATTACTGTATTTTTTCATGTGATGATGAAGTCTAAGCGGCTTTGTCCTGTCTGCTGTGGACATCATTCTCCAGTAAGAAGTCTGAATTATAATTGTTCTGAGAACACTGTGCAGTTTTAGTTCCCCTGGGCATTGTGCTTGGGCATAAGTTTAATTGGAACGTATAAGTCACTTGCATTAAAAACAGAATAAATATTCAAGGCTGCTAAGCCATTTTTTCTGAATGATAACTTGATTTATGGTGGGTTGTGCAGGGAACTGATGGATGTGTGGACAGAGCTGCAGGACATCCATGATGCGTACGGACTGAGATACCAGTGGGGTGGCTCCCACAGCAACAAAAAGCTTTTGTGCTCCCTGGGAATCGACATAAGAAATATTGTGAGTCTGCCAGTAAAACTGCCTTTCTAAATAACGAAGCTGCTTTATACGTAGAATCAGGTGAAAGTGTTTTGTGTGAATACCTTTTCCTAATTGCATTGTTGCACAGAACATGGTTGTTCATGACAGACCACCTGGCAACCTTTACTAATATAAAAAACTGCATTAGCTTTTAAGCATTGTGTTATAATTAACATAGTATTTATTCTGTGATACTAACCTTACACAAGTTATGTAGCATTGAAAAAGATTTCCATCACTGACATAGAAACTCCTCAGTAAATTCTTTGTTGTTGTTTCATCAGCTCTTTACAGGCAACAAGAAGCAGCCTGTTATAGTACCCATGTATGCAGCAGGACTGGTAAGCTTTATTTAGTATGATTTTTTTGTTATCGTTCCAATAACATCGTATAATGAAATATATTAAATGACATTAAACACCAAGTGCTGAAAGATTTTTTTTTTAAGTAGTTATGGCTTAGACATTACTAGAATTGCTAGAATTATTAAGTAAATAATTTTAATTTTGTGTGCAAGCAGATACTTGACTTTAAGTGAAAGAAGTATTCGGTAAAAACAAGAAGATAAGGTTTGTGATTTTTGCTGGTCTGACAGAATAAATGTTCTTTTTTTCTCAAAAAACAGTGCATGTGTATGTATACACACATACAAGCACACCCTTGTTTTCATATGATCGTCCGCAAATGGAATAGTAAAAAAATAATTTTCCTTGGTTTATATTAGGCTGATTTAATTATGTAGGTTAATTTTATAGAATGACTTCTGCATCACGGTCAGTCAGCTTGTGTACTTCTTTGGGTGTAAACATGGTATTCTGATGCAGATAATTAAAACAGTTCAGAGATACTGTTTTTTTCTTCCCATTTGTGAGCAGGACTATGTTTGCAACACATGCAGTTATTTTTTGCAACAGATTGTTGTTGCTGATTAATTATCTCCTAAATTTTTATATAGTTCTGCACAGAATAAGCAGGATAGCAGTGATAGTAGAAGTAAAGTTGCTTTTTGTTGCCACATTGCTCTCTATGTTTCTCTGCTGTCCAGAAGAAATTATTTAATTGGTGGGTAAATTCAAAGCTCCCCTAATATGGTGTAGAAACATTTGTGGCACAGCTGATCTTGACAAATGACTTGCTGAAAATTGTTTAAAATGCTGTAGTTGCAAATCCCATGCTTTTATTTGGGGGTTTCTCATTGTTCTTGGGTGATTGGCATGTCTCAGTGCAAGTTTTGGGCTTTCTGTAGATCTTGCCCTCTGTGGTTTTTTTTTTTCAAGATCAGATTTCAGACATTTTTCATAATTCTATCTATATTTGAAATGTTTGCTTAAATTTAAAAATGTGAGTTTATTTTCTTAATGCATTTATTTCTATCTCAGTAATTATTATTCTTGGTATAATTCTGAAAACTGTTTCTTATGGATTACTTAATTGTTGAAATGAATTGAATGCACTTGTACTCTTTTGATGGGTCATTTGATATTTCTGGAATACAATTGGGAGGAGAAGACATCACCTTATCAAGTAACTGTTTTCTCCAGCTTAAATTACATTACTGAAAGTTGAAAGCAAGCTCCAGCTCAACACTTGGGTTTTTGTTACTGGCTCTAAAATGTTCCTTAGGCCTGTGGACCCAGGATGATTTGCCCCTGCTCCATCTACTCCTGCCCCTCTTGACACAGTGAAAGTGTCCCAGAAATACATGGTTACCCCCAAGCCCTTAGTTGATGGTAGTACTGCCTAGTGGTACGTTCTAGTTTTTGGCATCTGCAGTTCTTGAAATGTCTGTAAATGCGTGTGTCTGCTGTGCAAGTAATTTTTTTTTAATTAGTATATTTGTTTGCTTGTTTGTTTGTTTATTCAGGGTATGTTAGAACCTACCAAGGAACCTTTGAAACCAATATCTGCAGCAGAAAAAATAGCTTCAATAGGACAGACACCTCCTGTATCACCAGAGATGAGCACATGTGCATCCGATCAGTTCCAGGTAAAAAATGGAGAGAGAAGGGTGAGGAGAGGAAAATAAAGAATGAGGGAAATAATGGGATGCCTTGTCTCTGTGTTTAAAATATCTGGATCGTGTATTCAAAGACACCTGTATGAAAAAGGCAGGTGTTGGTTGTGTCAGATTGAAGTCCTGCTCTTGGATCTGATTTTCATGTGTGACTGGAAGTCCCTATGATGAGGCTGTAGCAGTTGGTGGCCACCATTTCAGAGTCCTGATGATCCTTACTGTTACACCGCAGTTTGCCCTTAAAGGCAGTGGACAGTTAGACAGATTTTATATGTAATGTTAGACTCATTTGACCTCTGGCTAAGGTTCTTCATCTCTCCTTATTCTGGAGCTTATTGTTGAAGGTTGTTCTACATGTTGGTTAGCGCTCTATTTTCTGAATTATCCTATTTATATTTATACTGTTCGTGTTAATTTCCTTTTGCCCTTTCTTACTTCTTCCGAGTGTCATGAAAAACAGCCCAGTTGCCTGGAGAGAGATTTTGGGTGTGGTCATTACAAGCATATGTGTCTGACTTTTTGATTATATGGATTCTCTTGGCCCTTTGTGCCAGTTTTTATCGAGTTATCTGTTACACACAGTTGCTTTGCTGGCTTCTCTGTCTTTAAAGTCTGATACGAAATGAATTCAGGGGAGTTTAGGACTGAGCTTTTGAATTTCACAAATTCTTTGTTGTTGTTTTGATGTAAGGATATTAGAGGAGCACTTGAATGCCATGCATGTTGCAATGTGTGTGGTTGTCAACAAGCTAATGGGATATGCAGAGATATTTCATTTTCAGTGATTCATTACAGTGATGCTCAGTACATGTTCAGAGACTCGGCTGTGTCCCTCCTTAGTGCAGGTCTTGTTTAATCCACCCAGTATCTTCAGTTACCTGCTATTCTTGTGACTTGTGATTGAAGGCATTCCAGAATTATTCTTGGGCTACACCTAACCTTAACAGCAGATACTTTTGACTATAGTGATGTTCTTGCAGTCCTTGCTCTGCCATGCTGCAGAGCTCTAAGTGTGATATGCTTGTAGCAGAGGAGAATTCTTTTTCATTGTTGAGTAGCAGTTTGTCAGTGGGCTCAGAGCTGATGTTGTTTTATACAGCAGTACATATTTGGTGCTTCCTGTGCTGCTCCTCATATGTAATGGAACTGAGCAGCTGAACAGGAGATAAAGGTAGCAGTAGTGATTACTGCGAACAATCTGACCCGAAGAAATCTACTGTGTGGTAAAAAAGTAGGAAAATTTCATGGTTTTTTTGCAGCATTCAAAGTACCCTTTTTTACAGAGGAGAAAACATAAATTAAGCCATTCACTAAACAGTGTAGAGAGCTGCGAGAGCCTGCAGTAGCAACATCTCTGACAAGTGCCATTTTCTCAGTTGCTTGACATTCATAGTGCTGAAAATAAAAACCTCTACTTACCAAAGTCTCTCTTTTTCTGTAATTAATAATTCCTGCTACAGAATTTCCCATTACTTGTCACAGTTCGATAATCTTGTCCCATAGCTTGTTCTGGTGAGGCCATCTCTGTTCAACAATTGTGGTCCATGAATACATCTGAGAAGCTTTTGTGCTGTCTGTCTGCACTGTTAGCATTAGATTAGCTTTTTAAAAAGACAAATACTAAAATAAGCTTTCGGAGAAGAGATGGATTAGAGATTGATAACCATGGAGAACTCTAGGAGGCTACAGTTAGATGACGGCCTGAAAGTTTCAGGGCATGAAGGATCAATTCTCTACCTCAGAGACTTCCTTTCTTTCTTGGTCTTATCTTCTGTCAGTGATTGGTGGCTTCTGTTTGCTTTGGGGTAAATCCAGTTTCATGTCACATTGTGCAAATGGCTCTTTCAGAATATTCCAGATTGTCATGGTAATAAGATGATGTGCCTGAGAATTTTGTTAGGAACTATACTATAAACGCTGTTAAAGTATGCAGTGGAAATACAGGCAGTTTTAGTGGGCTCTGAAGCTTCTTATTCTAAAATTATTCTTATTCTGGCACTTCTTATTCTAAATGCAAGTGGTTTAGGTTCAACAATTTAAGTGTCTCTTAATTGTATCTGGTTAATGTGTAATTATTTAGTTAAACTTCTAAATTACTCCATTTTCAGAATGCTGATTTATCCCTATTTTCAGAAACTTCAGAATATTGACATTCTCTTTGGAAGGAGAGTCTCTGGTTGATAGATTCATGTTCTTTGCTCAAGGAAAAGTTCTCCTCTGTTTAAAGGCTGGCATTTACGGCACTTGTATACAGATCAGTGTCTGAGCTTTTATGTGTATGACTTTCTGCTAAGAGAATAAGACTTTGGAAGACTGATAAGGCAAAAGTGATAATGGAAAGAATATTTGTAGAAACACAGAAATGCCTCCTAAATGTTTTTGTTGTACACAGACAGACAAAAGCATGCAGAGATTTAAAATTGAGAATTTTAGAACTAATAGAATTAGGTAAAAAGCAGCAAATGAGCTGCAGTGTTTCTTCCTAGTTATGATACAAACTCTAAATGTTTTGCCTTCATTCCCTGCAGTGAGTCTCACTGAGTTAGGCCGTGGAAATAGAGTGGGCAAATTTCCATCTGAGCCATTTAAGCTGTAAGGACAAGGGCTTTGAAATTGAGTTCTCAAGCAAGTTACTGACTGGTTTGTCACATTAGTTTATTGTATAAAGAGGATTTTTGTAGAGTCATTCTCTTTTTTTATTTGAAGGTAGCATCTAAATTCTTCTTTGATCTGTTGTTTATCTTGACAGTTGAGGGGTTTATTTCTCTGTTCCTCTGTGCTCATAAGTGTAAGGCAGTAAATAGAATATGAAATAATCCCCTGATTACAGTTGCCTTGATCTAAGAATAGTGTCTCAAAGACTTCACAGGGCTGAAGTAAAAGGCTCTGTCAAGGTGTAAGGAGTGGCTGGTGAAATAGGCACCTTTTGATTGTGAGACCCAAGGTGGTTTTCTCTTATTTTTTGTACAGCTCTAGTGGGCTTCTATATCATAGCCAAGTCTTAGGCAGTGCATGCAAAATACATTCCAGTGTTTGTCTAAAGGGTTGCTGTCTGGGCTTAATGATGACTGCTTTCTCTTGGTTTGATACTGTTTTCTGGTTAAACTTTATCTATCTGCTTCTCTTTGGATTTTTTGAAAAAAGTTGTCCAGATATTTCTGCTCTTCTGATATTTCTTCAAAGCATTCTCTTCTCTCCATTTGGTACTATGTTTCTTTGGTAGGGTTACCTGCCAAGTTTTACTTAGTAAGTTTTACTTGGAATAAAAATCTGCAGTGACCCAGACCTTTCCAGAAGAAAATTACCAGTGATTCTTTTCTGCAGGTGCCCACTACAGCACATCTGCTTGCGTGTAAGCCACTGTATTGGGGATCAGATTATAATAGAAATATACATCTTACACTTGCTGGCTATTAGGGACTGAACCTTAATTAAACCCTGTGGGGTGACAGTCTCTAAAAACACTTTTAATTACATAAGAGACCATCAGGACTTCTAACAATGACAGATGCAAACTACCATATTATTGGCCACCAGCCAAAGGCTCCATCAGGAACTGCTCTCCAGTTATATGTGTGAGAAAGACCCAAGAGTGTGAGAGTGTGTGTAGCTTTGTCAACAGAGTAAGAAAGAAAGATTTGCAGGTAAGAGATGCTACTGTCAGATGTGACAGCTGTGTAAAGGGATTGTCTGAAAAGAGCAGTTTTCAGAACTGATACAATTTTGCCAATGAATGCACACAATGAAGTGTATGAATTACATGCATGTAAAGCGTTTTCTGGAATATTTATGATGTTCATTTCTAAATATTGGCATTATATTTGTATTACAAGTCCTTTTATTCTTTTTGCCCAGCTTTAAGACGCCTCCCTTGTTTTAATTTTGTTTAATTTTCCTTGAGTAATTATTGGCACAGGCACAAACATTTACATTTTACTCTTTTGGATTATAAGAGCTGTTACATAATACATTCTAAAATTACTGTGTGAAAACATCTCTCGCTTGTATCAAAGTGAAATATGATGCAGTAAAACCAGCAGGCATTTTAATTTCCTCTTTCTTACTTCCTTAACATTCAGAGTAGTACTCTGACAGCTGAGTGTGCTTTTCAATTTCTATACTGTGTCCTGTGATCTAAGATGGAGGCCTCAAGGATTGAAAGCAGTGTGCTCCATTTCTCAGTATTCTCCTAGATTGGGCACATTTCCTTAAAGCATGTTACAAAAATAATAATTGCAGTAGCCTAACAGCCTCACAGTTTCAGAAAGGCTAAACATTATGTTCCTGTTTGCAGGGTGTGTTCCCATTGGCTGAGGTTTCAATGCCTGTGTTCAGGTATCCCAGTGTAGTTTTCTTAGGGCTGAGGTAATTAGAAACGGAAAACTTTCTGTTTAATTTTCCTTTTTCCTCTGCCTTCTCCTTTTACTTTGTTTGCTGCTGTGTAGACTGGGGCTTGCCAGCATCCTCTGTAGGTGAGGGCTGCTTTACTTACCCTACCCTCTCTTTTGCAAAGTAGTTGAAGTCAGCAGAATGGCCTCTTCCCACAGAGCAGACTAACATACTTGGTATATTCTTACTGATTTAGAGTCAGACTCATTTTTTCCCATTTTAGGAAGAATTCATCACATCCTTCGTCCTTTCCTTGTCAAATCTGAGAGTCAAGCAATCATTAAACGCAAACGCTTAGCAAGCCATTGGTGCCACTTTTTCCATGCAGCTCTGTCACACTCCTCAGTCCTGACTCAGACCTTTGACACAAAATCTACTGTGTGTTTTCCTCAGTAAGAGAGTTGATAGGAAGCCACTTTGTTCCGATTTGGGTTCGTTTTGCTCAGCGCAGAAAGCTACTAAATTGTCATCCTTGCTACCCTTTTCTTTTTCTACAAACTCCTTTTAATGTTAATATATTTTACATGTGACAAAGTTTAAACAAGCTACTGATGATAGTGATCATTACTTCATCAGGTGGAGCTTCGACACTGCTGACATTATATCTACATGCAAATCATTTCAATGCCAGTAATATCATTCCCAAAGCAAAAAGTGAAGATTCAGTTTCTTAACCTCCATGGAGAGAATACTGTTCAAGCTGTGCTCAGTACTGAAAGTATTTTTAAGTCATTAGATAGTAAATATCTTGCTTAGAAAAATCTTTCCTATAAGTAAATACAGAAATCTCCAGCTCCCTCTGTTTTGCTTCCTGTAAACATCTAGCACTGAGGAAATGCCTTTTACAGTGAACTTAATTGTGCTACAAAGCTACCTCAGGTTGCTACAGTCTCAATTAGTGAATCTGCATTTTTCTTCGATGTCAGATGGTTGGAAGTTTTAAAATTACAAAATTAAGGCTGATTTTCTACAAAAGTGAAGACAGGGTATGGCTCAGCCACTGGGAGCTTAACAAGTACCAATGCGTTTTTTAAAATATTGCTGAGAACATCCATTGCATTTCTTCCATACTGTGATTGTTTTGTTAGAAGTTGAGGGCACATCCTTTCCTAGTGCTTCAGTTGACTTCACCAAGGAGAGAGCAGTGTAATGCACAGAAGTAGAAAGGTTCAGCTTCTTTCAGATATTTCTGCTACTGTCCCGTCAGTTTGTGTCTTGAGAGTATAGGAGGACAGTGCTTGCAAGTCACACTGCACCTGAACACACCTCCCCTGCAGAGCATGGTCCCTGCTGCTTGCTTGTGTCCAAAAGGCTTAACAAGAGTAAACCAAAAGGCAAGGATGGACTCCCAGAAGGAGTCAATGTTTCCATACTCCTCTTGTTCAAGCATTGCTGTCAATGGTTTGTATACGGATCAGGATGAGTTAACTGTAAAGGGATAATAAGTTGCAGGACTTTTATTTTTAAAGAGGGTGGAGTGGAGAGGGTATTAATAGTTTCTCCCTCACGTGTGGGGGGGTTATGTTTCTTAAGATCAAAACAAACCAAAAGAATGATGGGTTGTTTGATGATAAATAATATATATGATCAAGACAAAGCATGGATGCTCAGACAGCTCTCACTGTTCTGAATTTGCCCTGTAATTGTGTATACATAATTTTTTATGCTAAGTGCCTCATCTTCCATGAGTAATAATTTAATTTTCAATGATGCCTTAAGGTTTGTTATTCAATTTATGTTTTTGTTAATTTGCAAATCCTGTTTGAGTTAGAAGTTACCTAATCTGTAACAGAATTTAATGGACTTCGTGTGATAGAACAAATCTACTTTGAATCTTTAGTGCATATTATGAAAATACACACTTCCCAAAAGTTGGGGCTTGATCATTTAGTTATCTTTTTTAGTGTTTAGACACTAAAGAATCTGTTGTTTGAACTGCTTTGCATTGTTGTAACCTGAACTGACTATAAAATCTGATTTCTGACTTTTCAACTCTAGGAATCTCTACCACCTGTCCAGTTTGACTGGAGTAGCAGTGGCCTTACTAACCCTTTAGATGGTACGTCTCTCCGTAGAGCCTCTAGCACCAGAGCTAGAGATAAGAAAGCTACAAAGTTCAGACAAACATCTATCTGCTGATTATTTTTTTTAAATATATACACACACACATATACAAGTATATATAATACTTATTTCTTACTCCTAACTTTGGAAATTCAGGCTTTCTTTCTGATTAACAGTGTCCCTATGTGAAATATAACATAGCTTGAAAAATATGAAGTTAAGTATTATTTTAGATTCCTGCCATATGCTAGTGACACAGTGGCAATATTAACATTTCATTATGTACAGCTGCAGATTATAATGAAACTCTGAAAAAATGAGCGTTTTAGGTTGATGAGTTTTACTTCTTAACAGTATTTTTCACCAGTCAGCTATCTCTTTAGACATCCTCTGAATGACAAACTTCTGTATAGTGGCTACTTCAAAGCACAGTATTTTAACCACAAACTGTTTGCAAAATATACACTTCCTGACCTGAAAGTTTTCAGATTTAAAAATAATTTTATATTTAAAAAATGTGACTTCATTCATTATCACTTTTGCTTACACTAAAGAGCTAATTATGGCTAATATATTAAAGAGGTAGCTACAAACTTATTTGTATCTGTAAATGTATATAGTTAACACCTAAAAGACCCTTCACCTGTGTCTATTTCAATGGCAAAGTGAGTTGTGCCACTGCCTCCAGTGTCAGAAATGTAAGTGCATGCAAAGGAAATAAAACAAGTTCTGGAAACTTGTTTGATTGATGGACTAGAAACCTGTCAAGAAACTCCTTTATAGGGAACCTGCTGACAGCAACTGATTGATGACACACAAATTCGAAGTTAAGCTCGGATAAAGTGCATCTCATGCTGCACTGGTGTTGCCACACTGTGTTGTTGCAGAACGTGTGGGGTGTAAGAGTTTGGATAGCAATATCATGGTGCTGAAGGAAAGCCTGGATGGACCCTTTTGCTGTTGTCTCGTGTCTTACTACTTCAGTCAATTATCATGCTTTCTTTTTAACAAACTACTTTAAAATGTATCTTGGTTTGATTTCTGTTCTAGTACTAAAGGGGAACAGTATAATTTGCCAGTGAGGAACTGGACATAAGAGTGGCATTTATTACCCAGTGGTCACACTGCTTTAAGATAATGATAATTACTAGCCTAAAGCTGCTAAATAAAATTTTTATTTATTTTTTTTTCTTTTTGTTCTTTGCTATTTGAGGATCTGCTAAGTTTTCCTGATGAAAGAATGGCTTTCAATTTCAGTGAGGGAAGAAAAAGCCCATTATATTTTAACTATGAGTTGACCTATATATTGTTTCCCTTTAACTGGTCACATCTCTCTCTCTGGGTCTTGCTGGTTCTCTTTCATTTTTAGATTGAAATAAATATTTCTATTTTAAAGTTACTAGTGTTGATTTCCTTGCTGCATTGTACATGAGGAAATGTGCACTGAATTAAGTTGTTAACATTTTAGAAGGTACAAACTAATACTGTAAGCATTGTTTTCATGTCGATTTTTAAATTGCGTACTGAGTACTAATTATAACTTGCATGTTCAAGTGTGTGTCTTACCCCTTTTTACACATAAACCCCTCCCTTGGCTTACCTTCTATATGGCTGCCTACCAACACGGTCACTGAATTTCAAGCTAGTGGAGGTTCCACTCTTCTGAACCTTGATTTCTTTGGGCCCGTGGATGACAGTAGCTCTAGCAGCACCACCACAATCCCAGGTCAGCAGAGTGTTAAAACCACAACTGTAAGAATATAACGACTTACTAAAAGCATGAGCACATCACTTGACTTTCCTACAAACAAGAAGTTTTACATCATTCTCTAAAATGTCTCTCTACTGCGTTTTTCCTTTAATCTGTGTTCTGTTTTCTGATGTTTTGTATCGAGTACAAAGTATTTAAAAGGTACTGTCAGCTCTGTATTTGTCACCTGCTGAAGGAATGAATGGCTTTTATGCTCTTGCAAATAAGATGTTAAAACACTTGTTTCAAATGAGAAATTCCAGTAGTTAACTCTTCTAAGCACTTAAGGAAATTTGAAAAATGGTGTAGATGTGGCAATTCCTAAAACACGAGGCTTTCTGTCTTCTCTGAGTGCCTCCAAATTACAGGATTATGACGATTTTTTGGAAGCCATGTGTGAATATAAATTTATCAACCTTGATACATCACAGCCCAGGAGGTCACGGACTACTACTAATAATACAGTGAAAAAGGTGTTTTAACAGTCTTTATAATAGAAAAGAAGGATAGTTGCATGTTTGTGGTATATTAGAAGTTCATTAATGTTAATTTTGAAGCCAAAGCACTTTATCTGCAACTTACTCCCTTGAAAAGGAGATAAAAACACCACTCTCTCATTAAATAATGCGTGAAAGTAATTGAATTCATTTATCATGTGGTTTTTACGTGCTGTGAGTATTTTGTATGAGCTTGTGAAAGCCTACACTTTGAATAAATTTCTGCAGGAATTTCAGGGAACACTTTGGGGATTTGTTCCAGTGCATAGGTTAAGATGATAATGCAAGTACTCCTTCAATACAATGCCTGAAGCCATGATAATCAATTTTTTCATAGGAAAGATATTTTTCCTCTTAATGATTTTAATTTTTAAATCCATTCATAATATGTTTGGGGTACTCCCACATTTCAAATAAGTGAATATAATTATGTTGGGGTTTTTTGTTTGAGAAACATGCTTTTTATTTTAAAATCTAATCACTGAAAGCAATTTTATGGCATGGCAATCTAAATAACTTTTTATTCCACCCTTGAGAAATACCATTATCAGATGAAAGAGGGCAGATTTGTCATGGAAGTGACAGCTAGCAAAGTCAAGGTGCAGATTCTTTTGTAAGTGTGTGCAAGTCCACTGGCACAAGTCACCAGTGCCCAGTTCATGTATTATTGCTTGTGTAGCTGGGTACATGCATTATTGCTTATTGTGCAGAAGGTGTGCACACTGGAGGGGGTTACTGGTAGAATACCCTGTTAGTTTTTTATTGCATTTTATTTTTTATGTTGTTTCATCAAGTTACTGGTATCACCTTCTATGGTATGCCCTAGAGTGCGCTACCACCCCCCCCCTTTTTTTTTTCTTTAATTATTTTGGCTTGGCTTTGGTTTTTTTTTTCTTACTGACTTGTTTCTGGGAAAGTCATTTGTTTCATGGCTTGCAGCTTGTGTGTTTGTGTGTGTGTTTAGGAGCTTTGTGTGGGGTTTGGTTGGCTAACTTTCCTTCAATATCTCATTAAGGTTTTGCAGTGGTTTCCTTAAATATTCTCTTATCATCTGAATAAAATGGAGAATATGCAACTCTTAAAAAATATATAGAATAATTGAAAGACAAATTGCTAGTTTTTTTTACTTAAGGTACTTTTATCAGTAGAAGTTTATTCTTTCTTTGGAGACTTAGTTTGACTTGCCATATATAGATTGACATTGGATTCTTCCCAGTCTGATTCCATCAGTACTCAAAATAACTTTTTAAATAAAAAATCTCATTCCACATTATGTAACTCATTTCTAGTATTTTCCCACAGATTTAGTGTATTGTTTTATTTTTCATGTTAATAGTTTAACATAAATGCAGCTGAGTAAGAGGTGTGCCTAAAGAACAGTAAATTGAGCAGTGACATCCCAATACAGGATTGTAAATGGGAATTTCTAAATGATGTAACTTACAACATTGCATTTATTGTTTGTAGCAGAGTTGCATGTCAAAGGGCTCCTTCCTTCAATTAACTTTCCAATTGGTACCTTAATGGGATTTCACAGGCTTCTGCAAGTCAAAGTGTATTTCTTTAAGGCTTCCTTTCCCTGATTGAAAGTGGATATTTTATGGAATATTTGGGCTTTTTCCTATTTCTAAGTTCTGTAAACATCTGACATTACTCGAAGTCTTGGTATACTGGTCTCAGGACAGTACGTATTTTGATATTTTGCGTGGAACTGGTTCGAATCAACTGTGAAAATCCAGACTAAAAAAAAATATATGTTAAAAGGACAGCTGACTAATTTCTAATCAACTTGTATTCTATGAAACAAATATTCCACCTCTTGCAACTTAACCAGATGATAATGTGTATTAACACACACAGCGCTGCAGTTGCTGGTGGTAAAGGCAGGACAATAGACACTGGGTTTTTTTAAAGTCATCTTTTGATGTTTCAGGAATACTTCTGAAAGCATCTTGTTCCTGGGAAGTAAGCTGAATACAATCATCAGCAAACATTAATAAATGCTGGTTTTGTATCAGGGAGCTGCACGGGGGCCCATCATGTCCCAGTATTTGCAGTGTTTGTTCTGCAGTAGGATGGAACACTTTTGTGTTGTTCACCCCAACAGGCACGAGTGTGACACCTGCACCGAGGTGTCTGTAAATAAACACAGTGCATGTGAACAAAAATTCTGTGCTATCTTTGAAAAACACCTTGTGAATAGCACATATGCACACTTCATGAAACCCATGAAGCATAAAATATCTGAAACTGTAACTAGGGAAGTATCAGCAGTTTAAAATGTAACAAAATTTGTTGTAACAGTCTTTCCTCTTTATTTATTTTGGTAATTCTAATTCACAGAGATTTTTTAAAAACAATAGTATGTAATATTTAAAAATTCTAGAGCTACTCCTACAGAGATGTGATGCTTGATACTAAACAGATAGAATTTAACTCATAACTGTATACTTTTTGCATACTGGTTTCCATTGTTTGCAGTGTTTTCAGAATGTTCTCTGCTGCTAAGATTTTAAATCCATTTTCAACAAATATGATGTCAAAATTCAGCATCTGACCTCAGATACCTGAAGCTAGGAATTCAAGGCTGAAACACTCATTCATAATGCATAAGAAATACTTCAAAGGTGAAAAGGGAGCACAGACTAAAAGTTTTGATAGTCCAATGCATATTAGTTTGTAATTTCTTTATATTGCCATTCCACTTCTAAGTTTCATAAAAACTGCTTTTCCTCACTTAAAATTTCAACACAAGCCCTAGTGAAAAGCCAGATACTAAATGCACTCTATTGCATGCTAGTGTTGTTTGTAATCTCCAGGTGAAGAGTTGGTCCTTGTTAACATGCAGTGTTCTTTTAATACAGGCAGTTGAGTCGAAGTAATTGAAACAATCCATTTTGACACAGCTGACATTTTTATAGAGGTTTCACTCTGAAAAGTCAATCAGACTGGTTTTGTTTACTCACAGACTGAGACCTTGTATGCCAGACTTGATCCAAGATGTGTGTTTTGTACTACAACTAAAAAAGCTGCTGAAAAGGGATGGGGAGAGAGGATGATGCTTCAGAAGCACAAACATGTCCTGTCATGTTCTTTTCATGTATCTTGAAATTATAAATGACTCAGATGTTTACAGAAAACAGTCTCTAGCAAGTTGGTCTGTGACTAATTATGACTCTACTTCCCTCCAACCATCACTGATTATTATTTTATACTATAAGGTGTGGATCCTGAGTTGTATGAATTGACAACCTCAAAACTGGAAACTTCCAATGCAAGCAGCAGAGTGACTGATGCATTTGCAAGGCTTATGTCCACAGTGGAGAAGGCAAGCACATCCACAAGGTAAATGCTCTTAATTGCACATTTTTTTTCTGTTTCTAAGGGTGGCATGAAATGTGAGGTGTGAATGCGTGTGCAAGTTTAGGGCAGAAGTTCCTGAATTGTCAAAAGGTTTTGAATTTTAAATCTGAAATTCACTGTACTGTAGTTCTTATTCCAAATTGTCTCAGAACTCTATAATGAGATGGGTAAGAGTTTATGAGCTGGAGGAAAAATATCACCAGGATATATGTTTAAAGGTAAAGGCTGAGCTGGAGGAAGCAACTTTCTGAACAGCAGAGCTGATTGCTGAGAGTGGCAGGGACTCTCTGGACTAAGTTCAGTGACCTAGGACTGAGACAGAAGACTCTCCTTGGACTCTGTGTAACTTATAAATACAGAATGTTCCACAAGTAGAAGGATAAGATTAATGATTATGACTGTATTTGTCCCTTCACAGATATTTCTAATACCAGTCAAAACTTCAGTGACCAAACATCAGTTTTATTTTGCTGTTGTGGGTTAAGGATTGAGTGTGTAGTTGGTTTAGGATGTCATTTCTGCCTCAGTGGAGCGCACGTGAAGTAGTTTTGTGCTTTTTTTATAGGTAGTATCTATAGAAAGGCTTTAGACATCAAATAGCTTACTTGAGGTCTGCCCTTTTTATTGGATACAGAATAATCTCTCCATTTATAAGCTTGTATTTTGGGTTTATTTTATGTATATCTTAGCAGTAGGATCCTAGACTGTTTTAGCATATAATTAATATCTGTGCCCATTAAAAGAGATGCTGAGGAAAAGCATCGATTTTTTTTTTTTTTTTTTTTTTTTTAAAGTGTGTGCCTCAATGTGCAACAAGTAGATGGTAACATGTCTTAACTCCCAAGTGAGCTTTAGAGTTTATTCAACACAATTAAACTAGATGTGTTTTCATGCAACAGCCCTTAGGAAGAGGCAGGGTAATGGTGGGATGGAGCTGGCTTGCTTAAAATGACTAATTTGTAATTTTCAAGACAGCTTTCTCAATAAAAGAGCATGTTTTAAAAGAAATCTTCCCAGTTTTCCTGCAGTGAACATGAAATCAACAAGCCATGAAATTTCAAGGGAGAACCAGTAGAGGGAACTCCCCACTTCCATGCTGATTTTTGGGTCTTTTGGATTGCCTCTTTTTCTATCCATGGATTGCACAGTCTACATACAAATACTGTAGTGGAAGTTTGGCTTTCAGGAATTAGAAAACATAGTTGCAGTTGAAATACTTCTGTGTTATATTCTAAGCTTAATTTTAAAGTAACCACAGCAGGAGATGCAAACTCCAAATGTATCTTTGTTGTATCTGCACTCTTAGATTTGTACCTTGCTTTAAGATGTCTTAGCTTTTTGTTTACAAAGGAACTTTGCTTAAATGAATGTTGACCCTCATTTTTCTGTGCTGTTTTTTTGATATGGGGAGTTTGTTTTTTTCCCAGTGCTTCCACAATGCACTTGAAAGCTCTTACTTTTGCTATTAAAGCTCTTTATCCAGATATCAGAGCTCTTCCTCTGTTCTGGAGAGTATTGCTTACCAACAGGAATTCATTCTAGGTCTGTGATGTAGCAATATGTCAGGCTGGGGACCTCAGACTTGGAGGCTAAGTTCAGACACACACAAGGATTAGCTGTTTTCACAGTTTAATACATTTTGTATGTTTTTATCAACTCTTTTTCCTCTTGATTTCATGCTCCCCAAAAGAAAAAAAAGCAGTCTGTTTTTTCAGGCTAGAAACTTTCTGAGAAGTAAGAAGGTATAGCCTCAGGAGTATGCCAGTAGTGTGGCACAATGTTAGCTTTTTGTAATAAATTTGTTTTTCTTCTCAATTTGTCAAATTCCTTTGTAATGAACTGGAGACTTTAAAATAGGAGTCGCTGGCTCCAGGCAGGTCAGTGAGAATGAGGTTCATGCACCAGCCTGGAAATGTTAACTATTAGACACCCATGATAACTGACTGAGGAGCACAGAACCAGTGGATTAGGATCACTTTGATGGCGACTTCAGTTGTGTTGAGGCTATCTCATGTTTGTAGCTTGGCTGAACTCAGAATCTTTAGGGTAAAGTGTAGAGTGAAAATACCATTGTTCAGCTGTGGGATGCCATGTGAAGAATTGTCTTTGTCTAAAATAGCCCTGTCCTTAGTTGCAAAGCCATCTCTTGAACCAGAAAGTTGGTTTCTCAGCAGGAAAGTATTAGGAGAGAAGGGAAACTTCCCCTTTAGTTTGAGCCTGAAACCTTGACAGCAGCAGTAAGTGTTGAAGGTCAGGGATCCAGTGCAGCATTCCACAGAGTCTCCAGCCTTGCCTAGTTCCATAGAATTGGCAGAGATCAAAAGTTTATCTACTGTCTTTTTGAAGGAAAGCAGAGTACTGATACCTTTCCAAGAAATGGCCAAAAGTCTCATTTAAACTGGAAATACTCCTTGGGGATGGTGTTGGATGAAGCAGGCTAGCTCTTAATTACAGAATGTTTTTAAAGTGCATTTTTCTAATCAGCTCATTGTTGCTGATAAAGCCTGGCTTTACAGGTTCTGTTCTGAAAACCGTTTGCGAACAGGAGAGGTGACTGAAACCCTGAAAGACTTGAATGCTGCAGGAAGGGGTGGAATGCAAAACAGTAGAGTGACATGCAAGTGATGGATGGACAAAGCATTCCCTCTTTCTTGCTAGATTTTCCTCCAGCAACTTTCCTGCCTGTCAGTCTGGTTCATTTCTTGTGGCTTAGTGTTAACATGCCTTTGAAAAGGAAATTTAGTGCCTATAGGTAGAGAGGCTGGTATAAATGCTTGGTTAGGGGTATCCCTCCTGTCCTTGTTGGGAGGGAATGTAACCTAGTGTAAGAGAAGAGATGGATGGGGACAAAGTGTGCTGTAGAGGATTATTTTGAAACCTGAATGAGGCAGAGACCTTGTTTTGATCCAGAGATGGGTCCGTTCATGGTTTTGTAATCAAAAGTTCTGATTCCAAAGCAGACAGAAGTAGTACAGCTGCCACTGACTGTACACTCATTTAGGTGTCTCTTCTTTAAGCCATGGCACCTAGAAATGAGGTGTGCATGAGCAGGAGAAGCTCTGTAAGACTCCCCTCCACTGATCAGAGCTCAGCAAAGGAAGCTCTTGGCAACAGGAACATCTTCAGCAAAAGTGATGCCTGAAGTTAAAACACAGTTATTTCTCTTGCCTCTATTAAAGGACATCACAGCTAGTAGCAACTTTGCTAAGTTTTAAGGGCAAAACCTGTCTGCTATGATGCTGCTGCTTTGTCTTTTAAAATTAGACAATTAATGAGTAACTCTTTAGGATTGCCCTGGTGATATTTGCTACCAAAAGTGTTGATTGTAACGCAGAAAGGGTACTTGCAGTGTCCAGTTTTATTGAATTGCGAAGGAATCTGCCTCTCACAATTGAGGAATGTAGAATTTTGGCCATCTCACCCCTTTCTGCACTGAGATGATTTCAAAAAAGGGTTTGAATCTCATTACTAAGTGATTGTATCTATAGTTCTGTCTTAGTCACTCTTAAGCAGTGGTTGTTGTGTTAGTGTGTTAGCTTCTCCTGCTTTATAGATATTTATTACACTGGAGTACATAAATTATTGCAAAGGGGAATATTCCAGCCAGGAGGGGAGCAGTTGGTAACTGGGTGAGATTGACACCTGACTGAGCTCACTGGTGTGTGTGTTCTGCAGAGAGAGCAGCTGGTACAGCAGGAGTGATGGCATTGTCCTGTGATAAAGGTGCTGCATGTGACCATGGAATGAAACGCAGCGCTGCCTCTGGGGCTCAGCAGTGCCATTTCTTAGCATGCTGTAGTTGAGCAGAGGAGGAAGAGGAATATAAATAGCAAGGAGTGTGTGAGCTCCATCTTGCTTGATTAACAATTACAGGAACATCTCCAAGGCAGCCCTCTTCCCTTGGCTTCCTCTGTCAAACACTCCTTTGTTAGCTCTAAGTCCTTGATCATCAGGAGGTTGTACCTTTAAGAGGCTTGTGGTAAGTGATTATTAATGGTGGCACCAGATACTGATAACACAGTGGTGGGTGAGAACCACATTTCAACAGTTCAGAGATAGTCCTTTGAGTGCAAGCAGAGCTGACTGTGAAGTTGTTAGAGGAGACACATACTGGCTCTCTGCTTCTTCCTTCAGTAAATCCAGCACACAGCTTTGTTTATCGTCCAGAATTTGGTAATCTGCCTAGTCAGTAGTTCGTGAAATTCCACTGCAGCAGAAAAAAAAAAAAAATTGCTGTTCTGTGAAGGTAAGTCAGTATTTGGACTGCCTCATCTAGAGAACTTTCATCAAGTGGGGATTTCAAGTAGTAAACAAATGATTGTTCAGTGTCGGCACAATGATCAGTGATGATGGTCAACACAATCATCAGATGTCAAGGATGCATTTGACTCCAGTTCTTTTTTTTCTTCTAGCTAAGGAATTCTGAGGATGCTGTGGAAGCAAACATGTAGCTGCTTGCTTACCACTGGTCTCTGCTCAGCTGAGGAAACAATCCTCATGGGGACTTAGAAAAAGTACATGCTGCTTCATGATTGGAGTGGACATTGTCCTCTCATGGGCTTGGTGTAAAGTTTATAAATAAGAGCACATACAGAAAGGAAATTCTGAAGTATTCTAGGGAAAACAGTTTCTTTGGTTCAAACATTTTGTTTCAACTTTTTTTTTTCCCTCAAAGGTGAGGGAGCTTATTCAGTTGGAATTTCTTACATCATTACAGGATTTAGCAATGCCTTTTTGAAACTGGAATAATGTTTGATGGAAAACTGAGTATTTCTAGTAGTAGGCAGTGTTCTTCAAAGATAAGCCAGATATATGTAAAGTATGGATGTTTGGGCAAAGGAGGGGGGTCTGTAGCAGTCTGAGCCAGGCTTCATTTTACTTGAGAAGTGTGAGTTTTATGCATAATAGTGAGAACCAAGCAACATGGATTCAGACTTCTTTATTCATTTGTGCTCAGTGATTCTTGTGAATAATGCAAAAGGCAAAGTAAACCCTAGTGATTCCCAAACTGCTGTATGTATCATGGCTATTCATACTCTTGCACTTCAAAACAAGTAGATACACTTATTTGTGAGGCACTTTCTGCTGCTGCTGAATCCTGAGGGGAAAAAAGGTTTTGGGATCACAATGCAGAGTGGCATGATGTGCAATCTAAGAACAGTCATGTTGAAAACACAGCGTAAGTGATTTTAAATTTATAATTATTGAGAAGTAACTTAGGAGTTTCTTAATGTCCTTTTAAGATCTTCTCCATTTTATTTTTGAAGAATTGTGCCAGATTTAGGTAGTTTAGGACTAATACTCCAACTGTTTTATCCGTAGAATATGGGCATGGTTGTCTCTTCAAGTGAGTCTTTTGACTCTTGAAGCTGCTAAAAATAAGAAAAAAAATCTGTAAAAATTATCATTTGAATAGGACGCTTTTTCCTTATTGCAACAATATACACAGGAACATTTTGCTGACTCTCTGTTAACACATTATTGGTAGGCAGGTAGGTATTATAACATTAGACTACCTTCAAGTAGCTTACAGAAGTGCCTGTCAGTGGGAAACAAGCTGACAGAACATTGCTTCAATCAGTGGTTGTTTCAGTGATCCCAGGGATATCAGGCACTGGCTTAATGCACTTTGTTCTTTTCTTCCTAACAGGAAGCCTAAAAAGGAAGAACATCTTAGTGAAGAGGCTGCCAAGGTGATTTCTAGCCTTCCTGACTTAACTTTCATGCATGCCAAGGTGTTGATGTTCCCAGCCACATTAACACCTTCAACAAGCTGCCAAGAAAAGGTAGACTAAAGTGATGTGAATTGGACATTTTCTATTGATTTTTTTTTCTTCCCTCTGCGGGTCGTCAAAAGCAATCTTGCTTTAATTAAAAAAATATCAAGTTCAGATGATTTGTTGGTAAGCAGCACTAGAAAGGTATACATAGTAATGTATATTTATTTACATACTGGAGTCCTAAATTTATATTAGAGAAAAATGTAAATAATTGGGGGTAAATCTTTTTGAAGATCTATTCTTTTTGTTGTGCTGGGCTGTATACATTTATGTCTTTGTGAAATACACTGGTGGTGTCCTTCTTAAAAAACTTCTAAAAGTTAAAAAAAAATCCTGTACACATAATGAAAACTTCAATCTTCACAATCTGTGAAGTTTCCCCTTAAGACTTTCAGATTGCATTGAGCAACTTTTTCTTTCTTGCATATATTAAAATACTTCTTGCTGGAAAAAAAAATCAAAAGGTTATGTTGTCCCTTTTGTGGGTTTTTCAGTTATTGTTTCTTTAAAACCCAGTAATTTCTTTTGTGTTTTAACAAGCTTAAAATGTGTTTTTTCCTTTTCTTTTCCTCCATCCCCTCCCCCTGTTTGATTGATTGGCTGATCAGTTTTTATGTTCTTGAACTTCAGTAGTATGGCTCTGTCATTATATAGCCTTTTGAAAGGTATGCTGTCAGTGACTTCTTGTTCCAGTTATGGATTACTGTCTAAACACTTGATTTTTATTTTTTTTTGGTCATTAGAAGGTTGTCTGCTTTTAATCAGTTTGATTTGGAAAAGAAGGACCAAAACAATATGAATGTCTTACAATGAAATTTACCTGTTAAAAAATTTTTATGTTCTGTTGTACCACTATTCCTGTTTGATTTTGCACAGTGTAAAATGACATAATCATAGATTGCTATGGTTTTAGGCTGTATATACAGTAAAAAACTATGGGTTGTAAATGTCTGGGGAAATTCCTATGGAAAAAAGAGAGCTATGTCGAAGAACCTCTAAAAAGGTCAATATGCATGCCCAAGGTCTTTTGAGATTTAAGTGTGTAAATTTCCTTTTAGCTTACACAAAATAAAATAATTTAAAAGATACATATGTTTACAGCCCGCTATCTTTTTTTTAAAGAATGTGTGCATTGCTTACTTCTCTGTTAGTGGTAAAATTGATGTGCTGTAGGACCTTCTGATTTGTGTTGCTCAGTCTCACAAACCACACCTGGCAGGGTCCTGCGGATTTTCCTTCAACTGTGCTGTCTCTTTATCGTGTTGGGAGTCAGTCTTCTACTTCTATCTCCAATTTCCCTTCTGGCTTGTAGGGCAATGTAGCTCATGTTATTTGGGGTTAGAGACTTCTTCAAAGTGATTGGCCGAACTCAGCTGTAAGAAACACCAGCTATGGGGAGGTGAGAAAGGACAACCGGGTTTGCTGATTTCTTAGCTACAAAAAAACCCTGAAGCACAGCAGTCACTGAAGTCTCCTCTCATGTTAGCTGGCACTGTAGCTCTGTGAGCAGCATCTCATCAGAGTATCTCAGTGGACTGACTGCAGGTAAGGCATGTTCTGGGTGCTGCTGTTTCTTGATGGTGCATGAACATAGACTCTTCCATGTCTTTATTATGTGCACAGCTCTTTAGTTTGTCAGTAGTCACCACTAGTTCATCACTTAACATCTAGTTGTGAGAAATCTCTAGTGTGTTTTTTTACCTATTATTTGAATTCTTTATTGTCTGACAACACTTGGGTCAGAAAAGCCTGAGTCTGATGTCATCAGCTGGGTAAGCTGAAAGGTTGTCCTTGCAAAAGGAACCTTTTTACTTCTTAAAATGTCCTCGAGGGACCAGTGCTGGGGTTCCATATTTTTTAATGCAGGAGTTTCAGTGAGTGGTGGCTACTCAGAATTGAGAGGGCAGCTCCTATGGCTATGGTAAAGTTAATTTGTAAAGGCTAAATTGTCTCTTTTGCCCTCTAATTAGTACTGTAGCGTACAATGATGTGGTATCAAACTGTACCTTGTTGTAGCAGGAAAGGTTTAAGCAAAAGCCATCTGCTTTACTATGTAGCCCCAACCCCACTTCTGTTTGCTGTTTCTGCAGATTGTCATTACAGCACTGACTTCATGCCTGTTACATGTCAAAATTAGCTTTGCTAATCTCCCAGGTTTAGCACAGTATTCTTTAGTGCATGCTTATTATATCATTCAGTTCTGGTGTTGGGCTGCTGTAGGTTAAAATTGGTGCCTTTGTTTCCATGACTGTGGCGTGTCCCTTGGAGCTGGAGCAGTGGGATAGCTGCAGCACAGAGCTATAGCTATTGTTTCAAGGAGAATATGTTTAGGAGCTGACTCATGATCCTTGTCTGGCAGCGAGTGGACTGAAGTATTAAGGAGAGGTGGGGGTGGAAGTGCCAGCTGCAAGTTGATCTTTAGTCTCCTCACAATTGCCTCCAGAGGCAGCTGCCCATTTGTCTTCCAGTCTCTGAGTGCAGTTCTGGTGGCCTGCCGTGGATGGGGGAGGGGAAAAAGGAGATTTCTATTGTGACTGATGTACCAATCTGAGACTTTGTGAAACCTGGTACTAGCCAGAATATGTTTATGGGGTTTTTATGTTCTTTCTGCATCCCATAGACCTTCACACTACTGAAAGATGTAAAGCTTACTTCCAAATTCAGCCTTTTGGGGTAGATGCTGCCTGCCTTAAAATGTAGGACTACTTTTTGTCTCTTATCTTAAGCCTCCTTTTTTGTTGTTGATGGTGGGATGGACAGACAGGATCCTCTTGCCTCTCTCCTCTGTCTTGTACAGGCAGCTTTGTTCATATGCAGAAAGTTTTGCCTAACAGATTCACCTGCATCAGGGTTGTCCTTCCATGCTGTTCCCATTGACACAACATGCCTTATCTAGTTTAAAGCCTCACGGGCAGGAAGGCAATTGATACTTTGTGCAAATTTGTGTTGCTGTGCATTGTCACCAGACATGTCAGGGTGCATCACCTTCACCCCAGAACTGGTGTCACTGAGGAGCAAGTATTTATGTGCCTATCCAGCACAAGCAGCGGAGGACACCTGGTTCAGATGCAATTCCCTGAGCTGGCACATGGCCATGAAGCAAAGTCCAAAGATCCCACTGTGAACTGAGCTGTAGGCTCCTGAATGACTACTAAGAAGGGCTGGGCTCTGCTTGTGTTATCTGAAGGACTGTGCTGTGAGACTTGAGGGTTTGGATCTGCCTTACCCAGAGCACCACCACCTGCTGCAGGTGCCGGCAGTGCTGGACTGCCCATGGCACCTGGAACTTTGACACCTTCTCAGAATATTATTAGCTCAACAAATTCATTTTGAGATGCCAAAAGTAAAGCTTGTAAATAATGTGTGTACATGTCATTAAATGCAGTCAGTGTGTACTGAAGTTAACTCTTCAACACTTTGAGCTGTTATACAGAATTTTGCCTGATAATGAAATCATCATGTGGGAAGTTTTGTTGCTGGGAAGTTTGACTTCTGCACTTGAGCTGAATATCTGGTGGGTTTAATAGAGAGATGTAGCTCAGTGCAAGTAAGATGAATCACCCTTGGTCCAACCCACTTACATTTTGTGCCAGTTCTGCAACTCTGCATATTTATCTTCTAAATTTCAGAGCATTTTGAAAATACAGGATAGTTGCAAAATACATTGAATACAATTTATAAAAGCATATGTCATGTAATAATTGCGTAGTACCTGCTAGGAGTGTCTGCTACAAACTAAGAGAAGTTTTTTGACTTTGGCCTCTGCCAAAGAGCACAGCCACTAAAGGCAGCAAGCAGCCTGGTCTGCTCCCTCCAGAGAGCCTGGAATGCAAAAGGAGATGGGAAAAAACACATTTAAATTCAGAAGGCTAAAAGCAAGGGGAGGAAGAGCTGGAAGAAAGCACAAAGCAAGAGCTCAGGAGAAGCTCTGAGTAGGGGAAATAGGAAAGTGAAGCAGTACTCAGAGTATAGGCAGCTGGGATAGCTATAGGAAGAGCAGATGGTGGAGAAAGTGGGATACAACCATGAGGAGCAGGAGCATTTGGAGAGAAGGGAAAGCCTGGGCTAGATTACAGGTGCACACACTGTGCCCACTGGCTTCTTTCCTCTGAAATCTGGCACTGAGCCTCAGAGATGCAAGGGTCTGAGTTCCTGTTCTGCAGAGGAAATGTGTCACAGCCATGGGGTGAGTGGGAGTGCATTGCCACAGCCCTGCTATTGCTGTCAATTATTGTTGGTAGAGAGCTGGGCTGCAGATTAAGGGGTTTAAATGCAGCCACTGGTGCCTGTTGTAGCATTGATACAAGTCCAGATGTTAGAAGACCTTTTTCAAAAACTATTTTTAGATAAGGAGGTACATTATAATTCCTCACTGTAGGTATAAAATCAAATCTTCCAAAGCAAGGCTCTGCCATGGATTTGGAACTGCAGCTTCAGTCCTGTCTTGTGTCTGCAATGTGACAGGTGTTGCTTACATATCCTCTTGTCTTCACCTGATCCTTGCCTCGTGGCCTGTGCAGATTTATTCTCTGAATCAGCATAGTGCAGTGAAACTCTTCTCTGAAGAGCCCCTGCTTCGTGCGGCTGAATGGAATGGGTGGCCCTATGTGGAGATTGCAGAGGAGGCACAGTGCAGCATGATGCTCTCCTGGCTGGAAGCAGCTGGCCATGCCAGCTTTTTTCACAGGAGGTCACTTGTGCACTTGTGTCATTTGATACCCAGCATGAGTTGCCTGATTGGGATGTGCAGGAATGCTAATTTCTCTGGGCTGTAGCTTAAGCAGTTGGGAGCTTTGCTTGTTTGATACTCAGTCGTGGCTCTGTGGCACTGAGGGTCAGGTGCACATGTGATGCATCCAAAACCAATGGAGCTCTTGTTTTTACCTTGTCAGCCTGTACTTAAAAATGTAATGTTGTTAACCCTGTCTTACAGGCAGTTTGCAAAGATAACTCTTTGTCAGCAGTATCTGAGAAGGACTCAGCTGGCATAGGTCTCACACACATCTCAAAGGCAGAGGGGGAAATCTTTCTTGTGTCTAGATTCACTATATGGTCACCAAAGAAAAGTACTTTTCCTAGTTTAGGGTCTCTGAGTCTTCCTCTGCAGGTCTGCTGATTCTGTCAGGACCCTGCTGACCTGGCACATATCTGCAGATATGTTCTGTACACCATACAGTAATTGGATTGTGTGCCCCAAGTAAGGCTTGGGAGACTACTTCTAGAATATGAAAGGGCAAAAAAATATTTGTCCTTGGACTAAAAGACACTGGGGTCCTATGGAAAACAAAATAATCAAAGGAGAGTCAAATTAGGGTATTGTACGTATTTTTTAATGTTTGCCTAAACATCCTTAATAATTCTTCTGGCATGGTTTTCCATATGCTTAATGATCGTTTTGTATGTTTAGAATATGTGCCCCATGTGTGCAAAATACTGATCTGAGGCATCAGATTGGGCTGTATTCCCTGGGGGATTCTGCTAGGCTGTCACCTGGGCCCTCACTGGTTGTGTGCCCAGGTGGCATTTGCTACACCTACTGTCAGTAGAGCTATTGTGAGTGATCCTTGTTCATCAGGGTTTGTTAGTGCTCATGCATGGTTCACACCAGGTCCAGCAAGCAAACCCACTCAGGTTAGGTTTCCTGCTGGGGTTGCTGTCATGGTGTGTCAGGGAGGGGAAGCTGAGGAGCAGGTTCAGCTCAGCAGCCACGTGTGTGCTTTTGGTTTTGCTTCTCCAATGCAATGTGTCTCAGTTGTTTTTAGACTCTTTAAGTGTCTAACACTCAGTGTTCATTTCCCTCAGCACAGAGTTGCAGTGAGGGCAGTTTACTGAGACCAGATGTAGTTTTCATTACTATCTTCATCTTATAAACAGCAGAAAGTGCTGCCTTGTCTGAGCTGGTCTTCAGGAGGCATTGCACAAGGGGAGAAAAGCAAGTTCTTTGGATCAGACCTTACAATGTTGCCTGGCCTCCAGCTGCTCAGCAGGATGCCTCGTAGGAAAAGGAGTTGTCCAGGGTACTTCAGGGAGCTGTGGTCCCATGCCATGATTCTGTGGGCACCCCAAACCTTGCTGCAGTACAAACCCCAAAGACCTCTGTGGTGTTCAGCTCCATCCTTGTGAGCCACACTGCCACAGCTGGCCTGGCTCTGCACAGGGGAGAACCTTTTGGACTTGTACCTTGGGGGAAAAAGCCCATCCCACCCCAAGCACTTTGGGTGGCATGGGTGCAGTACCTTGTGCCACACTGGGGAGTTTGTTTGTTACAGACTCCAACTTCAGTAGTAAAAGGAGGAGACAAATTGGTCTCCCCCGTGCTAGTTCCACATTGCTAATTGTCAGCTGCAGCTTATTGGTATAAGTAGCCCAAAGAACCCCTAGAGTAAGGGTATCCCCTATTGCTTGAGGGAGCAACTGGTCTTGACCACAGCGGCGCAGGGGAAAGGACACACAGCTTTATCCCAGCAAATCTTTCCAAAGCCAGTGGACAGCTGTATAGTCAGAGGAGCAGATTGAGGTGCAGTGGGACATGCAGAAGACACATAGGTGGTCAAGACAGAGCTGTCTCTGTCTAATGTCTATATTTTAGTGTCCTCTTGGGCTGTCACTCAGGTCTGCAGAGCTGTGATATTGTCTGCATTGTAATTTCTGCTGTGGTTGGAGCTGGTTTTTCAGGTCTTCCTCGGCTGAGGAAAAGAAGCGTGTGAGGAGATGGCCTGGAAAGAACAAGTGAACACTGGCAGCTGCGTGCAGACACTCCATGAGTAGCTGGACTGCTGGTTTGGGTTTTTTTTTACTCCTTAATGCTCACCAGTCCAAGGAGTTTACAGAAGACAAGGCAACAAGATTTGCTGAATCTTTCCCTAAAGCACTTCAGTTGCTCACAGCAGTCTTGGAGATGGATGTGGATGGATGGTGGGAGCACCTTCCACAGGAGTTCAGAGCAAAGTGGAAAGTACCTGACAAGTACTTTCAAAAATGCAGAGACTGGCTCAGTATCCATTAGGCCTTTCTGGATCACATTTTGGCTTTTAAGCTACAGGGAGCCTTAGCACAAATAGAAAACATTAATATTTTGGAAACAAATCAAAAGCAGCTATGAAGTGTCTCCCTAACACCTTCAAATCTTCCCTTTCCTCTCTGTCTCCAGCCCCAAATATAATCAAACATTTTGTCCCAACTTCAGCAACTTGGACCTGAAACCTGTTTGCACATGAATTCTACCACCAAAAAGGGGTTTTTTTTTCGAGGCTGTGTTATTTTATTGGTGTGGGGACTGTGTTTCCATTAGGAGCACTAAAGCCTTTTGTCACTTATTTAATGCTGAAGCGAGTTAAGAATCAATGTGCAGCTGGTGACAGGTGTTCTGCAGCTGTTCAGACTCTTGCAGGTACTCCACTCTCCCTTGGACTGAGCTGCCTCCCTCTGACCAGGGCAAAAGGAGAAGTTGTGTGGTGCTTTGTGCTCCTATGGGAACATTTTCTGCCCTTTTCCATTTTGAAGGCGTATCCTCTCCCTTTCTCTCTATCCTTGGCCTTCTTGATGAAGTCTCTTCTGGCAACTTTCCCCCTCCTTTGGCTGGGGAGGAGGAAGCAGGGTGGAAAGGGAGGAACAAACAGCTGTCCTTTAGGTTTCCAATCAATGCCGCTCCTTAGCAGGCTGGCAGTGTGAACTCAGTCCTTAGGAAAGCTGTTCTTTCATTCAGGAGGCAGCCTGAGCCAATTCTCCCCAGTCAGGCCTGAAGAGGCAGGGAGTTTGGTCCTTTCCAGCTTATAGGACCATTGCAGCTGGCACAGGCTCCAATTTATTCCCAGTGTTTGGTTTGTGCAGTGCACTGCAGGACCATGCTGGCACTGTGGAGGTGAACCTGTCTCAGGACACTGCTGAATGAAATGCTGCAGTGTGTGTGTTCATCTCTCTGTGAAAGCCACTTGCCATTGAGACTGGGAGTGGGTGTACGGAGACACCTGTTGAGGTGGAGCACTGCCCAGGCCAGCCTGGCACCAGAGCATGAGGGGAGAGAGTCCAGAACTTGCTGTGGACAAATACCTGAGTGTACTGATCCCTGGAGTGTGTTTTGAGTCGGGAGGATCACAGCTGAAATCTCGTTAGCAAGTAATAGGCCTGGTGTGCAGAAATGTGCCTCGCTGACTCTTGGTCTTACTCTGCCACTTCTGGTCAGCAAGGTTGAAAATTTACCCTTGTGCTTGCAAGTGTGAACACAATGTGGCTGCCCTGGTTTGCACGTGGTGGTGAGAAGAGCCACGGTGTGTGGGGGCAAGGGGGATTTTAGTGTGTTTGCAGGAGGAATTTTACAGTTCTGGTGCTGTTGCTATCCTTTTTGATGGATACAGAAAATGCTGTCAGCAACTGGGATTCCAAAGGTAGATGTGCCTGTAATAAGGCGTCAGCCCTCATTTAGCTGCAGAAAGGTTGATCAGTGAAAAAAGTACTTTTCTCTGGTGCACTCTGGTTGTCCCCATGAATTTAGAGTCTGAATTCCATCTGTCACCTGCTGAGTGGTCCCTAAATCAGAAATGGTCCTTTAATCTGAGAGCTTGCAGAACCACTAATGAAAAAATTAAGTAACGCAATGGTGTGCTATACTGCCCCAAATTAAATGTTTCCACCTTCAAAAGCAGAGCCCCACTCTCCAAATTTTAAACAAACCTTGCAAAACGCAGCTGAACTGCAGGCAGGGACAGATTTTCAGGAAGGGAAGCTGCACAGATATGGCATAGCTTCAACTTAGATGTGGGCATGGGATTTTCTGGCTTTGCAGGCCTCCTGGTCCTCTACCCTTGCAAAAGGTCATCAGCTCTCCATAAATTTTTGAAAAAGAAAAAAGGATAAAAGAAAGGGGAGGGTGGGGGGAAGCCTGTTTTTTCCCCCCTGTAAGGGCTGAGTTGGGTCTGCAGTGATGACTGTGACAGGCAGAATCCTGCAAAGGTGTACCAAGGGTTTCTCTCAGCCAGCTGCCCTGCAGCAAGTGGAACAGCAACATTTGGGCAAAGCTGAAGTATCAAGAGGCAGGGAAAGGCTTTGATTTATGCATGAGTAGGGTCTAGTCAATCTTTGTCTGCCTTGTTTTCCTGTTTTCTGTCTGCATTGCTTATTTTTCCTCCCTGGGTGTTTCTCCCAAGACTTCTCAGCTCGTTCACGTTTAACCTCTGTGATTTGTCTACAGCCCCACTGACTCTAATCTCTGCAGGTCACCGTGCAGGGCATTGGCTGTTTGCTGCCACTAGCACATCTGATGGTGGCTGAATTTACATCAAAGAGCACCTGACAAAGCAGCCAGCCTGATAATAGGCTCTGGTTTCTTCTCAGCAACCCAAACAGGTGGAGGCGGACAAGGGAACACTGGCAGGACCACAAGGGAGATCGTGCTCCACTTTCAACAGGGCTTGCTTTTCCCTCCTGCCTGACAGAGCACTGCAGACCCCACTGCTGCTGTAAGCTCCCCAAAAACAGAGCTGCCTCTGGAAAAGAGAAAAGCCAGACAGAGGTAGGCCTTGCTCCTCTCCTGCAAAACAAACTCACATGTAGGAAACTAAGTAACTCACAAATATTAATATTAAGGCTCTCCTGCAGTTGCTGTTGTAGCTGCGGAAGTGCAGCCCCAGAGTTACAGGTGTCTTTTCCCTGCAAGGGGAGATGCCAGGGTCAGGAAAGATGCTACAGTCGCAGTGTGATTGTTTGCTGCCTGTTTGGAGCTGGTCACAGAAGGGGCTGATGAACTCAAGACAGCACTCTCTAGCCAAACACTTCAACTTAAGTGTCAAATAATAGGGATTTGTGTTTGCTTTTTTGTGTAATTTATGCTGCCCAGACCATTTTCCCTGTCTGGAGTTAGCTGTGAGGAGCTGATTTTGCATAATTACCATACACAGTTATATATGTTTATACCCACACAGTTGATACAGGGAGACCTTCCTTGCAGTTGGAATTATCCTGAGAGGTACTGGATGCTGTTTGGGCTGGTACAGATGTGTCTCATGAGCATGGTGCACATGGGAGCTGCTCATCTGAAGTGCTGCAGCTGTGATCAAGGTGCTTACAGAACCCTGGCTCCTTGTTCTCCACTGGAAGGAGAACCAGTGGCACCACATCCCATCTCCTGTAGGCTTCACCTGGTGGTGTTGCATCCCTGGTACTCTGAGGGCCTGCAGTTTTCCAAGGAATAAGTGATTCTCCGGGCTCTGATCCATCCTGGCAGGCTGTGTGTGCTCACCTTGGGCTGGAGACCTCTGACAAGGGAAAAGCTCTGCTCCCAAAAGGCTCTGAAGGGAGATTTGGAGCAAATCTGGTTCATCCCTCTTTCGTCTGGGGCACTGCAGGGGATGTGAAACCAGGAGTAAGTGCAAGGGACAGGAATGTGTGTGCCAGGGAGCTCCCTGCAGCTTCCACAGGTGTGGCCAAAGACTTCTGTCTCTTCCAGAGGTGTGGCCAAGGACTGCAGAGGTCCTGGTTGCTGGAACTCCAGCTCTCCATGCTCTTCTGCACAGAGCCAACCTTGCTTATTCTTTCAGTCAGGCTGAGAAGCCCCTCTGCAAAGCCTGTGTGTTTTGTGGGGTGCTGTAACCTGGAGAGGGAAGGGATGAGAAGCTGCTATTTTTGGCTGAAGGACAGAAGTCATGGCTGGAGCTGTGCAGCCGGTGCTGGAACCCCCTGGGCTCCCACTCTGAGGGTGCAGGAGGAGTTTTCAGTTCCTTTTTGCTCTGAGCAAGGTAGGAGATGGGAGATGTCTGATTCCTCCCTGTGTGAGTGCTGTTTCCTGGGAGAGCTGAAGCTGGAAAAGCAGGGCAGCCCTTCACACCTCACCTGCTGGAAGCCCCGTGGCCTGAGGGACCAGAGGTGCTGTGCTGCCCAGCTGCTCACCCCTCGCCCTGCTGTGCTGATAGCCAGCTGTTTGGGGATAAAGGAGCTGTTTAAACAAAACAACAATAATAATAACACTGCAGGCAGGTTTGATTTATTGTGTAGGGACTCTGGCATTCAAATGAGCTCATGATAAATGGAAGTATTGGCTCATTAAATATTGCTTTGGAGTTTGCCCTCGGGAAGGCTATGGTAGCAGTGATTTGAGATGGTCCAAATTCTTCTTTGGATGGATTTTTTTTTTTTTAACCTTCCAAGGATTTCTGTGGGTTTAAAGCCACTTTCAGTTGTGATCTGTTAAAACAATTTCCAGAAAACTGTCACTGCCTGTCTTTGTCTCTTTATGACATATGAAAACCAGTTGGGTTTTTTTTTTTGTTGTTGTTTTTTTCCAACTGTTTAAAACCCATGCTTGGGTGAGACATTTGGAATATCTGCTCTTTGCTTTCTTTCCACTAGGAGTGTGGTGGGATGTCTAGAAGTTGTGAATTGCGAAGGCAAGCCGGCTTAATTTAAAAGTACAGCAGTTAGAAAAACAAGGAGCCTTGCTGCCACTTCTTGCCTGGCATGTGAAGCAATTGAATTCTGAAGGAAAGCATTAATAAACCTGGATAAATCCCATCTCTGTCTCTGGTCCCATAGTACAGGGCATTGTTCCTGTCCCAGCTGTCCAGCCTCTGTCCCCCAAGGTGTCAACACCATCCAGCACCCAGCAAACTCCAGTATTAAACTCCCAATGAAAAAGGCAAAACAGGAGAGGGGTGAGGCTGTCCCACTTGTACTCTCTGGAAGTCGATATGGATGGCTGCCTCTTCTTCTCTATCCCAAGGATTTAACTCCTGGTTTCCCTGGATCCTAAATGTTTGCAGCCATAGGGTAAGATGCACCTATAGAGAACACAGACAAGCAGAGAAAATGAAACAAGGCAGGAAGTGAAACGAGAATCTCACTGTGGTGTGGCATTAAACCTTGGATTTGCATTAGGCTGAGTGGAGAGTCAGGAACCTGCATCCAGAGATTAAAAACAGCACGGAGCACGCTGAAAAGTTGGCTCACAATGCCACTTGCTGCATCCTAATCTCCTGGTTCCTTTCTTGCCTTGCTAATAATAAGTAAGACTAATTTAATTTTCACAACATCCCAAATCTGTGGCTCTATGATTCAGAGACTTAATAAGATTCTCTAGCCGAGCCAAGAAAAGCTTAGTGGTTTTGAGCTTACTTTCTGTTGGGTTTCAGTTTCAGGACATTTGTGCAGTGTTGTTGTTTGTTTTTTTTTTTTAAAAACAAAACAAACTTGTATTCCATCAGGATTACTAGTGTCTCTCTTTAAATTATTGTATGTGTAAATTGGTTGTGCTGGAGCTGGGTAAACTATCGAGCAAAAAAGGCAAATTTTGGCAAAATGAAAAGGAGTTGTTTTGATTTGCCACACTTTTTTTTTTTTTTTTCCTAGCTAGAAAAGAAACAAACTTATTTTGTTTCAGCCTTTTCTGAAAAAAAGGCTTTGAGATTTTCCTCTTTGAAGCAACTTTTCATTGGAATGATCTTTGGAGCTGACTTTTGTTAAAGGGGCTGAAAAGTCAAAGTGAAATATTTGTTTCGGTCGACCCCAAATGAATTTTTTTTTCTTTTGAAACTTTTTTCAGGGTTGCCAGTGAACCGAAAAATCAGTTATTCACCCAGCTTTATATCCCATATCCTGACAGAAACTTCAGAGCCCCACCGTGACTGTTTATGTGGTGCAGCTGCCCCTAAGCCCTCCGTTTATATGTTGGTAAATTATTCTGCTGCTCGGGGTGGTGTGAGACACTCAACCAGGAGTGAGTGCCTGCGTTTTCTCCTTTGGGTTAACAAGGAGGCAGCATTTTACAAAGTGTTTTTAACTCTTCTTCTCCATGGCAGGTGTTGCCTTCACTGGCCCAGGTACACTTGCAGGACCTGTTTCATGCTACGGGCTGTGTGAGGAGCAGGTGTTAGGAGCTGGCTTTAAAGCAGCAGAGTTGAGCTCGGCTTTGGGGGTAGCTGTGCTTCAAAAAGAGGAGTGCAGTAATCAAGAAAAGAAAGTCCCTAATTTCAGGGTTAACCACAGTCAAACCCCACATTTAAAATGTGCTTTTCTTATGGTTACTCTGGGTGATAAATTATATATTACATGAAGCTATTGGGTTGTTTAACTCTTTTTGTCAGAGCACATTCTCTCTGTAGAGAATTATCTGCAGATGGCACAGGGTGTTCTGGAACAACAGAGCCAAATTTGCCTGTTTCACTGAAAAAAGTGTAAAAAAGTTTAGGTCAGTTGCTTTAGAAGAGACACCATAACAAGAAATGGTTGGGCCCTGCTCGCATGGTACGGATTGCAAGTCTGCTGGAGAGAAAGGAGATGGGCCAAATGGGTTTGTTCCTGATGTTTATCTTAAATCTTAATTTAGGCTTAAATCTTGATGCTTTTCCCTTGAAGCATTGAAGCATTTAGAGCAGCATAAGAAAACAGCCTCGGTGTGTGTGTTCCTGAGGCTGCAGTTTTCCCTTGGTGCCACTGTCCCAGGGAGCCCTTCCCAGCCAGCTGGGCACATTCTGGCACCCAGAGCTGGTGCCAAAGCTGGTTTGGCCTGGGCAGGGGTGCTGGCCAGGCTGGAGCCACCGTGTCTGCTCTGAGCCTGGCAAACACCAGCCAGGCTAGGATGTCCTGGAGTGGACTACTCTTTATTTTAAAATTACATCTTTTTCATCCTCAACTTTGGAGGGCACTTACCCTGCCCCAGGTCCAGGCTTGAGATGAAGTTCATTGGAGCCATGTGGATTTGATGTCCCCCAGGAGTAGCCCATGGTCTGTGAGAAGGTTGATTTTCCTCCCATCCCTTCTAAGGGATGCTTCTGTTTGGCAAATCCCCAGCCCTTGGAGCTCTTGTCCTGCCCCAGTCTCATTCACCTCATCCCCTGCTCCTCTTGGGGACCTGCCTGGGAGCAGCTGCGTGGTGGCTGAGCTGGGAGGAAGGTCATATCAGGAGTACAGGGCAAGGGAGGGGAGGCAGGAATAGGAGTTGCTGGCAGGAGGGAGCAATCTGGGACTTGCCACAAATCCACTCATCCCCAGGGCCATATCGAAGAGTCATCCCTCCTGCCCAGCACGTTCCTCTCCCTCTTTCCCCGCCTCCTTTGTCTGAGATGACACAGTCCTGAGGTTGTCCTTGCTTTTGTGTGTGGGACTCCAGACTGGTTGAACCAATTCTTAGTGGATGATTCACTGGGCACGTTTTGGCTCTTGCTTTGCTCCTGCAGTGTCTGGTTTTGGGGCTGTGCTGTGGCTGCTGTTCTGCATCGCTGCCATCCCCAGAGCCCCTGTGACACACCAAGGGTGTACAAATCATTGTTGTCCTCCTCTCTGCAAGTAATTCTGGGCGTGCTGATGATCTCTAACCCACCAAGTTGAGGCTTTTTATAACCCATATTAAGTGGCAGAGGGGATGAGGTGATTAAATTTTTCTTTTTTTTTTTTGTTGCATCAGAGTTCTTCACTTGGGCTGGACAAATGAAACCATCTAGAGTTCAGTTTGTAGTAAGTAATGAGTCATGGGACTGGTAACGCCACACTGTGTTTGGGGAGTCACCTGTAGCACAAGAGGGATGGAGGGGGTGTTTTGAACTCTGCTTAGAAATTCTGCTCTGTTTGTTGCTGTGTGTCTTTGGGGTGTCATCCAGACAGGTGGCCTTGCTACCACCATCATGCCTGCCAGAGCTGCATCTTGAGAGGGCAAAAAGAGCAAACTGCAAGCTCAGCTCTTCCCTGCCCCCCTGCCCTACTGTTTCCCTGAATCCTTTTCCTTTCCAAGGTGGGAGCAGCCTGGCTCCCAGAGCAGCACAGTCCAGTTCTCCCTTCCCAGCTGCGAGTCTGAGTGCCCTGAGGCTCCTCAGCTCCAAGGAATGTGATGGTGACAGCACAGGCAGCTCGGGCTGTGCCCGTGGTGTCCCTGTGTCACAGCGCCCAAGGGCTGGAGACAGAGCAGCTGCTGTGTGCAGAGACCACGTGGATCCACAGGTAACCCTGAAAGGTTTTTCCTATCCTGAAGCTGAGCTGCTTCTCTCCTGACCCCCAAGCCTTTCCTTGGATGAAAGCTCCACAGCTGGGATCAAGTTTTGCTGCTGGAGCTGGATTGCCTCTGGGGTGCACTGAGCAGCCCCTGTGTGGTTTTTGAGCATCATTGCTGCTTCCAATTGTACGTATTTCCTTCTGAGGAATATGATCTGGGTCCAGACCCTGCTCTCGCTTTCATCCAGTGAGAGCCAAAGTCTGGCAGCTCAGCTCACGAAACCCTCTTCAAACCCAGGTGTAGTCTAAAGCTGTGTCCCCACAGCCACCAAAGGGAGGTAGGATGCTCCCGTGCTTCAAAAATGGAGTTACATTCAGGACAGATGTTCTCTGAATTGAGAATAGGTGTTCCTCATGCCTGGAACTGGAGCATTACCTTGAGGCTAGAGAACACAGTGGCTGGTGTGACCCTCAGTCCCGTTCAGGGTGGCAGAAGCAGCTGCTTTGCACTTCTGGCTGGAGAAAGAGGAGCAGGAGCAGAGGGCTGGGCTTTGGCTGGAAATGGAGCCCTCCTTCTGTTCATGTCAGCTGCCAGGCCTCACATGAAAATGCTGCTACTAGACCAGTCAGGACTCAAAGCCCCCCTCAACCACAGCCCCTCTTTTTTCTCCCCCTCTCTAATAAATGCAGAGCTTGGCACAAGCACACAATCCATGTCATTCCTGGTCACACCAGGAAAGAGGCAAGTACTGAAGGCTGTAGGCCAAACTGTGAAGGAGAGAAAGCAAGGGCAAGAACAGGGTGAGGGGGAGGAAACCCAGTGAACAGAGGGAAAAGGAGAGGAAACAGGAGAGGAAATAATCCATGGAGAGCAGCAGGAGGTGGGGAAGGCAGGGCCATAAGAATGGAAGGAAATCCTTGCAGAAATGGCCTGTTTGGAAGCTGTTCCTTCTGTGCCTTCCCCTGGCAGATGCTGTAGATCTGGAGATGTTTGGAGAGGAAAGACTAGAAGGAACCCTCCCTGTTCCTGACCCCAGAGCACCTGGCACACCTGGAGTGCTGGAGGATGAGATGTGGAAGTCAGTAGGCGTGCCCAGCCCACTGCCACACACAGAACTCCTGTGGCTGCTGCACATGAGGCCTTATGGCTCCTTCCCCCTCCCTGGCCACCTTGTTCTTTGGAGGAGGAGGAAGGGTGGGAGGGAAAACCCATGATCTTGCTGGCCTGCTGCCAGTTGCTAAGGCAGTTTTTTCAAGAGGGAGGGGAGCTGTGGAAGGAGGGATCTGCCTGGAGAGGAGGCAGATGATGCACACAGGGACCAGGCAGAGAGAGGACCTGCAGCCACGAGTGATGGTGGCAAACAGGACCCAGGGCTGAGCAGGAGCAGTGGGCAAGGAGCCCAGTGGAGAGGGGTGAGGTGGAAAGGGGCAGGGCAGCCAGGAGAAGCAGCTCCATGCACAGCTCAGCCGTGGAGCCAACATCCCAGCACACCTGTCTCAGCTGATGGCTTTGCTGTGGCTCTCAGCACCTCCACGAAGCACTGCCTCCGGCAGGAGGGATTTAATTCTCCAGTGATTTTTCCCTGCTGTGTTTCCTCTGGTGAGTATGTGATGTGTGGTCCAGGGAAGCTGGCTGTGCTGTGTGAGCAGGGCTCACTTCTAATGCCGGTGCTGGAGGAACATGTGTCCCACGTGGATGTGCAGGTTGGAGGCAGGGAGCATTACCCCCTGGCTGAGGCCCCCAGCAGCGTAGTGCACAGGGGCGCTTTTGCATCCCCTCCTCGCCTCAGTGCCATGTTTGGGTCTTTCTGCCCACACAGCATATACTTGAGCAAGGGCTGTGAAAGCTGGTGGCTGCCTGGCCTCAGCTCACTGATATTCCAGTTACTCAGGCCCAGAGAAGTAACTTGGTTCTTGATAGCCATGGATCGCTGCCCTGACTCCTGGTGCCGAGCATCTGCAGAGCTGAATGCAGACCTGGGCCAGTGCTGCTGGAAACGAGCCGCTGCCAGTGCTGTGGTGCCTTCTCTGCCTGGAAACGCCACTCATGGGGCACGGTGCCACCACCCGACAGGGGAGGAACTGTCCTTCTGTCCCCAGGGTACCCCAGAGCTCTGTCACCTCGAGAAACAAGGTTAGTGCCTCACGCAGTGTTGGTGTGAGGTACCTCGGAGCTGAACCTCATCCAGCCTGTGCCGAACTCCAGCCTGCTTCCCCCTTCCTCCTGCTCCCTGCACGGCAGGCTCAGAGCAAGCACTGCCTGTGGACAATTGCCTGGAGCTGCCCTCTGGTCGGGGCAGACACTGGGTACCCCATCTTAGAAGCCCAGAGCAATGGTTTGCCCTCGCTGAGGTGGAAAGTTGGAGTGGGTGGGAAGCTGCACTCCCCAGGAGGGGGAAGAAGGGCTCTGTGCAGAGCCTGGATGTTCTGCGCTGGAGGCAGCTCTCACTGACAAGTCACAAGAGAGGAAATAAGCTCTTAAAAGGTAGGAGGCAACGAAACCGAGGCAGCTTCGGGAGTGCAAGAGCGGCATCTCCGCCGGCCCTGGCCCGGATCAGTGCCCCAGCCCCTGGCCCTGTCCGTACGGGGGCGGATCCCGCCGGGGCCGCGGAGCCGGGCTGGGAGCCGAGCCCCGGGAAGGCTTCGCGCCGTGGCCCCGGCTGCGCTTCACCCCTGCGAGAGCAGCACTTGCTGAACAGACAAAAATCCATTCCCGTTCTGCCACTTCTCCTTTCTTTGCGGTTCTCGTGTCCCCGCAGCCATTTGTCGCCGCAACACGAGCCAGCTCCCCGCAGCCGGGATGCTGCGTGCGGCGCGCCGGGACCGGGACAACTCGCTACTTTTCCCGCTGGCTCTCGGCTCTCTGGAAAGCCAAAATGGAGCAGCCGTGCTCCCGTGGGTGTGGGAGGCCGGGCGAGGCGTGCGCAGGGGTGACTCATGAGCTGAGCACCGCGGCCGGGCCAGCCCAGGGCGCTCCGGGCTGCGCAGGCACGGCCACAAATGGCTGGAGCCAAAGGCGGGGGCGAGATCTCCCTCCTGGCTGGCCCTGAAAGCAAACACCAGGCACCTGGAGGAGTGGGGAGGGGAGGAGGGCACTGATAAATGAAGCGGTGGATGAAGGTATCAGATGTTTCCTGCTGGGATTTAATGGCCTGAAGGACAGCGCATTCCGTGCATTGGAAGCGGGCAGGTCCCGCTCCCGGGGAAGCCGCTCACACCCCCGGGACCGGCTCAAAGCTGCAGCTCCCCGCTCAGCAGAGCTGAGCGTCCCTCGGCACACGAGGCCCAGGAAGGGCCACCACGGGCACAAAAGGCTCGCGGCAGGAACAGGCCTGGCACAAGGCGATGTTTCTCCTGTTCTGTCAGGCGCAGCGGGGTCAGAGCGCGCTGTCCCTCCCCCGCCCCTTGCCACCTCCCACCACTCCTCCTGCAGCCCTCATGGGGTCTTGCCTTCCCCTGACTGCCCTCTTTCGTGGAGGGAAAGAACAAAGCCAGAATTTATTTTAATTGTTTATTGTATAATATAAAACTACAAAAGTAAGACTGCTCATTTCCATGTACATTTGTCCAATTGTTTTTTTGATTACAGCCCATACCTACATGTGAATACAGTAATCTGGTTTCAGATGTCTGTAATATTGCATAGAAAAGGCACAGCTCTAAGGTCTGTGGGAGGGGAAGGGGAAATATAGCCTTTTTTCTTTTTTTTTTCCATTTTTTTTTCCTTTTTTTTTTCTTTTTTTTTTTTTTTCTTTTTGACAATAACAAGCCCTGTTCAAACAACCATGCACTGAACATGTCACACTATTTACACCTTTTCCAGAATCTTGGCCTTTGCAGGCACTAGTATGGAATACACTCAGAACTAGACAGGAGTTGAGGCTGGGAATTCATCTGCAATTTGTGTCTTTAAAGAGGTTCCAGAACTTGCATTAGGCTTATTTTTCAGAAAAAGTAAAAAGTGCTTAAAAAAGAACTAATTTATTTTAAAATGTTCAGTCTCATTAATTAATAGAATATTGAAAGCAACTTGCACAGAAGCAGGATACTGAAGCCTGGTTGTAGGGTGAAAAAAAACAAAACCAAACCAAAAGAAACCCTGTAACAAGAACAAAAAGTTCAAAACATGCCAGAATGAATTAAACCATTTGTCAGACAGGACTCATTGCGATTTACTCAATTTAACGGTAATGAAGTGTAAACTTTGGATTTAAAACTATCAGTTTTAAACAACCCAGGCTCTTACCACGCGGCGTTGAGGAAAAACCGAATTACCTTTCCCAAGGTCCGAGTTTCTCCTGCCAGTGGTTGCTCCAGGCGCTGTTTCCCGGCGTCGCTCCAGCCATGCCCGCACAGCGCTGCCAAGCCGCTCTCTCCAAGAGGGAAGCTCCCCTTCCTTTGCTCGCAGGGCCGTGGGTCCCGCCGGGCTCCGGAGGGACGGTTGGAGCCCCAGGCCCGGCTGCTCGGACAGAGCCGGGGTTTGGGCTGTACGGGGCCGGCACGTCCTGCCCGGCCCCACCTCCGGGCAAGGACGCGGCTCTGGCACAGCTCCTGGGGCCGGAGGGAACATCCTGCCCCCTTCTCTGGGCGTCCAGCCCCAGGAACTTCTGCTGAGCCTTCTATGCGTGTTTAAAAAATAAGGAAAAAATAATCTTTTCTAAACCTTTCCCAGGCCAGCACGATGGAGATGATTGCATTTGCTCCTGCCTTCAGTGGCAGATTCCAGTATCGTGCCAAGGGAGGCCCCTCTCAAGAAACCAGTGGGGGGTAGGAGCCTGATTAGGAATTTTGAACATAATTTTGAACATAAACCTGTCCCTCCTCCATACCTTTTTTGCATATTTCAAACAACCAGACCCATATTAGAAAAAGAGTGTAGGGGAAAAAAAATCCTGTGATCCATGCATATCCTGACTGGAACGCGATTCATTCTTCTGAATCTGGCTCCCATACCCTTTTTCATAGAGATTTACATTCCTACAAGAGGATACATTCCTACCATACATTCTGTACATGTTACAATCCAGATGTTGTTAGCTTCACAATAAAATAAATATATTTACAGAAGAAAAAAAAAAAAGGAATAAATAATTTAAGAAAAAAAAAATCACTTCAAATCCAAAGCTCTCTTATTCTGCTCCCATCTTGTCACTTCATTGCACGTTAATGTCAATCTCCATCCCTGGTGTAGGTCTCAGAGAAATTCCACGTGTGGCTGCTGTTGGGACCACAGCACAGGCCCAGCTAGAGACAGTCAGTGACGGTGCAGGGGCAAAGCCACAGCTCAGCCCTTCCAACGCAGGCCTGCACCAGCCTTCCCAACCTTCTGCTGAGTCCCACAAATCAAGTAGGATTTTGTCCTACGGGATTCCTGTGGGGATTCTGTCAGAGGACATGTGCTTCAGCACCAAGGAGCCACAGACACTGCCCAAGTGGCAAAGTGGATTTAGAGCTCGGCTCCTGCTCTCTGGGTACAAAAACTTTAACTCCCCTTAACAGCACAGGTCTCTGAAAAGGGCACTGACGGGAGCTTTTGCCTAGCAGGTGGTATTTTTGCAGGTGTAAATACTTAAGTAATCTCAAAAATCAGATGGCTCCAGCGTCCTGCAAATCAGTTTTTAACCATGGTAAGGCAAGTGCCTACAAAGTAGCCTGGGGCTGTTCCAGGTTTGTGCAGGACTGTGTTCCCAGGCACTCGAGGTGCAGGGACAGAAAGGCTGTGGGCTTTCCTGAAAGGGCTGAGCATGGCTGTGGAACAATGGCTGGGTGGGAGCTGGAGCTGTCCCCCTCCTCCCCACCCTCCCTTCCCCTGGTCCCTAAAGCTACACTTGGTCAATGGTTCTCCATTTGAAGCAGTAACTTCCTGTCTCTTTACTCCGTGTAATGACTGCAAATCCATCAGCACCCCAGTGCTTCATGGAGTTCAGCTTGGGAAAAAGCAGAAAGCAAACCCACCCCCCTGGGCCAGTGCCTCCCCCTCCCCCAGCCCTGTCTCTCCCTGGCAGATGAACTGGGAGCCAGAAGCGCCTTTCGCAGCTGTACATGATGCATTTTGTTTCCATTAGGAGTTCCTTCATTGCAAAAATGTATTTGCTCTCATCCTGTGTCTGTGTGCATATCTATGTTACATCTATCTATACACTAATAAATATATATGGCCTGTTTTAAAGTGCCAATTTATAAAAAGCCGCCTCAAAAGGCAGGCAAGACCCAATTTCATCCATGACAAGAAGGGAGCAGAATTGACTGAATATTGCCAAATAACGTAAAACATAATTTAAAATGTCTTAAATAAATATAAAAGTTATTCCTAAAGAAGCCATAGGCATGTCAACAATATAGGTTGTAACCGGCACTCAACAACTAAAGTACCATTGGAAAACTAAAATGCCATAGCAACTTCAGCAATAGGCATGATACATTGCAAACATTTTTTTCTTTTTAAATTAAATGTACACCACAACAAACTTAGGGAAAAAAAAAAGCTATTGGTGCAGTAAGAAGACTTCTCAGGTGTTACGGGGGAGGGGACCATGCATAGAAAGCTGTGTCTGTATACTCCTTGTAAAACGGGTCTATAAAGTGTAAAGCAGGTAACACAGTTGATACAAGAACCCAACTCTATACGAGATGCCAAGTGATGTCACGCAACTGGCTCCAGTTTCAACAGCAATGGATATTAAAGCAAGTCCATCCAGTGCAGGTACGAGATGAGCTTCACTGCAGTAATACTGAAGCTGCCTTTTTCAGCACTTAGCACAGTGAGGTGGGAGGGGGAGGAGAAATGCTCCAAGAAAGGGCGAGCAGATGCTCCCAGCCCCGCTCTCTGCCGCCAGTCAGGGTGAGCCGCAGGAGGCTGGCTCTGTGGGCTCCGGGCACGCCGCTCCCCGCACCATTCCCAGGAGCTCCGGGTCAGGAGGTGCCGATCTCTGCCGGGTTAAGGCTCCAGGCAGGCGGGACGGGGGCCTGGGGACAGCCCGGCCCCAGGCAGCGCTCAGGACCTCCGGGCGTGAAGTTCCACAACTGTTTCCTGCCAACTGCTTCACATACGTGTTGGAAAAGGACATGGCTCTAAGTTTCAGGAATCACAGTAGTGCGCAGTGGGTACAGCAGGGAGCAAACACTTGTGAAACTCCGACAGAAGCAGCTCCCAGCCCTTTCTTAAAGCACTTTTTTTTTGTTTTGTTTTGTTTGCATTCAGGGAAACCGACTGCAGGCTTATTTGATCCAATTTTCTCTTTGCACCATACACATATAAAACATTACAACTCTGTATAAAAGTACAAGTGGTTCTTGTACATCTGAATTATGCAGGAACTATGTGAGCAAATCCTATCAAAATAGCTATTTTTTGTGTGTATAAACAGCATTTGTTTTTAGAAAAAACAATACCATAAACTGCAGAATCTGTACAAAAATATAAAATAAATTTGGGCAGCAGTTTCTAAACAGCCATGTAAATGCAACACTTAAAGAGGAGCAGGTTAATGCCTCCAAAAGGCTGAATTGCTAAAGTCAACCTATACAGGGCTAAAATGGTATTGAGATTATCTAAATAATAAAATTTTTTACCTCTTGCAATAAAACTTATAGAAAAAATAGACAAGTATGCACATGCAATTTACAGCTTTCCCCAACATAATCCTTGTGCTTAGCTTTTACCTTTTTTTAAAACTTTTTTCTTTTTTTTTTTTTTTTTTTTTTTGTAATAACATAACATTGTCTACAATACATATTCTTTCCTATACCAGGATATTCGGTCTTCCTTGAGGAACCACTTTAAAAAAAATACATTAGAAGTGGTCATACATGGATGAAGGCACTCCAACTCTGCTCAAAGCAAAAACTAGTGTGATCCTTTTCTTTTCAAAAAAGGCAAGCAAGGATGCATGCACAGTGCTGTGAATCGGGGCTGGAAGGGACTATGGAAATACTACCAAGTGTATATACTGGTACTTAAAATAAAAAAAAAAACAAACAAAACAAAAAAACAAACCCAACAAAAAAAGTTGCTATATTTCTAATATTTTTAAGACCCAACAAGCACCTCCATGATGTGATCCAGTTCTGTGAGATCCATTTTGAAAGGCTGATTTGGAGTTACTGGTTGACTGCTGTATGGAGCAAGAGTTTTTAGGAGCTCATCTGCCGAGACAGGAGCCATTTTTGAGGCAGCCCCTGTGGCAGACGTGCAGGGGTCAAAATCATACATGGACGTATCAATGTCAGCGAACAGAATGTCATCCAGGGTCAAGTCTGTGAGGAAACCTGTGGAAGCTGTTATCTCAAAGTTGCCAGGCAGGGGGTCCATGAGTTTGGATTCAGCCGTTCTGCTCTCCGGGAGGCCCTCGGGCTTGTGAATGTTGGACTCGCTGGGCTGGGCTTTAGAGTCGTCGGCTGCTGATTCCGCTGCTACTGCCTCTGTGGAGGTAGGTGCTGGACAAAGCTCCTCGATTTCGTCCAAGGCTGAGGAGAAGCTGTCCTTGACTGGTTGGAGAGCAGGAGGTGGTGGCTTCGTTGGACCATCGTGCTGGACAGCCGGGGAAGTGCAAAAAGTGTCGTCCTCGAGCAGAGAGGCCGGGGTGAGGCAGGACTCCAGGGGCATAGTGCTTACCAAGTCGGCGGGGAGCAGGGGCGGCGAGGCCAGGTGGCTGAACGCCGGCTGCGCCTCGCGGAAGTTGTCGCTGAGAGGGTCGGCAGGCTGCGAAGCGGCCACGAACATGGGCCTCAAGCTGCCTTCTTGTTTGAGTTCTTCCTGGATTCGCCTCAACATGTTGTTAATCAAAACTGTCTTTTGCAAGCTTGGCTCAGTTAATGGCCTGTGGTTATAAAGTTTCATAAGGGAAATGTTGAAGATAGTCTGACGCTGTAAGGTGTAAGACACCTTAGAGGGACCGTCAGTGGGAGACACCACTTTGCCTTCCAACCCATCTTCATGCTCGTCAAACTTCCGCTTTCCTCCTTTCCCCAACATATATCTGCAAGGGAAGAGAGGAGACTGATGAAGGCAGCAAAGCAGGTGCACATCTGTCCCCATCAACAACTCGGCCTTGGCCCACAGCAGCATGACAAGCAAGCAGCAGCCACTCTAATGCAGGGCTCTGGCCCATCCATGTTTAGGCATGGCTGTGCTGGTAAATTCCAAGCAGGAATTCAGACAGCATCTATGATGCTCAAGATCTGGCATGCTTGGCAGCAAATTTCCTCTTCCTTACACTAAGCAAATATCTGTCCATAGGAGCACAAGCCACAGGCACTGTACTGAATGTTTCCTCACATTCCCTGACTGAGGCAGTGCTATACCTGGGAATACAAATGTAAAGAACTAAGGTTCTCACAATGAATTTCCTCTTTTTATTCAAAAGTGTGTTCACGGGGGAAGGGAAGCGCGGCTCGGGCAATTGTGTGTTGAGAGGAACTTCCCCGGTGAGGTTGGGAGATCCAGCCCTTTGGTACACCAGGACATACACATGCGGGTTTATTTAGCCGATCGCCTAAGGACTAAACTACCAGAGCAGGAAATGAAGTTATTATACTCAGAATTAGATAAATTACAGATGGAGAAGATCTGTCAAGTCTTTTAGTCTAATCCCCAAGACCACTCTCTGCACTACACTCTGCTGCTGGTCAGAGGGCATTTGAAAATTTTGAAGGAAACAAAGAAGATTTTACCAAACTTGCCCGAAATTATAAAAAATTTCTGAGCTAAGATTAAGTAGGGCAGTTCAGTCCCCAGTGCCATCTCTTCCAGGATGTTTCAGAGCACCTGGAAAAGCTCTTCTACACAGCACAGCTCCAACCTAATTTTATCACCATCATTTTTGTGACACAAAGATCCCCCCAAACGCAGAGGAATGAAGGAGTAGCTGTGCCGACAGTAGCACAACCTAACGTTATGATCTCTCAATTTCCCAGGTAGAATGGTGAGGTGCTGGAGCTCTAACCCACTCACTCTTTTAATATGATTACAAGCAGATCCCTGTTCATTCCTGTATCCCCCAGTTTAACAAATTCTTCTGGCATGAAGAATTCTGCCTTGTTTAAAGGGAAAAGGAAAAAAAAAAAAAAAGAAAGTGGAAGAGGCTTTCTAGCCACAGGTATCCAGAAAGAAGTTGCAACAGCCATATAGATTTTTAACCCAGACCTGACCCTTCTCATATTATGCAGCTATCATCTGGGAGACAAAATCTGTCTTCCTTATTTGAGTACAACTCCCAATCCTCCCAGTGGGATTAGTGCCTGCCAAACAACTGTATTAGGCAAGTCTAACACAGTTTGATGGTTGCACACCAGTTCAGCAGAGAAACAGTGTAGATAAACATCACCAAAAATGACTGACAAACATTTAAGAGAGAAGAGACCCTTGGGAAGCAGAAGAGAGGGCAAAAGAAGTCAGGGTTTCAGTGCTACAAGAGCTTCAGAAAGTATTTGCTGGGTGGCAAATCCAAAACCGGATCGGGTGAAGTGAGCCTCTTCTGGTTAAAAATAAATCCCAAATCCAGATAATTTTCTAGCATATTATGCAATTAAAAAAAAGAAAGGCAGAGGGAGGGAGCAGGCTGAGCAGAGCTGAGGAACAGGTAGGCTGCCATCCAAGCTCCTTGGCCAGCTACCAGCAATTCCTGCGCTTGGAATCTCGGGTGAACAAAACCTCTGAAATTTAGTACTGCCGAAGTCTGGTTTTTCTCTGCTCCCTAGTGTCACTTCCACGGACTACTCGAGCTGTGCACATGGGCTTGGGGTGCTAGCAGGCGGCTTTGCTATTCCAGTGTTCACAGCAGACACAATTCCTTCCCCTTCAGACAGATAAGAGCAAGAAAGGGAGGACTGGGCTAGCAAGAATTAAAAACCCTGCCCAATTCCAGCACATTTTTAAAGCAGCAAGGGGTTAGGAAGGAGAGTTAGCAGCTTTCCATCCCTTCCTGCTATCTCCTGCCCCTGAAAAAAGACAGACTCTGTCCTAAAGACATACCAGTGCTCCTTCCACAATGCTCTATTTAAAGAAGACATTTTTAAATGGCTTGGGGACTAGAAGAGTTTGAAGTTTGTCAGCCTCTGCCAGGAATGTATAAAAACATTCACTGCACAAAGCAAACCTTTTCCCCCATGATAAAGAAAACAGCCCAGGCTCCGTTCCCTGTGCTCAGTTATTCATCATTGCCAGGTGACGCTGCCAAGCATTTCCAACAAACCCAACCGAGCCCATTTCCACACAAGACTGAGGTGCTGGTAGCAAACACATTTTTAAAGCTGATCAGTAAGAACTATGGGATCATCACTTAGTAAATACTACGATAACCTCACTACGTCATTTTCCAGGAAGCTCAGAGATTATTCAACATTTCCTGTATGTGTGACTGTCAAGCTTTTGCATCTCACTCGATCTTCACCAAGCTTGATTCAGAGCCTGCCCTTTCAAAAGATAAAATAGATCAGGCAACTCCCAGTCTCACCTACTAGCTTTTCAACACAGCTTTCAGTTTCCTTTTTCCCCACTAATACTCTCTGAAGAGAGTTTAACCCCTAAAGCACCAAAGCAGGATATCAGCCTAAGTATGGGGCTTTTATTCCACCAAGGAGAGGGCTCAAATAAGCACTGCTAGATTCTCAGCTTTGTAAAGTTTTATTTTATCCCCTTCTCCTCTGGCGTGCCAATGGGAATTGTAAAGAATGTTTTCCTCCAGTTTCCATAAATCACTTAATTCATGCCCAGCAAAGCAAGGAGGTGATATCTTTTTAGACCAACTGATAGAGTTGGTAAAACCAGACATGCTTGGGGTCTTGCAAGTCTTTCTCTGGTTCTTCTTAAAGGAATTTTAATAGTTTCTGACCATTGAAGCTTTAGACAATGTTGACTGTTTGTTCTTTACAGTTCAAGCATCTCTTCCCTCCTTCAACCAACCCATTTCATACCTGCATTAAAGGGATCAGTGTTGTACATCTTAAGATACTGAATAACATTTTTTTAAATAAAAGGACAGTGTACAATACCAGCATTTGATCTGAATCAGTTCTGTTCATCTCAAAAACTTTGCTCCTAGCCTTCCCAGCCAAACCTCCTGCTGGGAAAAAAAAAAACTTAAAAGATCAGCTTGACCAAAGATCAGTACAAAATGACACAAACCTGCATTACCCCAGGTGTCAAAAGAGAGTTGTCCAACCAAGTCATGCAGCTGTGACAGCAGCAGCCAAGACAACACCAAATGCCAAACTGCATAGGCAGAGATAAAGGGTAACATTAATGGAACATCTTTCATGCATCTATTTTGGCTGAACAGCAATCTCAGTCAGATGTATTTCTGCTGCATTTTCACCTGTTTGTTAAACATATCTTTGAAGACAGGTGTTAAGAATTGATCTGGATGTCACTTTGTTGTTGTTGTAATAGAGGGTGTTGCAGGGTTTTGGTCTGCAAGTGGGGTTTCAATGTTTCTTAGGTATGTGGAACCAGAAAGATGAAGAAAGACAATGGAAAAGCTGCATCTTTCTGGGGATTGGGGTGGGAGTTACGTGGAGATCTTCCCCAATATTATCTACCAGTTTGCTTCAGCTCTAGAAGACCCAGACCCAAAAGCTAAACCATTGTTGCTGAGAAAGATTCTACTTGCTTTTTTGCCCGTTTAGGGTGATTGATGCGCCTCAGTGCCAGAGAAACCCTAGCATTGTTTGGGAGTTGTCTTTTCTTAATTGAAAAACAAAAGCAGTATATTTTTTTTCTCATTCGCGTGTCATTTGGCTTCCTTTTATTGGCTCTGCATGCTTTTCAGACAGAACTGGAAAAAAATGCAGTTGGGGCTCAGTAGAAGAGATAATCAGCCTGGAGCGGACAGTTCTCTGGAGTGAACCCTCATCGATTAAACACAAAAGAGCTTGTGCAATGCCTGTGTCTCTGAGCCCACTTAGTGATGAATCCTTTGCTCTCTGGAGGACAGAGGTACGTGTAAATTTGTGAGAGGAGCACTGTGTTTATTGATTGTGCTTTGGACACTTCAACACCACTGGACTATTTCTGCAGTCTTTAATATTCGGCACTTTGGTACAGAAAAGCACCAGATGTGTAAAAAAGAAAAAGTGATTTTGCTGACCCAATAATAAAAATAATCTTTAATTTTAATTCCCAAAGACTTCTAACAATTGATCTTAAAATACCTCTCAACACTGAGGGCTCATCTTGGAAATCAGTTCTACAATCCACTAGGCCCTCCCTGCTCATCGACAGACAGGAAGGAAAAAAAAGAAGGAGGAACTGAACCCCAAGAGGAACAGCAGAAACTGAATGTTTTTAATGTCACATTTCTACTCACAGATTTATGCCACCCCCTCACTCTGTCTTGAGGATGAACAGCTTATAAGAGTTGAGGTTACTTTTAGAACAAACACCATGTTGCTCAAAAAGGTAAAAGAATCAAACCCGAGTCTGCAGGCAACCATTCCTCTCCAGGCAGCCAAACACTGAAACACAGGTGTGAACCACAGGGGCTTGTGCAAGGAGTTTAAAGCAGGACCAGGTACTTTCTGAAATCTTAGGTAATTAAAACCATAGGGGGGTAAAAAAGGAGAGAGAAAGAAAAAGGCAACTTGCGGGAATTAAAATGCTACTTCACACATGCGCATGAAAAAACCCAACAAAACCCCACAACACAAAAGCTCCCCATAAGAGAGCTTAGTGCAATGAGAGTACTGAATTTGTACTCTTCATTCCCCTAAGTTTCACAAACCTCAGATGTTAGTAACCCTCACCAGGTTTTCTCGGAAAACCTATCCAGTGAATTGTAGAAGTGCTTTCTGTGTCACTTTTGGCACATGACGTATAATTTTCCTCTCCTCCATCCTTTACTCCTCATCCTTGAGGGTTCCATTGGTTATATCCTGGCCCAATGGTAGTCAATGGGTGTTTTGTTACTGACTTCAGCAAAATCACAATTTGGCACAGATAGCTGCAGGACCAAAATAAAAAGGCCTTTTTATGCCAACTGGGTTCTACTGGCAAGACAAGGGCCAGATCCTCTGAACTAACAGAGGCAGGCTGAGCTGCTGTGAGGTATTTCAGTGCTGCTGGACCCAGCCTGAGGGACCACCTGAACTTGTAACCCATCTCCACAACTTCTAAGTATCTGTCCCCTAGAGCTAGGGAGGCAAACTAATAAACCTCTCTCTCCCTGTTCCTGTTTCCACACCCCCAAGGGCACAGCAGAGAGAGAGTGGACACATCTGTAGAAGACCCCTTGGGGCAGGACCATGTGCTCACCCACTACAGAATGATGCTCCTTGACCTGCAGGATCCTGGCAAAGCACAGCAAACCTGCCCCAGCAGGTGGAAGTGCAAACATCTGAGAGCGCTGGCACCCTACTCCCATTCAAAGTTACAAAGGAAAAGCAGAGGGGAGGGCCAGTATAAATCTGGCAGCTTCTCCCAGCCTCACTCAAAAGAAGGAGGAAAGCTGAACAGCCCAGGTGCCGAGGTTTAACTCCAGGGCTGGAGCGAATAACCAACATGGACTTTCAGAGGCAACAGCCGGAGCTCGTTGGAAATCGCCCCTCCTTGGGGATTTCATCTGCTGACACTGGAGTGTTTAAAGCCTGGCACGGCAGCATCCCCGGGAGCTGGGACAGCCTGTTCCATGCAGAGCTGCACGGCCACGCTCGCTGTGCTGCAGCTGGCCTGCAGGGTGTAAACCGACCAGTCAGGACGGGAGTGGGGGGGAGTGTTCTTTTTTTTTTTTTTTTTCTTTTTCTTTTTTTTTCACAAGGCTGCTTTCTCAGGATCTGATGCACTTTCTACATGTTGGAGTGCACTGCATACATGTTGCCTGGATAAAGAGGACTCCTGACAACACTGCTTGGTAAGAATTGTGTCTCATGTCACATGTGAGTTAAGACAAATCCCACAACCCTCGAAGAGTGGTAGAGGGAATGGAGCTGTGCAGGGGTTTTTGTCCTCTCCAGAGCCAGTGCTCAGATATTCTGTATTTAGAAGGTTTGTTTTCCCTGACACATTTTACATTAATTCTGGCTGCCCTTTTTAATTTTTTTAGCTGAGTGAGGTTTAATAAGCACTTACAAAACTCTTCTTTAGAGTATATAAAAAAATTGGCCTCCTGGGCAGCTCTCTGCTTCCAGAGAGTACAGGGGATTGTTTTTATGTTTGCAAGTCTTCACTGCAAGGCTGTCAGTGCCAGAAGTAACTGTAAGTGGCAGGTATTTCTCACACGTATTTTACAGGGACCTAACTCTTCCCATCTCCTGTGGTGGATGGGTAAACCTCAGCTCTTCCAGAAGAAACAGAGAAGCAAGAAAAGCTCCTCAGCATCCCACTCCTGCATTTAGCAAGAAAGGCAGCTTCTCTCTCTCTACAGAAACACACCCTTAGCCCCCTGCTTTAAGCAAGTTACACAGAGTGAAAACTGAGTGAAGAGCAAGCTGAGTTACAGGGGTCTTTTCTCCTCTCCAGTTAAAATCAAAATAAAAAGGAAAACAATAGTGGGTGACTGTTAGAGGCTAATCTAAGTAGAACTTAGCTAGGGACTGTGAAAGGAAACCTCTGGCAAACAGGAGACAACAGAGGAAGTTCAGACTCTCATTTGAGAAGCATCTGAGGTCCTGCAGGTCTCACGGGGTTTGCCTTTGATACTCAGAGCCTGGAGTCCCCAGGTCCCCAAAGGAGTGTCCATGTTAATCAGAAAGTAAGGTGAAGCCTTCCCTAGCAAATAAGCAATGCAATTATAAAGCCAGTCAATAGTGTAACGCCAGCCAACGTGTTCCAGCGATATTTTGAAACTGTAATCTGATCCTACTGTTTCCATCCTCGTGCCTTGCCTGCTCTCCCTTGTTGCATACTGTACTATTTGAGGCCCAGAGGGCAAAGCAAGCTCTTGATGTTTGTTCATGATCAGAAACTGCATTTGGAGCGAGAGCTCTGCGTGCACCACCCACACCACTTTCTTGAGAGTTTCTTAAACTTGCAGCCCGCCGAAGACTTGAAGAAGGATCTCTGCAAAATAACCAAAAACACAAACTCCACTTCTGCCTTCAGTTTGTAGCTCCTTTTCACCACGCTAAAAAAAGGCAAAGCCGCAGTCTAAGGCAATCTCTGACTCTGCAGTGTGTTAAGCCTTGCAGGAAACATATGCTTCTATTAAATTGGAAACAGTTTCTAATGCTGTCAGTTTGCTAAATGTAACATGTTCCCCTGGAAGAAGTGGAGCAGTTTTAATGTTTTTGACTAACTGCACACATCCAAACAGAGTACGTCTGATAAAACTAGAATGGGCTCCAATAAATATAGCTTAGAATAAATTACTGCCTCATTAAGTAATTGTTTGGAGAAAGGACAGCAGGTTTTCTAGATTATAGTCATGTTATTAAGGGTGTTTATAATATTAGGAATTCTATCAGGGTAGCAGAAGTTAATGCAAGTTTAAATCAGAGGAGCACTTGTGAGCTTGTTAAAGTATTAAAGACTGCCCTGGCAGAACCAGAAGGTGGACAAGACCACACAGGTTCTGAGCATGGAAAGTCAGCAAGGCACACTGCAAACCACTGCGAGGCTGAAGGCAAGAGCAAAAGCCCTGAGCAACTCTGGAAACTCCTTTTCAGTGCAAAGCAAGAGGGAGGATATATCTGGGTAACACACCAGGGCTGGAAAACATTTATTCAGTATTCACATAGAGAAAGACAGTTGTCTTTACTGGAAAAAAACAGAACAGGTTTGGATTGCCCAGCAGAACAATTTCTGTCTCAAAGACCTGAAAGCCAAAATGTCAATACTCACATGTTCTGCTTCAGACAGGACTTCCCATGTGCTTCCTTATAAAACAGTGCCCAGAAGATGCAAACAAGCCCCCAGCCTGCCCTTTTTTGGTCTCATCCTTAACTGGAAGCTTTAGGAATCACATAGCCTACAAATGCTAACCCTGCCACAGCCCTTCACAGGCCTGGTGCAGACATGGCCCTGCTGACCACCAACCACCTGCTTTGAACCAGATCAGGGTGGAAGAGTCCCCTCTTCTCTCTACCAGGAGATGCTTTGTTAGGTTACCTACAGAGGAGAGAGAGATTTTCCAATAGATGGCAAAGCTGCCCTCATCTCAGGCCACCTCTGTGCCAAATCTCCTTTACATTCTTTCCCAGGATGGCTGCAGGCACTCTCTACTCATAGCAGTGCCTGAGCCACTACCAGGAGCCTCCTCCCAGGGATTCAGCTTAGCTGGGCTCTGTGCTTCAAAGAGCCACCAATAGCTGAGGCTATTTTGAAATTTGGGTATTCATGTGGCAGTGTTAAGGAAGCAGCCATGCCTGCCAAGTGTGAATAGAGTTCTATCGTGCAGTGAACACATGGGCTTAGTGCTCTGCTGAAGGACCAGGAGCTGCTTTACACACCTAGGCATCAGCAGCAGGAAATCAGAGCTGCAGTAAAGCAAATCAGGCACAGCACTGGGCCAGATCTTCTGACTTTACTACATGATTGGCTGATTATTCAGCAGACTCTGCTTGTTGTCACCCAAAAAATATGCGAGGGCTTCTACACACAAGCCTCCCTGGCATCAGCCAAGAAGCTCTTCCTGCTCCACAGCACTGTTTCTTCCCACAAGTGCAGCACTCCGGCCCTCCTTGCATGCAAGCAGGAGGTGCCAGTCCCACAGGCAGGACCATGACACCATGAATTCCTGTGTCAGTGGGCAAGGAGCCATGCTGGAGCTGCACACAGCTCCATGCTGGGAGAACCAGAGCCATCTCCCAGAGAGGTGGAGCAGCAGCAATTAAGATGGCTGTGTATTGCTCCAGGGCCCAATTCAGCCAAGACTGCCTTCCATTCCTTCCCACTGCAGAGCCAGCAGGCACCAGCACAGTGCAAGTGCTGTCTAAAAAGAGACACCTCGCTTGTAAATGAAATTCAAAACAATCTGAAAGACCTAGAACAGCTACCAGAAAGTGACATAGGCTGGGAAACACACACACTCCCCTTTCACTGCTAAAATTACACGCCTGTAATGAAAAGATGCTACTGGTCAGGCTCTAAGGGAGAATGATGAAATAGCCAGCCCGGCTGTGCATCCCTCCTCCCCTGCACTGGCGCACAGAACAATGGATTACAGCAACGTTGTGTTGTATTGTACAAGACATCTCTACTGGCACGCACGTGTCACGGGCTGCCTGGTATTTTTAGTGTATGTAGGGACTGAGCACTGCAGACCCATCTCCACTGGACCTGTGCAATTCCTGCAAAGGTTAATGAGAATTGTGCCCACAAGAGACGACACCCCTTCGTGTATAATAAGGGGGAGAGTTTTTCTCACCTATGTATAATTACTTTGTTTGAATCCTATCATAGTGCCTTTTCCCCAAAGATACCTTGTTTTTCCCCCTTGGCATAGACCCTTAATAAACACATGGTGGGGGGGGGAAACTCCCAGACTACTGAAGGAACTGAATGGTTTGCCAAAAAGTAGGTTATTGCTCTGAAAACAGTGTTGAATAAATTATCACAGTCAAACTGAAAAGCAGCAAATGGCAGGAGGGAAGAAGAGGAGGAAGGAAAATAAAAAAACCCTCTGAAGAAATACATACTGCAAATGAACCATACAAATCCCAGCAATGACAAGTCATTTTAGTTTCTGCCCTACAGATTTTATTTGTTAACCAGTTTTGCACTACTGAGAGTTAGGAGAAAAGAAAGGTGTTTCCCTTGCATTTTTTAAAGTAGCTTAAACAGCACATGAGTTGATTTCAACATTTTTGCTTAAATGAAATGAACACAACCCTGCAAACAATATATTCTATGAAGAAGAACCCACTCATCCTGCAAGTTTCTCTTAAAGAGGTGAAAAAGTTGTTGGACATTTCTCCACCACCAGTGAAAACAAAACAAATAAAAAAAAGTAGTTAAAATTTGACACAAAAGATTGCTCAGATGGTATTAAATGATGTTGGACAAGATGATAACTGCTGGCCTTTCAGTCCAGTGCACTAATGCTCTTGCATTTGTTGAAATACAGCATATGTTTCCATGTCCTACAAAGGAGCCTTCTGAAAACTGATTAAAGGGAACTTGGGCCAGCCTTCAAGTATTCTCAACCTATAATAGCTGTGAGTTAGAGACAAAAGAGATTCCATTTTTTGTGGCACCTGCTTGATTTCACAATAAAAAGTTCTTTAAAATAGCCACCATGGGACCCACATCTCTTCTATGTGGAGTAATTGAAATATTTTCAGGTAAATAATTTAAGTTTAGATGGATACACCCTTTTAACAGCGTGTTTTGACACCGTATGTTTTAAGTCTGTATTTTGAAGCATGTTTAGGATAGGTTAATTAACATGGAACAAAGAAACTTAACCATGAACTAAGATTTTGGAAATTGGGAGCAAAACATAGAGAAGGAGAACAGCTCAGGAAACAGAATGTCCAAAACTTTATTTCATGTTCAGTCAGACACAACCCATTCACCTCACCCATGGTAGTATTATAGTGATTTTCCCCACAATTAAAGTCCTCAGCCTAGCACAGATATATCATGTGTGTCCCCTCGCCAGCAAGGGGAAGCAGAGCAAAGACAGGAAACTTGACACTGTGTGTCACACATAGAGAAAATATTCTCGTATTCATTCACAAGCTATTTGTGGAACACTTTAGTTGGGGAAAGAAAGTGGAAGGGTTGTTTAGAAGAGCCAATTTCACCAAGCAGATGGAACAGGAGGGGGTAAGGAGGAGCCAGGTCCCAGCAGGGTAACCCAAGCAGGTTATTGGACCCCCGGGACAGCCAGCATGGAAGTACCCTGGTCAAAATCCCTGCAACCACAGCACAGGCTGCTAAAGCCTAAGGCACTGCTCCGATACAGGGCCAGGAGCAGGCACGAGACCCCACCCGCAGCAAATCAGGCCATGCCAAAAGTGCTGAAATAGAGTGGCTTGTCTCACACAAGGCCCACAGAACAGTGAGAACGCAAAATGTAACCACCACTGTACAAAAAAAACACTGTGGTTTGCACACAAACGCTAGTCTCCTATCTTGATGAAATGTATATTTGAAAAATATGCAAATGATATGCATGCACGTGGACGTGTACCTACTAAAGGCTTTTTTCCAAGGGAGAAAGAGCACCTGTAAAAACACATGAAAAGTAAAGTTTGTGGAGGCACCGGAAGATGATGATGATGTATTTCTGAATTAGGACTTAAAACTTCATTTTGCAGCTACCTGAAGTTAAGACAAAGCTGCCTTTAGGCATCTCAAACTAGTCAGACCTGCTATAGCAGTTGCATAGTCTGCTTCAAATATGCCCTCCACACTCCTTTCAACCTCCACCCCAACATATATCCGCATAGTTTACCTCCAGTCATGGGTGGTTCTTGCTATAGCGTAGTTCACTCAAACTTATTGCCTGCCTGGCATGACAGGAGGATTTTTTAAGACTAGTGTTACAGGCTACTATAAGAAGCTGTATGAAAACAGACAATAATTGTCACATTTCCATTAAAGGTGAGTGTGGTTCAAAAACAGTACAAGAGTTTCTGGGGTGGGGTGGAAAATCTGAGATCAAGAAAACAGTTTTAATTGTTACATCTGAGGAAGTATTAGGGCAAGTTTATATCTTTCCACCAATTCAGGGCTCCTTGAAAAAGGGAACTTCTTTTTTCTGCTACTTCCATATACTGCCCAGTTTTCAAAATAACATTAAAAGTAAACAACTCATGTTTGAACTCTTCTCTCTGTATTCTACTATATTAAGAATTCAATTTTTATTCTAACTTCACTGGAAACAAACTGTCAGATGAAATCCAACACACCTTACTAGTATGAAGGCAAAGTAAACAGGTTTGACTCCTAATAATTACACAGACTGAGATTCATGTCATTCAATGCCACTTAAAACTCAATTCCAGAGTGATATTAAGGAGAAATTTGTCTTTAAAACCACTGGTACTCAAAACACTGCTCATATTATACATGTTGAGAACCTCAGATGCTCTGTGGCAACACCTCCGATATTATGCACCGAGCTGAGGAGGGTACCAAACCTGGCCCCTCATTTGAAGGAAAGTGGTCTGACCTTGCCTAATGCAGGGCTCTGAGCATGGTTTTAATTTCACTGCAGCAGCCTGAATCCAGTGTCACTCTGATATTGTGGTGGCTGCTGTCTCACCTGAGCTAGATGAGCCTCCACCTTCAAAGAAGGGACACATGAAAACCAAAACTTGCTCTCTGGTGACTTAACAGTTCCTTTGACCCTTTCAAGCCTTCCCACTCCTAGTCACAGCTTAAAGCCCTTCCTGAAGGCTGATGAGGCTGCACTCAACATCCCTGGAGACTGCCCCAACTCTCCCTTGGAAATGCCCCTCAAATCAGGCCTTCCCCACCCCAAAAATCCCCTTTGAGCTGGAGGAATGTCCCAGCCAGCACATCTTCACAGCTCCTCCTGGCCACTTGGCAATGATACCCAGCATCTGACATGCTCACCAGGAGCCATTGGTGAGGCAAACGTGGTGGCATGGCAGTTTCTACTCTGCACAGTGACACACAGTTTAATACTCACACAGCCAAGAGACAGGGCAGGGACCCTGCTGTGACACACACAACCCACTAAACCTCTGCTGTCTCCCAGCCACACATTTGCTTTGGACCTCAGTTTGGGCTTCACTTCAGCACACCCAAGAGCAACACTAACACAGCATTTACAAGCCTTGCCTTCCCCACTCGCATTGAGCAGCCAAGCATTGTTATCTTATTTTTGTTATAGTGTTTGCATTGGTAATGCTGAACAAACCTGAAGCCTCCACTACAGCAAACACAAAAATTGACTCTGTTTATAAAAGAATTAAAGAACTAACACATGTTGAGAGTCTCTCTCCGTTTACTGAAAACAGGCACCTCTTCATGACAGCAGTTTCTCTGACTGATGAAAGTTTAGAAATCAAAAGAAGTGGCAGCAAACAAACAATTATATACCCCTGAAGAAAATGAGAGCTGTGCTCAGATTGGTAAATTTCATCTACCACAAACCACTAATTAGCAAAAGATTCATCAAGACTAAAGATCTGTGCTTAGTGCCAACCTGCTCACATTGAAGCTGGACCTTGCTCTCTCCTCCTTTGAAACACTCCTGATCTTTGGACTTGGTAACTGAAAGCTGCTATTTCTGGCACTGATTCGTGTGCATGTTAAGGAACCACTGCAACTGGAGCTGTCTCCTTATGAGCCAGGTACACGACAGAGCTGAGTTAAAAGAAGGTGTCTCTCTTGCTACCTGGCCTTTATAAGAAGTAGATCACCAGAAGACTACTCACACTTTCAAAGTACTGCATTCTCCTTGTTTGACAGATTACACTTTAAGATGTTACATAAAAGCAAAAATAGTCACAAATACTTTGGATCACCTGTCTAGTGTTAACACTGCCAGAGATGAACTGTGCCAGGAGTGCTTTACATCAGTGTGAAAAAAGCCAGAGGTCCTAAAAAAAATGTTTTCTCAATGAAATATTTATTGAAAAAGAAAAGTAGCTTGTGTGAATGATGGCAAAATCCTTCAAACTAGATACTACATTAAATCTGCTGTACTTCATGGAAGCTAAAAAAAATTAATTTTGAATATGAAGTTTGATTGTTTCCTTCCTATTAGGACATTATCTCAAAGTCCTTGATGCCTCTCAGGCAGAGAATTTGAGCACTTCATATATTTATGTTATTATTTCACCTATGAAACTCTTTATTTCATCTTTCCCATTAAAAAGAGCAGGTGTATAAAGGAACACAATTAGAAATCTTAATAAATCAGCACCTACAGATGTATTTAATGCTCTTTAAGACTGTTTCATCTACAGACATGACCTGAAGGACCTATGGCTATCAAGTTTCTTTTTGTTTGTTTTCAATCAGCTTCAGAGAAAAAGAAATCAGCTTGACACAAAAATCAAAGCAGTATTTTAATATGCACAAAGTCTAGCTTCGTTCGTTTAGCAGTCCAATCCAGTTCCTGCAGAAAAGGAGTGGGTGGTTGCTGCTACCAACTTAAATGGAAGCAGGATCAGTCACGAGAGAAGGAATTATCTAGAGCTGCTACATTGGATGCTGCAATACTTGCCTGAACAATGGAAGTATTCCGAAGGACACGCTCTTGGATACCTGTCCAGCAGCACAAACTCCTAATCCTCCTCCTATCTCTACCACTACCACTGGTTCATTATGTTAAATCAGAGCCCAAAGACACCATCCTGTTATGTAAAAATGCATGCATTTTAACTTCAGCCAGAAAGGGCTACTTTAAATTTACCCAGCTAGATCAGTTGGCTAATTTCTATAGCAGTCATTTTAAAGAAAACAAAAATAATTTTTATAGCTTGCTTTACCATGTAAAAGCTTCCTGTGCCCTTAGATGCAAACTGAGGTGCCACTGTCAATTTTGTACCCTGTGGGAAGTCCATAAGACACAGGAACCTTCACTTGTGCAGATCCATGCCTAAAATTAGCAGAATTTAAAAAGGTAGAAAGCGTTACTTGAACTCACACACATGGCAAGCATTCACTCATTTGAGAGACACAAGCATAAAACTGGGATTCGGGGTAGCCAAGCCCTCTCCCACCGTTGTGTGAGCAATAGTGCATTCTAGAGTGGCCAAATCCAGCACCCACTGACGGCAGCGAGAGTCGCCCTGGTGACTGCACCAGGCACCAGATGAAAAAGCCTGGATTTCCCTGCTCCCGAGAGCCTTGGATCTATCCGAGCACACGCTGCCACACACAACAGCTCTGGTGTGCTGCACTGAAGTTCGGGTAAAGAAGCTGACAGCCCCCCCCGCTCCGCCCCCTCGATGGAGATAAAATGGGCAGATTTGCTTTATTTTACACCAGCAGCTGACCCACAGCTGTAATCAGCCACCCAGGGGCCCACTGGACAGCACACAAGCTCCTCCAATGATTTCCAACTAAAAGTGGCCCTGGGCTTTCCAGCTGTGTTTCATAAAATGCAAGAAATGACAGCAGGTAACTGTACTCCTATTTTCATGCTTAGGAAGAACTTATTTTTCCAGATCCTGATGTGAGTAAAGCAGTCAACGCTCCAAATCAAGGTGGCACTGCAAAAGGATTTTTTTTTTTCAAGCGTTTATCCACCCCAAAGAAAATCCTGATAAATATACATTTTTGCCATCGCTTCCAAAAGATGAACCACCTTACTCACAAAATCCCCCCCAGACGCCTGTCTCTCCGAGCTGGCGGTCCTCCCAAGGAAGACCCATGCGCGCTATTGCTCAGGGAAAAGACAGGCTAATCCCCTGCCCTAACACCAACCCCTGAAAAGGGCCAGGCAGCGGGGCCAGCCGGGTCCTGCCCAGCCATATGTCAGCTTTGCTACAGCGGAGTGAAAGTCTCCCCCAGGTCCTTTCAGCCCTCCCGGCACTACGGCACGCACTTCTCGGGGTTCCCTGAAACCCCCGCTCTTGCTGGGAGAACGGAGCCAGCCTGCAGCCCCCGGCTGCAGGGGCTCCCCGGCGCACACGCCAACTTACCGGGGTGGCGCGGCTGTCCTGGCGTCCGAGGGAGCTCGGCTCCGGAGAGCACAGCCGGCCGCACTAACGGGGCCGGCACGGCCACCTCGATAAAAAAGTGTATTCCAGCTACCCGCACCTGCTTCGGCTAGGGATCCCCCGCATCGGCGGGGGAGGGGGGGGTGTATCATAAGGTCAACTCCGCCGCTCTCCCTCCTCTGCTCATCTCAGCACGAAACCCCCACCCCGGAGAAGGGGAGGATCCCCGCCCCGGGCTTCTCTGCCCGGGAACCAATTTAAAGGTAGAGATAAAACAAGCCCCGATGACTCGCAAAGCCAGAGGGGGTGGGGGAGTGTCGCCGCCCCCTGCTCCCCCCCCTCCGATGCCCCGCAGCCCCCTAGCCCCACTCACCACATGCAGCTCCACCTGAGAACTAAAGCATGGAGAAGGGGAGGTCGGAAACTCTCGCCCTAGAGCAGCTCCATATGTCGCTCCTCGCCGCGCCGCTCCGGGGAGGGGCTGGGTGAGATGCGGAGGAGGAGGAAAGGAGGAGGAGGCAGGAGCAGGCGGCGTGAGGATTTAAGCCTCCGCTCTGCCCCGGCGGCTGCGATCACGCAGCATTATACAATGGAGGAGGAGGAGAGGAAGGTGGAGAAGGAGGAGGCACTACCAGCCCCGCTCCCAGCACTTGCCGCCAGCACTGACGACAGGGGCGGCTCCGGCAAGCTCCTCACCCTCCGACCCGCGTCAAAGCTCCGCCTCGGCCCCGGCCTTCCTCCCCGCCCCCCGCACCCGCGGCTGCTGCTCCTCCTCCTCCCCCGCTCCGGCTCCCCGCGCTGCCCACGCGTGCCCCGGCCCCGGGCGGGCAGCGCAGCCCCCGCAGCTTCCCCGGGCAGCGCCGGGCCGGCACAAAGGCCGGGGCCAGCGCGCCCCGACCGCAAATATGACAAGTATCCCTGCTATCCGGTGGCGGGGACCCGGCCGGGGCACGGGACGCTGCCAGCCCTGCTCCCCGCGCACGGCTGGGCCAGTACAACCCAAAATTCTCCCTCCGCACCTCCGGTCAGCCCCCGGAGCAGCCGAGCAGAGCGGGCCGAGGGGGGATGTGGAGAAAGCCCGGAGCGCTGCCGACCGCCCCCCGCCCCGGGACCTCACCTGGGAGCCGAGGGAGGCGGCGGCCCCCGTCCGTGGAATCCTCACTGCTAATTTGGGCTGTGCAGACACCACCGAAGCACAAAAATGAGGCCAAACGGAGATGTTCGAGCGCGCGAAGACTTGGGGGAAGGAGGGAAGCTCTCGGCACCAGGCGCTATCTGGAAAGAAGACGATTATTTTAAGTCACCTCAATGATTGAGTTTCGAAAGGGGCTGTAATCCCAGCCAGCGCTGTTAAAGGCGATTCAAACACCTTGCAGTTTTGGCCGTAGCCCCAGCAGGCATCTCGGATCGTTCCGGCCTTTCATGTTCCACTAAACCGGTTGTACTTGGGGACATTAAAGCTTTAGGACCTAATATAAAGGCGATTATTAGTCATTAATACCACGACTCGTTTAGGTATTATGCTCAAAACGGGCTGTAATGATTTGTGATCAATCAAGATGATGGTCTTGCTAGAAACTAAGTTCCATTTTCAGTTCGAAACTGAAAAGGAAGGATACTTTTAGAAGAAAGGTTTCCTTACCCTGGAAACTGTATCTGACAAAAATCCACAAAGGAAAAACAACACCAAACAACTAAAATAGTGGATCTGCCAAAATAAAAGGAGACTAAGCGTTGATTTTATGTATTCTTCAAATTAGAATTGAAAAGGCTCCATCTAATCGACGTTTAAACACCAGGACTGGCACTTGAGCACTCTGGTGAACTCACTAAAGAGGAAGGAAAGGGCATCAGATCTAAAAACTGCCATTTTATTTTGCCGGTTTGGAGGCCTCAGCACACCTTTCCCTTTCCATCCATGCTATCAACCATTCCTTTGAGGAGGTCCAAGCTCTCTCGTCCCGTATCTGTGGCACAGACGTAGCCCTAAACCAATCTGCAAAGCAATTCACGAACCGTTTACTAGATTTTGACGAGTGATTTGCGAATTGCCCAGGAGTTGGCAAACGTTAAAATCAGAATCTCTCTGGCTGGATAGTTTCCAGCAGCAAGGCACTGAAATTTGGTCTTTCTTCCTGGGGAAACAAGTCTTTCCCTGAAATTACCAGCGTCACAATAAAATCACTAAATAAAAGGGAAAGGTTCATTTGCTTTAGAGCCTGAGTGATACCTGTTCAGTGGGCTTCTGCCTACTCAAAAGCCACACAGACTATTTGTAATACTTGCACATTGTTGGCTGGGTTGTTTGGGGTTTTTTTGCATGCCAGATTCACTGAATTTCAGGGCCCCATTCCACCCTCCTTTACACCAGATTTGTAGCACAGCGGGATCTGGCCTTGCGCAATTGCGCCGTGGATGCGCCCAGCCGAGCAGCGCCTGCCTTCCGGAGCTCAAAGTCCGCAGCAGGTTTACAGTCCCCGTGCCTGGGTGTGTGCACGCTATCACCGGCACCAGAGGCAGAACCACAAACATTTGCTAAATAAGCAGCTGGGCTCCAGCCCGATATGCACAGCCCTGATCTTGCCATGTTACACTCGGCAGTAAAAAGCCTGAGCCTGTGTCATTCGAGTTTTAAATGCTTCTGACTTCACTCGGTTGCTCCAATTTCACACCAGCATAAGAAAAAGCTCACCGCCCCTTCTGTTTCCTACTGTAACTCTCCCGAGTCTTTCTTGGCAGGAGTTTATAGTCACGCTGTAACTCAGATTGTGCCTCTGAACACAACTAGTACAACCTGCATCCACACTCAGAAGCACTCCCAGCTGAGCATAGGTCACGATACGAATCGATATGGACAGAGCTCCTTCCTGTGCTCCATGCACAGCACAGACTCCGGCACGGCGGGACGAGGTTGGGCTGCACACAGAGAATAATCCCGCTGCTGACTGCTCCTCACATGGCCTCACACCTGATTGAGTGAGACCTTTCTGGCCAAGAAACTCCGTTCTGCAGCTCTGGAGCAGCCTGACCAGAAGGTGTCTGCAAGACCCAAATGCAGTTTGCCCAAACACGTCAGTAAGCACAGAGAAGCAGCCTGCAACAGAGCCACAAAATGCTGTGCTAGGAAGTGTGCCTGCTGGCAGAGGTTTCTAGAGCCTGCGGGAGCAGGAGGGGGGAAAAGTCTGAGTGTCTGCAAGGAGGAGCCACTCAAAATGCATCCCCATTTCAGAACCATGGGCTTCCCAGGAAGCAGTAGCACAGGTTTAGTAGTGCAGTCATAGCCTTGACACAGGCCCTTGAGCTGCTCACATGTGAAGATGACACAGTAAAAGAGAAGGAGCTGAGCTCTGTCTTTCTGCAGCAGTACCAACCTGACGTGGGCTACAGGCATAGCCTGAGTGCAGCCCTGTCTTTGAGCAAGGATGGTCCAAGCCTGTCTGATTGAGACCAGGTCTCATGAAGATCATTCAAAAACCACCCCTGCATTGAAGATAAATATATGAACAAGGTAATAAATGAACAAACAGAAATCAAAGATTGAGAAGGGGGAAACACACTGGACTTCATAAATCAATTCATTAGAAACACTACAGACCGCCAGGTAATCTGCCCATCAGCACAGGTGCTATTTAGGAAAGAGTGGCAAAGTTTGGTGTGCTGGAATGTTGGCATCCCTTGCATTTTTCAAAAATAGAGTGAGTGAACTACTTCCTATGCTTCTAATTGCATCCTTGGCCTTTTCCTTTTCTGATTGCAGTACATATGAATACCATGAGATTTCATCAGGTAACTGTTCAACACAACTTCATTTTCTCCCTGGATGTCTTTGCTTTGGTGCATGCAGGAGCTGGCAGGCAAAGACCTAATACTGCCCCCCAGAGCAGACAACTTTTTGCAAATAAAGACCCCCCCTCAGCACTAGTAACTTGGGAAAAGCTAAACAAAGGGCCTGCCTACAGCCAGAACTGCTTGTTCCACTCGAGCAGCACTCCTCACTGAGCAGCAAGATTCTCCTGGGTATGGAGAAAGCATGCTGCAAGCAAAGGCACAATTAAACACTGCTCACACCTCGTGCCATCTAAAAACAAGTTCCTCAGTAAAAAATTGGGGTGCTGCATTACTGCTATCCGCAGCTGTACATGAGCAGAGAGGGAGCTGCATCTGGGGATTTCAATGGCTTTTTCTTCTTTTTTTTGCTGGTTCAACTCTTCCTCTTTAACAAGGCTGTCCCATGTGTCCCAAGGCACAGGAGTCAGTAAAAACCAAAGGAAGGAATGCTTCACCCCTTCTCACCCTAGTTTCAGCTTCGCCTCCCCCCCTCTTCATTCTCTTCTTTGGTTCATATTTTTGTCCTTTAATGTTTTTGTGGAAGTAGGAGAAACATCGTTCCCTAGAATGCATAATATGCTTAATTATCATTCTCAGTTAGTTCTCTTGGAAAAAAAACCCTACAGGAGAAATCAGTTTAATTAATGAGTATGACCAAATGTAGCCTTAGTTCTAATGCAGTATCATATATTATATGTCCAGTTGGGCAGTTGATCTTCTTTGGGTAAAATGAACAGCAATGCAAAAAACGAGGGAGCTCATGAATCAATATTCTGAGAGCAACTAACCTCTTTTGTATAGTTATTCTAGGCTTTCTACAGATTTTGATGACAACGTTGGTTCCCAAATACTGCTTTTGGCTTTGGTAGCACAGGATCAGGCCTGTACAGTCTAGTAATAGGAAGCTATTGCTTGGCAGTGCCAAGGGTTGTGCCACATGGTAAATTCATTAAGTAATTAAGGAAAAAAACCAACCCTTAACTCCAGGACAGCTCTCAGATAGCCATACTGAATAAAAACCCCCAGTGTGTGCAAATGACAGGGGTACCAAGGTTTCATCTGAAAGCAAGATTTGGTGACTTAGATACTTTTCAGAAGGGCTACTCTTCACATACTAAATTATTAAGGAAATATTATGGAACAGGATTATCAGGAAAGGAAAAAAAAAAAGCAGTGTGCATTAGCTGGCTTAGTCAGAGGAGGTTTTGCTGCATTCCTCATGCACGGAGATGACTCCCTCCCTCTGTAATTCCCTGTGCACTCCCAGTCCTCTGGAGACTGTTGGTGTGCATCATCTTTGCTCCTGCTGAAACACTGTCCTCTGACAGAGGTTCAGGCTGCCTACCATTGCTGTACATCTCCCCACATCTTTCTAGATTTTCATAAAAATCTGTCATCTTTTCCAAATCCCATTCAGGCTGCATCCCCTGCAAGATGTGTTTCATTCCTGGCCCAGGCCAGATTGTTCACACTGGCACTGCCTGTACGGCACACAGGCTCCTAAAACAGTCTCCCCTTTCCAGTCCTGCTTCTTGTGACATAGTGAATTGTACCCTGCACTGAGCTGAGTTTTAAACAATTTCAGGCTGCTTTTCTTTCCCTTTCAATGCTCACTCTGCAGTCTCTATCAAAAGCACATGCCATTTTTTTCTGGAACACTTGGTTACTTTTTTGAAGAGAGGCTACGCTGATGTCCTGATATTCATCCCATACCAGGGCCAGTGAATCAAGAAGGAAAAAAATTCTGCAGATAAAACCAAAGCTTCTTTGAGTTGAGGAGGGAATACTTCTAATCAAGAAAAAACACAGAAATGGTTGGGGAAAATAGAGAGGTGACCAGTCTTCAGGCCTAATTAACCACTGGTGTAAACAGATGTCACTGCAATCAAGCCAGAAGACTTTGGGCCACCCACCAGTCTTGAGCACAAACCCAACACGAGCCTGAAAATCTTAACAACATGGGGCTGTCAAACATGCAAGCCACACACACTTCAGCACACAGGTCACCACCACGTCCCCAGTGCTGAGGGACCACCTGCTCCTTGTTCACCAGGGGAGAGCAGCTCTACTGCTCTGGCTTACCCTGAGCGCTGCACAGACTACAGCCCTCTCCTGAAGCGAAGCTACTCCTACAAAGCTCTCTGTGGAGCCACACATTTCTGGAGCACAGATGCACCCCACACTTTTCCTAAGCACTCTTGAAACCTGAAAGAGGCCTGAATGCATAGGCGGGTTGGAATATGTTTAGCACTGCTCAACCCTGCTCAGATGCCAAAGGCTTGATAGACCAAATGGGGCCACCAGTGGGGTGACCAGAGGCTTCTAGAAGTGGATGTTCCTGCTCAGATTTGTTGCATTAAAGCATTGTACAACAGTTACAACGAGTTTGAGGCTGAGAGGGCACAATCCAAATGGTGGTGTGGCTACAGTGCTGATGGTAGGATACTACACAGCATTTCAATAGTTATGCAGGACTTAAACCATGTCACTGGAGTTAAACGTGTTTGTGCTCAGATGCATTACCAGAAAAAAACAAAACAACAACAAACTAAAAACCAAATCAAAACCAAGTTATTTCAATCCTTATTTATATGAAAATTCGAGTTAATATGTGGACATTCAAGTGAATGCACTCACCTATAGCTGCTTCTGCTGGCTGGAATACAACCTGTAAAGCACATTAATGCTCCTGCGAAGATTTGGGGCTTGGGACTATTGTTTAAACTAGTTTCTGCAGCGTCTTAGAGCTTCTAGATTGAAATAATGCTGACCAAGATAGAGGCATTTTCAAAGTAATTCAAATTTGCAATGATAAATCCTTTTCTCTGACTGTCCCAGGTGCAAAATTCTTTACAGATGATGTTTATCTGTACTCTTTTCAGACAAAGGTTTCTGAGGGTCTAATTTTAAGTAAACAGTGAGTGACTTACACTACTTCTTAAAAAAAAAAAAAAAAAAAAAAGCAAAAGCCAACAAACCCCAATAAAACAGAAGTTGAACCTATAGGGCCAAATTTAGAAAAGGAAAAAAAAACAAAAAAAAGGAGCTGGCAGAAAACCTAGCACAAGAACATCAAATGCAGTAGCAATATTAACTCCCACTGCCACTCTGTTCCTCTACAAATAATTGAAAATCATCTAGAACTGAACTCATTGAGTCAATGCAGTGAATGCACAAATCTTTGTTTTAACCCTTCACAAAATGTGTAACTACTTAGATTATGTGCAAAGAGGAGATTAAAAAAAAAGACTGAATGAGTACATCAGATGCTTTTAGTGACTATGCCTTCGGTAATGATTCATTTTGTCTTTCTGCATTCCCTAGTGCTAGCACGGCTAAGAGTCAGCAGAAGCTCATACTGTATATGCAGGTAAACAGACTGTGGGTGTCTGCATTTCTTAACTCTACCTAAAACCACCCCACAACAGTCAGAAATGCATTTTATCTTTCTGAAGAAAAAAGGAAAGCACAAATTAATTTAGGCTCTCCTCTAACCTTTTTCATGTTCTTTCACTTTAAAGGAAGCTGTTCATTTACAGTGACCATTGAGCAAAGGCTCAAAAAGGTTTACACCTAACTAGTATTCCCAAGCAAGGATGAAACACTAAATCACTGCAAACCCACCCAACATTTAGGTTCTACCAACAGGACAAAGAAAAAAAGCTGAAAATCCTCCATTTATCATCAGAGTTCCTTCCCTTTCACACCTCTTAATGGTCTCTTTCTTCCTCCCACAGTGGCTCTGGGGTGCTAACGTCCTTGAAATGCAGCAAGGGTCTGGAAGAGGGGAGAGGCAGCTCACTTGCCTGATCACACCCATATGACATATAATGTGTGGGCATTTGCAGGGGTGCAAAAGAAAATAGCAGGAAAAAACAAAAAAGAAAAAGATATGTCGTGAGCAGGGATGGAGGAAGGGAAGAAGGTGCTGCATGTGGCATATGGCTCCTGAAAGCCTATGGTGGTTTTCTGTGACAGCCATAAGCAGGTTGCTCAAACACTAATAATTGTCTTATTTTATTTTTTATTTTGGCCTTGGTGAGGGGGCAAAACAGAGACATAATTGGAGTACAGAGGGGAACAAGTCAAGGGAAAGGAGCAGACCCAAAGAAACAAGGAGGAAGAGCTGCCTTCACATTGATGGTGCTGCTGCTGAGTCCAGGGTCTTCCCTTGTTTGACTACTGGATAGCAGCAGAAGAAAATAACATGAGGTGTATCACTGAGCCTTTCCCTGCTTCTTCTCCCAGCCACAAACTTTCCCAGGATATGTGAGATAGGCAGAAGGCTCCCCAAACCCTCTCTCTTTCACAGAGATTCACTTTCCTACAGAGGTTCAACTTTACAAACCAGTTTCTATCGGATTCATTTGTAGAAGGGAAGGTGCCAACGACTGAGCCATAACCCCTGTCTGCAGAGTGAAGTACCTGCCCATCCAGAGCAGCCAGCCCCAGGGACTGCACGGAGAGGCACCAGCCCTTTTGTAAAAGCTAGGCAAAAAGAGGCACCCTCTGCCAGAGACTCACAGCAAGGGGCCAGACAAGCCAAGGAGGGATGACTGTCCATCTGCTATCACCCAGGCCCCAGTGCATTTTCTAATCATCCGCACCCAGGGGACATTCCTAGTGTGTTTCCTGCTAAGCAAAAAGTAATAATAAACCGCAATTACTTTACTTGCTTACCTACTACCTACAGTAGTTAAAATTCCTGTTAAATATTTTTTTTTTCTTGCTGAATCTGTTCTTCTGCTAAATTCACTGTATTCTTGCTGGATGTTCAGCCCCTGCCATAAGAGCAAAAGAAGTTAGGCACATGTCAAAGTGCTGATAATTTGACTCCACACACACATCCAAACACTACTGCCAAGCAGGCCAGCATACAGAAACTTCTTTTTGCTGGCAGTGCTCTTCAAAGGAAACTCTTCCTTCTCTGAGCAGCTGGGAAAGTGCCAGTGCCCGCCCCTTACTTGAGTTGTGGGGTTCATAGAAAGAGCTGCCCCCAAGAGCATCAGTGCATTACTGCTGCCAGCAAAAAGGGAGGCCTGGCATTTGATGGATTTGTTTGTGTTTTAAAACCAGAACAACCTAAACCAAATCACCTCTGTTAGAGAAACATTGTCTTCCATGAGATGTTCAGGAGAAAGACCTCAGCCTCCCATGACCTTCATGCTAGCTGCCACAGCTGATGTGGGCACAATAATGAGAAGGAAATGCAGTTTTGTTTGGAACTTCACTTTCTTTCATTTAGCGAAGATTCCCCTTAAATAAATGGAAGTGGGGAGATCTTGGAATAAGCCTTAGCAAGTTTTAATCGCACTTCTTCTTCTTGCAAGTGAGCCGTCATTCAGTAGCTAGGTGGTTCTAAATAAAGAACTCTAGTCAACAACAGGAAATAACTCCCACAGAAAAAAAAGGGCAGAATACAAACTCGCAGCAACTCTCGTACATAGCTCACAACGGCCTTTTGTTCCATGCACATTAAGTCCAAAATCTTTACTTTTCAGAACATGTTCTTACTCTAAGTAATTAAAACTTATTTTTAACTTGTCGCAAGTACGGATCCCTTCCTTGCCTTCCTCCCAAAAAAGTCATATTAAGAATCAGAAAATCACAAGTTATTCCCATTTCCCCTCTTTCATTTAGGATGTACAGACATTCTAGGAATGCCACATGATGACAACTATTTTAAAACAACTGATGGTAAGGGTTTTATCTTTTTTCCTTTTTTTTTTTTTTTTTTGGCAGGGGAAGGTCCACTGTTGTGTTCTCAGCTGCAGTTTACATCCTTCATAACGTTCAAAAAACCACTGCATGTTCAGAAAGTACGAAGTACCTAGTCTGTGGGAGAGGGTAGAGGAGAAACCACACATCTCTAGCCACTTATTAAAAACTCAGGCTACTGTCTAGAATCATCAGCTTTTAAATTATACAACACATTTCACATAACAGGCCAATGACTGAACACAGGCAGCAAGCACAACATTCCAAAATGCACAACCAAAATCCCTTAAAGAATACCCTGGTTGATTCTATCTGGCTTCGAAAAAGTGTGGTTTTAGTGTGCCAAGAGGGGAATTTTAAGATGGCTGCTGCTTGTTGGCTGCCATGGATAGGTCTCTGCAGGAGGTAGGAGAGCTTCTTTAGGAATGTTGCTATCACTTGTGGCAAGTATCTTCTGGAACACAAACACAGATACAGCGAATTTTAGTGGCCAGCTGATTCCAGCATCTCTCCATCAAATCACCTGACATGGCGCTGTCACACTGCAACTGAACTGCAAAACCAATTTCCATTCTAGAAGTAGAATGTTTAAATTATACAACCGCAACAGGGTTACAGGGTTACAGTTCCAGACTGGATTTTTGTCTCTGGAATATGTGAACTGGCTCAGTGTGCATATGTGTGTACTGTGTGTTTGTGTGCACATGCAACCATCAAAAGTTTACACAAAGACAAATCACATTTGCTTCCTAATGCACAGGCTGAAGCAACTCCACATTCAAATCTAGCCTCAAATGGGTGGTTGTATTTTAAAGTCCTCAACAGTGGGTTCAAACATGAGCTTGCAATTATAGCTTTTTCTTGTTTAGAAAATAGATGTCACTGCTGGCAAATCCAGACTCCTTATGAACCTTCAGAAAGGAATAAAAATTGACAAGGTAAAGTATCCAAGAGCAGCTGTCCCACTGTTTCCCAGCTCTTACCCATTAGGTTAAATACTACAGCGATTTCAGGGGGACCAGCACACTTTAAAAGATGTAGTCTCTCTGTCTTTTTCTCTCTCTTGCTGAATGATATTTCTGCCCACATGCACTGACACATACTGTGTCTAACAAGGCTGTGATTCATTTTCAGTTCTAGTCATGCTCACAAGTGATGCAGTGCACTAGCTGTGCCTTCAGGATCTGCGTAATTTAGCTTCATTTTCTCTGCCCCCACCCTGCATTAAGTGAAGTTCCAACAAAGCCAAGTCATCACCCACCAACTCCCCCTCCCACCTGCTTGGGGGATGTGTACAGCAGGAATCTGAAGAATAATAATAATAAAATCAAATTAGTTTTTTTAGAAAGAGGGAGGAGGGGATGAGAGCTTGAGAAATATCATGAATTGTTAGAAAGCTTTCTAACAGTGAATAATGTGAGTGAATAATGATAATGGGATGTATACTACCAGATCACTGAAGCAGCTGTATCAGTCCTGAATCATCTCCCCATACATGTTAAAAGCAGCACTGTGTCTTGCATCGTGAATATCCTGCAAGTTCACGCTAAAAAGTGATTGACATTAAACCTGAATCCCTGATTCATAAAGACAAACACCCCCTCAGCCTCTCCCACGGTAGCCTCTGGTGACCATTCCCTAGTCCCCTGCCCTTCACAGTCACTCTGAACAGGCGCAAATGTCAGCAGGAGCCATCAGCACGTCCCAACTGCAAACTCCGGCACTCAGTGACCACCACCCATCATGAATTACACACGGTGGTTTTGTGATACAAATTACAAGCTGCTTCTGAGCTAAACTCCATGCATTTGAGGCATCAGGCCAAGCTTGAACAAAGTGAAAGACAGGCTTTTTATTTGATAAATCTCATGATCTTGCTGGCATTCAAAATTCATCTCAGACACAGAAATGCATCACAAAGTAGTTCTGTAGTTACTTGGAAGAGCCAAGATGCTTTAACATGTAAGTTAAAAGGTGTTTACACATCCACCACATTAACATTTCTAGCTCTCTTTCACCTTCAACCTGGAACTATTTTTAGATGGAAGAAAAAACTTGATTTTCTAAAGAAAAACAAGTAAATCACATTTCTTCAGCAAAGACCCCTAGACAAAACCAAGTCACTGAAGACTCCTTCAAGCAGATCTCAGTGATCTGCATGATTTCCTTAATCCCTTACCAATGACACAGGAAAAAAGGAATTAGCACCAAAAGCTAGAAGGTACCTCAACATTACAGGTGTAATACTGACAGAGTCACTGCCACCACAGTTACAGTGAACTAAATGAACACATATCACCTTTCCTTCTTTACATGAAACATCTATGTGGTGGGAGCTTTGTGTAAGTCAGGCATAGCGTCCCAAGCTAAGCAGCCTCTCCTGTTGCTGACCCCCATTCACGACCAACATGAGCACACCAGAGCAGGATTAAATTCCCTGCTTGCTGTAGAGGTTCATCTCCTTCTCCTCCTCACTCCCCAAATGCTGAGTCAGTTTGACCATGCAGCTCGCCAGCCCACTTGCTGGCACGTCCCCACTTCAGGTCCTGTAAAGAAAGAATCCAAGAGGACCAGAATTTTGGGCTACCCACGGTTTGTCCAAGCCCGTGGGGGAGGTGGAGTTTGTCTCTTTCTGCCTTCCCATCAACATCCTCTTTTCTTCCAGGACAAGCCTGGGCTGATCAGGAGCTGAAGAAATACAATTCCTCGTGGTCATTTGTTCCCGATCCATTCTCCTCCCCAGTAGCTCCCAACTATATCAAAGGAATAAAGGAGTGACCACAGCCAGGGAAGGGCTGATCTACATTTCTGATGTGTAACACACAACTGTGAAGGGACCAGATCATCCCACGAGGCTGATATTATGAAGGGTTCTGGGAGCTCTGAAACATTTGGAGGAGGATGATTCCTGGGGCTGGATACTCATTGGGAGTAACGGGTCAGGCAAGGAAAGCAGCGGACTGTCATTTCAGCAGATGGGCTACTGCCTCATTTTGCAAATTGAAGAAATGAAGCACAGGGAAACTACGGGCTAGCTTATTGTGGAAATGAAAGTCAAGGCTGTGTGTTTTGATTTCCTGAGTTCTCCACAAAAGTCCAGCCTTCCTCATCCACAAAGTCATGCTGTAAACATCCTCAGGGCAGGGCCTACACCTCTCATTTGCTTTATGTCTGTGGCTTCCAATCTTCCACAGTTTGCAGATCCCTTCACGCTTTCCAATAGGGGTGTGCATTTAAACCTGCTGACAACAGGCTTGCTTTCCCTGGCTTTCCTGCACATCTTGCACGTAGCTCATGGAGCCTCATGAGTCTGTTCTCTGCAGATTCCTATGTGCCCCTCTCTTCCTACCAATCCCTACACACCACGAGAGCCACCAGCAGGCATTTTCAAAGTGGCCCTAACTCCATCTAGCTGTCCTAATTTGAGACAAAAGCACAGAGCATCCCTGTCATTTCAGCATTTCCCATCTCAAGGTATGGGAGCTGTTGATCTCCCACATGAAAATGCATTATGCTGTCAGCCCAGCCTAAGGGCTGTTATTTAATTTACTTGAGGAGGTAAGTGAAAGCCCCTTCATGCAAATGCTTACAATGTGATCTGGAAAACAGCAGGCGTAATTAGATAAAATGGCAGCAAAGCCCACCAGGGAAATAATGTTAATTCATGAGGATTTTCCTCTTCACCTCCCTCTCAGTGAGGTTTAAAGCCAAGGAGGGGAGGAAAAAAAAAGAAAAAAATCAGAATGCACCTCAGTGATCTATCAAGTAGAAAAACAGGACAGCAACCAGTGGGGTCATCTAGAAGATGCCTCTGCATGACACCCCTAGCAGGACTGGCAGCTCATGTTCCTTAGTGATGCAGCACTGAAAGCAAAAATTGCTCTGTCACAAGTTAATCTGAGTAGAGACATAATGAGCCATCACCCCTAAACTTCACATCATCTCCTGACCAAGACCTAGCCAGGCCACGGAGATCTGTCAGATGGGAACATCACTGCAGGCCCCTGCCCCCACTAACAATAACAACACCAGAACTCTTCTGAAAGTCTTGAAAGAAGATCTGGCATTTCCAACCCACTCATTAATTCTTTCCCTCCAAAATACCCAGGAAAGGGTTCTGACCGAACTGCCACAGCACTGGTGGTAAAGGGGATCACAAAGACACCCCAATGCCAGCACATGTGACACTGATCTGATGGATAGAAGCTCTCCCAGTGACCTCAGGAAACCACAGTTCTGTGTTTCTGCTGCTGCTGCCTTCTCCCTCCCACCTAGAAGCCAGCCAGGAAAGCCACCTCCTGATTGCTGATCTGCCACTACCAAAATGGATTCCAATTAGCCAACTCACTCACAGCTATTAGGAAAGAGAGACATTTTTTGTTGTTGAGTAATTACTCCTCATGAAATGGCTTACATCCCTAGTTGATTAGGTCACAGCACACTGTGAACAAATTGATGTAACAGAGATATCTTTAACCTGATAAATTAAGGCATACTTTCTCAATATAGGAAGCTTAATTGAAGCCACGCATGGGGTATTTACCAAAGGCATCTAGAAACAGAACTGTAACACGCACAAACAAACAACAGTTGAGATCCAAAGACAGCAGCCCATACACATCCAACTCGCATACTTATTGGAGGGGGAAAAAAAAAGAAGCTAGTTTGTCTGCTTACTGTGAGGATAGTAAATGACTCAAAGTGAACAGAGTAGTTTGACAACAGCAGCTAAATATGCAAAGGCAAAATTCAGGTTACACATGTGAAAGAAAAGAGATTTTGTTTATTTGCTTCCCTACATACCTTCCCCCAACTATCAGAGGAGAAAACCCTTTTTTTTTCCTAGTCAGGGATTTACTTGCTGAAGCAATTAGAGATACACAAAATACATAGAAAGCCTGAATAACCACACAGTAAAAATGTGCCACAGTGAGGGTTCCCAAAATACAGCCTGTGAAGTGCCCCTAGAAGAATCTTGAAGTCAGCCTGTATTTGTATTGCAAATAAGTTTGATTGCATTTTCTCTCCCTTCACCAAGTCCTAATCTTTAGTGTTCCTCCACAAAAAAAACTTCATTTGCCTGGAGAACAGCAGCTCCTCCATCATTTCTATCAAGTCATCCATTGTAGTACACTGGTTTATTTAAAACCAAACCCAAATGCCCAAGCCCGTAAATACCGACTGCTTCCTGATTTTGGGACTTGCCCATCTATTAAAAAGGAAGCTGTTCACTTTACAGACCGTGGCCCTAATCTTTCAAACAGTTTTGCCTGTGCTTAGCAGGAGCACGCGAGCACTTCGGTCCAATGTAAGCATTTGCTGAAGTGAGGCCAATGTTTCCTGTTGTAGTTAAAAGCACATTATACAGTGAGGATGGAAAAATATGTCTGCGACACAAAATCAGCCCTTCTCTTCCCATTTCAGGATGAGGGGGTCGGGAGAGCAGTCTCTATGTAAATGTGTGTGACAAGGGCCCGGGCAGAGCGAGTGCCATGAACAGCTTCATACTGTGTTGGCTTTCAAAGTCCGGAAACCAACTGGGTGTCATTTAATCTCCCAGATTAAAATCACTTAGCGAATATTGTATTGTTTCAGTGCTCTTGCTGTCAGCGCAGCGTTGGGGGCCTTGCTGGCGCTCTGCTGCTCGCTAACTCACCACTAATGAAACCTCGCGCAGGAGCAGCTGCCGGAATCTGTGTCAAACTGCATCTGGCACCCATCTATCTTCCAGCCATCTAAATTCACCTCTGAAATCATACAAAAGCAGCCGCAGAGCTCCCTGCAGCCACTCCAACACACAGGCTTTGTCTCATCAAGCCTGTTAAGCAATTTAAAGCAATTTATTTTTTTAATTTGCCTTGTGTTTTAATGCGGCAGCTTTCACAAAAGCAGTGAAGAAGTTAAGGAAGAATTGGGGGGGGAGGAGAGAAAAAAGTGCTCCCTTTTCTTTATTTCTTTCTTTTTTCTTTCTTTTTTTTTTTTTTTAAAAAAAAAAAAAGGCTGTCAAGCTCTCAGTAGACTATCATTAAACCAGTTTTGGCTGAAACTGTATGTTTAGGGGTTTTCCAATGGAGACACTCTGGTGCCTGCAACACTCAGACAGGGAGGGGAGGCTTCTATACAATTGTTGAATTGTTGTCATGGCTATTAAATATGCTGTAGCACAAATACCCAACAGGGCTGAAGGTTTGTCATGTATTGGCTCTGGAGAGGTATCAAAAATACTGGTATTAACTAGTAGATAACTGAGTTATAGAAACACTGAATAAAAGATTCAGTCAAAAGTTTTAAAAGGTTTATTAACTTCACTCCCAACCCTTCCTCCCTACCTCCCAACTGGGGCTTAAAGTACTCTGTAAATTAAATTAAAAGTATTTTACATTTACCCTAGCATTAATTTGACTGAGTCTCCTCTAACGTTTGGGGTAAAACTGCCTCTTCTCTCTTTTCATTTTCTGCCGAGGACAGGAGTTTTGCTCCACCATCATGTTAGGCTCACGAGTGGCAGTTTGAGAGAGAGGCACAGTAAAGTCATTACTTGCTGACTAAAACAGGTCAATGAAAAACAGGCTAGTGACTGAAATTGAAACTTCACATTTCTCTCAAGAAAAGGGTGCATTGTCAAGATAGAGTCTAGCATGTCTATTAAGCAAGTTTCAGAGCAGCAGTGCTCAGCACAGCAGCACTGAGGGGACACGGCCCCTGGCACAGCCCCAGCCCCAGTGCCTGGCTAGGCCCCGCCAGGACAGACGCGTCCCCTCCTCGCCAGAGCCCAGCCAGCTGCCGGGAAGGAGCATTAAAGAACGCGGTGTGCAGAGGGCAGGGGATGTGCTGGGCTCCCCTCCCAGGCTGCAGCTGTCCATCCAGCCAAACAGGTCATGATGCAGGTCTCAGTGACAACCAGCCATACGGCATGGAGGACTCCAGGTGAGTGTGCCGGGCCTTCCGTGAGGGTAATGGTGGGCGAGTCTGGGAGGTGTTTCCTAGACTGAACACTGCAAACGGTGGAAGGAGCAGGAGAAACAGGATCTGTCAAACCATCTAATTAAGGAGCATTTTCCCCACGCAGATTCATACACATCTCTCCAGGCTATAGGGCTCTCATTTCTTGCCTCAGCCTAAAACAGACTGTATTTTGCATTTCTATGACAATTTGTTCTCAGCACTTCTCAGGAAGAAGTACAACGTACATATCCTATGAAAATGATCACACGCTTGTAGATAACTCTGTCTCTGCTGCTAATTCCATTGTGCCCATCCGCTGTGTGGCTAACCTTTTGCAGCAACCGGAATAATCTGAAAAAAAATGTAAGCGTGCTCCTTTCCCGTGAGCTTCCCAACATAACCACTGCAACAAGAAATCGCTTTTTTCAGTAAGGGCTACTAGTCCAACTGCTGGCATTGCTGCTCCTCTACTCACTAACTGAAAAGGAGATTTGGATATGCCCTGCATAGGGTCACTTTATAGGGATGTCCAAAATGAAACCACCATTGCTAAGAGGCTGAGCGAGTATCCCTGGCAGTCCTCTCCAGCCCCCAGTTGAGCTCAACAGCAAGACTGACAACAGCCCCAGGATTGTGGCCACCAGGAAAAGCCACAGAGAATGAAAATTCATTTTTTACAGGCCAATGGGCTGACCTCTGGGCATCAGTGGAACAAATCAGCATAAAGGTGACAAAGCTCTGTATACCATTATAAATCATCCAAACCAACCAGCAGAAAATCCGTGTGCTGATCATATTAGCTTATAGCTCCTCTTTACTTTTTCGCTGTGCAAACAGCGTCCTCTCCCCCATCACCTCCCAAGGCCCATCTGGAGGAATCACGAGGGGCGTTCTCACATCCTGCTCCCTGCAGAAGCTGGTCCTGCTTGCCGAGCGCTCACCAACGTCACGCCAAGCGATGACGCAAGCCATGACTGCTGCCCAGGTGGTGGGGTGTGACCTACTTCTGGGCTACAGGGGTTTGGTTTGGGAGGAATGTGACACGTCCAGTGATGGAGGTGGGAAGAGCAGAAGATTGTAAGAATGTCAGGAATTGATCACATTCTATGTATTGGCTCCATGTTTTTAGAGGGAAGTAAGAGGCCAAAACAAAAGCAGTGCCACAGCCTCAGGATCTTAACAACATCAATCTGGAGTGGAAGTAAGATGGAGAAAGCATCCCCACTAGAGGAAGCAAAAACTCTTGCTGCTTACATAACTAATGTCTCCAAAATCTGGTTTCCTTAACAGTATATGGCATCAAAAGGAGAAATATTTTAAAGACACAAAGGCATTCCACTCCTCTCCTGTCTTCCAACAAGCATATTCATTCAAAAACAACCTGTCCAGCACCACTACCAGGTGTCTCAGGTTTTGTGCATGAATAAGCTGTCCTGTAACTGGCACAAAATTTTATTTACTAAGTGGAGTATTTCTTCAATCATTCAACTCTGACATGATATATGCAACCTAATGACCAACAGGGTAAATTTTCACAGCTAATTCTCCCTCTTGCAGGATTTTCTTTGGCATTCGGCTGAAGCATCGTTGGTTTGCTTGTCACTTGATGATTTTGCCATATTTTAGAGCAGCTATGCCGATCCAAAAGGACACCAGCACTGTCCTACACAAACAAACAGTATTTCAAAATTTACAGCATTGCCCTCAAGTTACAGTCCAGAGGGCATCCCATTGAGGTTATGAAGAAAAGGGAAGCAAATGCACTTGATTTGCACAATGCACAGCACTCCTTTAATTAAAAGAGACTCTCAGTTGGTCTGTACCTACTTTGCTCAAATCTTTGGGGCTTTCCAATCCTCCCAACCCCTTCATCCATAGGAAATTCTCTGCAAATACCTGTGCTAGCATTTCACCTGGTATATACAAGGCAAACAGAGTTGCTGTGGATTTGTATTATGTGGCACATGCACACTGCCTATCCAGAAAACAAACAAAATCTCTCCAAAAGATCCTATTCCCTCTACTGGTTACGAAAAGCTCCTCAGTTCCAATTTCCAGGAACTCCTAGAAGAGCAGGCAAGCCTTGGTGCCTACATCCCTTAAATATAATTTGAGGGGAGTTATTGTTTCAATAATAAAGGGAAGTTGTTTTTTTTTTTCATGGGGGAAACCAGAAAACCAAATAGAACTTCTTTGTATTAGGTGCTGTGTTCATGTAATGAGTTTTCCTGTGGTGTAATAGTTTTCAAAACAGGGCAGCCAAGAATTGCTTTTCCCAGTTATCTATAAATCAGGGTTGGAGAGAAAAGAAACAGTTTCAGTGTGTGGTATGCATCAATCTGAGCAATCACTCCATCGAGTCATGCAGGTAAACAGCTACACAGCATCAATTAGCAACACAAAAAAAGGGGCCATCTGCAAACCAGAGTACAGGAAAAAAAAAAAAAAAGCTTACAACTTTGCCAAGCGGCCACTTATCTGTTTGAAGAGAGAGGAAAGGGAGCTACCTCAAATTGTAGAGGTCACCAGAAGAAGGCACAGAGATCAGAGTATGGAGCAGCACAGACAGAGCAAGGGGAGAAGCCTACTGAATGGGTAAGAAAATAAGAGCTAGAAATTGGGCAGGAGGCTTGCAGGCAAACATGAGATAAAAGTTATATATATACCCACAGCTGCAAACTGGCACAGAAAGAGCTCCAAAGCAAGGAGGTGGGGAGGGAAAGGCAATGGCAAGAGGGAGATCTAGACCTGATTATGGCAGAAAACAGTTTGGGCCTTTTTTTTTTTTTTTTTTTTCCTCCTTTCTCCACAGTAATCTGGATAAAAATAATAAGGAGTGAGTGAAGTGTGAGTCCAAGAGGCCAAGGATGGGAAAATGTACCATACTAGAAGCAAAAGATGACCTAGTTTGAACAAGAGGTTTAAGCAGAAGAAAATCAAGAGGAGCGAAGGAAACCTGGAAACTCGTGTAGAGAAGAGAGCAGCAGGATTTAGCAACCATAAGGAATAGGAAGGGGGATGGGTAAGGAGAGGGGAGTTAAAAACAGAGTTGCAGCTATGTTTCATGGCATTAATTCAGCAAAGAAACAGCCTCAAATGGATGTAAACAATGGACTATTCATTAGGGGTTTCATTCCCTGCAACCCAGCAAACTATTGTCTGCAAGTTTTAAATACTCCCTTCACACACACACACACACAAACTAAATTACAGAAAATGTGAAACATCAGATAATCTCAACAACGTGTCTCAAAATCACTGCCCTCAAGCATGCACTATGCTTGGCAGACTCTTCTTCCAACCATCTGCCAGCACGTGGAGGAAAATAAATAATTAACACACATCTGGGGTCAGACTGTGAGCTACAGCACCCAGCCTGAAACTCATGCCTGAGTAAAGGACAGGCAGTGACTAAGAGCACATCTGGATTGAGCTCTGAGGAGCCTTTCCAACCTGTCCCACCCTAAGCATCCTGTCCACCTTGCTATGGGAGCCTCCCACACTGACAGAAGATGATGTGTGTTTCTATCCCACCTGACACAACAGCTGAACAGGCAATTCAAAGTTTGGGGCTACATTTTCAGTTCAGAAGGTTCAAATTTCTTCTGATGCCACTATTACAGTAAGAGATAACTTGGATAGGTAGAAAATAAGTCTGACATCTGGTTTTGCTCATCTGAGCTTCATCTGTTAGGGCTCTCCAGTTATTACTGGAGCACCCCCTTTCCTGAGCACCAGGGTACACAACAGGGCATGCAGATGTGATTCAAGTATCCTTGTCTTGTTCTCAAAGGTGATTTGGCTCTTTGGACTGCCCCAGAGCAAGCCTCCAAGCCACAGCCCCTCAGAAGGAAGGGGTTTGTGCTTCCCAGGAAAGGGCTAGCAACCATGGGAGGCATTTGTAAGGGCAAGATGGAAGAAGAGGCAGATAACTTGGGCTTTCTTTTTCCTCATCTATTGAAGGCATCTGCATAAAGGACCTTTCACAGTGTGTCCTTCCTGTATTCATAGGCAAAGGCTCAAAAGATCTATCCAGTCTGCAGACCTGCAGAGCACAGGCTGTACATCCTCACTCAGCATCTCTCATGCCCTGGTAGGATGTGACCTGTCTTTCAGGAATCTGGAGGACTGCAGGGAGAAGCTCCTCACAAGAGGTTATCTCACAGCTTTTCTTCCTCTTGTTCAGGTCTAAAGGTACATTAGCACAGTGACTGCTCAGTGTTATATCACATTGCTCCCACCAGGATTACGCAAACATAAGGAGACCTTGGACTCTCTTCAGGTTTTCACCCAACTTCTTCAAACTCCAACTGCTTGCACTGAAGGTCTGTGGAGATGAGGACAGAATCACAGAATCTGTTGAGCTGGAAGGGTCCCACAAGGATTGTCGAGTCCAACTCCTGGTCCTACACAGAACCATCTCCAAGAGTCACACTGTGAGAGGGACGAGTCTTTTCTTATCCTTAGTTTTGGGCATATGGGAGACAACAAAGCACCTAATTTTGTTTTGTCTGTTATCCAGAAGTGCAGTGTGTTTCATTGAGCAGCAGTGGAAACATGCAAACAACACACGGCCCACACAGGGAAAAACTGGCCTGGAAAAGTGGCAGGAGGGGAAGAACTTGACAGTTTTAATTCAATTTGTGTCTTTCATATTGCATGGACTCTCTTTGCTCATGCTACACAATACACAAGCAGCATACACAGCAAATCAAAAATTTGTCCACCAAACTGGGAAAAATAAAGACAGAGAAGCTGAAAATATGCAGATCCATTTATGGCTCTCCTCTGATCTCAGCATGCTTCACATTTAGGGTTCATGGAGTATCTCAGTATAGCAAACACACACTGACAACTACTACAGTTCAGGGACCTTCTCAACCGCCACATGCGCAGCAAGAAGCAAAATCCTTGTGTACAACACTGAAATTCCCCTTTCCAGCTCTCTGAAAAGCCCCCAAGGCTGCCCCTAAAGGCAGCCTTTGGGGTTATAGGAGACAAGTCCCAGAGCTTTTGCAGCTCTGTATATGTTCTAATTTTAACTTAAACTTTCAGTGGGAAGGAAGACAATTCCTACTTCTTTTCACTGAAGGGATAGCCAACAAAATGTTAACCAAAGGTTGGGCAGAAAAACTGAGGAAGCACAGAGAGCGGGTGCTGTAAGTCATGTATGGTCTCCAGCATATGGATAACAGTCATACTCAAATAAGGAAATCAAATGTCAGTCCACTGCTACCCTGTCCAAAATTAATCTCTCTACTGATTCCCAAGAATATGCAGCTTCAACAGCTAAGTGCCTGCTTGCAGGAACAGGCAGGCAGTAGAAAACACATACAGAGAAATACCTGGAGTTTGTTCTGCTCCTCTTTTACCCAAAGTCCTTTTTATTAAGTGCTTTTCACTGAGCTGTACAAGCAAAGGAAGCAGGAGAGGAAAGGGGCAGAGGGAGGAGGGAAGGGGGAAATACAGCATTTCCCATCAGCTCTACCAAAGGAAAGACATGGTAGGGAAACAGAAGAGTTGCCTGCAAATCATTCCAAGCCAGACAAGTGCAAAGGAGCAACAAAAAGGACTAACACATGGAGATCAGCAAAAGGAAAACCAGCATACAGGGGAAAGACCAAGAGAATACACAGGAAAGGAAAGGAGGATGTGAGAAGGCTCTTTTAGTGTGACAAACTACTGAGGAAACAGTCAACACATACCACCACTCTAGTAATCAAGCATAAGCAGCTGAAGGTTTGAAGCCAGCATCCTAACACAGAGGAGAAGAGGTTCTGTCTGAGAAAAAAAAAATGGTCTTAAAAACCCCAATAAGACAAAAAATGCTAGATAAGAGGTAATAACGAGAAGATAAAAAAAAATACAGGGGTTTGGCTTTCTTTTACACACTGCAATCTTCACTTGAGTTCATGTCTAACTTGGAAAGCATCAAATCTCAATTTCAGCAAAAAAGATCCAAGTTTAAATTAGTCAGCCCATAAAGGATATTTAGTCACCACCTCTAATCAGCTTCCTATCACAACCAAGGACATGCCAAATATCTGAAGCAGACTAGGTTTAAAAACTAAAACAGTACCAGAAATAGTAACAATTCCTGGCTGAGTCACATTTTAAGCTACACACATTACCCATTCAAAGGATGTAATTTGAACACTGTTATTGTTGAAACTTGTTGGTTTGCCTTATTTTGGTAGCTCAGATGAGTAGGAACAACATTTCCTGTGCTACGGATGAGATGCTTTTTGATCGTTACAGGGTTTTTCCTTCCTCCTGTTCCCAGCCTTCAAACACCTCTATTGATGGGAACTTTCCCTGCAGACAGTGTCCTTCCCAAGGACAGACCTAGAGAAAAGATGACTTGACTTAGAGTTTTAACAGAGGCATGGGGGCTGATGAAAATCTTCACTTGGGTGTATGCACTGTGTGAGCCAGTGAAGCAGCAACCAAATGTCTTCACTCTTTCTCCTGTAACTTGATACCTGGCTTTAGCGATTCCTCCAGCTCTTGAATTAGGAATGGAAAATATGAGAACTCTGTATCACAGCAAAGGTTTAGAGACAGGGGAAGAAAAAAATACAGGACATATTAGAGCTACTTGCAAATGGTATTTACTTTACACTGGACTTAAACACCTGACAACACCACATGCAGGCTCTGTGTACCCACATGTACTCATGGGCACCCATGCTACAAAGCACTGCCCAGCCATGTCAGAGCTGGTGGTTTGAAGACTGATCCTGAATCAGGCCTAAAGCCTGATTTCTAAAGCAATTCCCTTTACTTTGTACCTCTCTGCTCCAACAGCTCTGGGTGCAAATAATGGCCTTTGAAATCAAACAGGTACCACTAGTCCTGAGGGAGCAAGATATTAAAAACTCCAATAGCTGTTTTTGTGCATAACTGCAGTTTGTTGTGAGAGTAAAACAGGATGCTGGGCTGAAAGCTTTCTGAAAATGGTGTCCTTAATCGTCACACTCATTTCCAAGTTCTTTGCAAAATATTTTTAAGCATCTGTCTAGTTATATCTCTTGTTACATGCTCTCAGCCACAAATTGGCAAATTTCAAATCCTGACACAGAACACAAGAACCCTTCCCTGAACACGAGCTCTCTCAGCACTTTGTGGTATCCCTGGCCTTCCCAGACTGCTCTTGTGCACCAGGGAAGGGTATAGTGTGCTCACTGGCTCACCAGGAAAAACCTTTTCCTGAGCATTGTGGCTCAGCCATTTCAGTGACACAATTACAGCACTTGCCAAGGAGCTTGCATCATGTAACATGCTGCGAGGCTTTTCACGGCAGCATGGCTTGCAAGCTTCCCTTCGGGGGCCCATCCCCAAACGCCCTGCTGCAAAACGCCGCAGCTCCCAGCCCCCGCCAGCTTCTCCCACCTCCACAGCAACACTAGCGGGGATCCTGCACCTCTTTTGCTTCTTCAGCCCTGTGGAGCTCAGTTTAACACTTCCTCCCAGAGTTTAACGGGGAAGGATGACTGTCACCTTTCAGAGTATCACCATTCGTCTTCACAAGAAGGTTTTGATGTAAATCAGGTGGGGAAGTGACAGAGCTAGCAAGACCCACTTTTGCTGTGCTCTCAGGACTACGAATTTGTGGCACTGCTGTTGCTTGACAGAGGTAAAATTTGACTAATGCAGGATTAAATACTGTCCATGGAACCAATGGCAAGTAGTTCTGAAGATCCAGGTGGAAACAAAGCTTAACTTTGGCTTCTTCTTCTGATTTACAGACTGGTGACAAGATTTCTGAAACAACAGGCTATAGCCATGCCATGCCATACCACGCCATGCCATGTATCAAGAAAGCTGGAGCTTTGCTAGGATGGTGAGGAACAAGCAGTGTGCACTGCAAACTAAAAGAGTACAAAAATCCAGCAAATTAAGCAGTTTGCTCCTGAGCTGAGGTTTGTAGAGATCTGATGAGCTGCAGGATATTGGCTCTCCATCTTGCTTCCAGCTGCTTCTACAGATGTCCAGGCTCCTCACTGCCAAGAAGAGCTAGGAGGCTAGTGAAAGCAGCTGGAAGAGAAGGAGGAGGAGTCAGGCTTGCACCCTCTGGGGAGGGCACAAAGAGGAGGAGGAGAGAAGCAGGCACTGCCCACACATGCTCTACAACTCTGGCTTTAGGTGCTGACCACTGGGAAAAGGCGTAATGTCCATGGAGAAGGGAATGAGGAATGAGTATTTTTTCTTTCTTTCTTTCTTTCTTTCTTTGTTTCTTTCTTTCTTTTCCCCCCTTTTTTCTTTTTCTTTTTCTTTTTTTTTTTAAGGAAGGTAGGGAAGAAAATTAGGTCATTGAGTAGCATCTCTGCAAGAGTGTGGGAGCAAGGAGGGCAGAGATACAAGAAAGAACCAACAAAGAGAGGAGGGAGTCAGAGAATCAGAGAGAAATAAAAGTGATCAAATATTAGTGGTGTATGCAAGAGCAAGAGAATCACTGAGCAGATGGGAGGAGGGAAGAAGAAATGATTAATAGGGAGTGTGAGGCCCTTCCCCCTCCCTCAAGCAGGACTAATCACGTGGAAGACAGCTAAAATCTTACTTCCTAATATTGCTTTGCTGCAGTAGCTGCTACATGATGGAGGAGAGCAAGCCCATCCCCAAGAAAATCTCCCTAAAAGATGGAAACAAACCCCTCAGAACAACACAAGCACAATGCTGCTTTTGGCTCCTGGTGCTAAAGGGACATCTGTCAGGATGGATCTGTCATATCCTGAGAGCTGATACCTTGGTGCTCCTGCAGAACCACCAAGTCCTGCAGTGAGTCTAAAGCTGCATTCCTATTTTCACCCTGGCCACCTCTCCTGCTTTCAGCCTCAGAGAGGAAAATGACTGGCCTTTCCACGCAAGCCAAATGCATATGTTCAACTTCCCTACAGCAGCAGCCAAAAAATCTCGTTGCCTGATGTCAGAGCACACCTCTGACCAAGCATTTGTGGGGTCGCACCTGGATACGAATGCGCTGCCTCCTCAGCACAAAAGCATAGGGTGAGCTTTGCCATTACAGCATCGATTGGAGGTGCAGGTCAGCTCTGCCCAACTTACTGGGCCAGAGCCAGCTCTCCTGCAATGGGAAGCACAGGCTCCCTTTCCACCATGTGTTTCTCAGGCTTGGCTGTCACAAAGCAGGAGAGAAGAAGGGCCATTGCCACAGAAACAGTTCCAGATAAATACATTTGTTTAAAAGAGGCTCCTGTGGATTTCTGGTGACAGCCTGTCACCAGGACTGCTCTGCACAAAGCTCCCACAAGACTCAAGTACACAGTCCTCTTCCTGAAATATATGCTAAACAGCTTATTCCTACCCACGTTTTACAGGTGCTAACATGTTCATCAATCCCCTCAATTTTTCTTCTATGGGCTGAGCAACCCCAATACCTACACTTTCTCTGTATAGGTCATGTCTGCTTAATCATCCATTCATGCTATTTTCCTCCCCCTCTTTTTTTTTCTTTTTTTTTGACCCACTTTTGAGTTGTTTTGCTGTTTTAAAGGCTGAGCAGAAAACTGGTTCAAGACTCCAGCTGAGACCTCACCAAGCTGAGCCGAGTGGAAGGATTGCTGTACCCTTTTGGTTATAAACCTCAGCTTGCCTTTTTCACAACTCTACAAGGCTGGTGACTCACAGCCTGGAATTCACCATCAACTTCATCCCCCCTCTACAGAGCTGCTGCTCAGCCAGCCACCTCCCATTCTGGGTCTGGGTAGCCCATTATTCCCACCTAAGTTAACAACTTTGTGCTTGTTCTTTTCTGAATAACCTCTTATTTTTTCCAAGTGATTTCTCCACTTGGTTGGATTTTAAATCCTAACCCTGTTTTCAAGAAAACTCAGAGGTCCTCCCATGTCAGCATCATCTGCAAGTGCAATCAGTACCCACAGCAGAAAAATCCCCACTGCATGCCACTTCTGGGAGGGACACACGGGAATTGACCACTGTGGACACAAACTGGTCGTAGAGCATTTGTGACATTGCACCCTGCAACGTCCAGTCCCTGGAATTTCCCTGGGAATAACCTAAGTCTCAATAAAATATGGAAGACAAAGTTGTTAGGGATATCATGCAAATATGCTCTGCTCATGATGGACCACTGTGCTCTGCCACAGGACGTAATTAGAACAATTCACATCAAGTGCCATGCTGCTATTTAACCCAGTGTAAGGGAGATGACCGCAGCTGATTTGGAAAAAAAAGGGAAAAAAAAAAAAAAGTATAAAAGCCTCCGCAAGACAAAAGCAAAAAGGAGCATTTGCCTGATCATGATGGTGGAGCATCCAGCAGAACTAACTGTGATGTCTCCCGCAAGAAACAGGCAGGTTCCCCTAAAAACTTTCACCAGCAAGCATCATTCTTTCTACAGTGTTCATCAAAGCTATTTCAATCAAGACATCATTTCCACCAGACAGTGTTTCTCTCCAGGGCTTTGACATTACACTATGATGGCAAATATCTTTAGACTGATACAAAGTCTAAGCAAAAATTCAACTGTGTCTAAAGGCAAGAAGGCAGAGATAGGCAGAAGGGGTGGCTGTGTTTGCCTCAGACAACTGACCTGGAAAAAAGGACCCGAAGACACCTCACACCCAAGTTCTGGTTACCATATATAGCTCATGGGCAATATGGCAGAAGAGCACTTGGATCCCAAGCACTGTTTGAGGGCAGCAAATTGCAGCTGTCCTACAGGACACCACTTATTAATCCTGCAGCAAAACATACCGGGCTATAAATTCCATCAATTGCCCACTGTTTAAAGAAATCAGTTTTCTTTAGAAGAGGAGCATGCTGTTATAAACACACCTGACTCAAGTCCATCTGATCCCTCCATCGTTTATGCAGTTGGAAAGACTTTTGACTTCACACTGGAAAAAGCAACACTCAAAAATTGAGATCTTTTACTCCCAGAGCTGACAAAAAAGACAAAAAGCACAAAACCTAGTCTGTATTTGCTGTTTGAGATTTAAATCAGTAGCAAATGGGACAAGCCCAAATGCCAGGAAAGTGAGGAAATCCTGGATCCTAGGGACCTCCAGAAGAAAAATATCTAGTCATAACGCCAACTGTTGGGGCTCCAACACTTTCATTATGAATAAAAAGCTTTTTTTAGTAGGGTATATGGCAGCAAGATTGCCAAGAGATTAATCATAATCACAGCACTGCAAAGCTTTGCTTTGGACACTTTTAGCCCCAGAATGACCAACTCCAACCTTTGAGGCCAGATGGTGTAAGCTCCAGTAAACTAAACAGCACCCATGGTGTTCTGAAAGATGATGATGGCGACAGTTTAGAAAGGCACCCGAAAGAGACCACTGAAAGCAACGGGAATGCATTTTATTTATTCCTTTGTGCCAGCTCACTACAAAATTGCCGCAGGAGACTGCAGTAGAGACAAATTTAAAGTTTTTTTTGTTTATTTATTTCTATTTAGGGTAGAGCATACCAAACGAACTCAACACAGTATGGGGGAGAGAAGAAAAAAAAAAAAATTGAGTTCAATACTCTCCCTCATTTTTTGAGGCTTTCTTTCCTAAGCTTGACAAAGCTTTGTTGCTTTTCATGCTCCACACATGACTCTCCCTCCCAGAAAGATTTACTGCATTCGGAAGTCCAGGGTGGAGTGCTCCAGCAGAACCGGACCAGTGCTACAGCCGGATCTAAAGTGATGTCAGGAAATGGGTGGGGGCAGGGAAGGGGAGCAGAGCGAATGACAGGGCCCATAATCAGGAAACTCACTTGGCAAGATCTGTGGAAAACCGGAGGTATACAGGAGTAAAGGCCCATAAAGCAGCGCTCAGGCTGCTCCCACCGCTAATCTGCTCCCGTTATCGGAGCTCAAAGAAGAGAGGACAGTTGCCAGCTCCGGAGATTCGGGAGCGCTGCCAGCTGACGACACGCTGTGATCAGCAGCGCCTGGGTCTGGGTGAGCTCTGCTAGCATGTAGGAGCGCTTGACAGCAAGGTAACGGGAGCAAAGCACCCACTCCAGAGAACACCTACTCTAGCTACCCGATAAAGGTAAGAAGGGTGCAGGAGGAAGGGAAGGAAAAATACATCCTGTAGCTGTACAGCAGCTACAGCAGACAACTACTGCAGAGGTAATTCATCCAGAGATGGCAAGGGCCAGACTTCACAGCAGCACCCAGGCCACACCAGCCCAAGCCAGAGGCAGCTGCAGCACTGCAGCACTACAGCACTTTCAGGGGAAAATGAGGCAAGGCAGAGGTGAAATAGTGAAGCCTTTAACACCTGCAGACAGGCCAGCAAATCCCCTACACCTCACCAGAGAAGGAGAGATGGAGGGATCTCCCCAGTGGGCCCAGTTCAGAGTTCGGGGCTCTCAGGCAGCCAGCACTGCTCCTCCTTAGACGGTGTGTGCGTGTGTAACAGGGGCTGAAGGGATCAGGGAGCCCTGGGAAAGGAGAGGGCTGGATGTGGCAGAAAGCTCCTAGGATGTGCTGCAGCAACTTGCAGAGGAGTGCGACTTGTTCCTAACTGAGGAGTTATCTAGAGGCAAGCAGCCCCAAGTACAGGAGCTCCCAGGATGGGAATATAACCACTGCAGCTTCAGGATGATAACGCTGTTGCTGCTGTCCTCCTCTGGAACCCGGAGATTCATAGGGGTCCAGCTCTGCACACACACCCATGTCTGGACACACAGTCCTGTGCCAAGCATCTTACAAGCTAAACTGATATGCCAGAGGGATGGGAAAAGGAAATACAATCCTCAGAAATTAAACAGCAAAAGGAATAGCAAATGCAAGAGAGGTTTAAAGGCTGGGCACTCAAGTCTCCTGATTTGTCTTCCCATCCCACACACCCCCTGCTCTCCTCTCCTGTATTCCAGTCCACTGGAAGACATCGGTTTTGAGGGGATTTATAAAAAATTATTCTGCAAAGCATCTATGGTACTGAGTAGGTTAAGTACTAACCAAAAAATTTTTCCCTCTGAAGAAACCAGTAAACCCCAAAACAACACAAGGCACCTTCAGAAGCCAAAAAAAGGTATTAGCAGAGCATAATAATGACAAATTTGGAGCAGCAGAGATAAGATGGATGTTCATACAACACAGACAAGAATTAAAGCAAACCCAGGCTAATTCAAAGGAATGAAAGTCTTGGAAGTTATTGATATTCTCACAACAGTTTGTGGTTATAAAAAAATTAGGTGCAAACAAAATCAAGTCTTCTATTTAAGAGCACCTTGGCCTGGAAAGATACCTCTGTGGGCATTAGATGGCTTTTGGTGAGCAAACTGGAGTGTGGGGTACATAAACAGCTCTGCATCGCACACAGGGACTCAAACGGACAAGTCAGTAGATCAAAGAGCTCAACAAGGTTATAAGCAAGAGGATCACAAATGGAAATTCTACCTATAGTAGGTCTGACTTTTCACCAAGGCCCATATGTAAAAGAAACAAAAAAAGCCTCAAAGACCTTGGAGCATCCTACTCAGTATGCCAAAGTGTTCTATTTTACATGCACAGTATCCCCCAAAACAGGATGTTTTTCATTACTTCATTTCACTACCAAGTAGTTATTCACTGAAAACACAGGGCTGAACCTCCTTACATTATTCTACTAAGCAAATAAATTTTAAAAATAAAATAATAGTAAAAAAAGTTTCCTTCCTCCATTTTACCCACACAGAGAATGGTAAGATTACTTTCCATAGCTGGTTTTTCTCATACATTTACACAGATATGCACATCTAAGAAGTGAAGGCCCAATTAACATGTAAGCGCCAGTACTTTTTGACAGAAATTTCCCCTTCCAAACCAGCTATCCAGCACAACAGCTCACAGGACAACCCAGTCCTGCACATTCATAACAGATATCACTGATGGTTTGGCAATCTAATGTCAGGCAAGCAGATGTTTTAAAACCACATATCTGATTCTCCAAGAGACAGAAAATACTTGGTTATGCTTAGTAAAAACACAGCTAATGCTGAGATTGTATTCTTTTTGAGACTTTAATTAGGCTATGCTACAACAACTCACACTGAATTTTGGAGAGAACCAAGCTCTATTTACAACTGCAAGACGGTGGGGTATGATCCCCTTGGCTTAGAGGAATCTGTTTTTCTCACTGATCAAAAGAAGTCAAAATTAGAGGCACAAAAATCAATCAATTGTGGCTGTCTGAGTGGTATTTGGAAAGCTACTGCGGGCACTATAACCTAACACTCCCTGTATACAGTGTCTCTGCCATGCAAAACCAGTACAGTCACCACCTGAAACTAGAATCACCAGTTTGGTTTAATTTTGTATGTCTACTTATTGGAAATTCTCTCCCTCTCTAGGTGTCTGTGCTCCTGCTTAATTACCCCAAGTCTCTGCCTCTGGGCAGTGGCAACTTCTGTAGTCACACACCCATATCTTCTGTTATGGGAAGAAAAACATCTCCTACCCCCTTTATACAGCATGTCTAAACTCTTAAAAAAAGGGTCAGCAGGTGACACTGACTCCATTACAGTCATTAGCAGCTGACTTTCCAGGGCCCAGGTTTCATGCCAACTGTTCAGCTGACTCCCAAAAAAATTATCATCTCCATGGAGTAATTAGCATGTTTTAGTAGCTGGTGGCCTCAAAAACTGCACAAACTTCAGCAGCGTTAGAAGTACCATACTTTCTTTTTGCCTTGCATTTCAGTTTGTCTTCAAATCTGAAAGCAAATCTCAGTTTTTTGTGGTTTACATTTGAAATAATGTACAGATACTGAATTTTGTGACATTTATGCCTAACTTCTATGTCAGGCTCATTTCAAATCACTGATAAAATCTGTCCATTAAAAAATTTATTAAAAAGAAAACCTGAAATTTGACCAGTTTCTGGAACAGAAAGAAGAAAACAAGAGAAAGTGGTTTTGGTATATACAATCAACCAAACCCAAAGCTTTGAGAAGAGCATGTGCTTCTGGAAGAAACACATGTCACTAAAAATATTTTTGTGCTTGTGTATACCTAAACACAGCTCATCAGCACTGCCTGATCATGAGTAAGGAAAAAATTCAACCTGTTAAGCAAAATCAAATCAACTGAAAAAAGCTGAAATGTGAATTCACTGTCAGAGAGTGGCAGCTCAAAGGACCAGGCAAATTACACACCAAAGCTCAAGCTGAAATACCAAAAATCCAAAGACATCCTCTTCTCCTTGGAACCTCCACAACCACTCAGCTTTCCCTAGGTAAATTTATCAGTAATTTTTGCCACTGCAAGATTTTTGGTGTATCACCCACCAGGAGTCTTGCTAAAAGTATAAAAATTGTCAGCAACAATGGCAAGAAAAAAATTCAAGGCTTGAGCCCCTTGTTCTCCCCAGAATGAGGTCACTTCAATTTAAGGCTGAATGACCCAGCCAGAAACCCATAAGGGTATTCTGCCCATATTTATGTCCACACAGATTAAGAAGAATGCTTTGGTTAATGGTTTGGTTAAGGGGTTTTGGCTTTCTTTTTCATCACACAGTTTTCAAAAAACTATTAAAAATGCTGTACTGGTAACAGATGAAAAAATAAATTCATTAATATTTTGGCTTCAGCATTCATTAAGAACACATAGAAGAGCAGTATAAGGCTTCCTGCTCATTGATACCATCAGTGTCAGACCTGACACTTCCATGCCTACAGCCATACCCCCTTTAGCTGTGATCTAGGCAGTTCCTGCAAGGCAAGCAGGGTCAGGTTGGGTTAATACGCAGAGGAGAGGCCCCCAGGGAAGGATCCAAGTGCTGCAGATACTGGGACTGGTAGTGATGTAGCAGCACTGCTCTGCTCTCACCCCCAGGGAAGCTGCTGTGCAGATCTGCAGCATGGTATCTCACAGCCTCACAGCACTGAGCAGACACTGAAGGATACTTGCCCTTATGCAACGCACACAGCTCCACTTTCAAAGCTGATACCACATTATCCATATACAGGAGACAATAAAGAAGAGCACCCTGTACCTCCACCTGCACACCCCATTGTCTGCCCTGTAACCAAACCTGGAGTAAAGGAAGTTGAACCAAAGAACAAGCAAGTTTTTGTAACTCAGGAGAGAAAAAACCAGCCAACAACCAACAGCCTGCACTCCGCGGAGAAATGAAACTTCCCAGCCAGCCAACTGTTAAACCCTCATGTCTTTATCAGCTTCTGCTTTGGCTTAAGATCTTCACCGTTTCTACAGGACATAGTGAAATTCTCCCACTTTTCATCCCAATGCCCTGTGTGCTGCCATGCTGACACAGCTGCCATGTCCCACCCCACACCAGGCTGTAGCACAGGAGGGAGGAACAGCTCCCCTCTACAAACTACCCACAGTGCAAGTGTGTTAGGGTCTCTAAGTCTATTAGAAGTATGCACTCCTGAGTTATTTTTGTTAGTTTTATTAATGTCACACCAGGGGGAAAAGTGCCCAGAAAGCACTGAAATTCTTTTTCAGCATTTATTTGTGAACAGCTCCAAAATCCTTTGGGAAAAGTTCACAGCAACCCTTGGTCTCAGTTAATACCATGATTTGATTTATACACCTAGTGTACATGGGGTAATTCCAGCCACCCATCAATTTGACTTGACTGGAGATGATACAAACTCTGAGAAAGACATGTTTTACAAAAAACCTTTGTAATCCTTGCAATAAAAGGGAACTCTAAGAGTCAGATGAGGAAAATCCCCAGAACTCTCAAATATCGCCCTCGCAGAGTCAAGGTGATTTCAGAGTCACGCAGCTTTAATAGTGGGACTTCCTCAGGGACACAGTATTAAACATTTAGAGAAAGCATTTGAAAAGAAACCATACCATCAACCTGATTTCTAATCTTTTTAATTTCAGCTACTTAGAAGTTCCTTCTAAATGATGCCAGAGTGATGATGCTTGGCCTTTTGCAGGGGGCAGGGCTGAGGGGAAGACATACTCATCTTCTCTCTCATTAGTATTTCCACAGATGAAGTTCAGATTTTAATCTTTATTGACTGACATCTTTAATTTATCCATCCACTGGGTTGTTTTTAATATTAAAGACCAGTGCCTTTGACAGAACACTATACGAAAACCAGAAGAACTAACAAAGCAAGCTCCAAACTACAGTTTCACTTTCCCCTAGTCTTGCACTAGGTAGTCCATTAGAAACTCAGCCTTCTCAAAAACATATATGAAAATGGAGGGGACAGGAAGAGAAAGCAAAAGCAAACCACGGAAGTCCTTTTCTGTTGCAGCTGCCTGCAGGCTCCAGGATCATTGCCACACACACTCATTGTGTACTCGGAAGAAATAACTAGATTATTCTATAAGGCTGATTGGAGTGAAGTATAGGATAGTGTAACTTCAGGCCTCTTTTTGACGTTGTTAGAAAAAAATCTCCATATAAATCATTACAAGAGTATTTAAAAACTCTCACACCAGGAAATAGCACATAAAACAGCCTCAGGAACTCCCCATCCATTCCCCAAAAACCAGATCTGAAGTACAGCGTCACATTACTGCCAACCTAAGAGCAAGGAGCAAGACCGTTGCTTGTTAGGAGCTGACAAGTCTGAGACAAATTTTACTCTTAAACATACCTAGCTTTTCCCATTGACCTCACATGTGACATGAAACAGACCAAGTCTCCACATATTCCTATAATTATTTTTTAATTTGATGAAAAAAATTAAAAGCATTCAACCATCCAGGCTTAGGAAGAGAAACCCTATGCCTTACTTTAAAAAAGCAAAACCAAAATACTTTTTGTCCATTTTATCCAAAGGGAAAGCTAGACAACTCTGAAGCAAACAATTACAAAACAAAGCATGGTCTGCGTCTTTACAGATTCTGTGTCCCTGTGAAATTATATACATGTATACTTTCACTTCAGGTTGCTCTGGAAAATACTGCCACCATCAAGGAAATCTGACAGAGTAAAGTGAAAAAACCCACTATAAACCCCACCGCCCAGTGAACCACAAAACACTGTTGAAAGGCAGAAACAAGTCAAAGAACAAATTGTGAAAGAAAAGCATTCTCTATAACGCCTAATTTATAGTAACTTTCTAAGTCTAAGCTCAGAGATGTTTTCAGATTCACATGTTGATCTGCTTATCCCCCTTGGCTATTTTGCTTAAAATAACATTCATTATCCACAAAGAGAAAAAGCCAACAAGCCTTCCACTTGTGAGAGCTGGGGCCTGAGAAGGCAGGAGGAGCTGAGCAGACCCTGCCAGGCGCAAGGAGCCCGTGCCCGGCTATTGCAGACACAGCTCCGCTGAATTCAGTCCTGGCTCGCCAAAGCCACGCTCCGTGCTTGGCACAGGGTCCTGCCTGCTCTGCACGGCCCTGCCAGAGCCCGGCACAGCAGGAGGAAGCGAGCTCGGGCCAGCAGATGTTACTAACACTTACGCCTGTCACGAACAGAAAGGACAAGAAAAGTCTTGAAGAGGCAGCGACTTGTTTTCTTTGTCAGGAGTTGGGAGATGGGCTGGGGGGAGGGAGCAGCACGGCACCTCTCAGGATTGCTGCTCGTTCAAAGCTGTCTTTGTTGGCATGCCATTGCTCGACTATTATTGCTACCAAAAAGGAAAATAAAATCAGTATTATAATTAAAGCCACTCAGACATTTCAAATCAACCCATCTTTGTAGTAATGAGAAAACTGAGTTTTTACTGGTATAAACAAACATTTCAGTTGAAAGAAGTTTTTTTTTTTTTGTTTTGGGTTCTTTTTCCCCCAAATCATACTATTTTAGTTCAGGTGAAAAAAAATCCACAAGGAATTTTCACAGGTAAAACTGGGGGGCCTCAAGAAGGAACAAAAGTACCATGGAGCTGAACAGAGGGCTGTGTGTTTTACCCATCTGTCCAAATAACAACACAAATCCCTGTTCTGCTCAGTGTAGATCCATAAAAACCCAGTTTCTTCTGCTCATCAGTCTATCCCACCCTCTGCTCTGGTTTCCTTGATTTCTTCCTCCATAATGGGCTTTCACAGCATTGCCAACAAGAAGAAATCAGTAAATTTCCTGGGCTTGACAGCACCCTCAAAATGACCAAACAAGCAGGAGAACCTTTCCAGTCCGATGAAATGTCTGTGGGATCCCTCTGGGTGGGACGGGTCTCCCGTTCAGTGAGACATGAGCAAGGGAGGATACAAAGGCATCATATGCTCTACAGGACTCCCTGCCCACTAGGGAAAAATAATTAAATCAAATAAAAAAAGGAAGGAGCAAGCTACGGTGGCTATCTCTAAGCTATTAAACAGGATCACTGTGCCTCCCTCCTTTTTGCTCTTGCTGGTCCCTTCAGCTGGACACCCACGTTTTATACCAGTAGGATATGAGGACCTGGCCAAGGTAGGAAACCATGCCTGGGAAAAGTCCTTGTTCTTTTTGAGTTTAGATAAAATCAATGTGAGTTGCAGTTATTTTGCTCCTTCACTTTGTAGAAGTGTCTTAAACAAGAAAACCCCAAATCCCCAAAACCTACTGGGGACTGTCCTCTTCCTCCTTAAACTCACTGATGTGCAGTGATGTAGCAGACACAGAACAGGACTTGAAGCAGCTCTTGCAAGGCCCCAGTGGCAGAGGCTGGTAAGAATCCTCCTTTCCTCAGTCTTGCCCAGAGCAATTTGTGTATTGCATCTCACATGCATGGGGAGAAGCCATCCTTATAATGATTCCTTAGTATTCAGAAGAGTTGTAACATTTCAGGAGCACAGAAAGGGCAAGGGCAGGATCAGGCAACATTTCCAAGTACTGAGAAGCCATTAAATAAGAGCTTCAGCTTTACTACTTTTCTTTTGTTTTTTTAGCCTTTTATGTTACTCAAAAATCTTGAAAATACCAACCTGCAAGGATCCAAAATCATCTAAGAGAAAAAGGATACCCTCAGCATCATTTCTTTAGAAGCCTTGCAACGTTACTTTGAAGGGACTGACCACAAAATGCTTCTGAATCTTTGGGGAAGGATAATTCCTTTCAAGATGCATGACAAAGCCATTCCAAAATTACACCTTGACAGCAAACCAGCCTATTTGGGAGCCTTTTTACGGCTTTTTCCATAAAACCAAAAGCAAATTCAAGATCTTTTTCAACTGATTAAAAATCCATGTTATTGGATACCAAGCCACTCTAAAGCCAAATGTAACTTCTCTTGCTACAGAGTGAACCATAACCTCAACAGCTATCCAGTAGACTTCGTTCCATGCTGAGACAAGCATGGCTGAGTATCCCAAAGGCCATTCTGCAGGTTGGAAACTCTCCTCTGTGAGAGGAAACATGCTACAACACGTCTCTGGCTTTTGGTTTAGGTGAAGGCTAGTGTGAGCCGCTCTGGCTAACTCTTACCACCTGCAGCAAATGCAAATATTATCCACTTGGAGGCAGAGAGAAGTGCATAGACCCTTCCCACCACCTCATCTCCCTATTTAGAGCAGTACCAGACTGGTTAAACAAGATGAGACAGTAAAGGAAGACAAGGGAGGAAAAACACCACCAACAACAAAACAACATAAAGGACCTTTCCTACTGCACGTCTCCTCCCAGTTGTGGCCAAACATTATCTTCAGGGAGGCTACAGCCAAGAGATTAACTACCCTTGTGAGCAGCTGGTTTGGTTTTTGGAAGGGAAGTTCTGCTCAGGCTTGTGACAAATACTCAGTCCTGCTGAAGTGACCTAGGATGAGACCCCTGCTCAGCTACAGCCACTGTAAAAATTTCACAGGGCTACAAGTCCGGGTTTTCCCTCTGCAGGCACAAGCCCAGAAAAGGAGGCAGGCTGCAGGGAACGCATTGTCTCAGAGCCTACCACCAGATACAGAGAAGGAAAGAGGTCATACATAAACAGACCTAAGGCAACCTGTTCCAAAGCTTGTGTACAGGTCATGCTGCCCAGCCTGTGTCCCACCTGCCGAAGAAGGACAGCTGCAGAGGTCTACCCTTCTCCTATATGCTGGCAAGTTCACACTTGCACAGGACCAAAGCTGTAATATTGGAGTTGCATGTGGGCCCTAAAGTATAAGAAGTCTGAGAGTTTTGTTCCAGCCAACTTCTCTTGAACAAATTCCTTACCTGAGTTGTCAACTATTCTGCTACTGCAAGCTCTCAAGCACAAGCTTTCTGACAGCTTGGCTTTTGGTCTCTTCTCAAACTGTCCTGGGCTTTTCTCATAAATCAAGTGCAGTCAGGCCCTGCCACATGCCAGCCCCTCAGGGGAGCAGGATGTCAAGCAGCCACATGAGTCTCCAGGGACAGTCAGAGTCGCAGAAACCCAGGACTTCCCTGGCTTTTAAAGACCTGTTGCTCACCCTTTCCTTCCCCTCTGCAAGATCATCAATCTCAGTTGTATCATTATGAGATATACAGGTCTATCCCGGAGCTGCTTTTGATGACTACGAATTCACCAAGAAGTATAGTCTCAGACAAGTCTTCACTTTCTTGCCCACTTTCACAGAAGCTATGAACTTTTGAGACTTGTGCATCCCCATCAGATGGGTCAAAAGGCTCAAAAACTACTAATAGGACAGACACAGTCCTAGAAAGAGTCCAATTTTTCTTTCCATCTTGCACTCTTGTTCCTCTCTGCTAAGACAGATTTTATGATTAACCTAGTCTGAATGTACCCTAAAAGCAGATGTAAAAATGTGTACATTAGAAAATGTTAATATTGGCAGATATTCACATTCCTTTCCAGGGTTTCACAAAACTCTTAAATCCCTGGTGACAGGACCTAAATGGAACATGAAGTTTTTGCTATCTTTGCAGCCATACAAGAAACAAAGCAGAAGTTGATGCGCTATTATTTATGTCCTTGAAATACTTGCTTGGAAGTGTCTTTGATTCAAGAACAGCCCATCAGATAGTTATTCTGGTAGGTTTATCAACTTCTTTTACTTTAACATTCTCATTTTCTGTCACACAACACAATGATTTTCATGTTTGTTTTTCCTGTTACCAGAGCAAACCATTCATTTTTAACTGTTGATTTTGGCATAGGAGGACTCTAAGTTCATAATGGAAATGTGTTTTCAGCGGTAGTACTGAACAATAGAAAAGTCTCTTTCAACTGTCGGGTTATGAGGAGAACCAGCTGTAATTAAATTTAAGTCATAGTGGCTCTGTTTCAGAAATGCAACAGTCTTCACCAACTTTGCAGTCAAGGAGTTTGTAGCATTTCAGGAAAAGAGCTGCTTTTCTAATGGCCTTATCTGAAACCAGTACCACAAAATGGTCCCTTTAATCTGGCTTTATTTGATAATGATGAATAACTAAATATTTTTCAATAAACCTTCTCTGGGTGTTGTGGCCACAATGTGGGGCCTCAATGACTTACATCCTGCTAATAGAAATGGAATATACAGAAATCAGCAAAAAATCTTGGCATTGCCAGGCTCAGGTTCTTTGAGCTACATCTGAATAAAGCAAACATCAGGAATTGAAATCATAATGAAAGTGCTTAATTCAACACATTAGAAAAGTCAAATTTCATCACCTGCTTGATTGACTGCTCTACAGCACTTTAATTGTTTTCCAACTTCCAACAGGGCACGAATGTGAATTCTACAGAGGAGCCAAGATTTCAGAACCTGGAGAGAACAACTGCAACTGATGAGCTGGGAATCAAAATACCCCTTGGTGTAAGACTTAAAAATCACCTCTCCACCCGGTATGAAGTTATCAGGAATTGCTCTATTATTTCTGTCATTAACCAACCATTCTTCCCCCCACCTTTGCACCAAATCCTCTCAAGTGCAGCCAGAGATTATCAAACCCAGCGATAGCCTTTCAACAGCTCAGCCAGTTGAAAAATCTCTCAAGTTCTGCTGCTATCACCACTGCGTGAGCTGACGTCAGGCTGTTGTTTACTGGAGATGGGATGGTGCCAATTTCCACTGAGCTGAAGACAGCCGTGTCCAGCCTCTTTTGGCTGTGCACAGGCAAGAATTCCTTGTGTGTGCTTGTGCGCATGCGAAGAGTGTGCACGCGTGTCTGCTTGTGGGGCACACACAAATGTGGGGGAAAAGCAACTGGCTTTTATTTTCCACTGAGATACCAGAAATAAAAACAACAACAGAAAAAAAAATACAGCACTTCATCTTCTCTGAGAAATAGAAAAGCACAGGGGGAAAACACTGTCAGTTTTCTTGTAAGAACTATCACAGTAGGGATGAAAACATAACTAAAAGTTTAGGATACCCCTAAAACCCCTGCAAAGAAGTTCTCACAGTCAAATAATTAAAAAAAGAAACCTAATCCCAGTCCATCCATAAAAGGATTGAGGTGAAAATTTAAATACTTGACAGAATAAAAGAAATAGCCAATTTTTACAAGGACTATGTAAGTTTTCAGAGTAATTTCACTGCCTTCCTCTTCTAAGACTATTAGTACAATTACTTAATTGAATTTTCTGTATCAAAATATTCTAAATAATTTACAGTCCAGAGGAAAAACAAAACAAAACAAACAAACAAAATCCAACCATTGTGACTTTTTTGTAAGTTTTGTTCATTTATGTTATTCTCCGTAAAGGAACACATTACAGAATGGCATCAAATCCTGTTCTCAAGCACAACTTTTATACGGTACAAAGGTACAAATATAATTATCTCAATGGCTGTAAGGTTCCATTTCAAGTTTTAAGTATTACACTGTCATTGTTGCCTGGGAAAACACTCCAGCATATTTGAATTTGAGGAATACAAAAAGCAATTACTGGCACCTCAGGTGAAGTTTCCAGTATTTGCACTGAAGCGTGGACTGCCACTGTCATCTGAGTGAAAGAAATAACTGTACTAAAGATTTTTGGTTCCACTTAATGGCTTCTTCCCCTTAGCACCTAAATACACACTCCTCTGCCTTTTTTACTTCCCACAAATGCACTACAAAAGGATCTTCATCTACACACCAACTCACCCTCCCGATGATTTTAACTCCATCTTGTCCTCTCTTCCCCTGGAACTTTTCTTTCAAGTTTAAATAATTTTTCAAAAGTTTCTATCACGTCAATTATCTGCAGAGGTTTCACAGACCATTAATACTGCTCTGTAGGTTAACCACAAACAACATAAATAATTGTTTTCATTTAGGGAAGTACTGAGTTTGAGATCCCCCCCTCAAAATCAGAAGTACAGTGCATGTAGAAAATACGCAAAAGTGGGGAAACTTAATATGAACTATCAGAAACAGTGAACTTTACTCTGTAGGTCCAGTGTTCTACATTTCACTTACATTTATCAAGTTATCTATAAAAACACCGAGCTGAGAATCAGCATATCCATTCAATCCCCCAAAACAGCTAAAACATTAAAGAAACCAAAATATTTAACCTTTAACATAAGAATTTATGAAGAAGGCACACTGACTACAGCATGCAAGTTAGCTGCAGACAGCCTTCACAAGAACACTTTCCATCACTGCTGGCCAGTGGTACTAAAATGATACTCTATCAGACAACAAAATACCTGCTGCCTTTGTAGTGTGACAAATTTTGAGGGTTGGTGACAATTTTCAATATAAAAGTTTAGGAACTTTTACTCTGAAATGATACATAGCACTCCTCACTGACTGTTTCCTCTCAATTATTTCTCCTCAAAGATACCAGACAGGATATCACCACCTAAAACAAAACTGAGAACTGGCATTTTGAAGTCTAGACACGATTTCCTCTTTTGGAAGCCTCCTCATCTCTGTACCTTCCCCATGTAACCACACTCTCAAGGTGGCCTCATCTAGACCTTCTGTATACAGACAACAGTTCAAAATAGCATTTATTTCTGCACACCAGAACCATATGCTAATAACTTGGCTGATAACTACACTGAATTGTCAACCCTTACTTATAACACTTTAATCTTTTCCTTCGTATCTCAGGGAAAAGGGAGATGCAGCATGGATCATATACACTGTTGGAATGTGAGAACCTGAATCAGTATCTCACACAACTTCCTTAATCCACACTATTCCTTGACATGCATCTTGTGTTTTTGAAAAAAATGCTCTGCTTCTGTGGTGACCTTGGTATTATGTTCTGCAGCTACATTTTTTTTAACTCCTGTGTGCATTCCGTGCTTTGCAATCTGTTCTCATGACAGGCTTTCAAAAAGTATGATTGCATGTATTATCTACACATATATGTATTATCTATGCATGGTAACATTCCTTGGGCTGGTTACCAACATTTCATACTGCACTCTGTATGTACTGTAAATAGGTTTAGCCTCTGTCTCCATTCAGAACTGCAGTTTGACTTTTGACAGCTGTGCTCTTCAGCAATTTTACTGCTTTTTCATTAGGGAATAATTTTCACTTGCTTTCTACATGCACACTGCTCTTTGGGAAAAAAAAAAAAAAAGCTCTGTTTCTCACTGTGACAGACTTTCAGTTTTGTCTGTCTGTTATCAATGCTGGGATGTTTTTTGGTCCAGAGGACTATCTCAGAGTCTCAGAGATGTGTGCAGCACTGCTTTGAAAACAGGAGCTGAACAGTTATGATTCCATTCTCATGATACAGAAGAGACTCTGGGGGGACTGCAGCTCCCTTTCCCTCTCCCATGTTACATTCAGAAAAACATGGATTCAAAAGGACTGAAATCAATTTAAATTCAGTGAATAGCCATAAAAATTCTTGTTTTCCCAAAACTAGAAAACTCTTTTCAATCACTGTTAAACCTAAAGGACTTCAGACAACCCAAAATACTTGGTTTAGGATTAGCCAAAACCTTAATTTATCACGTTAGCAAAAGAAACTTTTCATGTTTCAGGTCAAACCAATCCACACTTTTGATTCAGCCACAAGATCAAAAACAACACAGTTAATCACAGCTCTAATAACTTCTATTGCTACTTCTCAACTTGCTAACTAGTCAAAAATAAATTTCCCATGAATTATTTTTGCACCGCTATGTAAGGCTAGAGAAAATGGTCTCAGCTGATCTCTTGCTCTCTCTAAAGAAGCAAGGATACCCCTTTCTCAGGTGGTATTCCTCACAGAGCAGCCAAACAACCTTCTGGGAGTTTGCAATCTGCTTCATTTCTCCCACTGGAGCCTACAGTAAATCTTGGAATTTGGGATTCACAGGTTTAATTTTATTTTGCCTGGCAAAACATACTTGAGAATGGCTTCTAGCTACATCAAGGGAAAACAGGAAACACTTTCAGTAGGCAAGCACTCCTACCGTATCCACTGATACACAGGTAACATACCAAAGCATGGAGTGATGTGTGAGAATACAGAACATCAAAATCTCTACTACTGCCCCATGCAGAGCCATATAAAAATTGATGAAGTGAGCCTGACCAGAAGGCAGCCCTCAGATCTCAGCTGCAGACCTCTGAATTCAACCAGATCTCATGGAAGGTTCAGGTCTACTTTAATACCAATAAAATCTCTTTCTAAAGACCCGAGGCACCAGGGAAAGACCACTGGCTGCATTCTCCAGCCTGGACACAGCCTTGGCATCATTGCAGGTCAAGAAAGCAGACTTTTTGGTTTTGGTCATAGTCAGCAACAAAAACCAGAAAATTACTTCTACTGCCAACTATTCTTTCCACTGGCATCAAAACACCAAAGGGACTCTGTGGACTTGTTGACTGCTTAGCCAGAAGCAGTCTGGACTTCCTGGAACAGAGAGGACACAGAGGGGCTTTGCACCTTCAGTGGTTCTTGGTGAAGTCAGAAACACACGTCATGATCATGCTGCACTGGAGTTATACAATCAAATTAAAAGCTGTACTAAGTATCCAGTCTCCTTCTCCTTGCCATTCCCCCTCACACACACAGTGGGAAAACCTACTTCTACTGGTCCCAGAGATCCCTCAGTAACCCAAGCTTTGGTCCCCCATTAAAAAGGAAAAGCTTCTTCATGGTATTCTCTTCTTCAGGGACAAGAGGCTCAAGGTCATTGCAGGCCTGAAGGCCCCAAGTCAGAAGAATGGCACAACTTGTCCTTCCAGAGGCCAGCCTGCTTTGTACAGTGTGGCCGTGCTGGAAGGAGGCACAGGGAGAGCAGTGTGCTCAGCACAGACGTGACACTGGGCCCACACACAGCTTCTGCTGCCTGTGCCTGTAAAGGTGCCAGGGCTGGACACAGTCAAATACCCCAGGGTGAGGGGAAAGACCCAGGGATTCTCAAGCCACAGCTACTACACCATTTGTACCATGGAGAAAGGCCTTAGGAGGTAGAAAGATGCAGAAGGAGCTGGCAAAAGATTGAAAGTTTTTCCTTGCTGTCCTTTTCTAGGCAGTGGCAGATGATCTTGCTGTCTCAGGTGTCCTGAGCAATAGCTATGGAGCCAGGCCCTATTTTGGTGGTAGAAAAGGAACTGGCTTTCTGGGGAGAGCCAGAGACAAACCAAGCCAGTTTCAGACTGTCATTTTTCCTACTGGCTCATTCTGCTCAAATCACAAGCTAGAAAAACTGGAAAGGTAGGCAGTCCAAATTAATGGGAACATCAAGTGAACTGGTTTGTTTACACATTGGTTTAACTGGAATAGGGAGCACAATTCCAGCTTTGGGCACCAGCTTCGCAGACCTTCCCTTATCTTTCTACCAGAAAAAGCCATATGCAGGTCTGAATTATTCCTGGCCTGTCCCCCAAAACATATCATAGTCTCTTGAAGCTTCACGCTTGCATGGCACCCATGACCACACCTCTTATTATTGGATGGCAACATTCATATGCTACCAGCTCACTCTTCCAACTCCATGTAATTAGGGGAAAAAAACAAACAAACAACCAAACAGGAACACCACAGAGCAGGAAGTTGTCTTTTTCCTTGCATTGCTCTTCATGCATTATGGTTGCCGCATCTTACCTGTAGCATTGCATTTGCCCACTGAATGGATATTTTTCTTACAGAAAAAAAAAGCAGTTTTTTTTTTAATCCTACAACTGGTAGGAAATAATCTATTTAAGACCAATGATTAAAAAATCCCCAGGTATATACTTATAGTTCATTTCTGCCATAGAGCAGACTTCACCAGATGCTCAATTGCATTTCATCCTTAAGAGCAAACAAGGGCTCCTGCAGATGAGACCTTTCCAGCAGAGCTGCTGCAGATGGGCAGATCGTGGTGTCCTGCTAACTATCCCCGAGACCACTGTGGCACAATGATTCTACTTGCTAAAAGCAATAACTTAAAGTAAGCACCACAAAGGGAAGAAAAGTGACATGGATCTCGCACAATATTCCTCTTATTTTTTTTATTTAAAATATTTTATAAGCTGCAGGGTGGAGCCACATTCTGCAGACGGTGAAATTTGAGCATAGTGGCTTTGCTGCAAAACTCAGTGAAAGAGGGAGTGCCTGATATCCCTGTACACACCAAGGGCTGGCCATCCTCACCATATTCCACCAAGGGCTGGCCATCCTCACCACATTCCACCAAGAGCTGGCCATCCTCACCATATTCCATATTATCAGCAATCCCAGAAAGCAGCTGCTTCTGTGCGCACATTAGAAACCTGAATAAAAACATAAATGAGCCAAACTGTCTTGCACACTTTAAAACTACAGCATGACATAACTGCAAGTCATTGCCATTAAAAGTTCAGGGAAAATAAAACCCCCACCTGCCAAATACAGCTCTGTGGTCTACTGCTGAGTTTTAATGACAACTACTGCATCTCAGAAAGCTGGTCAATAATAAGGTAGTACATTTTCCCTCTAGGACCAGAAATCAGGTAGGGTCACTTATCTACATGAAAGGCATACACAGGAAAATACCCCAAACCCACGTGTCTTATGCAGCAATCAAAATCTCAAACACCTTCTGCACATGTAAATTTGCTCTTATTACAACATATTTCAGTTGGTCAGCATGCTAAAAATCTCCACTCAAGACTTCTGGCTTTTCCAATTAAGCTTATAGACAAAAAGTCTTTTTGTCTTTTAATGACATTGCCATTTACTGCAAAGCCATGATGAGCTCTTATCTCATTGTGGCGTCCCGTGGTAACTCATTATTCACTGAACTTCACTTTTTGATGTATGATGAACAGCAACATACACTTGAATAGTTCTATTTAAACTGGCCCTATAGTTGAAACAAATCATTCCAAGAGCAGCACAGCATTACACTCAGAAGTGCTCAAAAGCTTAGGATACGATATTCTTCAGTATTCATAGAGCTTAATATCTTCAAATAGAAATTACTCCAGCTGATGTATCTCTCATTAAGTCAAAGTTCTTCCAAACGAGAATAGGATGACTGATAGAGATTACGAGGGATAACACAGTGAGAGATCACACTCTCTGTGGCCACAAGCAAGCTCAGTCCCACACAGCCCAGCATACTCAGAAGGATGCAAAGCAACCTCAGCATCCCTGTTCAAGAGCCCAAAATTCCCCCTCATTCACCACCAGGTTTATCTGGTGCTGATGGGTAACAGAGCATTGACTACTCCTTCTAGGCCACAGCTGCAATACAAGCTTTCAGATTTTGTGTAAGATGGAAAAACAAGAGAATGCAAAACAACAAAAATCCCCAGAGGCACAAAACAACACATGTACTAGCACAGCTCCAGGCTTCTCCCCCACCCTCTCCAGTTACTCTCCAGAGGGTAAAGTGAGATGTCAGGACCTTTCCAGTAATAAGCAGCGCTGCTTGGATCAGGTTCTTTGCTCTGCCTAACACTGAAAGGATTGGTTTGAGAATTCAAAATGGTTAAAGGTGTGAAGTCTAGTTTGAGATGTTTAGAAATACTTTGGAAAGTGAAATGCGGTCACTGGCCTGGCCTGTTCCTAGCAGCTTCCTACATCAGATACTTCTGGCATACTGGTATTTCAGGAGAGTGGGAGCCAGATTCACATGTCCTAAATTGCACCTAAGTCACTGTATCTTTTATTTCCTTCCATCTGACTCCTGGCCTTTGAGTACAGAGCCTTAGGCACAATTTAGGTCATGGGAACCTGGTCTTCAGCCCCTCAACAAGTGGAAATACCCACAGCTGACTCGGGCTAGAAAATACCAAGGACAAACTACACCTGCTGGGTGTACTCATATACACTTGGCAGAGCAATTCTTCTGCCTCAGGGGTCCTCAGATTGTGAACTCTGACCCATGACAAAGAGAAAACCAAAGCTGGATTTATACACATGGAGCATGTTCCAACTGGACACTGTAGGTGAAGTGTGTAGTATGAACATCCTCACCTGCTGACTGTGCTCTGCAGGATCCAGAAGCCAGTTTTCAAAGCAAGAGACTGAACCTAACACCCCTCATCCCTGTTACCACTGTACTATGCAGTACTGCATACTGAAGTCAAGCTCCCAAAATGCTTCTGAAAGTACAGGGAGTGTTATTTCCTTTCCAAAGCTGTTATGTATCAGGAAAGATCATAATCAGAAAATATCTCAGGTACAGGTAAGAAAGATGGCAGAGTTAATATATCCAATCTTTTTGACCTGCAAGCACACACCCTGAAATAAGCCAAAAATGCTAATTGTGTTTATTGCACTATAGTATAAACAGCAATTATGAAGATAAAGAAAGTAACAAAGCATCCCTGCCTAAAGGGTCTTCTCCAGGCTATCATGTATCAGAAAAAAAGACAAACACGGAAGCTTGAGACATAGTCAAAGAAAAGCTCTCCCCAAATACAAAGTCCAACACTGGGCCCTAATATGCATGCAAGAGAATTTCACTCTCTCCGGGGCAGAGTGGCTTTCTGGGACAACATTTCACATCCCAGATCCAGAGCAGTCCCCCACAAGAACTTAGGGAGTCAGCAGACAGATACAATGTTCAGCTTCAGTGGCACGGGAGGGTTTCACAGTCCCAGCCTGCAGTCACAACAGCTCTAAAGGAAATGGCCACGGCTATTCTCACCTCGGAAGAGGAGCCCTGCCACACAAAGCCTACAGACCCACCAGCCATCTCCCTCTATCCCAAACCCAAAGTATACCAAGGAATAGGGCAGTACTTTGAACTCTGAGGTCAGCATGCCACTGTGTAAAGTCAGCTCATAGGAGATGCCAAGAACAGGGCTGCATCTTGAACCCACCCTTCGCAAAGAAGCAAAAAGGAGGTTTCTCCATCCATGCATTAAGACAGGAACCTGTCCTTCAAAAAGCTGAAGTCCTTCACATACAAGGCTCTGAGCAGCCTGCATTCTCCATGCAGCAGAACAGGACTTAGTGCTCTCCAGTAAGATAGGCTGGTGATTTCCTCCCTGCCATTCCCACTGTCATCCAAGTCAGCTGAGGTCTTGCAGGAGCAGTGCCCTAAACCTCCAGACTGTCCTGTGTGAGGTGGAGAGATGACTCTCAGCTCCTGCAGCAGAAATGAGCCTGCCTTGCTTAACACACACTGGTTAAAAAGCAGAGCAGGAATGGGGGGCAGAGAAGCTCTTCTTGTCTGCAGAGGCACTCCCCAAGCAGGAAAAGCCACTGGCCCTAGCTCTGAGAACAACTGGTCCAAAACACAAACTCATTATTGCACCAAAGACCCTGAAGGCAGGCAATGAATCTCAAACTCTCCTCTACCTCATCTCCAAACACCATTCCAAGGAAGGAAGCAGCAAAGACATGTCCAATCCCATGGGTATACATTTGGTGAGTTTCAAGAGTGCCCCAAGGAGCTTCAGCAGAACTTCCAGTTTCTACATTTAGGTTTGAACTACATACAGAGCTGGCCGCTGCTTGCAAGGCAAGGACATTCCCAGTCATGGTCAGCAAAAGTGAAAGGTAACAATAGAGTTGTTAAAGCAAAGCACTGAGATTAAGGGGTCCTTCTTTCTACTGCCTGTTCTGACCACATTGAACACTCTCCTACCAAAAAAAAAAGCGATGAAACCCTTTCTTGACATCAGAGGAACATTTAAGACTAAGTTAATTGATTCAGTGACTTGGCCTTCTTGCAAATCAAGTGAAAGACAAAATACATACAAGATAGTTCACATGAACAACAGATGACACTTTTAAAAATCAGACCTTCTTCCTTGTGCACTCAAAACTACCATATTTTTCCTTGTTCTGTGCAAAGCAGACAAGGTCAGAAGCAAAACAAAGTCTTCTCCCACACTTGATGTTACACTGGCAGTGCCAGATGCCTTGCTGCCCCATCGTCCCACACATGGGGATGTTCCACGAGTACCCCACTGTTCCCATCCACTCCACATCATGCTTAAATCAAGGAAAACAGTTTATCAGTGTTATTCCCTCTTCCCAGTTTTTGGGCTGCTGAGGAGGTGCCACAAACAAAAGCAAACAACATGCAACTACTCTGTCTGCATGTCCCAAGGACTGGCTCTGCACATGGGTGCCTGAAGAACAAGCACATTGCAATAGCATTATGTTTCCAGTGGTAAGATGGATGGGAAAAGTGCCAGCCACTTGCTATAACCCTTTTGTCATGCCAATTGCTGGCTGCTATGAGGATGTACTTTAGATACCTCCTTAGAAAAGAGCTCTGCATCTCATCCTTCCAGATGGAGGAAGAATGATTCATACACACATAAGCATGCTAGAATGATGGCTGAAGAGAAAACATTTTCTTTATGTTTTCTGTTTTGCATTACAGGCATGCTCAGGGCCTTAATCACCACAAAAAAAAATTAAACTGAAGATGATGACACTTCGTGCCCCAAAGAATGCTTGTGCAAAACCCCAATGCTACTTCTCCCTAGCCATGTCAAGCCTCATATTGCATGCGCTAACCTCACGTGCCTCATTCCCCTGCTCTCCCGTTTTCACAGCATTTCTCTGCACAGAACATGACAGAATAACTCCACTTCCAAAGCCACCACATCACACAATCGCAAATACAGGGGAAAAGATCCAATATCAGGAGTTGGGAGCTCTAAACTGACCACAGACTGACTTGCAATGCAGAAGAAAAGCAAAAGGATTTCTTCTCTTTACAGACACACCAAATGCCTGTTTCTTTCCTGGGGACCACTGCAGGCATCCTCCTCCCCATCTTACCTGCACAGCACCTCTACCACATGCTTGCACAGCTCTCAAGGGCCCTGCATCCTGTGAATCTTGTTATGCTCCTCAGCACAAAATTCCTGCACATTTACTTTCCTCTGGCCTCTCTGATTTGTGAAGTCCTTGGAGCAGAAATTATCTGTAAGCACCTGGAAAGTACCTGAAATATCCTGAGTCCTACTGCAAATAAATAAACAAACAGCAGTGCACGGTATGTGTATTAAGCCAACCATATAACAGTCATCTCTGACATCAAAAATTAGGACTGTAGCTTCTTCCTACAGACAGTGGCAGTAAATCCATGCTTTGGGGTACATCTACAGACCAGCAAAACCTTCAGATTTGCTTTCTCTGCAACTCACCTCCCTCTTTCCCCCATCACATAATCCATTTCTGGGATCCATGCCTCACTTTTTATTATAAATTATTCTAATCAGGGTTTGTGGCATGGCAGAAATCCAGCATAACCTTTAGAAATATACATACACGCTGGCTATACAGCTTCTTTATTTCATAGGAGCCCTTCAAAGAGCCTGGTACAGAGTCTGAGAGGATTTGGCATTCTTTTTCAGTAGCATCCCTGTGGTAGTGACTCTTTCCTAAAGGGTGCTAGATGCATTCACCTACACTACTTCCTCTCTTGGTAAAAATCTCTCATTAAAGCCAGGAAAAGGTGCTCATGCAGAATTTTTCCTCTGCTGTTTTTCAGGTTGAAGTAGTGTGACTTAGTGGTGGCAAAGGGGTTAGAGAGAATATCTGAAGTCCAATGCACACCTTCTTTCCCACTCCATCCTCTTCTGAATGGGAAGATGTAGGATAGGCTGGGTAATTGTTCCAGTTCCTTCAAAATCAGGGTTCAAATGGGAAAAAAAGGCAAAGGAAAAATAAAACAAAAACCACACAAAAGCCCCAGCAATTTAAGGATTCTTAACTTTTCTTGGGTAAGGAGCACAGGCTACTGTAGCTCTTGAAAAAATCCCTACACTTTGTTCCCTCACGCTGCAATAGCTCCAGGAGGAAAATGGATCTGTGGCTTTCCCATAAAACTGATAAGGGGGTTCTGAACCCCACACTGGGGTGGGGCAATAAAAAACCCCCACAACAACAAGCAATTTAAACACAGAACACTACCATCTTGTTAAATAATATGTTAAGAACTCATCTGCAAGTCTGTCTTGGCCAATGAGGGACATCAATCAGGAAGATACAGCAATACTCGCTAGCATGCAATTAGTCTCTGCTGTAAGCACTTTAACTCTGATTTTCTTGGATTATATTGTTGTTTGTAACAACTATTATTGTTGCTTTGTAAGAGTGATATGATAGCTGTCCAAGCACCACAATCAAATTATGCTACCAGGACATTTGGGCAAGGGATTATCACAGCAAAGGAAATGGATTATCACAGCTTTTATTCTGAACAAGGATAAGAACAAGATGAGATACCATTTTGAATATGGCAGGAGGGACAGAAGAAAATTGTATGTGAGAGTTACTTTTTTACCTCCTCCCCTCTTCTGGATTTTTCAAGATAGGCATACTACAAAAATCTGACAATCTGAGACAGAAACTGCCTTTTCTAGAATTTGCACTGAAATATCTGAAAACAGAATAAATTAAAAATATTCCAAATCAAAGAACAGTTAAAACAGCCTCCCTGGATTGGCTGAATGCCTGTTCCTGGGCATTTTCCCATTGCATATCTGCCACTACTTCCTTCATTTGACATCAGGCAACAACCATCACCACCACCAGGCTTAAAGACTTCAGCTCTGTTTTCGAAGTTTGCTCTCAGCTTTCCTCACTCTCACACGAAGAAGGACTGCTCACCTTCCTTCAGTTGAGTAGATTCAGCAAAGAACTGATGTTTTTCTTTAAAAAGGTTTAATAGTTTAGAGGTTCTCTGAAAAAGGCTGCATCTTCGTCTATCTCATTTTATACTTTAGTTCTCACACTGCATCTCAAAACAAGTATTAGCTTTTCTAACTGTACAAATCTTGCTTGATTTTTTTAACAGTATATTTTGGTATCTCAAATACATATGTGCATACATTTTGGTGCATGGTACTCAAGAGACCCTGATTCTGACTTCAATTTCTTTGGCAACAGCCAAATATTCCAGACAGGATGAGAGAAAACACTCTAGCCTTAACAGCCCTGTGATGCAGTTTGAGAGGTCATTAGTAGCTATTACATATTACAAAGGAGAAAAGACAAAACCAGAAAAGATAGCCAAATAAAGAGAAGCAGGGGAAAAAAAGTGAGCTTTGCAAAGGATAGAAGCAAAAAAACTGCTTTGCTACAGCACAGGGCACAAGTCTGAAAGCTGATGACACCTGGCTATAATTTCTGGCTGTGGCCCTGACTCCTTCTAGATGACTGCACCACTTCAAGTCACACCTCCAACAAGCTCTCCCTTCAGGTTTTCCATTGGACTACAGGTCAGCAGTGGAAAACCTTTTCCTTGCCAAGGACAGAGGACACTAAGTATTACTGGCATGACACACCTCAACATGGACCTTGTGATTCTATAGGCAGTTGATTAAGGCTAGAAGAAACAATAACAAACTGAAAAAAACAATTATAGTAATCGAAACAACAAGAAAAAAGGAATTCAGTAGGACAGAAAGTAGGCAAGCAGATGATGAAAAGATTCTTGAAAGGAAACAAACACAGATAAAAGAGAAAAAGACATCCACAGGAAAATCTGACTTCATTTGACAGGAAAACAGGGTGCATTCCTTTTTTTAATAACAATATTGAAATAGGGTAATCCAACAAGCAGTATTTTATTTTGCCCCACAGAAAATACATTAATATAAACTAGTACATTTTAAAGAAAAAGACTCCAAGCTCTCAATGCACTTGTTTTCAGAACTAATGCTTTAACCACATTAGCAAGGTTATGACAAGACCACATAATAACTACAATTCCATCTCTATCTAGAACCCGCATTTTCAGTGTCACAATCCCTACAATAATTTTGCAGTTGTGAGATACTTCACCCTCGATATTTCTTGGGATTCCTCCCTATTTCAAATGGTAGGAGCTAAAGAAGTTTTGTTCTGGTTCAGTTAAGACCTCTTTATCCTTTTTTCTTTCTTTTCCCCCATATTTCTGTGCTTTTTAACTGTCTTTAACTGGACACACATGGCCAATGCCAGATATGAAGTACTGTGGATCACTACAGCTATGGGTAAATATTTTAGAGAATTTAATTGCAGATCACATTACTCAAACATCTCTGCCCTCCCTGTCACTTCACCTGCTTGTAATCATTAGAAAGCAGAGTGTCATTTCTAAGCTGTAGTTGAACACTAAAAGCAACATGCTGGCCTTCCCTGGATCTACTTAATTAGAGATTAGCAGAAACAAAGCATAGGGAGACTATAAACATAATTTTGCCGGTTTATCAGCAAACAGGTTTGGGTTACCAAAGAGATAAGAGTAAGGCTACTATTTTATCTGTGTGGCCGGATCTGTGCATTTACCTTCGCTGGGAACACGCCTCCATTAGAATTCCCTCTGAAATGTCAAAATGAACCACAGTATTAATTTTCCGAGTTGCTAACCTTTAGTGTTGTTCTGCATCACACAGCCAACATTTTGGACTGTTTCCCTTCATATAAGAACATGCTGCACAAGCCTCATGATATCTGAACTCTGTCACATAGGCTGCTCACATGTCACAGAACAGATGCTTGCTGCAGCATCCTTGAAGAAGCCACAGGGTTGGACTTTCTTAGCTCCAGAAAGTCCACCAAATTAGCATCCACCACAAAGGCAGAGAGGGGTCCCCCAAAGTGTACCTTAGCGTGAATAAATCATTTCATCAAGAGTCACAGCGTATAGCTATACTGAAACAGAATAATTTGATCTTGAACTTAAGTTTAATTTCAATTGGGAAGAAGAGAAGCAGAAGCAAAGCCCTTGGATTAGAAGACAGCTATTTCCATTTACAGCTCCTCCCAATTAAAATGTTTCATATAGATCATCAGAACCTAATGCATCGTACGCGTTCCACAGCGTGCAACATAAGGCTGTTGGTCTGTCATGTCTCTGTAAGAGCTCGGTGTGATGAATGATCTGGGTACTTGTCTCTCTGGTATAAAAGCAGGAGAAGCTTTGAGACAAAAAAATAAAGGCCAATGCATATTAGACATATTACAGTGCTTAATATCATTCCTCCTGACTCACACCTCTGAAAACAGTTAAGGTCACTATTTCTCTTTTATTCTGAATGTGAATTTCAGCATTAGTATCCTCCAAATCCTTGGGAGAATGCAATTTAAAGCAGAAACAGGAACATCAGGAACATAGAGCACTTGGGCTACAACAAGCAATGCCACACCAGCATGTCATAAGAAAAATAAGTGACCTCCCCTTTTTGCCTCTGCTGACAAATAGACATGCGTGAAGCTGCTTGCAGGCCAAGATGTTAAGTGTCATTTCTGGAAGACAATCTAATAAATAAAGATTTAAAAGAGTTTTAAAAAAGCAAAACAAAACAAACCTGACTACTGATTGCCGGAACTGAAAAACTTGCCTTTCCAGATCAACTAATGGTTTAGCAAGCCCACATGAAAGGCAGACAAACAAATAGCATATTTTCCTTCTAACATGGAATCTGCAACAAGAAAAAGAAAATCAGCATTTTATTGATTTCCATAATGCCATCTCTACAGCTTAACCAACTCACTCAGCTGCTAATGCTAATTCACTGATGCTATGGAGCCTTCCCATATAATTATACACCCTCCACTTTGCTGAGCCCTAGGGCGCTGTTTCTAACTTTCCAGAGGACCACTGCATCAAAAGTAGAAACAAAAAAAAAAAAAAAAAAAAAAAAAAAAAAAAAAAAAAAAAAAAAAAAAAAAAAAAAAAACCCAAACAAACCACCTCTTTCATTACCCAAAGCAAACTGCAAACCAAATTTTGCTTATTTAAATGGGAAGTTAGAAAATTAGAGACACTTGATTTTTAAGACAGGGAATAATCTGCCAGTCTGCATATATTTTCAGATGTGATATCATGACAGTCAATTCCCATTTAAACTCTCCCTGCCTCTATTATTTTTCTTCCTACGAGCACAGAAGAATACAACATATAAACAATGCAACAATTTTGACTTCTAGGCAGAAATTCTCAAGTCCATGTCAGCTCAGAAGGGTTTCAAGAGGGTGATTCAGAATTAGACATTGAGACTTTTGTGAATGTCACTACAATTAACATTGTAAAAAAATTATAAAATGTTACCATTGCTACACAGATGCTACACAGATATATTTCAAAGTTATTTTTATTTAGCCTTTCTTTTAAAAAGACAATCCTGTAAAGGCTTCAAATCCAATTTAAGGAAGATATCTTCTACAAGTCTAAAATCAAAAATGTCCTAAATAATTAATGAAGTAAACTCTGCCATTTTTCTCCATTTCTCAAACAAACTCAAGCAGGCAGCTCCAGCATATTTTAGTGAGAGTTTTGTTCAATTAGGCACGGCAGAATTTGGCCCAATTGATCTAGTACTGCCTATCTGGAAAAAATGTAATGGAACTCTGCAGTGTAAACACCCTCCCCGAATGACTGTACCTAAAGTCCCCTTTCCTGCTCCCCCTGTTTACCCAGCCTTGATATTTCAGATCCAACCATACTCGGTTCACCACATCCATCAAGATTCAATGCACCATTTGAGCTAATATAACTTAATTTTGCTATGGTTTCCCATGCATATATTAACTTAGAATCAGTTAATCTATTTCTTCTGAGAACGGTGAAATGTGTGGATTTTTGTTCAACAAACAAACAAGTTGACAGTATCTATACAGAGCTGGAGAGCCTCAAAAACAATCTAGTTTGCATAATTGATGTTAATTACAATAACATCTCAATCAGTGACACAAAGGCTTAGCAATGAACACAGTCATACGAGGAAATGAAAACATGAAACAAACATGAAGGGATCTTGTCTTGTTCTGAAAGAGTATCAAACAAACTTTCAAGAGATTTATAAATAACTACAGAAAGGCAAAAGACAATTCTGCTTTGTTAGGCGTATTTTCTTTACAGGCTTAGCTTAGAGCTTTTTTCTGAGATTGTAGTAAGACAGTGGATCTGAGCTACGGACACATCAGATAATATTATCTTTCTACAACATCACATCCAAGTCATTATCAACTGCTTTAAAGAAAACCAGCCGAGGGCCTGATCGTCATGCCAGTGATTTCAATAGCAAACACTTTAACAATGCAATGTGAATATTTGGGGGTTGGGGGCGGTTCTAGAGACAGAGCAGAATTAGGAAAACAACTCCAACTGCATATAGGTATGGAATCCCACAGCCGCAGAGAAATTTCAGGACAAGATAATTAATTTTTCAACAATCTTTTTCCCGCTTTCTGTAGCAACAAGGGACAGCTATACACACAGAAAACTTACCTACCCGTTTCACTTGGCAGCACAGAAGTCTTAAACAGGGGGTTTTTGGTCACTTAACAAAGCAGATTTACATTTAATCCTCAGTAGTGTTCTTCATGGCCCAAGGAAAAATAGTCATCCAACACGTTGTTATTTCAAGGAAAGGGAATAAAATAGTTATGAAAAAAATAAGCGCCACTCTACCTCACCCAGACTGGCACTGTAGTACACAAGTAGTCACACAAGCATCGCAGGGAGCACTTGCGCAGTGAAGTGCCACTCAGGGTGAGTAAGGGTGGTGTAATTGGGTCTGAGGAGGGGAGGAATCACGACTTGTCACGTCATTACTACGGGGGCCTTTCTCAAAACGTGAGTTTCTTGATTACTCCTCACATTAATGCAAATCTGCTCTGTTAATGAAGCTACACTGGTGCTAAATCAGTTCCAGAGGAGAAACAGGGCCCACTTCGTACTGATTCAACAGACCACAGTTGAAGGAACCCTCCCCATAAAGGCAAAATTTAGGAAGTTTTAAGGTAATGTTGGCTAAGTTACCCCTTGGGAAAAGGACTGATTTTCTTTTTGATGTTGATCTCACAGCTGATTTATTTTTGTTTCCCTCCCTTTATTTATAGATAAAAGCAAGACAAGATTTAGTAAAGATTTAATTTTTTCTAGAAATTCACTGATCCTCTGCATACACCTGAGTACTCACTGAGTAAAGCCATACTTTACTAGGACTTATTTACAAGAGTGCTTGCCTTTAGAAAGAGAAACTTCATGTGGAGGATTCCCCAAATGATGCTGGCCTTTCCTCTTAACAAAACTTCAGGAGATTTATTTTTCAGATGCCTGAGAATTTGGAACCTTGTCAGGTTTGGTAAAACTTCAATTCAGCAATTAGTTTCCATGTGATATAAATTACAAAGATCGAGCAATTAATATTAATAAATAAACCCAGCAGAGTACTGAGGCTTTGGACGCCCTGTGCATGGAAGCACTGCTGTATTTGCTGGCGTTTTCCATGCCTCTGTTTTATTTTAGCTGCTCTGTATGTACAGCACACGAGAACATATACCACATTCACGTTCTAAAAATACATTAAGGAGAGGGGAAAAAAAAAAAAAAAAAAAAAAGGAAAATCAATAGCAGCATAACAGACATAACCATTTCACATCGAGCACACCCAATACCAAGCCAAGACACCAAAACTCCCCGCTGCTGACCACGGCTTCCCCTTTCCAAACACGCATGTTCCTGCCACGGCAAGTGAAGCCCAGGTAATATAGTGAAATATCCAGGAACGACAGGGTGGGGAGGAGGATGGAGCACCTAGAAATACAAAAGGTGGGTTTCCCGGCTTTTCCAGGACAGACAGTGGCCAGACCCCGGTTTAGAGGGGTTGTTCGACCCGGGCAGCTTTCGGGATACCCTCACGTCAACCATCACCACAGCCTGAACCAGGGCGGGGAAAAAAAACGAAATAAAATCAAAATTACAACCGCCGGCAGCACGACACGCATTTGAAGTTGGCAACGACGCCGGGGGGCGCGGCGGGTAGATGGTCACGCAGGGAGCGGGGGCGGCGGCCGCGGGCGGCGGAACCTCGGCGGGCGAGGCGGGGCCGGCGCCTCCGAGACCCCGGGGAGGGGAAGGGCTCGCCCTGGAGCCGCCAGACGAGCGGGAGGTGGCCAGGGTGGATCGGGGCTGCCCCCGGCGCTGCCAAGGTCGTTTCCCGCGGGAGGAAGGAGAGCGGAGCCGGGGCCTGGTCCGGGGGAAGCCGGGGGAGGCCCCGCTGGCGGCGGCGAAAAGCCTGAGAAGGGGGCTGGGGAAACCTCGGCTTTCCTCAGGATACTGGGGTCTGGAAGTGGGAAGCTGGGGGTTGCCTGTGTTTGACAAGTGTCACGGCTCAAGGTCTTGGTTGTTTTTTAATTCTAACAGATTTTTAGAGAACAAAGTGCAACCCAGGATCCAGCACAGTATCAGAATTTGCCCAGGTGAATGAAAAAAATGACAGCAATAGCACTGGCAGCGCAATTCCTCTCTCCTGATGCCAGGGGGGAATTGACAGGTAGAAGCAGCGTCAGTGGTGTAAAAAAGCAACGTTGTTATCACAAATGTTTAATATTGAAGGAATTTATTTTGGACACGAGGAGGAAGTAATGCCCAGTAGGAGTTTCCAACAAATACTGGAACCTTACCAACATTTTAATCCCCGTGAAGGAAATGAGCTACTCAAATGTGCTTCACCTCTTCATCTCTATGTGCAAACTCTTATACTAAGACCTGCTTTTTGCAGTAAAAGCATAAAACAGCTGATAGACTTCTGTAAGATAATGAGATAACAAAATAAGGGACTACATTGGTGTTTTCACTGCTGAAAAAATACAATTTTATTTGCTAAAAAAACTTGCTCCGTCAACAGACTGCTGTAAATACAGGGGGTTTTCTCTTATTTTCACATCCACAGTAACTGAAGAGCTGAAAAATGGTAACACGCAATAATTTGTTCACATTTTTCACTTCAGAAATGGTGGGACTAATTACAGTTTTTTCCTGCTTGCTCTTATTGAAATCCAAGGGAGTCAGTTCACGTTTCCTCATTTGTAGCAGGAATTGTTAAATCATACACCAAAAAAAAAAAAAAAAAAAAAAGTCTCTCAGATTTGTGTCTTAGCATCTAAGGCCCCATTCTGCCAGCCTTGCCATAGTGTCTTGCAAGAAATCTGGGATGGACAGTACACAAATTGCTCTAATTTGAAAGGGGAAGAAAATAAGACCATTAAAGCCATCCTGTCAAAATAAAAAAAGAGAGTAGAGGCAAGGTTTTCTTTTCAGCTAATCATTGGGAATAATTAAGAATGTTTATAAGTGACTCCCATCTTTGAATTGGCAGCAAAAGCAGAGAATTTAGGATCTGTCGTCTTTTTTCCCTCTCTTGCCATTAGCAAGAGGTTAAAATACTTGCAGAGTTCTGCAGCCTTCAGCAGTGCTCACACTGACTCATGCTTGGAGACTTCTGAATGCTCCACTAAAGAGGGCTTTGCGTCAGGTCCAGTGCAATTTGGCAAACAGAATGAACAGAGTATTCACCATCCAATGATAGGTGAATATATATATATAAAAACACACACACACACACACACACACACACCTCTTCAAAGGACTGAAAAGGGTGGGAATCTCCAGGCAGACAATTGTCTTTTTGTAGCTGTACCTTCTTTAACATCAATAATCTGACAGAATTGAGACAGAAATGGAGCTCATGAATTTTGGTGTGGTTGTCTCTGGCTGGTGAAAGTCTATAAGCAATCATCTCATGCCATTGTACAGCCTTCCATGGGGGCTTTACACACACCTCCAGAGACAGCAGCTGAGGGAGTATTTCATATCATGGCACTGCAGCTTTCCCAATATGCAGCAGGGAAGCAGTTGTATGAAGGCTTTTACTTTTAAAGTCTGAATTTCACAGCTACAGAGAAAAGTTTGAAAATGAGGCCTACCTGCTAAAGGTGGTATTTCTCTCTGAGGTGGTTTGGTTTGGGTTTTGCACATTTGGTTGTTTAGGATTGTGCTCGCTTCAGCTGAATGGAGCTAAGCTACTCCTCAGTTAGACTAGGCTTAGAAGTTGCAGCGTTTCTACCAAAATGTTTCAGGAGTGCTCACAGGTAAGCTGAGGCCTCTTAGACAAGGATCATCTCCAGGGATAGTTGGTGTCCTGGCTCAGACATCCTGCAGTGTTCCCCCTGTAATTTGTGTGTGGGGTAAACCTGCAGGAAGTGTGTCATGGGTTTGGCTCTGGCTTCACCTGAGAGAACCAAACCACAAAATCCAGAGTAGAAGGAGCTCAGGCAAGCAGATCTGCCTGAGGTGTGCAGTGTGCCTGTAGCTGGGGTAGGTCCCAGGGGCTTGATGCAGCACTTGCATACTTGTGAGCAGGAAGTAATTCCCCTGAAGCTCACAGGCTTGAAGTTTCAAGGCCTGAATCAATTCAGTGTCTGGCAAGAGGGCCTGATCCCTCCTTGCTCACATCCATGCACATCCCAAGCAGTCAGAAATTTTTGATCCCATGCAGGTACCTTCACTTCCAACTGCATCTTCTGGGGAGCATCAGAAAGTATGTATCGTGTTGAGGGGAGTAGTCCTTAAAAATATTTGTTCTTCTGAGCATAATTGAGATTATTTTGTTGATAGTTTCACACAAAGGCCTTGGAGCCTGGCTTTTTTACTGCACCACAGCTCATTACAAAATAAGATTGTTTAGTTAGTTACTGACCTTAGGAAATACCTTTAAAAACCTGTAAACACCCACTTCTAAGTGAATAAAAGCAGTGAATTTTCTTCATCTATGTTTACTTTTTGAAAACATTCCCATCAATTAGATTAGTGGCTAGACTTGTTCATGGAAAAATTTTTAAGCCCATTTTAGAGGGTATTCAGGGAAAACAAAATTTTATCTCAAAAACACAGTCATCTTACCAGGTGTTAATTTATGTTCTGGGAATGCAAATCAGTATTACGTGTCTGATTTGGGTTTGTAGCTCTGCTGTTTATCCAGTCTTGTCTCTTTTTCTGTTATGCTGGTTCCTAGTCCTCTGCTGTGCTAGGGATGGAGCATTGAACATTTTATTTGTTCACACCTTCTGCATTTCCCTCTTGAACAGAGGGCTCCTTTCTTGAGCAACAGTGAAACAAACCGCTATCACAAAGCAAACTTGAGGCCCTGGAATATAAAACCACTCCCTGCAATATTTAAATTCCTTTGAAAACCATCCTCTGCCATAGGCCTATAAACATTATCCAGCTGCAATGAGTTTATTGATTCTTGGAAACCATCTGTATTTTGTAAAGAAATAACGATACTGTATGCTTAAACAGAGATAATTGCCATTTTATACATTTCATTTAGGTACTGAGTACTTCTGATCTTTCTCTGTGAAGTAGAACTGGGAACAAAGGTATATCAGTATATAATATGCTTACTTTTTAAAAATTACATTTGTCTTTCTAATAGTTATATGAAAAGTCCTGGGTTTATTACAGGACAAATAATTTAATTGTGTAGTTTGACACATTGAGATTTAAGTTTAGTGTCATTACTACCATCACATAATCATGCTCATGTGCATTCTCCCGAAGTTTAGCATTACATTCCCAATCCCTTTGCTTTGCAAATGACCAGGAGAGAGGATCCAGAGCTCTTGTTGCAAGAAGATAGACCCTCCTTTACCTAAAGGCAAAAAAATCTGTAATGTTTTATCCCTAAATCATGTCATTTATACACATTTGTAAGCTGCTCTTCACCTTGGACTGTGCTCTTTTATTGGTTATCATGTTTTCAGCTATCCAGTGTCTGCCTCCCCACACAGCACTGCCAAACACCAACTTCTCCCATAATTTTAAAACTCAAATTACTTCACTAATATCTTGTAAATGCTTCTGCTCCTACAGCTTTATTGCCTGGTTTACAAACATTTCCAACCTAATCCATGAATGCATAACACACTGAGTTCCTTATATTATTCCACTACCAGAAACCACATGACATTTACTATATTAAAATACAATAGTGAGCACTTCACTCTTAAGTCCAAAGTTTGAACTGCAATTTAAATACGGGGTTGTGCCTCCACACACACATTTATTGTAGAAATTAGCAGAACTTTTATGTAGAGCTCTGAAATGCCTAATGGGTGCTTGTGTGCAAACTTCCCCAGCCATGTGTGCCACCTGTAGCATCTCAGCATTACCAGTTGTCATCTGACTGCAGCCCATCCAAGGCTGAGCCTGTGTGGTTTTTCCTGCTCAGGAATACACTGGCAAAAATACCATAAATTATAGCAATGAACCAAACACATTCCTCTGTGAAGTGACAAGGGTCAGGTACTTTTATCAGGGATGCTTTTGTGTGGTCCATGAGAAGCCGCCAGTGAGAAAATTTCACACACAAAAATCAGAGGAAACAAAGCTGCATGTGGACAAGGATACTAAATTCAAGAGTAAGTTACATCTTATGAGGTTTTTGTCCAGCTCAAGTTGCAAGCCCCTCAAAATCAGGATTTTATTGTAGGAGAGTTACCAGACATTTATTGTGAGTCATGACCACCTTACACATTGGTGCTGGCAGAAAATGGGGTGTAAATGAAGGGAACAATTTTAGTCATATGGCAAAAGTGTTTTTACATTTTAATTGTGCTACAGAAAGGTCAAGGTTGGATCTTTGTCAGTGGAGGAATAATTTGCTTTTATGGTTTATGAATGTGCCTCTCCAAAACTGAAGAAGAAATCAAAATTTTCCTGTGCAGGCTGTTGCTTCCAATTTGCTTGTAAAACAACCTTCCAGAGGCATCCTGAAATTTTACTGGCTTATCCCACATTTCCAGGGTGACCATGCAGTTCTCAAGGCAGGGCTAGAGCATCTCTAAGCTGAGTAGGATGCATCAATGAAATGTCCCAGCTGTCATTTATAGCAAGTGGAATCCATATTTATTGATTTGCCTCTGAAACAGGTTCTGTAGGCTTTCAACTCTGCAGAGAAGTAGTGTGAGGAGAGGGGTCAATGGGGTGCATGGCTCTTCAGTACCACACCATGCACCTCCAGCATGGTCAGATGAGAAGGGGTGCTTTCCCTCTGCCAGGAAACTTCCCATCCCCTTCCCATCAGCTTGTTTTTGACCACTGACAGCCCACTCACCTTGGCAGACACAGCAAACACGATTCTGTGAAGCCTCTAAAGGAGCTGCATAGAAGGAATAAGAATTTCCTTTCTCTTACCCAGTTTTCAATCCCACACATCCCACATGACCTGGCCATGACACAGCTACAAGTAAGACACCTTTAGCAAGAGTCTTATTCACATCGAGGTTTAGAAATGGGATCAGAAAGTTACGAAGGGACAAGCTTGTCAAGAAAAAGTAGAATGCTTTTGGTTCTGTGGCCAAGTGTTAATCACCATCCCCAGGTTCAAATTAATTTCTTGTATCTTCGTTTCAATGAGCTACAGAATCACAGAATGGGTCAGATTGGAGAAGAGCACAGTGATCAGATCCAAACACCCTGCTCAGGCAGGGTTGTTCTAGAGCACACAGCACAGAGTGTGCCCAGATGCCTCTGGAATGTTGCCCAGACTCCACAACCTCTCTGGGCAATCTGTCCCAGTGCTGGGGCACTGCACAGGGAAAAAGTTCTTCCTCATGTTCAGGTGGAAATTCCTGAGCCTCAGCTCCTGCCCGTGTCCTGTTGTGCATTGCCTGCCCTGCCAGCAGAGCCTGCTCTGTGCTCTGACCCCTCCCTGCAGACACTGACAGACACTGATGAGGTTCCTCTCAGTGTCTCTGCTCCAGGATGAGCAGGCCCAGCTCCCTCAGCCTCTCCTCAGAAGAGAGATGCTCTAGTCCCTTGATCAACTTTGTTTCTGCTGGACCAGGAGCTGGACCAGAAACTCAGTGTCTCTTGCACTGAGGAGCCCAGAACCGGACATAGTAAATACTACAAATAATAATAAATTTGAAAAGCATAATGCATTAACTTTGGGACCAGGTGTTTGCAGCTGGGTGTGCCATTCCCATCTGAAGAGAAAGACTCTGGCTCTGTTATTTGTCTGCTAATGCTGCTGCAAGTCTCAGCCCTCTGGGGATGTGTCTGGAGTTGGTGCTGGACATCCTGCCCGGCAGGGAGAGAACCCTGGAGCCTGCAAGTCCACAGAGATAAGCATGGAGCAGGGTGCCATACAAAAACTGAGAAGTAAAGTGATTTACTTAAGGATAAGACTAAGAAGACACTCCCACCCCTTGATTGCTTTAGCCCTGAAGTGCTGAGGAGCTGCAAGGAACAGAGCCTGTCAGGTGGGCAATGGTTAATTCAGTGAGAAAGCAGAAGAATAGCTTGCTCCAGATTTAATTCCCACAGTCGTCCTCTCTTACCTCTGTTGTAAACCTGAGGGCCTGAATGCAGACTGGAGTGTTTCTGTTAGGAATGCTTCTGACAATAAATATTGTGAAAATGAGCATTGTTTTGTTAAAAAAAGAATGGATGTGCACCTCCAGTGACCTCTATTTTTCACTTCACTGAAGTGGTTATAAATGGTTTTACTTCTCCATCAGTGCCTTTGCTGTGGACACTAGGCATTGTTTTTACCTCACTGCCCGTACCCAGGTGTACTGAACATTTTACTCACATTTCCAAATGCCACCTGTGCCCCAAACTGGAGCAGACTGTGCTTTTGCAACAACAGCACTTTAAAACTTACTGCTGTGGTTATCCATGCTGAAGGAGCACCCAGGGTCGATGTGTAGGTACAATTTCCATCCACAGCTCTGCTTAGTCCTAACTGACTCATCCAGCAGCAGGGAACAGGGCGGGGGTGAGTCAGTGGGTGACAAGGGTGGGGACCGTGGTCTGTCCTTCAGCGGGTGAACGTGGGAGCCGAAGCCTGGCCCTGCAGTCAGGAGAGCATCAGATGTCATGGGCCAAAATAAGGGTCAGGGCTCAGCCTGGGTATTGGAGACACACAGGGAAGCTCCTGGCAGGAACTGGGGAAATCTGCCAAGCTCAATAGAGAGGTCTCCCCCTCTCTGGTCTGTATCCACCCCTGCTGAGGAACAGCCAAGCCAATGCCAGGAACTGGAAAGTGAAACTGCGCAGAGAGAGAGAGGGGAGAAAAAGGAGGGGGAAAAAAAAAAAAAAAGCAAAACAGGAAAGAAATCCAGACTGAAAAGGAGGAAAGAACACCAGAGTGAAAGGCCGGCATGCTGGAAAATAATTTGTTCAGACTGATTCTGCTAGCGGAGGGGCAGAAATTCTGCTGTGCTTGGGAATGTCGCACTTGGACTCGCTGGTTTACTGACAGCATTTCTTTTGCTCCCCCTCCTGTGCTGAGCTAAAGCCAGCGAGCTAGATGGAGGGAGAGAGGGAGGGAGAAAAGCGAGGCCAAGAGCTTTCTGCGGTCGGTGGGGGCCTATAAATAGCCAGTGAAGTCTTCTAATACCGATCGGGTGCGTCAGCAGGCCCTCCCCGGCCCCGCTCCGCAGCAGCCGCGCCAGCGGGAGCGGGAGCTGCGGCGGCAGCCGAGCCGAGCAGCTGGGCATGGCATGGCACGGAGGGAGCGGAGGGGAGGCCGGGGGGTGCACGGCGGGCTGAGCGCTCTCTGCCGCAGCCAGGCTCGGGGAGAAAAGGGGGGCAATGATCCACGCGTCCCTACGAGCCGCCTTGCCTCGCTCGAGTGCTGCAAAGTGTATTCTGGTTCTGCTCCTGCGGCTGCCCGGTTGGCGCTGACAAATGCTCCTTACATTATAAATAAATGGGAATAAATGGGTGTTCAAGGTCCGTGCCTCCTCCCGACTTGGATGTTGGGAGGATTTCTGAGGTCCTGCTGTGCTCTTTGCTCCCCCACCTCACTCCTCCTGTCCCCGTAGTGAAAGGTCGGAGGAGGAGGACGAAGAGCTGAAGTTGGGCAAGATGCACAGGCTGGTTCAATGCCACCACTTAGTGATCCCTCCTCTGCAGATTTAAATGCTGCTCTCAAAGCTGACTAAAGGCAAAAGTCTCAGGGATTATAGAGAGCCTTTCTAGCCCAAATTTCCCATCGCTGTCACCATCACTCCACACCTCTGGAGATAATCCTTCCGTAAAAAAGCTGCTGCTCCTGCCTGATCCTTTTCAGTCATTGCTGTCTAATTCAGATTTCAGGACTGGAGTGATAGGGGACCTGGCCCTTGCTTTCTTGAGCTCCTGCTCTCAGCCCATAGCAGCAAGCTGTGGTAAAGCACTTCTTCCACAGAACTTGTATCTAAGACAGTATAAAATGCTTGCATAATCATGGAGATGAATTTTTATACTGATTAAAATGAGACTCAGTTATTCCCCCTCCCCCCCTTTTTTTTTTTTCCTTGCAATGCTTATTTTCTGTATTTTCTGAGCATCTGGTCTGCTTAATATCAGTCATTTCTCCACCTCTTTCTATTCCTTAATTCTTCCTTGGAAGGTTTGGCAGACTTGGATGCAATTTGATGAATATTTGGAGGAGCCCAGTTAATGGAGTTCTCCTTATCTTTTCCTAACTTCCTAAATTTCAGTGACTCACAATGTCACTGATAAAAGAATGAGCATGGACTAGCCAAATCTCACTGGTTTCCACCCTCTTCCAAAATAAAGTTTTACTTATGGGACATTGTTGAAGTTGCTCACGACAATCCAATGGAAAGAAGCAGAGTAACCTGCTGACAAATTCTTCTTACGTGGGTCCATTTGCTAAAAATCAACCTGTTAAGCAGAAGATGCCAGGTCACAGGCAGGCAAGCATAGATCTTTCTGATCAGCCAATGCCTTGAGATGGGCTCCTTTTCAAGGAAGTTGATAATTTCTCCCAGATTTGGAGCTCACTGTGGGGCCCATAAAAGCCACATCAATGTCCAGTGGAGGAACCCTCTCTCCGTGACATCACACTGCATCCAGCAATTTGAGACCCCTTCAGGCATCCTGATTTCCTAAATTCCCTGAAGATGATGAAGCTCTGGAGCAGGATGGAGTTGGCTAAGTGCAGCCTCTGCAGGAGGAGGTGCAGTTTTCTGTGGGTATTTCAATAGCCAGCAGGTTTACCAATACAAAGCCCAGCACAAAAAGGGCATGATGAGGTTGTGGTCAATCTTTTTGGTGTCAATGGAGATCAGTGGCACATAAGAAACAGTCCCATGGTGGGCTTTGCTGTGTTAGGGTACACTGCTGTGCTTGCAGCAAGTGATAAAATGTCACTCTGAGAGCAAGACCATCTCCATGTAGGAACAGCTCTCTTGAAGCTGGGTCACTCCAAGCATCAATGTTTTTGCAGTGTCTGAAAGCTTCAAAACACTTATTGTTGAGAGCATTTTAAAAGGATGGATGCAGAAAGAACTAGCAATCCTGCCTCCCTCTCCAAAAAAACCACCCTTAAATCCAGTGAATGAAATACGTTATAACAAACTTTTTCTAGTCTGACTTTTAAGAGGAGACAGTGGAGTTGGAAACAATCAATAAATTACTATAATAATATTATCTCATCTAAAATGTAAATATAATAAATTGAACTGGATGTTTATAATGTGTACTGAATGTTTGAGCCAGGCTCACCCTCAGATGTGCTCTTCTGTTTCCCTTTCCACCCAAGCCATGTTCTGTACAGGTTGCAAGAACCTGGGGTACACACAGTTGTGACCTGCCCTGTTTTCTCCATGCCAGACAAATCCCACTCCTGAGGATGTGATGTCTTGGGTGCCCATGTCCTGCTGCTCACTCCATCCTGCCAGAAGTGACTCCATCATTCTGCTTTTCCAGCTCTGCCTGCTCTCAGCAAAACACAACCAGAGCAGGAGCAGCCTCCCCAGGCAGACCTGTCTCAGCCCACAGGAAACCTTAAACCCTCACATCCCCATCTCACAACAGCCACCTCCATGTGTTTATTAATCTGAATAAATTTGGGTATGTCTATATTTTTTTTTCCACAGGGAAAAATAAAATGTGAGTTAAAAGAGGTTTAAAACATTTTTTTCTCTTAACAGTGAGGTCCATGCTGACAACAGGATGATACCAGCTGGGATCTACCTTTCTGATCTGCAAATATGAGGATTACTCACGTGTCTAAAAATAAGCCCATGCTGAAATTCCCTTGTTGGGTTAAGTTCTGAACCCCGCAATTGTCACTTTTCCCACTAGTGTCAATGGCTTAACTAAATATACTGTCCACATTGCTGCCTGACATTCCCAGATTGTTTCTCTTTCCCCTTTCACTGGAACTTCTGCATGTTTCTGTATGTTTATTTTACATTTCTGTTGCTTGCTTGTTCTTTTCACCAATTCATCACCTTTCCTGCTACATTCCTTTCTCCAGCCATATATGATCTCCAATCCTGTCCTTTCCATTTCTTATCCAAGGTTTGCCACCCACTGCTTCAAACTTGGGAGAAGATATCCAAACTACAAATTTCTGCAAGTGATGGAAAAAGTAGATACAAATTTACCCTGGATTTGTGTCTCTTCCATGCAGGAAGGGGTAGAAGTGTTCCCAGGGTTGGGCCAGTTTGCTGGTAGGGACACTGATATCTAATAAGAGTTGTGCTGACACAAAGTGATTTCCAAGTGACACACAGTCTTTTGGATCACTCTGATTTAAAAATGGACTCATGGTTTAGTCACATGTGGAGAAGCAACTAAGCAGACACAAGGAAAAGGCAAGGACTTCATGTGAGTCCAGCATTTTATTCTGTGCTTTGAAATAAAGAAGTTCACAAACAGTTTTTTAAGCTTTTAAAGGTGTGTGGAGTTTGACAGCACCCATCTGTGAGGAGAACATTAAACACTCTTGAAGAACAATTACCTCTACAGCTGCTTTACCTGGGTGCAAAGCCCCCATCTCTGGTCTTACACAGAACTTCTGTCACAAGCATCATTTCTCATAATGCAGTGTAAGCTCCCTCCATCCTTGCTTACAATAAATAACGCTCTCTGTTTGGAAGGAAATGATTTTCCCTCTCTGAGCTGGTTTTTTTTCCTCTTGGCCTTTCTTACAACTGCATTGATCAGTGTCTTAATTTGAGAATTTTCCTAATGCACAATGTATGCAAGATATAGCTTTTTTCAAGTATTTGCTGGTACAAAAGAAATATATTTCATAATGAGAAGAACAATTGCCATTCTAAATATCAAAGCACAATGATACACACTTTGTAGTTCTGCTCCAAAGGACACTTTTGTTTCAAATTCCCTCTTTTCAGGAGCTGCTGCTTCTGAAATTTCTCACTGTTGTTAAGTAGCCCAAAGGGGAATTTTGTGTGTGTGCATGTGTGCATGGGAAGTTTGGCATAATTCATTCAGGATATTGAGGTAATGGGGTTATTCTAAGCATGAAACGAGCTAATTTTCATGCTTTTTGGAAGCTGTTCTCCCGTTTGCCTAATTTCAAATTGTTTCCCTCTTGAAGGGTTATTGCAGCTGATGTGTCTGATGTGACCAGGGCAGCAAAGCTGACCAGCTGGGACTGCTCCTGACATGGGCACCCGGCTCTTGCCCATCACCTGGGTGAAAACCCATCAGTGTGAGCACAAGCCACAGGTAGGGCCAAGGGAAAGCACAGCCTTCTGCCAAGCTCCTACTTGTATCTTTAGGGATGAAATTGGGAGGTTGACCATGAGCATGCACACATGTGCCTTTGCTGAAAGCCTTTGAAATCCTTTCCCTCAATTTAATAAGATGACAATTTACAACTGATTTATGCCATATCCCAGTCCTTCTAACTGTTATCATGAAAGTACAATTGCAGTATGCATGATTCTGATGATGATTTATTTATGATACCGATAAACACTGCTACTACTTCAGCTAAGCCTTGCATTCACCCCACAGTCCATATGATGCTGTTATTACGGATATGTAAAACACATATGACAAGAGACACTCAGTGATTTGGGGAGGCCAGACCCCCAAATTCCAGCGTGATGGGAGCTGTATGTTGTGCCAGGCGGAGGAGGGATGAAGGTTTGCCAAGGGAGGTTTCATTTCATCTCAGAGCTGTGCCCATTCTGCAGCTGGCAGTGGACCAGTGCTGCTCCTGGCATCCTTTCTCGCTGTCTCAGGGTGGCTCTGATTTATGCCTGGCTACAATGGCTCTCCTAGGGCATCCAGTGACATCCTCTATCTCCTGGCTGTTTCCCATAATTTCCACCCAAGCCTGATTTTGGGCAGAGAAGTAAGGATTACCCAGCTTGTACTTGGCATATCTCAAGATCCCAGTTATACAGGAGACTGTAAGCTTTATGGCAGACAAAATATTTGTGTGACATGTGAATTAATCAATGAAACAGATATTGGTAGTGGAACTGAGCATGTATGTTGTCCCTGGCAGCTGAGAAGGTGCATTCCCAGCCCCTGAAGCTTATGAAACAAAACAGATTACCACTAAAAATTTAATTCCAAACTGTGAAATGACAACCCAAAGAAAGGCTTTTGTTTTCCATCTCCCTTTTTTCTGGAACTGAACAGTACCTAAGTGTTTAACATGCAGGGAAGGATTATTTATGTAGGGCTCTTGTGTAGGTAAAGCACCATGTCCTTGGCCCTCTGCCCACGTAGCTCAGCGCGGGATCTCTTGTTACAAATTGCAGCTGTGTAACATAACAGGAAACATGAGGCTTTAAGTTATTCCACTGGAAAGATTAATTATTTGGAAAATAGTTATGCAGCAGCTTTGTGTATTTTTGGAGCAAAGGTGACCAGCACCATCTTAAATTTAAAGGAAGAAAGTTACTGGGAAAAGAAAAAGAGGAGCTTTGGGGAGTGAGAGAGTTTTGGTACAATTTTATTTTTATTTTTTTAAATAGTGTTTGAAATGTCTGCTATCATGGAAGGAGCAAAGCTGAACTCCACAAAGGACAGCCCTGGCAGGGTGAAGGTGAAGGAGGAAGAGGATCTGTTGGATTCAGCTGGACCTTGACCTTTGCCATCCAAAATCTCATCCATCTACTTGAGAGGAAGGTATGGGAATCCTGCAGACAGGGGAGATGGATGAGAAGTGAGTTTGGAGGCACAGGCTCGGCGTGGCAGGTCGTGGTATCCCCAAAGTATGCTGTGACAGCCCATGGTGAGACACCATATTCTGGGGACCCTCTTCCCTCCAGGCAAACACTGTTGAAAAGGCAAACTCTGTGTCAGGAGGGGAGCTCTTTCCATGGGGGAGGGGATGGGGTGACAAGTGATACCTCCTGCTCACCAAAGTAGTGTGTCCAGCAGGACCAGAGCAGTGATTGTCCCCCTTATGCAGCACGAGTGAGGCTGCACCTCAAACCTTATCTTCAGTTTTGGAGCCCTCACTACAAGAGAGACATTGAGGTGCTGGAGCACCAGAGAAGGTCAATAAAGCTGGGAAAGGGTCTGGAGAAGCTTCTAGGGAAGCACTTGTGAAGTGGTGGAGTCACTATCCCTGGAGGTATTTAAAAGACCTGTGGATGTGGCACCAGGGGACAAGGTTTAGTGATGGCCTTGGCTGTGCTGTGTTAATGGTTGGACTCAAAGACCTTAAAGTCCTATTCCAGCCTAAAGGAACAGTTCTCTGTCAGTCCCTCAGCCTTCCCTGGGCAGCCGTGAGCTTCTCTATAGAGCCAAGCTCCCAGGATTTTAATTTGCTCCTGTGCACGTGAGTGATCACCCCAATTAAAGGAAACCACTCAAAGAGCCAACTCGCTGCTGCAGTGCCTAGGTGTGGGTGACAGCCAAGTCCTCCCAGCGCCTCTGCAGATACTTCCCAGTGACTTCAGGGAGATCTTCAGCCAAAGCAAAATATTCCCCTGATTAGGATTCCTCTTAGATCCAAATGTGCTTAAATACTGGAGCCCTCTGGAGGGATGTGGTTTGGACAAAAACGTGGTAGTTATTTTTAGGCAGCACAATGCACCTTTTAGTAAAGTTTTCCACTCAGACACTTAATGCAGGGCCATTTTGCAAGAGCAGTTATTCCAGAGCTAGCTTTGAGCAAACCTCGTCTCTTGGGGCTGTTGCCCACTGTGGTGACAGGGACCTGGTGATGCCTTTCTGTTTGCTCAGCTCTAGCTGCTGAAATTCAAGCCCTGAGAGAGAAACCCTTCTGCATGAACATCTCAATGGGTTTAGGGATGAAACCCATGAAAACTGTGACTTTTGGCCTGGCAGTTGTGCTCTTGGACCCCTCTCCTCTCCTGCAGGCAGAAGGAACAGGCAAGAGGTGCCCCAGGAGCAAGATATAGAATCCAAACCATGTCTCTCATGCCTCCTTCCATCAGCAGGCTGGAGAAGACTGTTTTCAAAGCAGCCCATGTTTCACAATCCTTACTGGGAATAAGACAATTAATAATAGAAAGAAGATGCATTCAAGGTGTAAATGTCTCCTCATTGATGCAGGATAGTCCATTATTTTAATTTTTATGTTTCAGGACTTGGCAAAGTAAAGCATCAGTTCAAGAAGGGGCGTAAAGAAAGTTTCCTATAAAATCAATAATGCTTCCTACATAAGTAGCAAACCAAACAGAGAGCAGTCTCTTAACTTTTCAAGTTTTTTATTTCTGCCTCATTTGCTGCTACCTCAGCCTAACCAAAATCTCCATGTTTGTCTAATATAAAACCCAGTATTTTTGCAAAACTCTTCAAGCCACAGTAGTTTAGCTTTACCACAAAAATTTGACATTCTACTATAGCAAATGCTACTATATGAAACAAAGCACTGTATATTTAAGAAAGAAAAAAAAAGCGGAAGAAATTATTTAATTTAATGTAGTAGTTTTGATGCATTTGATAAAAGACAGGAGGCATATTTTTCACCAGCCAAAAAATAACATTAGTCAAAGGCTACTTTCTTCACTGCATTTGCACCTCATGTAGCTGTTGGCTCTTCTATACCCATAAATGCTCTCCCAAAGCAGACTCCACAAAATTCTGGTCTGGGACCTGAAGAATCCCACCCTGCCCCATAGCCCACATCACCTGAGTGATGCCTGGACAAATCATCTCTGGTATCACCACAGCACAAGTGAATTACAAGTCAGCCCTAAGCTACCTTGTATATCATTGCATACCATGAAGCTGTCTGAGACAGGACCATGATCATTCAAATGGCAAGACCTGGAGAACACCATTGTGCTCAGCTATAACTCCTGCTGGGAGAAATGTCTCCTCTATCTTCTGGGGCATCGACTAAAGGGTCAACTCAGGATGACAAAACTCCTTATTTGGGTTTTTCAGAGAACTGCTTGAAGTTGGGTGAGACAAACAGAAGGCAAAAGTGAGGTGTGTAGGGAAAAGTTCAGTGCATAAACCTTTTCCAAGGAAAAAAGAAGCCACTGTGCCTAGCAGAAGTGTGGTTAGGTCTGAGGCTAGCAAAAGGTTCAGCTGAGAAACAAGGACAGCATAGATAAGCTGAGAAGCTTTCAAGAAACCAGGTCTTTTAGGCAAAGCAACCAGTCTTCTACATTCAAAAGTCAGCTGAAGACACAAGGTGCCTGGAGAGCAAGCTTTTAGTGCCAGCTCGTGTACAACCTCATTGTACAATCAGAATAGAGATCAGAGAGGTTGGTTGACACAATGGTCTTTGGAGTTTGCCAAAGAGACAGATGTTCCTTGCCATAGGGGAATTATCTTCTTCACCCTGGCATCTGGTTCCTGTAGCTGCCTGTAAAGGAAAGGGACAGGCACATTGTGCAGAGAAGCAGGTGGCACATTGCAGTGGCTTTTTCAAATAATTACCAAGAAGAAGTATTACAACAATTTTTGGCTGAAATGATACAGATAAACACTGTGAACAGGTTCTGTGAGCATGGCTTAAGGAATCAATGAAATTAGTATTTATCTCCTGATATTTCAGAGTGCTGGGATAGATGATTTCAGGAATGAAGGGTTATTTGGCAATAAAGTCCTGTTTTTGGTGGTGTGCAAAGAGCAGATCAGCAGATCCTTAAGTGAGCAGGCAGGCAGGCTATGAGTTATCCTGTGCCTACTCACACTGATTCATACCCTGAGGGCAGAACACCAAGCTCTTGCTAACCTTCCTTCAGTGCTGGGCATTTCAAAACTACGTAAGAACAAGCAAAGGGCTTCAAAAATAAGACAGAAAAATAGTGATTCTCTTCATACTCCATTTGAGCAATAAACAAAATGTTTGTGTTAGAGGCTGTTGCAAATCAGGCATCTCAATTATGTGCTGGGGTCAGACTGCTGCCTTCATAAAGCTCTGTGAGGTCCTTCCCTCGAGGAGGGCATTTTCCAGGTGAGAAAAGCAATGTGAGCACAGGAACAAAGGCTCCAAGTGCAATTCACAATAACTCCTGACCTGCATGCTGGAGCAGACCTCTGCATGCTACCCTAATAAATCTTGGCCCTTTTGATTTTCCCAGAGCTGCCACGGGAGCAGGAGGGGGTGCAAGTGGCACTGGGCATCCTCGGGGTGCAGCTTGGACAACACGTGGTGGCCCTGCTTGGCTCCCAAGCACTGCTGGTGGAATCATGGTGGAGCCTGGGAGACATCTGAGCCACCAACACCAGCAATTCAGTGTAATTATCCAAGGGGAGTGTGTGTTACATGGAAATGCAGTCCTGCTATGAGTGCTGATGTTCAGAGGTAAACACAGAGCTGAGTGGGAATATAAAAGTCGACCCTCTTTGAATTTTTAATTTTTTTATACAGGCCTGCTCAGCGTTACAGAGCTGAGTCTTAGGTGGTTGATTTCTTTACAGAGACAGCGTTCAGGTGTTTGAGGTTCACCTGCCAGATGCCACAGCGAGATGACGACCTGGCCATGTCCCCTGTGCAGAATGACCTCAGCAAATCCTACCCACAGGGGGATTGGTGAGACACTGCCATGAGGAAGTGGGAAATCTCAGGAGCTGTCAGTGGGGTGGAAATTAGGGTGGAGAAGGTGAGGTGAGCATCCAGAGAATGGGTGAAGATGGGCCCTGAAAACTGGGAGTTCCTGGTTTTATGGTTTCTGTGTGGTTTCAGTCACCTTGAGTGGGTCTGAGCAGGAAAGGTGAAACAATGACCTAGATAACATTGCAGGGCAGAACAAAGGACAAGAGGTTTCCTGGGGAGTAGCTCCTGGCTGGCTCCACTCAGGCTGCAAAGAGTTTACTCTTCTCAAGACTAATTCTGAGATTAAAAGGAAGATCTCAAACATTAAAGGATCCCAGGGCCCAGCCAGGGCTTGGGAAGGAGGGGAGTGGAGAGGCTGTGGAGCCATGCCCACTGAGGAGAGCAGCCACAACTTTGAAATAAGTGAAAATGGCTTTACTTGGATGGGGCTGGTTTGATGTCAGTCTACCAACTGGCAAGGCTCATGTGCCTTCAGTCCAAAGGGGCCACGGGGCACAAAATCCCAGACAGAAGTGCCAGAGCCAGTTGGGGGAACTGTTCCTCTGCTTGGAGGGACCACTGTGCCACCTCCCCTTTGATCTCATGTGTTGGACAGGATGCACTTCAGAAGAAGTGCTATCACCTCCTCACCCTAAAAAAGGAGCACCTGGGGGGAAAAAAAAAGCATTGCAAGGAAAAAATTTTTGAAAAACATCTCTCTTTGGGTTGAGGAAATTTTGGTGGTATCTGGCAAGATTTTCAAAAGTGGCTTGTAATTATAAAAAAAGAAGCCACGTGTTTGTGTCAAAGTCTCCTGAAGTTACCAGGGAAATGACCTTGGATCTATCCCGATCAGGATTGAAGGGGATGGTGCATTATATAACCTCAACTTTATATTACAAATATCTCAGGACACCGGGGTTTTTACATATCAGGCAGAGTACTTGGTGAGAGGCTTTGAGGTGGGAATTGCAGCCTTCTATTTTTCTGAGCATCACAGAAATGTATCAAGGCCATAGGGAACATTAATATATTTTATTGGACAAGCCACTAGAGCTGGAAACAGCTTGTCAGCTGTTGGGCACACAAAAGCTTCCACAATAAAAGCAAAAAAAACTTAAAAGCTTTTATAAAGTTCCCAGAAATCCCCCACTTGTGCCAACAACACCTTAAATAAACCATCAAAAGTAGCCAGACAAAAACTAAAAATACTCAGAGAAGTCAAAGAAGTTCTGTAAGCGTGGATCAACTTTGAACAAATCATAGCTGCTTTGCTTGAAATGCAAATTTTTTTCCTTCACAATAAAAAAATCTTCTTTTTTTTTTCTAATTTTCTATCAAGACATGAAAATTTAATGAAGAGATTGATTGAAAACCAGCCAGACTCAACACAGATGGAACTCTGACCTAAGCAGTTTTTATTGATTCAAACCCCTAATTTTTTTCTAAAAATAGCACTATAGGAAATCCCTGTGGATTGGCAGGGTATTCTTGTGGTTGGTGGGAGAGCCTGAGCTATCCAGGTACCTTGAATGAACAAGATCTGATAGCAAGAGAAATATTAATATTATGAATGAACCTGAACTGAAGCATTCCAGCTCTGGAGCCTCATCTCATTTTGTGTTTGACCCTCTTCAGTGTCCAGGACCAGACAGCTCATAAGGCTGAAGCTCTTACAGTCACTAGGCTTGGATTTCTGAGAAATTTGGTTGAAAAGACAAGTTAATTCAAGGCAAAAGAGAATACTTCTCATTTTCTGTATCCTGCTTCCCTTGTTTTGTGAGTTGTAAGGAAGATTAGACAATTTCCTGTGAACCTGTACCGCTGAAGAGTTACTTGATCACTTATTACCCAGGCACTTGCTGCCTGCTTTTCCTATCTAGAAGGCATTAAAAAATTAAAAGATTTTGCCCTAGTAAGAGGTTGGATATTTCTTCTTTGAGATTTCTTATTTATATTGAAAATCTGCCATGTTGGGTCAAGCTGTAGGGTTTATCCCTGCATCTCCTCTCATTCCAGACACTTCTCCATCAGAAGAAAAGGAAAATATTAAAACTGTAGTGCAGTGGTTGTGCTGCTTGTTTGCTCTGCAAAAGGAATTTCAAGTGAGGTTGTCATCACAGTACATGGGCACCAAGGAAGGATTCCATGATCCATAGGCCAGGATTAAAATGAGGACTGCAGAGCAGTGTTTCCTTCTCCTTGGGCTCCTTACTGAGCTGAGGTTTTTGCAAAGGCACAAACTCCCAGCCCCTTGCAACATCAGACATTTGTTTAAGTCATGGCGGCTGCCAGAAGATAATAGCTGTCAGTGTAAAATTACAAATCATTCTGCATAATGCCATGCTGATTACCATGAAAGCAATGGCAGGATTTGAATTTTACTCCTGTTTTTTTGCCTTTGCTGCTCAAGGCAGCAGCCTCACCCAGGCAGCATTTTGTGCTCAGGTCTGCATGGCTGGTGTGGTATCACTTCTGCATCGCTCTTTTGCCATTTGACAAAAAGGTTCAGCAGGCACCTTAGGGCAGGTGGATGATCCTACAGCAAAGCATCCTTATGAAAAAGGCTCCTGCTCAGATTCCCTTCAGCAACAGCACAGGGGAAGCCATGTTCACCTTTCTTTTCATGGAAAGCCTGGAGAAGGGACGCACAAAAGCCTGAAGTCACTTGCCCTTGCCTGCATTCACAACACAGGTAGCAAAAAAAGACTTTGCACTTGGATGTCTGGAGCCACGGGGAGTGACACACCCAGACACTCATCCGTGGATCCCTCAAGTGCCTGTAGCATGATGCTGCCATCCAACAGAGCTCAGCCAACATCCACCAGCTCAGGTGTTTACCCTCAGTATTTCTCTGTAGTTGTGGCTACCCTTCCCACAAAACCTGATTTAGATTGTTTGAGATGAGCTCAGGTTAAACCATGACATCAGTGTCATTGTCTTTTTGCAGTAGGAAGGTCCTGGAAATTTTGATTGGGGGAAATTTAATGAGGGATGCTTAGGAAGGTGTAATTTTGTGATGAGAATTTATCCAAAGGGAATCCTTGGTCAGGAGAGAATATTTTGTAGTCATGACAAAAGCTGGCACTTAATTCTACTTGATATGAAGAAAAAAAGATCATTGTCAACATTTATTTCTCTCTGCTAGAGAATAAGAGAATGCTTGACTCAGGGACTTTGCTGGGGGCAGTCATCTGGGTAAAAAAATAATTAAGAGAGATGTAGAAATGAAGTATGACAAGGGGCATAGTTGTGAAACAAGAAGCAGAAGATAGGTTGGTCTTTTCACCTTAGCCATCAGTAAACCCAGCTAATTCAACCACAAACAAAATCTATTTCATTGCCTCTCTCTGCCTGGACAGCTGGGGCTCCTGCAATCACTGCCCCTGCAAGAAGCAAGAGTCCCTGGGGCATCAGTGTAGTGCTTGGACAGCCAGATGTGCCTGTTGGCTCCACACTGTGCCCTGCCTTGGTCAGAAAGGTTTTGCCAGAACATTGTGGACCTGGAGGTATTGTGCTTGCCCCATTTCATGCAGCTGGACTCTAACCCAAATTTATTATATATGTGCTCCACTCAGTAAACATACACATGTCTTACAGATGTCTCCTTCTTTCTGTCCTGTAGCAATTTGGGTGGTAAAACTATGATTCCTGTGGTGTGTTGATAAAATTCTGTCCTTGCTGCACACAGTGCTGCTGATGTGAGGCTGTGTCTGAAGGGAAGGTATAGACAGGGACTTTAGCGTGGTGCTCAGGTGCTATGCTGATCTGCACTCCCAAAGATTCTTCTCAAAGAAGTCTGAGGGCTCTTTTGAAGAGCCTGAAGATGGGAATTTTGAACTCTGGGAGGGGGTATGGGTCACAAGAACATATAGAAAATGTTCCCAAAATGGAGTCCTGTAATAAATAAAAGGCATCAGGCCCTCAAAAGAGCTGACATGCCCCCCTCCCACACAGGATCCTGCTGTGTGTAAAGTGGAATCCACCACTGGTTCACCATCCCAAAGATTCAGAATACACTGTAAATGAAGCTTTCTGCCTTTTAACCCAGCCTTGGAAATGCTGTCTTCCCTCTTCCTGGCACCACAGAGTTGCCAGCAGCGCCATTTCAGAGAGCAAAGAAGAGATGTTCATCTTCTTCTGTAACACCCTCAGTTTTTGCTTAGGTCAAGATGTGCTCATCTACCATTTTCTGGTGAATCACAAGCCAGAAAAAGATTCTGGATGCTTCAGAGAAGGGCTACACGAAGCCCTCAGTCACCATGAGTCACTTCTCTGCCAAATGCTAATTTTGCATCAGAAGCATGTTTTACTTCTGAGAGTACTTTTTTCTTTTTTTTTTTTTTTTTTTTTCTTCTCAGTTCAGTCATTTGAGGACACATCCTGCCTGGGAGGTGGTGAGCACCCAAAAATCCTGTGAAATTTGTGGGTGCCAGAGCTTCTTATGTGGGATTTGGGACTAGAACTTCTTTGGCTCTTACTTAGCATAGACATCCTGATTTCAGAGGAGCAACTTAAAATTTTGTAATCAGTGGTCAGTACAGTGGTCTAAGCAGGATGTTAAAAAATAATCTGAAAAGGTGAAGCTTCACATAGCAAGGTCCTTGAAATCACATCTTTGTTTTCCTTCTTTGAACTATTTGCTGCCATTGCACTTGAAAATTTTATTCCCAGTGGCAGCAGTAAGGATGCCTGGCGGGTTTTATGGCATTTTCAAGACTTTTCCTTTCTCCCAATCTGTCTGCTTGTGTCTTTTTCCCTTTCTCTTTCTTCATTTTATCAAGCTAAACCACGTAACTATTAACTCACATGGTAAACACATGTCAATGAGTTTTGAGGAAATACAGCAGTGGTACCATCATGAGCTTCCCTTTTCCTTGTGCATAGAACTTGGTAGGTCTTGTTGGATCTACATATGCTGTCGTGTTTAAATGCTTAAACATCAGCCTCAGTGGGCAAAGCCTCTGGATACACATTGTACAGGAAGATGAAACTTGCAGAGGACATCCCTCCTCAGAAATGGAATCAGTGAGGATGCCAGAGATATGACCCTGTTCCCCAACAAAAAGGATAGATGCTGCACCACAAGCAGCCACATGGAAATTTCTCTCTTCCTTCCTTTCCCATCGAGTTGAGGGTTAGAAGTTTCCACCTAGCTGAGTGCTGGAGCAGAGGCTGCAGATGGAGGACCACCTGAAGAGCCAAGCTGTGTTTGCTTGGTAGGATAATGTGGAGCAGCTCCATTGGGGAACAGAAAGGCAAGGTGGAGAGGGAGGCAGACAAAAAAAAAGACAAAGAGGAAGCAGGATCCAGAAAATTCTTTGACCTGTATCTCCCACCATGATCATGATCACTGTACATTCACATGAACAGTTAAGTACCTCTAAAAAGCCTGAAACACCAATGAAAACACAGGCTGTAGCCCCAGAGGCAGTAGGAAGAATGGAGAGAGATACTTGCCCTCCTCTAGGAAGTGTGGGACATAACCTGGCACAGGGAAACCTGCTCTACTTCCTGCTTGAAACATGCCCAAGTAATGTCTTCAGTGCTGAGACCCTGAGTGAGGGCTTCTAATGATTTATTTACATCTGGGATTGTCTCCTCTTGGCACTCACATAACTGTGTGCCGGGCTGGAGCTCACCAGTGGGAAAGCTCAATTAAATCATTAAGCCTCGCCCCTGAAGCCTAGGGCCTGTGCTCTCTATCTGATAGAGACTGATACTGCAGTTTATCTCTGTCACAAGCGCTGTGAACATTTAGCATCTGTCTCATAATCTCCTTGTTTTCTTAAAATACCACATCCTTGGGCTCTGCTGTTATTTCAGCAGAACAAGGGAAAGAGAAGAGGAATTGTGCTCTTCCAACTCGAAGTGGGTGACTGGCTGGAGTGGTGGGGGTGGTGGATGCTCTTTACCTCAGTGTCAGTGAGGCTTTGACACTGTCTCCTGTGACACTGCTCTGGACAAAGTGCAGGTTAGAGGAGGGGATGGCAGTGTGGGTTGAGAAGCAGCTGATTGTCTGGATCCAGAGGGTTGTGGTTGGTGGCACAAAGCCCACTTGGGGGAAAATGGTGCAGCCAGGGATTGACAGTGGAGCCCCCCAGTGCTGCCCCACATCTCTGTTAAGGAGACCTCAAGGAGAGAATAGGGATGCATCCACAGGGAATTCACAGATGATACAGGACCACGCAACATCCAGACCTTCCCACCTCTACCCTGCTATGGTTCTGATTTCCTTTCTGGCTTTTTTTCCAATGAGGATGCCTTCTCTGCCTCAGGTTGCCTACATTCTTCTAGCAATCATCGTCCAAGATATGTGGCATCATCAGCCAAAGATTTCCAGCGTGGGGAAACTGAGTCCTATTCCAGGGTTTCAAAGGCAGATATTCAGCAACCAGTACTAGCTTTGATCAGGTATTTCACTGCTCTTTCCCAAAGAGATGATGTATTAATCATAATCTTTGGAGAGTTTCAGCAACTATGGCATTTTTTAATCCAGTGAACCAGAACTGTGTCACAGCTCTGTGATACTAGCAGAGCCTTCCTGCATTACACCTTGCCTGTAAGTTTTATTTCAATAGGGGAAACCATTTGTTCCCTGCCACCTCCTGAGTTAGCCAGACATTCACAAGTCTATTGCTAACCTGCTTTCCCTAATGAAAGCATCAATTCCCAGCAGCGATAGTTGTCATTAAATCAATAAGACACGTAACCCATTCTTCTGGTGTCTCACAAAAATGCTCAAGCAAATTGTTAACAAGATTTGCTAATGCTGGGGTCCCACAGTCCAGAAATCTCTGCAAAAAATAATGGCATTTGGCTCACAGAAGAACGTACCTGGTTTGCTTAGTTCTCTGAAATATTTTAACCCTGTTTTCACTACAATTTTTCAGTGTTTGAAACCTGCGGAACAACTTTGCTTGGGTGGAGGCAGTTCAGGCTGGAACAAAGCACTGACAGCAAATATCAAGGATAGTGTTCTGCAGGTAGTCAAACACTGCCTCAGAGACTGTCAGTTCTTGGTTTGCCCAGCAATTTCTTTTCCCCCAGGAAAGCACTAAACTGGCTCCTTGTAATCCCTAAGGGATTTCCTTCTCTCCCTGGGATCTATTCCTGATATTTTTCCTAAATCACTTGAATGTGAAAGTATGTCCTCTTATAGTCTCCTAACACCCTTCTGGTTAGTAAAAAACCCATTCCTGGAAATCTGGAGGCTGGCTAATGTTTTTAGGATGAAGAGATGACCCAAAGGTTGGCAGGTTGGAAGTTTTGCCTCCTAAATATTTCTGACATTAAAGTGCAGCCGACGCAGCTTTTCTCTCAAGCACTGGGTGCAGCATATGCTGACAAGGGAGTGCTTCTACGGTAAGAACCAGCCTTTTTTACTGGTTTTACAGGGTTTAGGTGTCTGGGCCTGACCCTCTCCCTGAAAGTCCATGTTTGTGTGCGCATTGACATAGTGGGATTGAGAGCTGCAAAAAAAAGGATCCTACTGCTGAATTTCTGGCTTGCAGACCATAATTAGTTTATGTCTGAAAAGCATGGCAACAGCAAAACATATCACGTGTGTCTGTTCAGAGAGGCAAGCAGGGAAGCAAGGACGGTGATGATGCTCGAGGAAGAAGGGGAATATAAAAAGAGTGAACAATCTGGCAAAGGGGCCAGGAGTGCTCAAGAATGAAGATACAGGACATCAAGCTGATTATGAACAAGCAGAGGCTGTGGTTCAGAGCGTAAAGGGGAGCAGCACAGAGAGACTTGAAGGAGCAGGAACTGATAGGGAGATGGATCAGATGGGCAAGCAGTGGATTGAAGGTGAAGGCACAAAAGGGCAAGGATAGATACACACGGCTTTGCAATTAGCAGCTGTGATTTATGGTGGTTTCTTTGTCTTATCATCCTCTCCTGGCAGATGTCCTGCCAGCAGGGGCAGTCGAGGGGTATCTAGGGAGGGGACAGAGGGGGTTTTAAATAGTCAGACTAATGGAGATCTATGGAAGGGACTTTCTAGTAATCTGTACAGTTTACCCAGGCAATTCTCATTCGCAATATCTAAATTAAGTAGTAGCTGAAATTTTGCAATAATTTTAGGAAATTTCTTCTCCATTTATCCCAACATTTGGGTTTCTCACAGCAGGTTTCTGCTCCCTCAGACACAGCCTGAACACTCAAAGCTGGTTTGGGTTTCAGCTGGTGTCTTGGGAGGGGCTGGGGGAATTAAACAGGAATGAAGGTGATGCAGAGGAAAAATGTCCTTTGTTGGCACACATCTTCTGCACTGCTCCCTGAGCCTTTCTCCTCATCCTGATCATCCCCTTTCCTCTGTACACACACACAAATTTCTGTCCTATCTCTGTGCCAAAGCTCGAAGCATTGTCATTGCATGGCCATCATGTAAGGTAAGACTGTGAGGCTGGTGGAGAAGCTCCAAAGTGGGAAGAGGGCTTAGTTATTTAACTTTCATTTATTTTCAATGAATTGTTTATACCTCTGCAAGATGAACACTGTCAGTAGGGAGCAATGGGCTAATCCTAACCCAAGGCTGCCCCAAAGGTAGCTCCATCACTGCAAGTCCCTGCCACAGAGAAAGGAGCATCTGAAGGAGGAACAGGAGACAAACAGTGAGTTTGGGAAAGGAGGGGTGCATTCCCTTGGGAGCAGAGGTCAGAGAGACTCTAGCATTCACAGGGAACCAGCTGCAGCCACAGCAAAAGCGAGTGGTGGGGCAGGAGGGATGCACGGGTGACCACAAGCTCCTCTGCTGGATGTCCCTCAGGGAGTGAGTCAGGACACGTGGGCTCACTCTTTCCTATATTAGTTAGGGCCAAGGGTGTTTACCCGTCTGCTTGGGCAGCTCGAGCACAGGCACCCTTTGTAGTCCTGCAGGGACCCACCTGCAGCTCCAGGCTGACGGGCTTCGTGCCCAGGGCACCTCAGGACTTGTGTCAGTTCCTCAGGGGAATTAAGAAATAAAGCCCCTGGTATTGACTGTGTTAATAATGACACCATAGACATTTATATAAAGGCAACTATATGAGTATATTAACTTTGCTTCACTGTTTTATAGCTCCAGGAAAGCGCCATAGCTCTCCGTTAGTCTGACTAGTTTGGAATGAGCACACTTTGGTGAATCATTCCCAAACATCTGATTTTTTGGCCTGGCCTAGAAATGAGATTAAATGCAGTTTTTCCCCCTCTTAATCTGCTTTTGAAATTTCTGTTGCTGTTTTTCTCTTATCTGCATGTTCTCTAGATGAGCTGCAGATACCTGCTTGTCCAGCTTGACTGCTTTTTCTTGATATCCCACACTCTTTCCAGTACTCCTTGGAGGCTGCAGCAGCTCCCATGCCCTCAGAGGAGCTCAGGATGAGCTTTGCCTGGGAAATGGGAATTTGCTGCCTCTTAGGCTGAACAAGAGCACACGCTGTGGTAGTAAAGCATTAAATCTCCTCTGGCATTTTGTGTAAGAGATACAACCCTGAGGTTTTCTATTGGGTCTGGGGAATGGGCATCCCTGTTTTTCCTCTAAGGGAATCTGTGAGTGGCAATTTGGAAATGCAAGTCAGGTGAAATACAGGTATCTCCATTTCCATTGGCAGCTTTTAAAAGAGTCAGAATACTCAAAAAAGGTGCAAGCAGCTGCAGGGGACAGCATCCCAGGCTTGCTTCTGACAAGAGCTTGTCCCTGTGCTTGGAGGTAACTTCTCCTCCCAGCCAAGTCCTGCTTTCCCCTGGAGCAGGAGCCTGCAGCAGACTCTTGAGAAGATGCCTTGTTAGAAGTGCCTCAGTCAAGGATCTCAAATTAAGAAGGAAAAGTGAAGTGAATCCAATTTTTGCAGTGGAAAGCAGAGGTTACTGGCCCTGCCTGGCTCAGTGGGGTGCTTCCAACTCTCCAGAGGAGAGCTGGGGTTTGCCCTTTGCCTGCTTGGAGCAGTTTCGACAAGTTCAGGAGGGAAGGAAGCAGCGGGAAAAAGGATAGGAAAAAATAAGGACAGGAGAGAGAGAAATTCTTTATGCTAATACTCACTGCCCACCTGCAGAAAGGGAAAGAAACATGCTTGGGAGTTTGTTGCCCTTTCAAAAACACACAGAAATGAAACTTCATAAATTGTTTAAAAAAACAACACCTGCCAAACTGAAGGGGAGGAGGAGGAGGAGGGGAGAAAAGAAGACATCAGTTGGAAGGAGGGTGCAAAATATTTTGATTGAAAAATGTCAACAAGCTCTCCTAGAAGCAACAACAAGCAGCAGTGATTGTGTTTGTACAAAACAAGCCCTTCTTCCTGATGTAGAAGATTGATTTCATTTTTTCCATACGAAAGCCAAATAAAACCCCCCAGACATCCCAGCTCCATCCGCTGAACTCCCCAGAAAACTTTGGGTAGCAGAGAGGAGAAACTAAGGGAAAAAACCTTTCAGGCACAAATGACAGCAAGGTCTGGATCCCCATTAACCTAAAAGTAGCCCTGAGGGCTGGACTCTGTGTTGGCAATGATGTTTCAGTGCAGAAGCTCTTCCCGCACGTTCTGGCCCATAGCTCAAATCCAGGCACAGAAAGGGATTTTTGAGGTGTTTGGATTGTTTGCAGGTTTAGTGCCTCGCCAATGACTTCTAGGCTTTTTTATTCCCTAATCCTATGTGGGCATTGTATGCTGAGAGAGACATAATCCAGACTCTTGAATGAATCTAGCAGAGTTTTGTTCTTAGACAGAAAATGAATTAGGCTAAGCAGGGATTAGAAGAGACACACCACATGCCCACTTGACCCCATGCAATCGCAATTGTTTATGTGCGAGCTGGAGGAAAAATTGGTTTGGGAAAAAGAGTAGGTGTAAAAATTAATGGGTTTCCCAAAGGGAAAAAAAAAAAGGTAAATAAAAAGTAAGCTTGGAGGGTTGCGGAGCCTTTCTTCATATGGCACTTCCTGTGGTACTGAATAGCCCTGGACGTGTGGGTGAAAAAATATATCTAAGAAGGAGACAGTATCCATGGAAAGATGGAAGCTCACTGGCTGTGGATAAGTTTGGGAATACTGAGACAAAGCTTCCCTGAGCTAAGAAGGCTGGATAGGGAGAGGATACTTTTAGACAGCAAATGAAGGTTCAGGTGGGTGTTTTACAAACTGCAGCAGTGGGTAGTCATGGCCTGTGGGTCATCTTCCTTAAACCTGGCATTTCTCTGGCCCTGTAGGGCCAGATCCTGCCCTGCCTGCCATGCCGGAGCCAGGCTTGCTGAGCATGGAGCACAATGCCTGCTTTCTGGATTTTCTATTTTAAGCAGCTTCCGTCAGAGGTGAGGAGTTGAAAGTTGCCATGCCAACAGAGAAATTTCAGGCCCTAAAATAGTCAAAAACTTGCTCCCGCATCATGTGAGTGTGTGTGTGCTTCCTGCGAGGGAGGTGAGGACCCAGCTAGGAGGGCGCAGGGAGGCTGTAAGGATCCTTCCTATGCAGGGAGGGAAACCATCCTCTCGAGAAAATATCTGTAGGATGCTATCCATCTCCTTTTCCTATACCTATAAGGTAGCTGGATAAATTAAGCAGCAGCGGGCTGCATCAACAAGGGGGGGATCTTCATGATCACAGTATTAAAAATGATGATTCTTCCAGTTTTCACTGTTACTGCCACTGCTGGAGGTCTTAGAACTGGATCTTGATGAGGAATCCAGTTTTCAGAGGGAGACACAGAGAGAAGAGGAAAATGAAAAGGGTGATTTTAAAGAGGGAATATGTATTTCTCAAGGAGTTCTTGCAATGTGCTTGTAGAACATTAGTGTTCCATGGATGTAAAAGATTTGCAGCTGTGTGCTGGAGATACCCAAAGGCTGCACCAAGCACCCAGCTGCCTCCTGTCGATCGTGGGCCTGAAGTCTTCTGACATGCAGAGCTAAATAGACTTGGGTTTGCTTTTTTTCCCTGCTGTTCATTTCACCAAAAATTCCCAAATGTGGAATTTTTTTGTACATTCATTAAAACTGGAGTAGGCCCTGTAGAAATGCCCAAACTATTCAAACCCGTGACACAGATCTGCCAGTGGTTAGGGGGCATTTTTGTCCCTTGTACATGCTTGGGTGAGGTTTTTCTCCAGTCTCACAGAAGCACGAACACAAATGCTGTTTAGACACCCCTGAAGGAGGAGAAAATCTATTCCCTACACATGCCCTCATAAATGACCCCCAGCAGAACCCACAAAGCTCCTTGCTACATTTTGGCAGGGAAAAATCACAGCTCACCTTCCATTTCCCACATTCTGCCTTTATTTTTTCTGCCTCCATCACTCCTGTTGTTTTTCCCTGCTCACCCCTCCAGCTAGTTGTCGCTTCGCAGTCCACACTTACAAATGTAATTTCTTCTGATATATGAATATTTCACAAGCGCTCCTTCCCCAGGGATGCCTCCTGTGAGGAGGAGGCAGCCTCTGCGGGGCTGGAAACGGTAGCAAATGACAATCTTAATGAAAGATCTCTTCTCCAAGGGCGTCTCAGCAGAAGCGAACACCATCCTGCAAGAGCTCCCAGCTGACCAGAGCACACCCTGCTCTCTGGCTGCTTGAATTGCCTTTGGCCATGGGTGGTGAATGTATAGAAAAACACAGCTCAGTCTTTTTCCAGGATACACAGTTTTATAGGCTTGGAGGGTCTTGGGATGCTCTGGTCTGGGCTCCTCAAAAAACTGTTAGAAATATTTTCCCTTCTGTAGATGAGCAATGGCATAACCCAGGGAGTGACATGGTGCTTTAGGAGAAATATTTTCCACCCAATGTCTGGAAATTAATTGCGTAATTTTATCAGTCCTGATAAGTAGCTGATAATCAAAATATGTATCTGTTGCAAACAACAAATTTAGCATGTTCACTGAAATGTACACATGGGCCCGTGTTTCTCTGCACCAACACATCTCCATCCCCTCCCAATTTCCTCCCTTCTTTACCTGCAGGCCACCAAGGGGGGCTGGCACCTAACTGATGTGTTTTCCAAAACACTTGTGACCTCCAGACCCATCTAAAGTTTTCCCAGCAAGGTCTCCTCCTCACTGGATTGCCACTCATTTCATCTCAGCTTTCTGTGACCCATCAAGGCTCAGAATGGTACACAGATATTGATTGATGAGGACAAAATTTATATCATATTTGTGCACACCTACACACACACACATATATTTATGTATGCATGCAATATACAACTGATCCCAGCAGTATGTATATATCTGTGTGTATATATCCTACTGTATGTAGAGAGCTGCCTTATACAGGTCTGTCTCTCTTAGATATCAGAATGATTTATCTCAGATAAATATCTTTGTTACTGATGGGAACAGCAAGCACCGCCCATCCCGCGCAGCGGCCCTGGTGCCGTCTGCCTCTCCGACAGTGGGTGGCACTGTGCAATCAAAATACCTTTGCTTTCCCTTTATTCCACTGCCTTCATCTTCCAGCCCGCTGGGGTTTGAGTCCAGCGATTCTGGTGGGACAAGGGGGTTCCGTACCGGCAGCATCTCAAAGCTGAGGTTCATGGGATGGGAACTAGAGGATGCTTCCTCATGAAAACCAGAAATGGTAAGGTTACTCCAAAAGGATGAACTTGGTTTGAGCTATGCTCTTCATTACTTGTATTATTTTAGGAACAGCAAGTATTTATTAGGATAAATCAAGTAACATTGCTCCTGCTTCCTCCCCCACACTCCCTCTTTTTTCTTGAAAAATGCGAAGAATAATTTCTAGTCTACTTTTCCAGGATGATGTTGTTTTGTGACACTCCTTCTCTCATGTACAACTTCAAAATATTGAGACTCAGTGTTGTGGCTTGCTCCTGATAAGAAGAGGTGTGGAACTTGATTGATATCTGTTGCAATAATTTTTTTTTGTGTTTCACTTCTGTTAGAGATGCAAGGAAGGTACTTGAGCCTGACTTTCATCTGCCCTAGTATTTTCTCATCAGCAAGCTCTCCCTAATTAACTCCCATTGAGAAACTTCTGCCAAATTGAACAGACCTCAAGTGAACAACAGTAAGACAGTGTGGTCTGTGAGTCCCTGAGCAATGGCACAGTCAGGGTTATCATGAGGACAAAGGACGTAGAAATGTTTATCCAGATTGCTAGGCTCACCAGGTGGGCTGGGCTTGTATGAAAATGTTGTTCTTAAAAAAATTAAGACAATTTCTGCAATATGATCAAACACCAAGCTATATGGCAAACTGTATTTAAAAGCTGAATGGATTTTTTTGAAGCTGAATCACAACCTTTGCATGGAAACCGTGAGTTGATAAAGAAACAATGAGAAAGCAAAAATGTATTCATGACAAAAATACAGAATCTCCTGACACCTCAAAGCAATACCAGGTTCCAAGGTGGCCCATGCAGCAGATCAAAACCCAGTGTGTAATGTTGGGTATACCCCAAAGCAGAGTTTCTCAGGCAAAGGCTGGTGAGTCATTTCCCAGTGATACACTATACCAGGAGGTGTCAGTGTCTCCTGCCTCTGCTCTAGGTGCTTGCAGGGAGTTTATGGTAGGAACTGCTCAGAATTTGTAGTTTGGACTCTGGGATCTGTTCAATGAAAGCTGCCCCTGCCTTAAGCAGAGGAACAGGACCAGCTTTCAACAGCAGCATGGTCTGCAGAGAAAAGCAGCAGAGTTTATAGGGGTCAGTAGGGGAATGAAACTTCTGATTGGTTCTTCAAATAGAACAGGGGATACCTACCTGGGGGGGATGCAACTCCTGGGTTCACCTAGTGAAAATGATCCCTAAATAGGAGCAAAACATTTTAGTCAGGCAGCCCAAGTAAATGTGGTACCCTGCTGAAGGAGGGTTTGTAAAACAACAATGCATCATCTCTCTGGAGGGTATTTTACCTGAGGGCCCTTCCACTCTATCAGTCTTGGCCAGTTCGACTTCCCTGAAGCAGATGAGGGCCCAAGCGAGGAAACTGCAGCACAAACATCTTCTGAGCCAAAAATGTTTCGTGATCCCAGGAGCTGCTTGCTGGTTGTGCCTGCAGCACTTCAGGCTCAGTTTAGAGGACAGGTTGTGCCCAGCTCGGCACTCTGTAGACACATCCATCAGCAAGGATGTAAGTCATGCCTGGGCAATAAAGTGCAAACAAAGTGAGACAGCTGAATTGGAAATGGTCAGTGTCATGCAATGGGTCCTGTGCTGGTGCTGGCAGCCAGGAGAACTTGGGGTAACTCTGCTTGGGGTGGTGACATGGGATCAAGGTTCTTTTCCCAAAGAGAGCACCCCCGGGACCTCAGAAAGTTGCAGTTTACTTTGGAGCTGTGCAGCAGCTAATGATTCTCTTAGATGTTTGGAGGAAGCCTTTGGAAGATTAACAGTGCTTCTTTTGAGGGCCCACACTAGAGAAAAGACTTTCACAGCACTCAGAAACCCAGTCCCTACATGCAGGGAGAGTAGCAGATGGTCATCAAATCCCTCTGAGGTGCAGTGAGAAGCTGGGCCAGCATACACATGATTAGTGCCACATGGTCAACACTCACTGCAGACCCCTGAAGAGCTACACCACCAAAACAACATGACTGTGCTGGGAGAGTCCTGCTTTTTCCACTTCCAGAAGATACCTCTTTGGCAACTGAAAGCACACTCTACTTTTGCAGGCTAGAGCAGGTGTCTCTAGGTACCACTGTGTTCACTGTAGGGGATGACAGCTGCTATGATGCTGGCCTGTGACAATCCCAAACCCTTTGTGCACAGTGTGTGTCTCCTCCACAGTCATACCCTGCTCTTCTTTAGTTTAAAGTAAATGAGTCCTTATGCCAGGACACATCTAGATCCTGATGTAGTGTAGCTCCAGAAAGATTTATCTTAGTGGGGCTAGAGGGGAAAACAAGAGGCTCTTGTGCCAGGGGAGATACCTGGGTGTGAGAAAACACCAGTTTCCCCAAGGCACATTGACTTTATGTACCCCAGGATCTGAACTGGCAAGGACCTCAACACAATGTCAGCCCCCATGCTCCCTCTTGCAGAGGACCTGGGGCTCAGGGGTATGAACCACATGGGCCAGACCTTCACTCTCTCCTTCACAGCATCTTCTCTGCTTGGGTGGGCACTGCAATAGCGGGGGAGCACTGAGTGACAACAGCTGCTGCTGTGGTTGCAGTCCTTATGGTTATAGGTTTTGTGTATGCTGGTGGAAAATCCAAAATCTGCATTGGTAGTGAAATCTGGGAGGTTTTATGGAAAATTAGGCAACTAAGGCCCTGTCATCTTTGTCAGAGCTGGAGGTGCCTTGTAATTTTCTAGAGTTTCCCCTGTGATTCTCCCCCACATCTTTCTTACTCCAATGGGTGCAGAAGCTCATCGCCCAAGATCTGCCCCCACCATCTTCCCATAGAACATGTGCCCCAGTTCCTCGTGCCTTGAGTGGCAAAATTAAACTCTGCCTTTGTAGCTGGGAAATATCAAGCTTTGCCCAGACCTGTGCCTGTCCAGTGCCCACACAGGCTGCAACGCTTGGAAAAGCCCCAGGCTGAAGTGCTTGGCTCAGACTTGTTCTCCTGGCTTTGCTCACCATCACTCCTGGTCATGTCAAGTGTGGACATTGTGGTTGGTGTGGTGGAGTCACAGCCCTGGCCTGAAGTCTTTGCTATCAACAAGATGCCCTTTATGAAACAATTTCTGCCAGGGTCATTTAATGAGAAGTGTTTTGCCTTGTTTTATCTGTCGGATGCCTCAGTGAGACTGGCGGGATGTTTGCTCCAGCAGGGCCAGTGTCTCATCCAGGAGCCAGAGGCTCTCAGAAGTGGCTTTTCTGAAATTATTCTGCTTGTGACTCACAAACTTGTGTCTTGCTTTCAGATGAGACAGAGAGATAGAGAAAGGACGGGGTAAATAGGCAGACTGGCAAAAGTTTCATTCCAGGCTCTGCAAATAGCTTTAGCTACATTAGAGATGTTGTTGGTGGGCTTTAGATAAGCAATTCCTGCCTGCTCCTTCCCTCTGAGCAGAAATTGAGGATTTCACTTCCTCAACAGGACCAAAGCACTGTGCTAGGAAGGGGAAATGACTTCTCATGCCTGTGTGCTGTGGGAGCCTGAGAAGCAGCACGGCCATGAGAAGTGCACAGGGCTCCATCACTGGGGCTGCTGAGTTTGCCCAGGAAACCTTCATCAAAACCTGTTGCATTTCCCACCAGCCTTCCCACATGCCTGAGATCTGGAGGAGGAAACTCTGCATAATGTAAGCTGCCACAGGGAGGAGTAAGGAAGGAGCCAGCAATAAGAAGCTGGGTAAAACTTCATGTGTCCCATGTCCCTTCATGCTGGACACCTGCTTCACACATGGCAGGTGAAAAACTTCCAGGAAATTATTTCAGAGTATGCACAAGGTTAAAAGAGAATTGTTGTTTTCCTGCTGGCTACAAGAGAGCCAAAAGTACAGCTACACACCTGGCTACAACCATTTAATTATTGGAAATTTGAATTATTGAAAATTTTACTTTTCCTGGATGCATTTAGAACTAATAGCTGTATTTGCCACTGAGACTTCTGATACAGTGACAAGAGAAACTCCTAAGATATTTGTGGGGTTTTCACTTCTGGAATTCATTTATCTGGTGTTAATAAAAATCTAGGCTATATTTACAAGTTCCCTCCATTGCCAGTTGGAATTGTTTTCCATAGATTCCAGGTGATGGGGAAGGGCCTGGAGTCATGAATATGACATTTCCTGTCTGGTAGTTGGACCTGTATACCCTAAGTATGTGTGTGTACCCTCACACAAACTAACACATCCCTTCTTGTTTATCTAGTTCAGCCTCTTGTGAAATACTTCTACCAGATTCTATGAATTTTCAGCCCAATTGCTCTGAATTTAATTACCCGATCTTGCTAAAACTGTTTAAATGCAATTAGCTAATGCAATTATCCAATAATAGAATAAGTCCAAAAATTAAAAGCAGCAGAAAGAAAAAAAAAAAAGAGAGGGGAGCACAAAAGAAAACAGAGGCATTTGCATCAGATTTTTTAAAATTAATTTTCCTATTTGACAGTATGGAAGGAACAACAGTCTGCAGCTAGAAAAAGAGTGGTTTCAAAATGGGAAAAAAGCAACCCCACCTTATCACTAGAATTCATTCTTTGAAAACAGTTTTCTGTCTGAAAATGCTTATGCAGGGAAGTCTTTGTGCCATTTTCCCTGAGGTCCTCTTCAAGCCCCTGGTTCATGAGAGAGGGTGTTGCCTTGTTCCACATGAGCAGGAACAACAGTGGTCAATGTCCTGTGAAGAAAAATGCATCCAGAACCTGCTGGAGCTGGCTGGTGATGCTCTCCCGTGAAAGATGCTGAGTTCTGGGGAACCATTTGGGGATGAAAGTGGGAACTTTGCTCCAAATGTGTGGGCAAATGCTGAGTCATGCACAGCAGCAGCATCTCGAAAGTTTGCATTCCTCTTCACCCAAAATGGCCCTTCCAAGGCTGTTGGACACCATATGGTCACTGACTCAGCCTTCACTGAGAGGGCCTGAGGTTGAGGGCTACTGATCAGCTCAGTCCCCTTCTTTGCTGAATCCTCACCATTTTCTGCACCAAGTGAATAACCACATTAAACATCCAGACACCAAATGAACACAGCTCTCCCAGCTCAATAATGGAGGTTATAAGCCAGATTAACAAGTCAAGACTTAATTCTATGTATTCACTTTTCATTCTTCATTTTTCTAATTAAGCAAGAAACCTGGGCCATAAATTAGTATGATTAAAGCAAATTAAGCAGTGTAGAGTACACCCTTAACTGTACAGCTCACGTAATTCTGCAGATCATAGATTGCTCCATCTGTACTTGTTTGCTTAGCCCACTCTGGACAAAGTCCTAGTAGATTTTAAGCATTTAATTGTCAACTCTTCTTTTTTTACGGTTCACTGCTTGCAAGCCCACAGATTGGACAGACATCTAGAGACAAAGGGCCAAATCCTGCCCATCCTGTCCCACTGGCAATGAACTGAATCAACAAGACAGGCGACTGTGCTGCCGAGGGTGGGACACTGCAGCGCCCTGCCACTCATGCTGCACTTTGGATTGAGCAGAAGTCAAAGGAAGTAGTTTTTACCATGGAGTAATTTCCTACCTCCTACCTACCTTGCAAGACCCACCAAAGTGACCTCCTGTCCCCATTAGCTTTCCCTTTTCAGCTCAGGCTGGATCTCAGAATTTTTCCTGAGCACTTTTTCTGTTTCCAGCTGGGAGCAAGGGTCGGTCAGTCTGCCATCACAGGACTCACAGTGATAATTCATCCTTGTGCACATCCTGGAGAACCCCTGCTGCTCCCCAGTCGTTCTGCTCAGTACCAGACCATTCCGGGACCAAATACCACCCAGCCACCATTTGCATAAATGTGCTGCAGCACATTTATGGGTATCTGAACCCTTCCTGGCAGTACACATGATCTGCTGGAGAATAAATTATAAGAACACCATCATTTAATTTTGGGGAGGTAAACCAGAGAGATCAAAGTGACTTGTACTCAATTCTCAGCCATTCAACTCCAGGTTGCACTGGGGTGAAAATACCGAGGCTTTTGCAGGCAGATCTCTGACCCTTCACTAGCTGAGCCCAGCTGAACATATCCCTTCCTGCCTTGTTAGGAGCTGTGGCCCCCCCAAAGGTAAGTCAGGATTCAGGATGGATGCAGGGAAGGAAGGGCAAACCACCAAACAGCAGTATTTTTCTGAGCCCCAAAGGGTGTAGGTGAAGCAGTGCATTTGCTGGTTTGAAGTAGATATTGAATTTGGGATGCCTTTTGGATTAAGCATCATGCAGCACTCACAAGGCTCCACTTAGCTGACATGTCTGAGCTCTGCCTGAAAATCTGATCTGCCTGTTATTACCCCTACAGCTGTCTTTGCCTCTCCTTCTTTCTTTTCTGATTCTTTTCATCCTGGCCAGTTGTAACATGCACCTCCCTGGTATGTTCTTTAGATGTGCTGCTCTGTTTTTACTTGAACTAAATAATACTCTGTGCTCTTTTCTCCCCCTTTCTCAGCATTGGCCTGTCCCCCAAATTTCTGGTGCAGGCAGCTTATTTTCTATGGTTTTGCTTCAGCTGAATTTGGTTATTAAATATGCTTCCTTTTTTCCAGGGAGACTCCTGATTCAGCCTCTGAGCTGCTTTTCCAGCACACTGTTTCCATGTCTTTCCTCCACTCCAAGAAGATTTCGTTGTATCCTTAAAAATGTAGCAGTAACTTTGGACATCTCTATTTCTGTCCCATTTTCTAAGGACACAAGGTTTAGTTAAGGGAACTATGTGTGGGCATAGTTGCTGATTCCCTCACAACTTGAACCCATCAACCAAATTTAATGAAGGTGGACAGAGGCTCAGAGGGCTCAAAGACTTCAGGTTCTGAAAAGTCTCATGTATATGTTTGAGTGAGCAGACAAGGAACGTGCTCTGTATTGCCTAACAAAAAAGCAGAATTAACACTGATTTTGGGGCTAAAAACTCAAAAATATGATCAAAGGGTTCTAGTACCAAAGGCAAGTTAAGAGCATGCACTTATTTTTCTTTCAAACCTCATACTTTTGAAACCATAAAATCTCATGTTTTTGGTGGGACCTGATTCATGACTTTTAAACCCTTGGGTATGGAAGTGGTCATGTTGAAGTCTCCTTGAAGCCAGGAGTTAATAGTTAGTTAATAGACCATCTCAACCCCTGGAGGGTAGAGCCTCACCTCCTCCTTCCTGCTGGTTCCGTGCCATGCCATTCCTAGAGGAAAGCAATGCTCCCAGCCTGGAGCTGTGCTACTGCATCTCAATATGTGATACAAGTGCCAGGGGGGACAGCATGGGACAAAGCAGATGAAAGAGCTGGACATACTGGATAATCCTGGGCATGTCTCTTTACCTTCCTGTGCCTCCACTTCTCTACTCATCCCACAGAAACCCTTGATGGGCTGGGGGTTTCCCTGATGTGTCTGTACAGCTCATACTCCTACAAGGTTTACAGGGAGGGAGTGCAGCAGGTCCTAAAACAAAATAATTATGGGCACAGCAATCTCACGGGATCAGCTTCACCTTAGAGAGCAAAGGGGACAGCCTGTCCTGTAGGAATCATTGCTCCGGGGCTTTGCTCCTTGGATGGGTTCTCCTTGGCTAGGGTTTGTCTCACAGGCACTCATCCCAAACAACACCAAGGAGATAAAAAGCTAAGGTGGGGTAAGAGCAGGCAGGAAAGGAAGGCAGAAACTGGGACACAGAAAGCAGGAGACAGCTCTCAGGTTTGCCAGAACAGGTAGCTGCTGATTCCAGGCAAGATATTCCTACTGGAAGGCTTCCCAGCCCCAGCTTCCTAGCCCCAGCTGCACAAGCAGCCAGCCTGGAAAGGGTCAGCATTGCTCCCTGCTGAGGAGCACGGCTGAGAACAGCCACGTTTGCTACCTACAGTTCCCACACGAAAAACCCCTCAGCTGTAACCCAGCTTCTGCCTCCATGCAGACAGCTATTTACAGGATTTCAATGGGTAGGGCCAAAATGACTCCATGTCCAGAACTGCCAAAGGAAGGAGACAGGGGTCTTTGCAAAGGGCTTTAATAATCTCTCTGTTGCTCTGGCTGGCAGTTTTCGGCATGCATCCCACATTCTTCAGCAGCCCTTTCCTTAGCAATGAATAGGCTTTTAGCACACTCTCATAATGGTTTCTTTTCCTGTGGCACTCAGAAAAAACTTTCAGTCTGCTCCAGCAGCCTGCTCTGCTGCCTCTCCTTATCCACCAGAAAGATGTGGTGGCTCTGCTCAGCATATCTGTCCTCTGCTGCCAATAGAGCCATTCTGTCACCTCTGAAAAAAGGTGGCGTGTTAGCAAGGAGTGGAGGGTGGCTTTGCCTCTCTTCACTTTTTTCAAAGCTCCTTTGCAACTGGGGGTAACAAGGCTGAGTTAGGACCTCTTCACCCACCCCCAAGAAGCACACATGTGTCCCACAGACCAGCAGCCCTGGTGCAGGATCAGGGGCTTCACCCTGGGGCTGACTCCCTACTCTGTGGTTGCACCATGCCAGAGGTGACTTGCACTCCCTGATGCAGGAGGTCCTACTTCTGACCTCAGGCAGATGGAAAGTTCACACTCCTCCTGCCTTGTTTTTCTCATCTTAATTCCCAGCTGGGCTATTACTCCAAAACCTGCAGTAACAGGACTGTTACACAGCCACAGTGGTGTGTACTCTACACTGCACAGGTATGTTGTTTGTTTTGTTTCGCCTGGTTTTGATAATGATACTGCTTTATTAGGGAACTAAAATTGCTTCAGTTCAGGTGAGTAAAAGGGCCTTTGGAGCTCCCAGCAGGTATCTCACATACCTACAGTAGCCTAGGCAGCTTTGAAAATTGTACAATAGATAAAGTAAGCTCAGATTCTCAAAGGCTTTAAGATCACTGAGAACTACAAACCCCAGAAAAACATCAGGTACCTATGTACTTTCCTAGGTCCAGCTAAGAAATGTGTCTGAAACTGTGGGTTTTAGCAGCAAAAAGCTCATTTTCCACGATGCAAACATTGGGAGGAAAGGGAGAGAGTAGCAATGCAACACCCTGCTGTGACTTTGAAGACTTTGGGGTTATTTTCATACTAACCTGAAGACTCATCACACACATTTCTGCATTTCTCCTTTCTTTTGAGTATGCATTTACCATTTTCCTTAGATATATGTGACTGCCCTGTATTTCCACATATTTTCCTGGCTCTTTTCAGGATTAAAGAAAAAATCTGCATCAGTCCCTTCTCCTATATCAGGAGAACTACTTAGTGAATCACATGGAGAGTTGGGACAACAGTAAAGATAAAGGTAAGTTTTAGCTGAGTACATTGGCACATGCACTGGGAGATGTGTCTCTACTTGACTCCATCCACCTATCCCTCATTAACAGCACTTGATTCCAACATGCAATTCCACTGAATATTTTGCTGAAGGGTGGAAATCTCACAGGAAGTGTATTTCTGTGAGTTTTGCAAAAGTAGGCAGGTTGGCTGAAGAGAAACCTCTGCTGAGGAGCTGCCTGAGATTACCTCTGAGGAGAAATTCAAGGACTGACAGCCTCAGAGACCTACAGCCTTATTACGTCTCGTGCACCAGAATGCCAAATTCCCTTCCTCATGAAGGAGGGAATTGCACTTGGTGACTGAACAGCAGCTTTGGAGGACAGAAGCAAAAGGCTGTAACACCTTCTCAAATCTGTATCTCACAGACTGTAGCAAACATGGAGATTTTTAGTGGATGCAGTCCTGGTAGCTACCTGTCTCCACCAGGGACGTGCAGAGGGTGACAGAAGCATGTAGTGAGCTCTGCAGAGGACTAACCACTTCTCTGGAAAAGAGATAAAAAGGGTTAAAAAACATGGTGGACAAATTTCCAGATGGAAAATTAATGGAAGGCTTTTAAATCAAAGGACACCTGGAAAAAATGCAGATTATTGGATACTTGGAAAGTATTCTCTGAAAATATCACATTCTTGCTTTGTTTACCCTTATGTTCTCTTCCAGTTACTTCTCAGAGATGTGTTTGGTCCCCACATTGGCTCCCACAGCTCCTTGGCATGGCCACTGTCACACCCTGCAGTGAACTAGGGGAAGACAGCCTTACAGTGGGCAAAGGGCAGCTGCCTGGTCCTCTGTGTTCCTTGGCAGAAGCTTTGTCATTCTTGTTCGCTGTCATCCCAGTTTACTGTCACCCATAATCAGGGATACAGTATTCATTGTCATACCGTAATCAGGGATAAAATATGTAGGGATAGAGATTCCCCTTGTTGTTTCTAGCCACTGAATCACAATCAACGTTCAGAAATTGCTCACACTTCGCCCCCCTCCCCCCAATGTAGCTTTTTATAGCATATTCCATACAACTGATGTAAATCAATGCATGCCCTGCTCGCATGTGGATCCTTGAATGCCAGGCAAACCCTCAGATGTCCAACTTACCCACCTCCTGCTGGTGACAGGGCACTTTATCAACCCACTGCCATGGGAGAAATCAGCAGGCACTTGGAGCATTTTCAAGCTCTTCATTCAAGCATGTTTCCCATGGCTGAGACGCTCCAGTCGCTTCCCTTGCTTCTTCAGTAGCAAAGCTTCACTGCAATGGGAGATCACACAGCTTGTTTTCAGATCAGCCCAGCTTGTTTTGAAAAGCCTGACCCTGAATTTCCCCCACCAGCTAGAGGCAATGTCCCCTGCTAGTACAGGTTGTCACTTATCCAAGATCTTGAATGTCTGTGCTTGTTCTTGCCCTTTTTTCCTACTTTTCCCTACTTTTTCTTGCTTTAAACTCAAAGAAAAACCTTAGAGAGAACTTATAAATGAGAAAATTCTGCTATTCTTGGGGGGTTATTGGTCTTTCTTCATGTTTTTATATTATGATGGTTTTGAAAAAGGGAACAACATACACAGTTTAAAAATTACTGCTGCCTCAGTATAAATTTGTTTCCAGAGCCATCAAAGGATCCTTAGAGTAAACAAGGTGTGTGTGTGTGGGGGTATTATTTTATATTTTTCATCTTCTTTCTGGTAAAACTGCATGTGCCTTTGAAGGATAAAGTTAAATATTTACCCTAAGTCAACCATGCCTGTCTGCAGAGTTTATATTTTGTTAGAGTTTGAGCAAGCAAGTGGTATTTGCAAAATTCCTTGCCTACCTCTGCTATTAGAAAATGCATTTACAGATGACTTTTTTTTTCCTACTCAGAATATTTTTGATCAGGTGTGAGCACTTACCCAGGCTGAAGAAATGTTGAATCAACATGCGACATTGTGGTAGGATTGTGTTTGGGATTGTGTTATTTCAGTTGGTGGCCAGGAACCTAAATGAAGCAGGACCAGAGCAATATTCTTTGGCTCTGTCATCACAGGAGGCCAGGAGGTTTCCTTCTGTGGTTTCAGATGTCTTGAAATCTGTTTCATTCTGGTAAATCCAGCTATCTATGCATGGGTGGCTGGTCCTGCATCCAGATTGCAATGAGGTGAGCAGGCCAGGGGTACTGGGAAGAGCTGAGGAACACATCTCACATTCCTCCCAGATGCAGGCAGAAAGGATTTCTGCAATGGGGCTGGAGTCTGTTCAAATTGCTTGGCATCCCAGGTCCAACAAATTCTTCTTGCCAAACTAAAGTCTGCATACCAAGAAAGTACTCTAAGTCTTCCTGCCTCAGCTCACATACTGTGGCTCTTCTGAGGACTTCATTTTGCTCAGTAGAAAACAAGATCTCTCCCATGTGCTCTTCATGAATCCTCCTCAGAAAAAGGCCACAGTGTAACACAGCCCCTTAGGACACTGCAGGCTGCCCAGCACATCTCTGTTGGGATGTTTGGGAGCACCTTTCTTCAAGCTTCTTTTGAAAAACATGACTATGAAATGCAACCCCTTCCTGCCTTCTTCCCTTTCATCTTGTTCCCTCCTCCCCACCATGCCTTTGAGGCATCAGTTTTCAAACTACTTAAAATCAAAGCAGTTGCAGGAGATGAGTGATGCTCATCTTGCTCTCCCAAGAACAGAGAGCAAACAGCAGCCAGACCCAAGGAAAAAGATGCAGACAACCTTGCCAGTCTTAGAAAGGAGGAAATAGCAGCAGGAAGATGGGGGGGCAGGGAAGTGGAGTTGGCATAGTGAGTGTTCTCTGCACTCCTGCTGCTATGCAAATTTGCAGGAAATGTGGCCTGAGGGCTACTCTAACCTGTGCCAAGTGCTGAGACTTGTATGTATAAGGTGTGAGACTCAGGGAGCTGCACACAGCTCTTTGAAGGCCTTCTTCTCCTCCCCTAGCAAAGAAATTAAAATCTTATTTCTTCCTGTCTTTGTGTTGATCTTCTGCAGGTGTGGAAAACAATCTCCTCTGTTTTCTAGTGGCATTAAAATCCTACATTTCCAGGAGGCAACAGCTAGATTACATAGATCCTATTATAAGCATCCATCTGCACTGATGTGCAGGTGAAACATAGTAGGGAAGGACCTGGCTCCCTTACAGCCATTACGATTTTTTCATTCCTTCCACTGAGGCCAGAATTTCAAACACCCACCATCAAAAACTGGTATTAAGTTGAATCTGACTAGAAAACAGCGTGACATCGTCCTTCCTGGGCCAGTGGTGAAAACTATATTGGCTGTTTTTTCACTGAAAGCAGAAGGATTTTTTAAAATTTTATTTAAAAGTAACTGGACTGTTTTTTCTGATTTTTTGTTGCCTGTTCATGATCCCTCTGCTGATTTCTGGAGGGAGCACCCCTGTCCTATGCAGGTGAAAGCCACTTAAGCCAAAAAACCAGAATCTTCAAGTTACAATAGGGAAAGTCAAAATCTGTAATTTAGAAGCACCAGCGGGGTGGACATTGGAAACATGCAGACTCACTCACTGGAAAGCTCCCAAGATCTACAAGCGCTGAAATGAAAACATGACACAATGGATCAGTCAACGATTACTACTGAATAAGCCAGCAGGCTTCAGGGTTAATCACTGCAGCCATCCATGAACTCTCACAGGGTGGAAAAACAGCTTTGGTTAGAACATCTTTGGGATGATGTCCATTTGTATGGTGGGAGGTTGACGTGCTCTGTCGTCTTCTTGTTGGCAAAAGCATTGTCACCTGGAGATATGTCAAGAGAGGAAGGATAACTGTTTGGATCAGTATTTGAAGAAAAAAATCAAGAGGGGTGGGAAAAAGGAAGGGGAAATTGGGGGGAATTCTCATGGTGCCATTAATCAGGAAGCTTGACACCAGCATCCCTATGTCAAAGTGTTTGTTTTGAAGGGTTGGCTGTCACCAAGCAACCTCAGCATGGGTTAAAGAACTTCCACTGGGATCTATGGTTCTGGAGGTGTGTGTTCTTGCAGGTCACCTGGCTGTTCTCATGGCACTGCTCTGAACAAGGTCAGTCCCACAAGGAGATGGGGGATACTCCCAGAGAGGAGTCTACTGTCACATGGTGGAAAAGGTTCTGTGTTGGTTCTTGCATACATGTGCCGCTATCAATGGGTTTTCTGATTTAATACCTTATTCTTGTTCACACTTCCCTGAATTTCTCCCCTTGCTTTCAGTTTGTACAAGGGAACTGCATTTATGCTTGTTGTTTGATTTTAGAAACTTTTCTCAACTGAAACAAGTTGAGAAAGATGAACTGAAACAAGATTTCCATATTTTTATATTTATTTTATAATTTTCTGTTGTAGGTTTTTTTTTTTTTGCTTTTCTCTTCCCTTTTTCACAGGTAAATGGAAAGAATAAAGGGTGAGATCAGAAAAGAATGGCAGGGAAAAATGCAAGGAAGAAATGAAGCATGACATTTTCATAAGGAATGCTCTGAAAATATTAATTAAAATCCATTTTAGAAATTATTCTGATAAACAAAGAAACAAATACATTGGACAGCAACTTGTTTATTGTTCACAAACTTTTTTGCAGAAAAAAAATCAAACCAAATTTTAAAACATCTACATAATTTTTTGTTCCTTTTGAGGTTTGTAGAATTGAATGCCTTTAAAAGTGTTTGCGGACACTTGTTTTCCTGTTTAGTCTCTGCTTCCTATCTCTCTTGATTTGATGGGACATTGATTTACAGACTACCACAAACCAAGTGTTACTGAAAGGGAAAGTTATTAGGGAAAAAAATAAAAAATCAATAAGAATGTGCTGGTATTGTAAGTCTAATTTCAGTGCAAGAGAGAATTTTCATCAAACTCTGGAGTGGGTGGTGGTGGACTCAACTGCTTGTCAGTAGTGTTGTTACCTATTTACACACAAATCAGACAATTCCCAGGAGCTCCAGCCATGGTATAGCGATCTTAGGGTCTATCCATGAGACTGGAAAACAGAAAAGTCTCAATAAATTTGGATTATTGTCCCATCACACCCTGTCAGTCTCTTTAATTAGCACAGTCTACTTGAAAAGCAGATGTGTGGCTGGTTGTTTTCACAGCGTGTTTTCTGCTAGGCTGTGCTTTGCTGATGTCAAGGGAATGAACTGAAATTGAGCCCCTGACTGAGTCCAAACACCAGCTGGAGCTCCTAGAAGTGCTTTTGTGAGCAAACATGACAGTGGTGTACCCACGAGACTCTTGTGGGTTTGAATTCCCCAAATGCCCTTTATCAGCCCCCTGTATTGTCACAGACAGTGTGGTGAGACACGGATTTCCTCAAGGAAGGGTGCTCAGAGTGCCCATGTCCACATCACCCTGCCCCTGACGAACCCATGGACCTGCTGAATGGCTTCGACTGTGTGGGCAGGGGACACAGACACAGCATGTCCTGGTGCAGAGGATGGCTCCTCTTCCATGAGAGATCCTGGAGAGGAGAGGGGAACTCTGAGGGCACGCGTGAACCCCGCTGATGGGGACAACGTGTGAGTTGCGAAGCCACTGAGGGAGTCTCTGAATGGACGTGTGAGCTGTGGGTGCACTGATGGGGATGTATGCAAACCGTGGGGACACTGAGGGGGACATGTGTGACCCACGGGCACACCAATGGGACGTGACTGAACCACGAGAACATGGAGGGGGACATGTGCTGTAGTGACACTGAGGGGGGCATATGTGACCTGTGGGGATACTGCAGGGTTGTGTATGGACCATGATGTTACTGAGAGGGGACAGTGAGGGGACACGTGTGAGCCCTGGGACACTGAATGGGACACTGAGGGGACGTGATTGAGGGGACACGTGTGACCTATGGGGACACTACGGCGGTGTGTATGAACAATGGGGATACTGAAGGGGGACAATGGAGGAACAAGTGTGAGCCACACGGACAGGAAGGTGGACGCTGTGGCTCGTTAGCTCTGAAGCTAACAAGCTTGTTAGCGACCACATGAAGGTGGACTTGTTAGCTCAGTGACACCGTTGGGGAATGTGTTCAAACCGTGATCTCCGGGACACCGCCGTGACATGGAGGGTGCCTTCAGGACACGGAGCGGCCGCCCACGCCCCGAGCTCGGGCCGGGGCCGCGGGGGCAGTGCTGGCCCTGAGGGCGGTGAAGGCGAGAAGCCAACCAGGGCCTGGCGGGCGGGCCCGGGGCGGGCCGGGGGCACCGCGCTCCCTCCCCGGGCGGCGCCGGCGCCGCTCCCGGGCCTGGCCGGGGCAGGGCCGCCGCTCAGCTCGTTCCTAGAGCGCCGCGCGGTAGCGGCACACGCGGAGCTGCTGTTCGGCGCAGCATGGAGGAGGCGGCGGCAGCAGCGGCGGGTGAGGGCAAGGCGGGCCATGGCCGGAACGGCCACGCCGAGGGCCCGGCGGTGGAGGAGCAGCGGGGCGGCGGGGGCCGGCTGCGGGGCTGCCGCGGGTTCCTGCGGCGCAACGCGCTGGTGCTGCTGACGGTGTCGGGGGTGGTGGCCGGCGTGGCGCTGGGGGCCGCCGTGCGCGGCGCGGCGCTGGGCCCGGCGCAGGTCGCCTACCTGGCCTTCCCCGGGGAGCTGCTGCTGCGGATGCTGCGCATGGTGATCCTGCCGCTCGTGGTCTGCAGCCTGGTGTCGGGCGCCGCCAGCCTCGACACCCGCTCGCTCGGCCGCCTGGGTGGCATCGCGCTCGCCTATTTCCTGGGCACCACGCTGCTCGCCTCCGGCCTCGCCGTCGCCCTCGGCTTCATCGTCCGCCCCGGCGCCGGCGCCTCCGCGCTCAACACTCAGCTGGGGCTGTCGGGCGGGCTGCCCACGAAGAGCAAGGAGACCGTGGACTCCTTCCTCGACCTCGTCAGGTGAGGCCGCCCCGCTGCCCTCCTTCCCCCGCCCCCCCGCTCCTGGAGGATGATGACAGACCCGCCAGTGTTGCATGCTGCAGCCGGGGCCGAGGAGCCCTCCTCCTCCTTCTCAACCTCCTTCATCTTCTTATCTTCCTGCATCTTCTCGTCTTCCTGCACCTTCCCCTCGTTTTTCTCCTTCTCGTCAGCCTCCTTCTTTATCTCTTTCATCTTACCATCCTTCTCATCCTGATCCTGCCTTCTCCTAGAAGCACGGCGCTCTGCCCAAGTTCCTGCAGCCCGATCAGGTGTGTAGGGCTTCGTGGTGCTCTGCTTCTCTCCACTTTGCTTCTAACTTTGCCTGGGTGGTTGCAAGGATGAGTCGAGGCTTGCTCAGAGTTCTGGGTGCCTAGGCCCGTTTGTGGTTCTGCCTGGAGGGAGAGCGGCTCCTGGGTGCTGGCTGCAGGGCAGGCTTTGCCTGGCACCTTCCCCTGCCCTGCTACCTGCTGTTGCCTGTCTCCTGAAGGCTGGGCAGGGCTGGGCAGCTCTTTTCATCCCTCACACACACCTTTTTCTTTAATTCTCCAACACTTTACCCAGTCTTCTCACCCAAATGCCTACCTGCCTCTTAGAGTGCCCTCCTATAAATGGAAACATGGAAACGCAGCCCTGTAATTCCATGGAGGACATACTCTAAACATCGTGGAGTGTGAGGATGCTCTGTAGGTTCATGAGCTTCCCCTCCTACCTCTGCATCTTGCAAAGACAAGACTTGCATTCCCCAAATCTGTCTGGAAACAAGGCTTCCACTTCTAATCATATGATAGTGTTTTAGTGTATCTTCTCCTTGCAAAGTTGCAAACTTCACCTCTTTTGTTTTTCTCAAAGCCCCTGTCTTGTTGAGATCTGTCTGTTTTTTTTAAATAAGATAGGAGTACATAGAGAAATGAGGCAAGCATCCAGATGGTGCTTTGACTGTTGGGATTCCAGCTGCATTTCCTTGTGCTTTGCAACCAGGTACAAACACAAGAAAAAGGGAGGTGACCTGTGTCACAGTGGAGTGGCTGGAAAGTCAAGCTTAGTGGATATCCTGATAATTACAAAGCTGAGTGGTTTGTTTTGTGGGTTTTGATTTTGGTGGGTTTTTTTGTTTGTTTTTTTTTGTTTTTTTAATTTTGATTGTTTACTTTGATTTTACGAGTCCAGTTTTTCAGCTGAGATACGTTTTTGCTCTGTCTGGACAAGTGAATGCAGCAACAAGGATAAAAGGACTTTCTAAAAAAAAAAGAAAAAAACCCAACCCCAAACTCAGAACTGTATTTACAAATTCAAGTTAATGTCCTTTTCTCCCCCTGAGACAAGTATGTTCCCTTTGGATAGAAAGTAAGTCTGGTTTGTTCCATTGGCAGCCATCTCGTCAGTGTCCTCAGCTCACCTCTCCCTCTCTTAAGAACCAGCAATTAAGGACCTTTCTTAAGGACCAGCAATTCCTGACAGCTGTTGAGAAGGAATAGCAGGACAATGGGAGTAGGTAGTCTGGCTGTGGGGGTGATACGTTGCTGAATGGAGGGGAAGGAGGTGAAGGAAAATTGCAGAAAAAAAGTAGGCCACCTGGGAGAGCTGGGGAGATGCCTGTAGTGGTGGATGACCCAGTGCATCCTGGCATGGCTGCTGTATCTGGTGTTACATCCCTGTGTCACCTGGTAGCATGGAGTGGGATGGAGTTGAGGAACAGGCCAGGGGTGTTCCAGTGATCTTCAGGCTGTGGGTAGTATCTAAAGTTCAAAGCAGACAGCTGTTTCTTGGTCTGGTCTGTAAATGCAAGTGTAGCATTCATCTTCAAAGGGGTTATGATGGCGATGGGTTTGAGTCCCTAATTCCAAAGTAGGGCTCATAATGATGAGACTTGGGTAAAGCATGGGGGTTGCAGAGGAATTTCCTCTTAGGAGATGAGGGGACAGGATCGGCTCCCAATGTATGCATGGGGGCTGTGAATACAGCTTTTTCTTGAAATACCAGGGAAGGGCTGTTGCAGCCACACTGTTGGGAAGTCGTTACAGCAGTGACGGTGAAATCCAGTCCAGAAAAGCCATCACTAAAACTTTCAGTCTTAGCACAAATCCCTGACAGACTGAGGGATGGAGAGAGTATATTATTTTCAGGAAATAAGATCTCTCTGCCACGTCATGTTAATTTTTTTAACTGTTCTTGAAAATGTGGATGTTTTGGTTTGAGCACTGGACTTGGTCGTCCTTGCTGTGATGGAACTTCATAGAGTAACCTCATCTTGAGATAACAAAGCCTTGATTCTGTAGGGCCTGGAGGGTTGAAATGATTGCTTTTTGTGTGGGTGGGTCTTGCAGCATCCTGCTCTTTGCTTCTCCTTTTATCTCGTTTGGCCATGAAACTTTCTATTATATGCAGGAAAACTCTGTTTTCAGTTGTGGCACAAGACTCACTGTGTCCTTCAAGGCTTCACTGCTGCTTGGTTTCAGAGAAAAGGTAACATTGAGTTGCAGATGGGTAAACTGAGTCCCTCTACAGCACTGAAAACTAATGTAAAACATGACCCAAGGAAGAAACAGTGAAGAGGAAATCGCAGCTGTGTCACTATTTGGTTCTGCAGATCACTTCTGCCTTTGAGAAATTTATTCGGTAATGACCAAAGATGTTGCTTTTCATTGTTCAATGATGACTGGAGGCCAGCTTCCAGTTCTTGCTTTTCCTTTTTAAAGTCTAAAGCTTCCCCACAAATGTGTATCTAGGCAAGGAGAAACGACCTCTGGAAAAAGGATTTATCTTGTGCTTTGATATCAAATGAATGATGAGTCACTGGTGAGCCCAAAGACTGTCTCTGTTTTTATTTTGTCCATTGACCATAATCTCCAGGTCTGATTTGTCTGGCTGAAGATGCTGGAGCCCCCTCCTGGTTTCCCTTCTGGCAAGTGCTGGAGGCAAGCAAGCCTTGAATATGTCTAGCCAGGGCTTAGGCACACTGTCCTATGCCCCAGGACATGGGGTGGGGACAGCAGAGCTGTCATAAGGTGTTTTTGTGCCCTGCAGCAGGGATGCTGATGGCTCATCTAGTCCCGGGTCTGTCATGTGGGCAGCTCCTTGGAGCTTCCTGAAGAGGAGCATGGCCAAAGGCAGTGGTCATGGGAGAGGATTCAGCTACTTCCACAAGGCTGATGGCTTTAAAAAAAGTACCGAGAAAGTGGGGTCTTCCCTGAACTCAAGGCAGGATCTAGAATTCCTCAAGTCAGTCAGCAGAAGATGAGGGGAGTAAAGGAAATTTTTAGCATTTCTGAGTTTTACTCAATTTATTTGGTAGAGAAGACAAAGCAACAGAGAATAAAGAGAGCTTGTGAGCTTGATTTTGAAGTGTTTGGCAGCTGGAGGAAGGGGCTGGCTAGGATGTGGTGGGCTCTGGGGCTCAGTCCCCACCTAAGAAGGTGACACTGTAGAGAGTCTGCTTGTGCTCTGCTTGTGCCCTGCATGTAACCGGGGAGAGAGAGTACCAAGGGTGGGACTCCAACCACCTGCTCACACAGGCCGCCTGCAGCTTGTTGGAAAGCAGCTGGAACAGCAGGTTGAAGGGTTTTGCAAGAATCTATTGATTTGTTAACACTTTTGATGGGCAGTTGTCAAGACTGAATGTTTCGATAAGGTCAGAGTTTTGTTCTAGCTCTAATTTATATTTGTTGATTCAACAAAATTGAGCAGTTTCACAGGAACCTATTGATCCTGTCAAAATTTCCGTCAGTGGGTGATTGTGGCATTTCATTTCAGTGAGGTCAATGTTTTGCTGTCATTTTATACAAAGGACTTTAGTAGAAAATCTCACTCATCAAAACAAGGAATATTTCAACAGAGTATTTTACAATTTTTTTTCTTTTTTTTTGGTGGAAAAAGGGATCTGAAACAGGCTTTCTTTGCTCAGTTTTGGGATTGAAAACATGTTTTGCAACTGTGGAATTTGCTTTGGGGAAGGGAATTCTGTTTTTAATCCAACTCTGGCTGTAACAGTCTGGGAAGGGAAGGAGGTAATCCCTTTTTTTCTTAATAGGAAGAACACACAGGTCCACACCTCTGCCCCAAGCAGTAAGGTCAGGGTTTCCCAGTTTGCTAGGCAAGTGTGTTCAAATTTTATTGCTTCTCAATGCCCTCTCTGTCTCTCTGCCAGGTGTTACCAGCTGAGCTGCCAAAGGGAGCACCCACAGCAAGCTCATGCCTTTGCTCTGAGTGTCTTCAGTGCCATAGGGAAAGCAGACATGAGCACAGGGAGAAGCATCAGTTGTGTTTTGCTGGCTGGACTACAGAGCAGGTGGCCAGAGTGGGCCACTCAGGCAGTGACCCTCTCCTGGGCACCAGTTGCTCCAGTAGCACTTGTTCCTTGTAGCCTTGATCTTCCCAGTGAGTCACCCAAAACCAGCCACCACGAAGACCATCTCTGCAACCCCAGTGTGGCAAGACAGTAAAATCTGACTGTTAGAGGAGGAGGTGGAGATGCCACCTTTGAATTCATAAACAGAATTAAAAGTGTCCAGGCAGTGGCTGCAGTTATACCAAGAGACAGGCTGACCTCTGGAAGCTGATGGCTAGTTCTTAAAGTGAAGGTAACTGTCCTGCTTTGCTTGTGTCACTTTCTGAGTCTGGAATCTCTCTCAAGCTACAGGGATTGCTGACTGAGTTTTGTAGGAAGAACTCAGTGTTTTCATTCATGTGCCTGCAGTCTCTGGCAGGGTTTTTTTTTTTTGTTTTTGTTTTTTTTTTTTTTTTTTTTTTTAAATTAAGTCTCTGAACATTTCTGCTCCTTTTATTTGTTCCTTATATTTGTTGCCTTTTCCTACTGACTCCCCCCAGTTACACATTTTACTTTCCAAGCATCAAAAATACAGACTGGACCATTAAGGCAAAAAAGTATCAAATATCTGCTATAAGTAAACACATTTTAAAGTTTCTCTGTGTTAAAACAAATGCACACACTCACAAATATGAATATGTACAGGGCATGTGTTGTGCATCCACATATCAAAAAGCAGATGAGGAAAATTGCTGTGTGATATTGAATTAAAATCTTGGGACAGAAAGAAAAATGAAGGTACTGAGGAATTTGAGCTCTGGCATTTTCCCACAGGTACAAATAAAGTTGCTGCGAGTGGACTTGCACCATTGGAAAAAACCCTGAAAACTGGAGATAACCAAAACAGAATATTTTTTTGCAGACCTCCTCAAAAAAGTATGTTTTTCAACAGCAAGGTTTTTGGCCTCAGAAGTGGAACCTTTTTGTAAGAAGCAATGTGAGAGGAATGCATAGTATTTTAGGGTTTCATTCCATTTGCCTGGACTTCCCTTCATACTTTTGCTGCCAGAGCAAAGTTGTTTGCAGAGCTCTAGCAAACGAATCATTTAGAAAAGTTGTTAATAATAATCCCTTAGACATACAATGGAGGAGTTCCTGTGAAATCCTCATCCTGCTGGTGGAAAGATACAGGCCTGTGAAGAAGAGAGCAATTTGACCATAATATCAGAATGGAGAAGGAGGAGAGTTACAGCCCCCATTTTCTCCCTTTGCCAGCTCCAGGTTCCCTTAGTTGTCTGGGATTCCCAAGAGTGGATGTTGCAGCTAAACTAGGGTTTCTGTTACAGCAGAAATTCAGTGGGATCTTCCTGGGGAGTAATGGTCCATTTTTGACTGGTAGGATCAGCTTTTTAGCTGAAGAAAGGGAAGAAAGGTGCTTCCTTTCCAGCTGTGCATGAGAAAATGGTGTGATGAACACAGTATTCAAGTGGGAAATACACACCATAATACCCACCTTCAGTGCTGCTACTTTCTTGTTCCTATTTTAAGAGGACCTGAGAGGAGTGCTTTCTCACTCTGTGTTGTGCAGTTGCATGGAGGTTTCCTGGCTCAGCCCAGCTGTTGCTTCAGCCTCAGGACACAGCTGTCTCCCTTGCCAGCTGTCTGATGGATTTCTGGTACGGCTTTTTTGGGGGCTGTCTGCACAACTTGCAGTAGGCAGAGAGAGACTTTCCTGCCTGGTGCTTGGTGAGGGGAGTAAAATCTCTCTGTGCCACTTACTTCACTTTTATGGCAAAGAGGAGTGGGGGTCTGTGTGTGTGTGTAGTGAGGTAGCAGTGGAGCACCTGGGGTATAGGCAGCACATCTGTCCCCCTGCCGTGGTGTGTTATTGGCCTGTCTCATTGGTGCCACATGCAGCAAGTTTTGTCTCCCTGCATTTGGGCCAAGACTGTCAGATCCCACAGTGCTATGCTGGGCTCCTTATCACCCAGACCCAGTGCTTGGCCAGTGCTGTGTTCTTGAGATAATCCACACCTGCTTCAGAAAGGCGACCGTGTTCTCTGGCACAGGGCATGGGATTGGGGCCATCAGTCAACAGTCCAGCCATACTACCACGTTGATTTTCCTAAACTCTATGTTCGCATTTGCTACAGGCTTTCAAAGCACAAAAACCTTCTAAATCTTTGGTCCTCACAGAAAAACCAACTGGCAGACACCCAGATTTCATTTGCATGCCCAATTACCCAGCTCATTAGCTTTCCTGTTTGTTGGTTCACCCTCACAGGAGGGATGTCCACACTTTCCCATTCAGCTCCTCTGCTCACAGGGACAGAGCTGTGTCTGTGTTCTGTGGTGGGTGTGCTTCACCTCACCAGGCATGAGGAGCAAACCCTGCAGTCACAAGTCCATGATGGGCCCAGGCAGGTCACCAGCCAGCTTTTATCACTCCCCAAAGCATGCAGCATCTTGCCCTGTTTTTTTGGCACTGCAGTGGTGTTCTTGAACAAATCCGTCCAAAGGTAGGAACTTGTGATGTAACCCATCTGTAATTAAAGATTAATTTAATTCTCATGCTAACTGATTTCAGGTGAGCAATGAGTATAGTCTGTGCAGACCTCATGCCTCTAAGATAAGCCATTTATTTGTATATATGGCCCAACATATTTTGTTCTTAAGGTTTGTGATTTGAAACAGAGGAGCAAAACATTATTTTATGCGGTTTTGGTATTTTGCAGTCAGATGTACTTAAAAAGTTGGATTGAACAGAACATATAACTCCTCCTGAGCTGCTTAAGATCCAAATTTTTTACTTGGCGTATTGTCAAGTCCTGTGACTGGTGCTGGAGGAATAAAGCAAAGTGTCTACTCTAGGTTGTTTTGGTTTTTTTTTCACTATTCACACTTGAAGTAAGAACCTGCCCCTTGCCTTGCTGTAACAGGATTGCTGGCATCACTTAACTATGTGCTTTAAGTATATGCTTGGAGATAAGTTAATGTTTAGTTACTGAGGCCCATGCCTGACATACTGTGCAAATTATGGAGGGTTCGGTTTCTTGGCCACATTTAAATATTGGAGAACCATGTCGTTTAGGCTTTAGGATTGCTTCGTTTGGTTTTGTTTTCATCAGGATAGAAAAGCTGATTTAAAGGAAAAAAACCCTCAATTTCTGGTTGGCTTTCAGTCTTTTTTCATGTCTTTGCTTCTTCAAAGTCCAGTCAGTTCTTTTTTTTTAAAAAGTAATCATCCTGCTATGAAAAGCTGAAAAGAAATATCCTTCTTTTCCCAACAGCATGAGCCCATTTGTATATGTGATATTTTACTCCTGATAAAAGCAAGTTTGCTTTTACTTTACTCAAGGGTTTTATCCACCAGAGAGTTCCAGCTGTGCAAGAACTGATGCATGTTAGCTGTTCCATTGATCTTATTTGACCAGTTTTTTAGCTTCTTTGCTGAGTGGGAGCTCGCTCTCCTGCTTTCAGACAGACCAGCTGTATTGTCAGCTTTTGAGGAGAAAAAGTTGCCGTTTCTTTCATGCTTGGTGGAATGTAGGCTCCAGAAGACAAATTATTCTTGCAGCAATCTTCCTAATACACTTGTAGTGTATCAGAAAGAAAGAGACAGAGGCTGAGATATTTCACAGCAGACAGGTGTTTTATGAAGTTCAGTGTCCTTTACAGTTGCTGTCAAGGCTGTGGGAAAACTCCTTGTGTGGTGGGAGAGCAGAGCTGTGCAACCAAAAAGGCCAAAGTCCTTAACTGGGCCATATTTTAATCTCCCTCCTGCTTTCAAAGATTTGACTGCTGCTCCTTTTCTTGCTCTGGGTTTGGATTTGCGCATTCCGTGCCATTTGTGGAATGTTCACAGCCTGGTTTAATCTTTGCCTGGGTAACTATGGCAAAAATGGGGGGAAGTTAGCAGGGCACAGCCTGGAGGGAGCTGCAGCTTCCTCAGAGCAGTGCGAAGAGCAAAGGATGGGGAGCAGCTATCCAGATGTTTTTGACCACAATTAACTGGCTGTGGGTAAGATCTTCTGTTTCCTTACCATTCTTGTGCCTCTGTGATGCCTTCAACTGGCAGTATTTTCAGCTCATACCTATCACTTTCCTGTGCTTGCCATCTGGGGTCTTGCCATGACCCAGAGATGAGCTTTTATTGCTGTTTTCCTTTCTGACACAGAAAACCAAGAGTTGTCATTTGGCTAGGGGAGCATGTGCTCTTTGCCCATAAGGGGGGAAAGGAATTACAGCATTAAAACCAACTATAAGATACCACAAGAGGCTTGAAGGATTGCTTGGTCCAGTTCACTGTTTAAATTTCCTGTCTGCAATCCTGTATGCAGATACATCCTGGATATCAGAAAGAGTGTACATCACTTTGCATGCTGTCCTCTCTGCACTAACCTGATGCTAGATTGGCATTCCTGTGTGAAGGCACTGCTGGATTCAGATGTTCCATAGGAATTGCCTGTGCTTTCCATCTGTGTTGTCTAAGCCCTTGCAGAGAAGTTTGGCCTATGATATTGTCCTGCTCTGCCTGGGTGATCAGGGAAGCTGGCCTTGCTATGTTGAAGGGTTAAGCCATTTCCGTAAGTGGATTTTGCTGATTGGATTGTCCTTCATGTTGATGCTGTAAGCGAAGTGTAATCACATGAGCAATGTTAAAAACCTGCCTGACACTGGAGGCCAGAAGCTGGTGCTGCAGCTGGTGTGGCTGAACGAGTTTCTGTAGCCACTGGGCTATGGGTGTGTAACCAGCCTTGTGTGTGATTGCCTCTGGTGGCCCTGCCCAAAAGGTGAGGTGTGGCAGCAAGCCTTGGTCGTCTCTTTCATGTGAGCCAAGGACGATGGCATCCACACCTCTGGACATATGGAAAGCTCCATGCTGCTGGAGTATCTTCTGTGCTACATACCTCACCAGTGCCAGTGTGCTTGCCTTTGAAAAAGGAATTCTGTTTCTGAGAGTAAGATACATTGGTGCATTCGTTTAAGAAGTTCTCCATTACATATTTCATTGTCTTGTTTGTCTTTTACAGAAACCTGTTTCCTTCAAATCTTGTTGCTGCAGCTTTTGAAACGGTAAGATCTGTGTGGACTTTGGACATGAGCTAGAGGGTATAGGCTCTTTTATTGGAAGAGGACTAGAAAGATGGTGTAGAAAATACCAGAAGTTTATTTACTTGTAGAAGGTAGGGTTTTTAAAAGCACATGATATAGTCAGACATACAACTTCCATGGCAAATGTTTTGAAAAATATTCCTCAAACAAAAGCATATTCAAAACCCATCTTTTCTACCTTCACCAAAAATATTCTTTAAACTTTGGGTGCCGTGTTGGGCAGCAGTGGCAATCCTGCTTTGTGCCAGGCTGCTTACCATTTTGCAGGAGCTAGCTGAGAATCCTTTGGCTATGTAGTTTTAGAGCTGGGCTCAGAACAGACAAGGCTGAAGACCTTTAGGCTCCCATATGTGTAAGCATTACCTGTTGCCTGATGGTTTTATTCTGTAGTTTCCATTGTATCCCTTGCTGGATTAATTACTCAGCCTTTTTCTCTTCTGGCTGAGACCATGTGTGATGGGATGATAACTGGCACCAGAGCATAGTGTGGTTTAAACTGATGGATAGGAGCTGTAGGGCTCCAAAAAGATTTTGATTTAGTTCTCAATGCTAATTTTATATGTCAGGATAGAGAGTGTCAAGAATATTGTCATGGGACAGAGTGATGCTTTATTATACAGCAGAATAATAGCTTTTGCCTTCATGGTGTTCTGTGGGTTTGCTTTTGTATCAAAACCAAAGGCAGACTCTTAAAATCAAGTTCCATTTTGCATGAGTACACATAGTATATATAATACACAGTACAAGTCAGTATTCCATGGGTAAAAACAGAAGTAGTACAAAAATAACACTATCAAAAGGATATTTTGTGATGCCTCTAGTGTAGGGTTGTGAGTGTTCAGGGATGAAATAAAGCAGTCCTCTTTTCCTCTGTGCTGCTGTTGTCACAGGGAATTGACAAGGACAGAAGCTTTTCTTTCCCTACTTTTGTATTTAAAGAAAACAAGCCCAAGGAAGTACCCTCCTTTTGTGAGGTGTCTAGTTTGTTTATCAAAGTAAACTGTTGCCCTAGATTTTTGATATTTTGCTGACAATTTGCCTGCCTCAACGTTTTTGTTTGGCTGTGTTTTTTTTTCCTTACCTGCAGTATGTGACAGACTATAAGATGCAGCTCAGGAACACCACTGGAAATGGCACATTGGAAAAGGTAAGGTCACTTCTTGGGTTTTTAAGCAAATTGTCAGTAATTTTTGACTTCTTCACAGTCTTTAATCCTTTCCAGTAGTATTGAGAAAGAAGCAAGTACTTTTATTTGCCTGGAACTGAGGCACACACAAATTGAATGAGTATCCACAGCCACAACAGAAAGCTGTGAGGGAGAGGAAGGTTGTGCTCAACTGATGTAACCCTCTTCACTTTATTTTTTTAGGCCATGCTTTCTTAGACCTGGTCTCACTTGTTCTAAATTTTAGTCAGTGTACCTAATGTTTCCTAATAACTTTCTGTAGACTTGGAAGTAAATAGCAATCAGGCTGGCTGAGTATATCCCTTAAACCTTACTCTTCATTAAGAGTTTGGAGAGAATTAGGGTTTTTTTCTCTCTATCCAAGGCTCTTTATAAAGAAAAAAGAGATTTGTTGGGATGAGAATTTTTTCTGGTTGTTGAAGTTTTGTTTGAAGCAGTAACAAGTGGTCTGAAGGAATAAAAATGACAGACAGAACATTACAAAGAGGCTACTGTTGCAATGGTGTCAAAAATGGAACTGATACGGAGGTGTAGACAAAGTAAGAGAGTAGTATCTTCCATATGTAGGTAGGTAGGTAGATGGTAGGACTTCCAGAGATGCTCTGTATCCCTGAGTGTCATTTCTCTTGCAGACAGATCAAACGTGTTTATTATTGGCCAGAGCCAACATGTTGCAGGCTCAGCAATAATTACTGTTGTCTTACAAACAGCATGCTGCGAAACAGACCTAGGGTCCCAGCCTTCAAGATGTCACCTTGCTCCAAATAAAGTGTCTCATGTGCTGCTATGGGATTTTTAGGACACTGATCTGAGAAATTACTTTTGAGGTGATTTTCTCTTCCTCAGGCTCATTCTAGCTGTCTGAGCTCAGTATCAAATGTTGGGTTACTATGTTTTTAATATGATTTGAATTATCCTAGGGCTAAAGACTTGTAATGTTTGCATTTGTCATGGAAGGGCTCAGCTGGGGTTTGCCCACCAGTTTATAATACCATCAAGGAAAAAGCAGTTTATGCTAGCCCAGAGGGACTCTGGAGCTTATCCCTGAGCACAGGAAGCATTGGCTTCATTATCTTCTCCCCATGCGTGGTGTGTGAGCAGGTGATGCAGAACAGTGTTTGTGAGCTCTGCTTCCAGCCTTGGGCTGAACTTTCACCAGCCCTGGAGACAGGGTGACAGGTGACTGGGATGGTGCATGAACTGAGCAGGGGCAAAGCTATGCCTTGCCTGACAGCCTGGCATCGCAGGCTGAGCAGTTCCTGGGGAAGGAGGCAGCTCCCCCTGCCCGTGCCTGTTGGATGGCATTAGCCCAGATCCACAGTCACCCCGTGTGACAGGGATGCAGTTGGTGACTGCGGATTCCCAAAAGAGCACTTTCTCTCCACGGCCTCGTGTCCTCGGTCAGGGCATGCCCCTGCAGCTTCGTGCTGCTGAAACACGTTCAGCATGAAAGGCTGGAGCAGCATGCACTTAGATTTGTGTGTTTGTTGCAGAGTGCAGAGTTACTGGACATTTAAGCAAGAGTAAGTGGAAGTGTAAATCTTCTATTTATCTTCACTGTCAGGTTTGATATGGGCTCCGTAGCAACCAAGCACGGATTAAGGCTAACCATATCCATTGGACAGAGTGCTGGCTGTCAAGTATTTTTTTAATGCTTGTTCAACACCATCACTTTTCCATAAAATATAAGAATGCATCTTTTGGCTCTTAAGAGGCAACATTATTTTTTTCATTTTTCCTCTCTTTCCTGCTTATCAGTCTCCTGTTTGATGTAACATCAGAAAAAATATTCTGAATATGCCACTGGTGTCTGTTTTTGCCAACAATTGTGATGATGTAAAGGTTATTTCTGCTATTCCTTTTCCAAAACCTTTTTTAAGTTGTTGGAGCAAAACCAGACTGAACTTCTTTAATTCTAGAAGACGCCCTACTGTCTCTAGGGAAGAACAGACCAAATAAAAAGAGAGCATAATCTCAGTTTTGTTAGCTCAGTTTCAGTACTGGTCTAACCATAGTATTTATGGATAGATGAGAGTTAAGTTTGGAAAGAAGAGTATAATTTTTGGATATCATAGTGACAGAAGTTTGGTTGCAGGGGAATAAGATCATATTTCTATCTACATTTTTCTTTCATCAGCAGAATATCTGAGTGAAGAGGAGAAATATTTTCCTTCAATTTCCCATACAAATAGCAAAATTTTCCATTGATGATATTTTCCCCCCACTGGTTAATAGGCCCTGTCTTCTCTGTCTGATGAAAGGAATAGTGAGACACGTAGTTGTTTGCTCAGCCACGTCCTTTTTCGCTGTTTCACATGCTCACCTCATGTTTACCCAGCTTTTATGGCTACATCCTCTCTGTCTCTTTGGCAGCAAGACTTCCTGGGGCACAGACTATCTCACTTTACCATCTGCAGCACAGGGAGCCTGGAGGGGCTCAGTTCCTCTTTGGACAGGAATAAAAATACACAAACCAGTGGTTGCTCTTCTTCCTCACACCACATGGCTGCATTTTCTTTTCAGCCACCTACTAGTGGGACTGTTCAATGTCAGCAGTTGTTTCCTTGATAAGCATTTTGTTTCAAGAGCTAAAAAACAATGGATCTTCAGAGAGATTCAAGGACCAGAAGAGCTCCATGAATCTTCCAAAGAGAATGCATAATCAGGCAAACAATAGTGTCCTATAGTTTGTCTAGGAACAAAGTTCTGATTAAAGCTGTTTTTGTTCGGTGTCCACAATGCTGCTTGGTTTGGCTGCTCCTTTGGGGTGATGCACTCTTCTGTGGGAGTACAAAAAGGTTGTTCAACATCTGCCAGTTTTAGAGGCTGGGATTGTGAGCATCTTCCGCTGAAGATTTTCTGTTGGACTCATTCCATATTGTGTCACAACGAGGTGGATTTCCCTGAATGCTGCAGGTCGTCCTCTGGATTTGCAGGGAGAAATTTCTTGCAATAAGTTACTGCTCTAGGCAAGTGGTGCATCTTCTGCCTACATCTGCAATGTTGGGAGGTGATGGTGAATGTTGTGTGTGGTAAAAAAATCAGTGATAGAGAGACAATGGGAGAGCAAGACCTGAAAGTGGGGACAGGATGGCAGCGAATAGAGGAAGACAGTTCACAAGCTCTTGGCAGTGGCACACACAGTCATCTTCTGGTCACCAAGATGTCAGGGGGTCCCCAGATCACAAAATCTAGGCTTGAAATGCTGGAGAGTGTGAGCACTTGGAAAACAGCATCAGCAGTTACCATAGTGCTGGGAACCAGGTGGACAGAGACCTCTCCAAGGGTGAAAGAAGACTCTGTACTGTCATTCTGGAGAGTACAGAGTTTCTCTCCTAGCAACATCCAGGTCAGAATGCTGGACTTCTACAACCTTGAAACACTGAATTTCTGTTCCATAATAAAGTTCTATACATTTTTTTTTTCAGAATGGGAACCAAAATGAAAGAATGTTCAGTGGTCTTAGGGTTTTAAGACTTTTTTTTTTTTTTTTTTTTTTTTTTTCCCCCCCGTAAGTGGTTTGGGCTAATTATGGTAAAATTCCAGCTGAACATTTCATATTACCCTTGTATCAAATGAATCCAGTATAAAATAACATCCCATGTACACAGATGGTTTGTTTAATTAATAGGAGAGGGAAATTTGTTTTGTCTTAATTTTTCTAACCACAGAAGAGTTTAGAGCTTTCAGTCCCTAAAAGAGAATATAGCCAAAACTATCCAGACAGAAAAGTGTTAGTGTGTGACAGCATGTTTCTTCAGACATCTCTGGAGATATACTGTACTTCATGCTTAATATCTGTCCATGTTCTCAGTTCTTTCCATCAGGACTCAAATAAATAGTGGCAGCTTAGCCCTGAACAAGCAACTACCATAAAAATTGCAGATTGCATACCTAATTATTTTTTACCTTGTGAATAAAAAAAGCCACCACCTTCACTATTTATAAACTTATCTTAACAGCAGTTTAATCTTCCTGCTTTTGTGTATAATTTACATTTTATCGCCTTCCCTGAAGGATTTTGTTTCTACCTCCCATTTAGAGACAGTCCAGTTCAGCAGTGTACTTCCAGCAAAACATCAATTTTAAGCAGGCTGGTTTTATCAGATTTAGGAGATCAGTATCCTGATTTCAAACTTTCAGCTCAGAATGTATTTTTCTTTCCTAGTGTTGAGCTAGTGTCCACTTAAACTAGCCAAAAGGCCAGAACTTGTACACAAACTTCATCTGTTATAGAAGTTCTTCCAAATAAAACAACAATTTGACATGTTTGTACTGCCAAGTTGGAAAGAAAAAAAACACAGTTTGTCAAAACAATTATATTTTTATGCAGCCACAAGAGCAGTCATTCAGTTCATATGATACTACATTGCCAAAGAGAGCTCCGGCTCTCTTTGAGAAGCAAACCATGAAGGATTAACAGAGCAGACCTGTGGGTAGACTAGTTTTTGTCAATAGGTGGTTCCTGTTTTTTGTCCTCTTTTTTCCCAGGCAGTGACAGATTTCTGAGAAGGGGAACAGGTATCTCTCTTCTGTTCTCTATCTCCCACAGCTGACATGGACAGATGAAGAAGCAGGTTGCCACAGTTTGCTCCCTTTCTCTGCCTTTCTCCCCTCTTTCTACTGCATAACATCAGTTGTTTTCTCGTGTTCACCTTGGTATCATCATTGCACTAAAGTCCTGAGTAAATTGGACTAAATTGGAGTAAATTGGAGGGCACATGGCAAGGTAGTAGTAGGCCCTTTCCTTCTCCAGTGAATCCATGCAAGCTCATAACTAGGGAGGTTTGTACCTGGACTGCACCCAGATCCCTTTATTTCCCTTCAACAAAATAGGTTTTTCCTTTTTAAAATAGGTTCTGCTTATTGATTTCAAATCAATCAGGCAGGAACAAAATTAGGTGACCGTTTTGTTAGGTTTTGTCCTGCTCTCACATGTAACGAGCCTTCTTTTTGTGTCTCTGCAGATCCCTGTAGGTACTGAGATCAAAGGGATGAACATCCTGGGACTGGTGATGTTTGCTCTGGTTTTAGGAGTGGCACTGAAAAAGCTTGGCCCAGAGGGGGAAGATCTGATTCGCTTCTTTAACTCATTTAATGAGGCAACAATGGTGTTGGTTACCTGGATTATGTGGTAAGTGTGTGGCTGCAGGTATATCTGCACTGCAGTGTTATGCTCAGATCAACAAACTCACATTTTATCTCTGTCCAGCTTTTTCCTGTGAGATCCCTCATCACAGCAAAAGTGAATGTTGTGCTGTCACACAATGGGGTCTTCTCTCCTTGCTTGTGCCTTGTAATGAAACAGTCATTCATAATTTAAGGTATGGAAAACTTCAAAGGGTTGCCTTTAAATCCTCTCCAGGCCCACTTGATTGTTTAGTGGAAAGAAAACTCAGTATTTCTTTAGGCTGATTTTTTTTTCCTCTTTCCTATTAATGAGCAAATATATTATTTCACTTAATTCCTTGGAGTCTGGAAAAGTTTATGGGCTATATAGTGCTCTGATCAATTCCACAAAGCTTTTAACACCAAAAAAAGTTTATTAATTAGGAACTGGAGCACACTGTTTCTCATTAGGCAAGAAACCAGCATTGGAGGAGGCAGGCACCTCTGGTTCAGGCCACTGGGGTAGGAGCAGCTTCCTGGCTGGGTTTTCCGTCAGGTGGGATGAACCTGGGCCTCAGAGCAGTATCATGGCTGTGCTTGGGTAGCTGTATGGAGTTAGGCTGCTCCTGTGAAACTAACAGTACTAATAACCTCACATACAAAATTAAAAATATTCACAAAGATAGCTAGCAAACAAATTAATAGTGGGACATTTCTCACTCCCTTTCCAAAGCTGGTGAAAAAGCTGTAAATGTACTTTAGCAGAGGTATTTTTTTCTTCCTTCATTCTGCATTTTTCATTCCTACTGTTTTCCTTTCCCTAAGAAGTTAGAAGGGTTTTAACAAAACACCTGATTTTACATAGGCAGATCTCTGTGTTAGTTGCTATCATAAGGGATAAAAAAATTCAGTCTCCAAGCAGCTTAAGCTTTTTGCTCTTTAGTGTAATTCCTTGGACACTGAATACTGATAAGAGGCAGTTCATATATTCAGCTTATTACAGTGCTAGCACTTCAAGCCAATCAGTTGGTATGTAATCCTTTATTTTGTGGATTATGGGGACCACTGCTGACCCTTAACAGTAAAGCCCTTACTTGTTCTCTTTCCTTCCTTAAGGCTCTTGTGTAGTCCTGTATTTATTCAAAATCTGTCAAGCTGCATGTGTTTCCAAAGGGATACTTTGGAATGGTGAAATCATACTACCAGGAGCAAAGGCAGCTTGAGCTCGTATCTGGTCCTGTTCAAGAGCCACTCTTGTGGTTAGCAGCCCTTGGGTCTCAACTTTCAGTTATTTTGTCTTCAAGGGGAGGAATTCAGTGTTCATGTTTGCAGAGCTTGGGGAGGACCAGGACTCAGCTGGATCTGGCTAATCAGGGTCCTCAGAAACAGTTCAAAGGCAGAATTGCAGAGGCTAAGTGGGGAATGTTCCACAGGCCCCCCTAAAGATTTGGCCAAGGGAAGACAGAGGATGCTCACATGGATTGGGGACATAGGAGATGCTCGCTGCATGGAACAGAGGAGCTCTAGAACCACTGAGGGAGAGGCAGGCCAGGAAGAAGTGAGTGATCTGAGCAGCCTTAAGGCTTGCCCACCTTTCCAGACCTTTGTATGCTTAACCAAACCTTCTGAAGTTTATCCTGATGCTACAAATCAGCTTCTCTGAACATGGGCATTGGATTTTTTGTTCCTGAGACACAGAGGCAAATACTTTGTAGTCACATGTTTTCCTGGGGTGAGGTTTTGGGGAGCTGGGTGATCTTTTAGTATTTCCTAATCTTAGAAGAAAGGGATGGAGTGAGGACAGCATCAGCAGAGGTACTCAGACACAAACATTCCAGTAGAGTTTAGGAAGGAGCTGGTCCTGGCCCTGCAGTGGTTCTCATAGTTTGATTAGAGCTGCTGTGCTGTTGCTGCAAGGGCAGTTCAGTCTTTTCAGGGCTACTGGAAGCAGAGATGTGGCTGTGGCCTGCAGGTGGCCTTTCCCCTGGAGCAGCTCCGGGTGCTCTTGACAAAGGAAACTTAAAACGAATGCTGACGTGGCATGTTTCTAGATAGGAGGCATGGATGTGTGTGTGTTACCGGCTGTTTGCTTGGGGGAAACTCTGGAAGCCTGATCGTTTAACTTAGTCCTTTTTAGGCAAATAGCAGAGTTAATTGCTGTCTTTGGCTCATGCTTCAGTAGCCTTTAGCTGAGCTCTTTGGTATGTACACTTTTTCTTAACCTCCAAGGAGCTGGCACGAAGTGTGTCTGTAATTTTAATGACCTGACTCTGCTGGGAGTTTCTGCATGTGTAAGACCCAACTTTTTGACCCCTCTTTCTACTCCAGTGGTGTGATGCTGCTCCCTTCCCCTCCCCAGTGGTGTCTTGCTCTGGTAGGTCCTGGCAGCATTTCTGCTTCCCACTTACCTTCCCTTTGGCACTCTCCTAGCTCCATCTCTGAGGGCGTAAGTGAACAGACCTTTAAAAATTTGTCTGCTTACCATCCACCAAACAATTTGCCTAACCTGAGTGTATGGTGAATAAGGAGCCACCCTTCAATAGGAGCAGCAGATTCTTTAGCATAATGTTATCTCCAGGACAGAAACTGTAGTGTTTTCCAAGGCCTTTTGTTTGTACTTAATGACAGCCAATTGTGCATTTACACAGGTATGTACCTATCGGCATTATGTTCCTTGTTGGGAGCAAGATTGTCGAAATGGAAGATATTGTGCTTCTGGTCACCAGTCTGGGAAAATACATCTTCGCCTCTATCCTGGGCCACGTCATCCACGGAGGAATCATTCTGCCGCTTATTTATTTTGCAGCCACACGGCAAAATCCTTATCGTTTTCTCTTAGGACTTATCACACCACTTGCCACTGCCTTTGCCACTTGCTCCAGGTGGGTTTCTGTGCCACTTCTGGGACTATTGCTTGGTTGTTTGTCACCTGGCTGTATTCAGTTTGATACTGGCTGTATCCAGTTTTAGGTTTAGGTGTGAATATTGTTCCTGATATTGCAGAAAGAGTCTTCTGATTATAGAGAGTCTCGCTGCTGTTGTCAGCTTGCCACACAGCACATGCTGATTATCAGCTGTTGAAAAGAATTCCTCAAAATATTTGGGCCGTAGCATGATGCTGAGTTAGAAATATCTTGGGAGGAAAAAAAAAAAAAAATTATTGTCTTTAAATGATCCTGCCAGCTGTCCTTTCAATTTTAAGTGAAGTGAGAGTCAGTAGTGAGTGACTTTGTCCTCAGAAGTTTACTTTTTAAGTTCAGAAGGACCTGGAACAAATTTAGACTAATTTTGTAGGAGCAAAGCAGACTTGGTTGCTAGTGTAAAGGCATTTAACGTTGTTTATTTCAAAGATCTGGCCTGATCAGCTTTTATTTGTCATAACCAAATGATTGAGCGTGTAATTTACACTTTTCTCAAGCACAAACACTTGATTAAACAACATATTTATATAAAATCATTTCAGGTCATCCCCAAAAGCAGTTACATGTCTGTCAACGGAGCTGAAGTGCTATTTATAAACTCTTTCCTTCTGCATAGTAGGAGAAGGTTTATGAATAAAACCATGTAATTTGTAAAGCAAGAAGTAAATCCAAGAGTGATGTTTTAATTTTAATTATTTTTCTGTTCATTTGAGAAGGTACTAACACAGTATTAACAGAGATTGCTGTTGCATCTGTTGTGTTTATATTATCATAAAATCATACAATGGTTTGGGTTAAAAGGAACTTTAAAGATCATCTAGTTCCAACCTCCCCTGCTATATTTGCATCTGTTACTGTATGTTTGTAGTTTGAGACTTGTTCATTCTACAGCCATGTAATGCTGCATACTGTGTTAAGTCATGAGTTCTTGCTTCTGGGAGATTAAAGTCCATATCAGCTTTCTGGATTAAAGCAGATTATTAAATACCTCTGCTCAAAACTCAACGAGGAGGGTCCCTCATTGTCCTCATGACAGAGAGGGACTATAAAATGGCATTGTTGTCTTGACAGTTCTGTCTGCAGCATGTTAGAAACATGAAGGCCATGAGATAGTGATGGGGCATTCAGAGCACCCTGGTGCTCTGTGTTTCATTTCTCCCTGTTCTGTTCCCAGCTCAGCCACACTCCCGTCCATGATCAAGTGTATTGAGGAGAACAACAAAGTCGACAAGAGGATCAGCAGGTTTATCCTTCCCATTGGGGCCACTGTAAACATGGATGGAGCTGCTATTTTCCAGTGCATGGCAGCTGTGTTTATTGCTCAGCTGAACAATGTGGACCTCAACCCTGGGCAGATCTTCACAATTCTGTAAGTTGCTTGCAACCACATCTTTCTGGCCCCCAGACACATTCAATCTGTGGTCTCTCTGTTAATAACTAACAGTTAGCATTCCACATCTCTGACCTAAAGCTTGCAAACTGCTATGTAACATAATTATTGGGTGATTAAAGGATGGAGTCTTTAAACCTTTACAAGATTCTCGATTTAATAAAAGATGGAACCTGGGAGGGGTAATTGAGTTCTGAAACAGGCTTTGAGCTGTTTAAATTGAACGCATGAAATTCCTCTCCACCTTTAAGCATGTCACTCCTCCATCCTTGAGTCACCATTAGGCTGGATAACTGAGGCATTCTCCACTGCCCAGAAAGCAGCACCTGATTCCCCCTCTGGATGTCTTAGACAATTCTCCTGACAACTCCTTGGTTCCTTATGCATCTGTTTTGTACTAAGGACTCTGCTCCTGCTTGCCTCTGTCCTTCCTACCACCACATTACTAGATTTCCTCATCAGATCTCTTGTTGTTCCCCTCCTAACTGCTTTGCTCTATTGTCCTTTCCACCATCTCAGTCCTATCTCCTTCTCTAAGGCTCTATCCACTCTATGCCTGGAATATCCTACAATGTCCCATATCCCATGAAGTGTTACTATCGTTATTTCCCTCCTCAAAATTCCTTAAATAAGGATACTACAAGCAGTTCTGGCTCCTTACTGTGCCCAGCAGCTGCATCCACCAGATGCCTCCTAGGGCTAGTTCCTGGCATTTTTTTACCCTTCCTGGCCAGGTTTTATTTCCTTCTTGATTGTGTTTCCCAGTATGTTGTTTGTCTATTTAAGGCAGAGGCTGGGGCACTTTTTTTTTATTTGGTGGGTAGCCAAATTAGCTTTTCAGGTACTCTCATTGACTCAGGCACGAAGACAGGTCTGAGGATGATGCAGTGATAGCCCAAGGATAGCTCAGTTGCAGACATCATCTGCATGATGCAGATGTCTGCATTTGCAGACACAAAAAAGTCTGTTGACCACATGCACTGCAGGTTTCCAGCTCCTGATTTAGGGTCTGTGTTGGGATGCAAACGAGATGCAGAGAAGGTGCTGTGCCCTGCATGGCAGAGTTTGCCTTTATACATGTGGAGTCAGGAGGTGTAAGTCACTCAGCATACTGGAGCTGGGAATGTTAGTAAGGCAGCAGGATACAGTTGTGTTGGTTGTTTCTTATCCTGGAAAGGCAGTCCTGGTGTTGAACCCATAGCCATCACCATGGGAACTGCTGTGGATCCCTGCTGAGCCCCTGTCCTCTGTACCCGTTCCTTTGCATCAGCAGGAAGGGGTTTGCCTGGGAAGCAAATGCTCTGTGTGTCCCATGCTGGAGCGTTTGTTTACAATTCCCATAGCAGGGAGGCATGTGACAGAGTGCAGCAGAGGAGAGCTGGGAGCCTCTCTAACTGGGCATGGACATTGATTTGCAGTGTGACAGCCACAGCGTCCAGCGTGGGAGCAGCTGGGGTCCCTGCCGGAGGCGTCCTCACCATCGCCATCATCCTGGAGGCCATCGGGCTGCCCACCAACGACCTGTCCCTCATCCTGGCCGTGGACTGGATTGTGTGAGTACTGCAGGCCTCACATACCTGCTTGCAAGGCGTAGAAATGTGGAATTACAGAATGGCTAAGGCTGGAAAAAACCATTCAGATTGTCAAGGCCAGCCATCAGTGTAGCACCATCACCATGCTCACCATTAAGCCATGTCATGGGGGCTCCACCACTTCCCTAGGCAGTCTGGTCAAATGATTTACAGCTCTTTCCATGGAAAAGAGTTTCATAATGTCTAATCTAAACCTCCCCTGGTGCAGTTTGAGCCATTTCATCTCATCCTGTCACTTGTTACGTGGAAGAAGAGTGTGACATCCACCTCACTGCAGCATCCTTGTAGCATGAAACGTGGTCCATCCTTTAGCTGGAAACATGGTCAGAGTACAGAATATAACCCAGTAGAAAATAAGACTCTACAAGATGTCTGTCTGCAGGACAGGTGACTTGTGATAGGGAATAGAAAAGGTAGTGCCTTCCCAGTTAAAGCAGTCAGTATGCAAAAATCCCTCCTCAGCTTTTTTATTCAGCCTTTTTAGAAATGTATTTCTTCTTGGCTTCAATTCCAATTAGAGCTGTTGTTGAAAGTCCATTTAGAAGGTATTGATATTGCTGGAAATTAATTTGACACTAAAAAGGCAGGGGAGGATGAAGGAAATTGAGTCTGAACATCAGTTGTGGAAAACTTCCTTGGTCACGTGTGGGAAGCAGTTTCCCACGTGTCAGCTATTTTTTGACCTTTTTTTACAGTTTCAAGACTGATCAAAGTCACAGAGAGGTGCTGTCCATTGGCAGGGCAAGGACACAGAGGGTTTGTGACACTTTACACTGCTCTGGGCAGTGTCATGGCTGGAACACACTGCTGAGTGTCACAAGTTTAGTAGACAGTATTACCACCTTTCCTTTCCATCTTCTGGGAAAGAAGTAAGAGGTCAGTGTGGGTCAAGTGATCTGAATCCCACTTAGGTAGTTTGTTTCCACTTGGTGGGTTATTGGGCAGTTCCTGGTTTAGACTGCACATAATGCCTCAGCATTGCTTTTTGGAAAGACCGACCTCTCTGTATAGATTGTGCATTCCTACAGCAGATGTGAAAATTAGGATGCCTGAGTGCACCCTTGAATTCCAGAGATTGGAGAAGGTGGCAGCTGTATTATCTTCCCACACATCATGTGTCTGTGGAGCATAATCATATTCTTATAGCTTCCTCAGGGTCATCACACTCTTTCTTACTGCAACCTCTTGGGGGTCAGCCACCTCCAAAGGACAGAAGAGACAGGCAAAGCAGTGGCTAGCCCTTTTTATCCCATCTTCCTAAGGAAATACAGTAGTGGCTGGGCATTCCACGCCTGTACTTGCAAGTGATTGAAGGCAAGAGTGAAAAACTTGCCCTTCCTTTCACTCGGGGCTGCTCTCGGCCTGTGTTGTGCTGGTTACCTTCTTTTTATATTAGGTAGCATCCCTCTGTGGTCAACAGTGTTCTAGTCAAGGAGCTCAGCCTTGTGGTAACAGAAGGAGGGAGGAAGGAGTCCCATATCTTGCTTTAATGCCAGCTGTTTAGTTACCAGAGAGGACCACAACTGCAAGTTGAGCCTCTGTTAAAGTTAGGCTGCAGAATGGCTAGCAAGTCTCAAAAGCCACATGAGAACATTGTGTATCTTTATGGCCCATAAATCTTTTTCATTACACCCTGCACACTAGTTTTGTGTTGTAGGACCAAAAATTAGGGCAGGTGCTACAGGCAACAAATGCAGAGGGCACAAGTCGTTCTGCCTGCTTTTGGAAGGATCCCTTAAGTAGGTGCTTGGATTAAGATACCAGTCACAGTAGTTAAAAAAGAGAGACAGGTGCTCTGACTTACTTTCTGGATAAGCCTGAAGTAAGTTACTGCTTTGAACATGCATTTGAAAAATGCTGGCCTGGGGAAAGGAAAGAGGAAGGAAGTGACCTGTGAAGAGCAAGATGCCCAAGAAAGAGTAGCACTGTTGCTGCAACCCACAGAGAGACCAGAAGCTGCTGACAGTAACAGTTTGACTGACCTTAAACCTGCTCTGGTGCACATTTTTAGTTCTGAAGTAGTGATGATACTTCTGTGGAAAACACCTGTGGTAACTACATCTCCCTTGTCTAGCTGATGTTAGTGGTTCAGCAGGGGTGAATCAGCTCCCCTTATTTTGTTGTAACTCTCTTAAAACTAAAAGCCTGCTGCTTTGGTTTTTGTTTCCCTTCACCAGGGACCGAACCACCACAGTTGTGAATGTGGAAGGGGATGCCCTTGGAGCAGGCATCCTTAATTACCTGAATGAGAAAGACAAGAAAGAGAGAGAGCAAGAGCTAAAGGAAGTCACCGTAGAAGCAGTTGCTAACAGCAAGTCTGAAGCAGAAACGTCACCTTTGGTAACCCACAAAAACCCAGTCTCCAACACAAGCAGCACAGCAGACCCTGAATCCAAGGAATCAGTATTGTGAACTCGAGGCTGCTCATCGAGACCAGTCCTAGAGGTGGCCCAGGAACTTGTCGATGCACCCAGATGTTTGCAGTACAACCAGGGGCTGGATGGCTCTTGGAAGTGCTCAGTTCCAGTCTGTTGTGAAATATGCTGGCCTGGGGAAGGGGAGGGAGGTGGGGTGGGCAGAGAAGGGGTGTTGAGAAGGAAGCACTCGCTTTATAATAGTATTTTGATAGTTTATGTGTGTGCATGTGTACATGTTGCACATGCACAGTTGTATACATATACGTGAGAACTGCCATTGAGGCTTCTGGTGTAACAAGGCTTCCATTAGTGAAGGCTCGGATGGTTGAAGATAGGGAGGTAGACAAACCCAGTATGTGCTTATTGTAGGGAAAAATTTTTGCTGCTCTTTGAATGGAGAAGCAGTCTAGAAACTCCAGAGTGGGTGAAAATGTTGCTTGAATTTGTTTTGTAGCATGGGAACATTTACCCACCATTACAGCCATGATATGAAGCAACATTTTTCTCCCACTCCCCTTCCTCTCATATTCTCCAATCCATTAAAAATACTGAATACGTCCTTAAACTAGCTGGTTTCCATTTTTAATTTTTTTTTTGTTTTGTTTCAAGCCTAAATTAATAGCTTATAGGGACTTGTTTAATTCTCCCACTGCATTGCAGCTCATAGTAGTTTTCCTGCCTTTTGGTGAGTAACTCCCAAACTGTGGGACCAAACAGACGAGATCTTTGTGCAGATCAAGGATTGGTTTCCTTCTTTCTTCTAATCAAACTGTTAAGGAAAAAATCCAGAGGAAGAACAAATTTTGTTAAAGTAATCCCTTTGGGCTGAAAAAAATATAGTCTGTTCTAGCGTTAGTATGTCTGAAACAGGCTTGCCTGTGACAACATCCATAAATCCAGAAGTCACTTCCCTTCATGAAAACACATGTGATCCTCTGCTTGCCCACTGTCTTGCTCATGTTTATTTAATGGGTCAATTCAAACAACTTTAGTCATACTCTCTTCCAGCAAAATTGAATAGGGGAGGAAAAATTCTGCACACATATCATGTGGAAACTGATGACAGGCAAGTCTGAGTCTTGGCTTGAAAGGGGAAGAGAAGAGGCAAGTTTATAATCCCAGTAATCTCTATGTGGGAGATGGCTACCTGTTTCTGCCAGGAGTTTGGTCCTGCTGTAAAAGTTCTTCTGGCAGCAGTTTACTTGTAGTAATTCTGGGTGGTGCTCGGCAAGGGTAATGCTTTAATGGTAGATGGTAACCTTTGCTTGAAGCTCAGCCAAATGCTTCTGGATTCTTACTTCTCCTTTTTGCCTTTACAGTATCCTTCCTGAATTTGCATCCCAAATGTGAACAAAGTCTGGCAAACTCATTACAAAGATCCTATTGGTTTATCTTGGCTCTTTGGATGCTAATAGTTAAAAAAACATTATGACTACACATGCCAAGATTTGCCTGTACTTGTGATATTTTCCCTTGGCTACTTCAATGCAAGAGATTGCATATGGTTTATCTCCACACTGTTAACTCAGCAATATGTATTCACACTTAGCTTTGATATAAAATAATGCTAAAGTCTCGCTTTTTCTTTCTCCTCTCTTACTTCAGAGGAATCTATCTTGCAGAAAGAGCAGCACTAGGAAGAGGCAACTCCAATTCCATAGCAGCAGCTCCCTTCCTTTGCAAAGCATCCTTCCTGGTAAAGGGACACGATGAATTTTGCAGAAAGATGCTCAGAGTGAGATGTGCCCACCCCTGAGGGAGAGTGCAGTGAGTGTGTCATGTCTGGATGGTTAATCATGTGCACTGGAACCATGCAGGCAATCCAAGTAGGAAAGGATTAGTCAGCCCACTGGGAAACTGCAGGTGGAATTTCTTTTTAACCAGTTTATTTGTAACCATGTCCACAAAATTTGGTCATTCCTTGGCTCATCTTCAAAATGGAAGGAGACAAACACAATTCTGTAGGGATGTCTTTTGCCCAGATCAACTTTGCATTTCTTCCTGTTAGAATCATCCCAATTCCTTTCAACTCAGGAAACCAAAAGCATATTTTTAAGTCTCTCTTTGAAATATTTGAATGCAGCAGAACTCCAAATACTTTGATTTTAAAATAGTATATGGGTGCCTCAAGGAAGCTGAAAATGTGACAGTCCCCTGTTGGCTGGGTTCTGTGGTTGCATTTTATCCCTCATCAGACATTTAGCTCCTGTGCTTTTATGAGACCCCCTGGAATACTGTGTACAGTTCTGGTGTTTCCAACATAAGAAGGACATGGAGCTGTTGGAGCAAGTCCAGAGGAGGGCCACAAAGAGGATGGGAACACATCCCCTGCAAACACAGGCTGACAAAATTGGGGCTGTTCAGCTCAGAGAAGAGAGCAGTATCTGAAGGGGACCTACAGGGAAGGCAGAGAGGGACTTTGTCAGGAACTGTAGTGGTAGGACAAGGACCAATGGATACAAATTGAAAGACATGAAATTTGGTGAGATACTGGAACAGGTTGCCCAGGGAGATTGTGAATGCTCCAACCCTGACAGTGTTCAAAGCCAGGCTGGATAAGGCCCTAAGTAACCTGTTCTGGTGGGAGGTGTCCCTGCACATGTCAGGGGGGCTGGGACTGGATGATCTTTCTTTCCAACTCCTTAACATTCTGTGGTTCTATGATGCTCTTGCTCACTGTGACACATGCAGCTAGGATCAGGACATGAGGGCAGCACTAAAAGGACAACTCATGAAGTATTACAGCACCATTTCAGAGAAGAACACACAGGATTTAAGGAGGTCAAATCATTCTTATAGTAGGAGTTTAATCAAGGAAATCTGACATTCCTTCTCTTGGAAACAGATATCATAGGATTTATATGAACCATGAGTATTCAGCTCTTAACCTGCCAGAAGTCTGTGGTCTTACAGAAGATCTACTTTAGACTTAAAAATGTGCCAGTTCTTTTGTTTGTGCAGAACAAGAGAGATCTGTGGAAGCAGGAGTGCTGGGTAACTACTGCTTGTCAGAACATCTTCTTGGTCATTTTATCATTTGTGTTAGAATTTACATTTCTTGTTTTTCTGTGATGTTCCCATTCCTCATGATAGCTGTGATGCATTCTAGAACTCTCTACTTGGATTTTTTTCTTAAGGTAGGAATATGAAAGATCCAGTATTGCACCCTCTGAGATTGTAAAAAAACACTATACATTCCAACAACTGCCACTGTAATGATGTGGGTCCTGGTGGTAAGCTTGGTAGAATAGAAGACTTGCCATTTGATCTAAGTGGCAAGAGTCTTCACGTAAGGGCACTGGGAGAAAAATGAAAGGGCAGTTGAGGGATGTGTATTTGAGATGCTGTTCTTGACCTGCAGTGTAATGTGTTCCACTGGGAGCTTCCTGTTCCAGGAGGCTGTGAGCTGAGAAGGTGCTCGGGAGCCTTGCACATGCAGCCAGGGCTACCTGCTCTGCTTTGCTTTCACCCAGGCACTCTACAAATCTGGTGCCAGTGTGGTACTTAACTCCAATGTCTCTTGACTGGACATAAATTTCTGTTCTCCTGACTGTAAATTGGAAACCTTTAGTCGGTTGCATTTTTTTTTTAAGAGGAATAAATTCCATGTAGAAAACACTACTTTCTATTGATTTTAGGATGTTTTTTGTTGTTTTGGGTTGGGTTTTTTTTTCTGGAAGGTACAAGTTCTTTCCTCAGGTCATGTCCTACCCTCTAGAACAGGAATTGCTTTTTGAGAGAAAGATACGGAAATTACATGGTGTATTTCTTGGAGTGTCCTGTGCAAGGCCAGGAGTTGACTCAATGATCCTCATGGGTCCCTTCCAACTCAGTGGATTCTATGATTCTATGAAATATTAAAGAGTCTGCAAGCCTTTTTTCAGTGAAGTTTCTTTGACTGTTTTGCACCATCTTTTACTTCTTCTCTAGGATTGACTTTTCACTCCATGCTTTATTTATCACGGTGTGATCTCATCATGTTTCCTGGAATACCCTATGTTCTTTTTATGTTTCAGTGGCTCAGGAATAAATGGGAGAGTGGACAGTTTTGAGGGCTCCAGTTTTTATTCTGCCTTGCTCCTGTCCTGAGCTTAGCAGAGGTTTGTGAGCCTTTAGAGTTGCTCTAGGAGTGCAGAGCAGTATCTGTCTCTCACACTGAGAAAGGTGCTGCTTCTGTGCTGTGAGATGTGGCTGTAGATGCCTGAAAAACTGTAGTGAGCAGTGGAAGGTGCCAGGACTACTGCTTCTAGGATATTTTCAGTAAAGATCTTGTATTCCTTAGAACTGAGCTTTCGCTGAGTTTTGGTGTTGGTAATTGCACTACAAGACTTGGTAATTGCAAAGACCTTTAAACCCTTCTGGGGGTGTCTCTTGCAATTGGGATGGCTTTTGTGTTGAGAAAGAACTAGAGCCTAACCCAGGGCTTCCCCTGTCAGGGTGCGAACGAGATCCTTAAGGACACGATGGGATGTTGTGTCCTTCAGGATGTTGTGTCCTTCAGATGTAACAGAGATGTGGAACTGGCCAGAGTACCACATCAGTTGGTGAAACAATCTCTGCTTTGTCTTTTCTGGGCAGCCCTGAGGAGGCAATGGCCCTGAGCTGGAGATGGTGAGAGATTGGGGGGAAGGTGTGAGGGGGAGATTTCCTGGTGCTTGTTCTGTTCCCATGCTCTTCCCTTTGCTGTGGCTGGTGCCAGGTATGGACATGACCCAGTGTCACCATTCCTATTCTCGTGTGGTTCCTCCTTATTTTGCAGAAAGAACAACAAAATCTGAGGTGTTTAGGCAGTTCCTCGTTCAGTCAAGTCAAAGTCCCTGTCATCTCTGTGACGGACCACCAAGCCATATGTTGTAGCTTGTGTCCTCAAGACCTTGCAACAGGAACAAATCCACCAACTCTTCTGCAAAGATTTGCGGCTTTGGTCAACACTCTGGGCTAAATCTTCACTCTGATCCTCTGCTAACACAGTGCATTTCTGCAGCCACTGTAAAGCAACTGTCCTGTTGAAAATTATGATTTTTAATCCTGACCCTCCCACAGGCAGTGAGCAGTTGGGCCTCAGGTACCAAGGCAAAAGACCAAGAGATAAACTCTCACCAAAGAAAAATTGTCACATCTTTACTGATTTTAACAGAGCCTTGGCAGTTCATAATCACAGAGCTGCCTGTCATGACTGATCTGGTGACAGATGAACAGCACAGAGTTAGGCAGGTTGCATAAGTCCTATATCTGTGCCTCCTTTTCTGCAAATTAGGTTTACAGATATTTACGTGTCTCTCACAGGCCATAGTGTGAAAGATAGTGAGGTGCAATGTTTAGAAAGCATTCTTAAAACAGAGCAGTAAATCTTGAATAATAATGACTTTTAAAAAATCTGAAAGGAATCAAATAATCAAAGTATGCAGATTTGCATTGTGCTAGAGGAGGAATGACTGATGGAAAGGAGATCAGGTGGATGCATTTGCTGGGCTAACTCGAGGGGAGCAGGGAGCTGGTGTCAGTGTGAGCTGCAGTTCAGAAAAATGGTGTGACTTAGTCAAGGACAACACAGTGCCCTGTTCTATCTGCTTCCTTCCATCTCCACCTGAAGTGCCATGAAAGCTTAGGCTCAGGTAAATTAACAGCCATCACCATGGATTCAACATCTAAACTGGGAGTCTTGACAGCTTAGTTCCTGACTAGTTTCAGTGGGAGAAAGAGCTTTTCAACGCAAAGAACAAATTATCTTGTTAGTATGGATGACAAAGGTGAATAAAAAGAAGGAAGAACTGGAAGGCTGCAGCAACACCATCACAGAAGATAGGGTAAGCAAGAGGATAAAGAAGCATCTTTTCCTTGACATTTTGATAGGGATAGGATCAAAGAAGGCTGCAGGCATTTGTCTGGCATGTAGCAGAGACAACACAAATCCTTGCCTGCTGCTTGGGTGGGATTTGCAGGGAGAGGCAGGAGTGCTGATGCTTCTGAAATGCAACAAGGCAGCATGCAGAGGGCCAGCGTGGAACTCTAATAAGCTGCTGCTGGCTGCTGGCCATGACTAGAGAACAGCAGTACAGTTCTGCATCAGGGATTGACCCACATTCCTCCTTGCAGGATAGCTAGGACAAATGCTCCTCATATAAATGCATGGAGACTATTATTCTCAGAGGACAAAGACCAACTTGTTATCTATGGGAGCATATTGATGAAAGCCACGCTCACTTGCTGCTTCAGTTTCTGGCAGGAGGGAAAAGGGTTTGAAAAATAATCTTAAAATTTTTTCCCAATTGAGACAGTTGCCCCTGAATATTTTAACTCTGACAATAAGCGATCAAGAGCTTCTTTTGGCTCCCATAAGTCTTCACGTTTGAGCACTATCTTGGGAAGTTAATGTTGACACAGAATTAATTCTCTGCATGGGGTCTTTACAGACATTTGTGACCAGGCAGGCATCAGTTCACAGCTGCAGAAGTGAATGAATACAGAAAAAGGTGAAAGAACTCTCTCTTGAATCATACGAAGAGTTGCCAAGCTGGCTAGGAGCAGACTCTGAGTCCCAAAGCCAGGTTCATTGTTAGCTAACAACTATCACCTCCTTAAAAAAATCCACATCTGAGGGTGTATAAGTATATTTGATTTTGTACAGAGATTTTAATAGAAGAGCTAAAAACAATCTCTTTCGTTCAAGAGTTCACAGTGTGGTTACTTATTGAATTATATCTCAGTGTCAGCAGATGCATCATCCTTAACGTTATGAAATCTCATTTGGATTTAACCTCAGATCTCAGTGCCAGCAGGAGGTGAGAACTGTGGACATTTCAGCAGGCCAACAGCTTTTATGTAAAATCGTGATCAAGAAACATTTATACTTGTCTCCCAAGGCCATGGATGTTGCTTGCAAGGCAAGCAGGGCTACCAACAGGAACTAGCATGAGGAAATGGATTTTGAGCCAACTCTTTTGTAATGCAGTTAAGGGTGTGGTTTTAAGCCACAGAGACCAAGAAATTTGGTATTAGATGTTCCTAGCTTTCACTTGCTCCTTCTGGTAAAACAACACTGAAAAAGTAATGCTTTTCCTTGCCAAGCATGTATTTAGTAATTGAAACTAAACTGCATATGGCATGTGCGTGCAACTTAATTGCAGTTACATGTTGCAGAAGGAAATTACTGAAGGAACTCTTCTCTCAAGGAATTGTTTACACATGTCTGAATCCCTGAGATTACATTCCCACAGAAAGAGTTGTGCTTAACCATAAAAAATACTCCAGATATTAACTGGTTTGGACTGCAGTTTTTTTAAGAACCAGAAGGAATGCTGGTGTCAGTAAAGGACAGGCCAGGGCCTTCACTGATGTGCATTGATGTGATTTCCTGAGCTTTCTGTGGTTTCTGGATTTCTAATGGTGATACCTCTGTAGCAGCATAGAGGAATGGTCTGGGCCTTTTAAGACTATCATGATCGACAGAACAGCAGTAAAGCAATGTTTTTAAAACTTCTTGTCTGTAACTAAAGGCATTTTACATGCTCAGAGTATTCTTCTGCTGTGGTGCCTCTAATAAAAAAGTGTTTTCCTAGTGGTTGGTATTGATGCAGAAGGAAACTTCCTCATGTTTTGTTCAGTTTGCCTTCTCTGTATCCCTCCTGCAGAGTCTGTTGTGCTCCTTGGAGTCTGCCCAGATCCCAGCAGGATCAGGCTCCTATGGTACATAGATCAAACTTAAAGATATTCTGGCCCCATGTGAGGACATGGACTGTTTCCTATCCTGTTAGGAGGGGACAAAGATGTGCTTTGAGAGCTTTGGAGAGCATCTGGACTGAACAAATCCTACTTCATTAAGGCAATACCTTGATGACATTTTACACTTAATTAGTCAAATAATCATGACCAAGTTGGCCCAGCCGTCGCTGCCTCCCTGCTCTGCTCCACAACAGATGCTCTGTTGACTTGTCTTTCCTGAAGGCTACTGTGGAGGTGATGTATTTGCCATCCATGAGAATTCCATTCTTTCAAGAACACAGTCTTCTTTAGACTTCCTCAGTTACTATCCTGGCTGCACTCTTGTAAGTTGTGCTGTATGGGATGGAGACCATGTGTAGCACTGCAACTGGCTGAGCAAACCTCTACTCCTGAACTGCTTCTTGGTGACAGCAAACTGAGGCTGACTCACTCACACTTTGTGAGGGTGAAGAATGACTAGATTTTGATTAATCCCACAGATTCAGGGATAGCAGGACCACCCCTGCACATGAGGAGTCCCCTTCTGCCTTATTATCCTTAAAGGTGCCTTGTCCTGTTCCCTTCAGGACAAATTCCAAGTTGCTGTTTGGCTTTCAAATATGCACCAAAGCTGAAAGACTCCATTATCCCTGTAGATGGGAGGGAGAATGTGATGTCCTGGTGTGAGACAAGGAAAATGGTTTTCTTTTCTTTATCCTGTGAGCTCTCTGGCAGCAATCTTGAAGTGTGTATGTGCGTGTGTGTGCTTTTATTTCTACCTGAACACAAATTGCTCTAATTAGGAGGGAGGATTATTGTATTTTTATATGCTAAACCGTTTGATTAATTATTTTAATAAAAAGAAAGATGAACTCTGAAATTCACTGCCATTCACTCCAGTACAATCCAGTATCACTGATACAAATGTATCTGCCTTCAGGTTAAAACCTTGTGCTTAGAGTAACCTCTCCATTGAGGAAGTGTTTGTGCCATGTGGGTGTGTTGATCCCTGTGCACATCAGTAGCTGTTCCTCCTTTAAAGCTGTGGGTTTCACCCATGTGACTCTGTCTCAGCCTTTCCATTGTCTCCCAAGAACAGATGTATGTGCACATATGCAAAAAAAGACCATATGGCTGTGTCTGGGGGTGTGTGACCCTGGGGCAGATGTTACAGATGTTTGTTTTGTGCTGTAGCCTTTGGAGTAAGAACTCCCTGCCTGCCTGGGGAGCAACCAGACCTGTGGCTCATGTTGGGATGGTTTGTTGTATTAGGAGGGTGACACAATGGGATACTCTTTTTTTTCCCCTTCTCTCATGGAAATGTATATTTGTTCTCTCTTTGTGTAGCTTCTCAATATGAAATAAAAACCACCCCAAAAAGAAGTCATGTTTCTGTCTGTGTTTGGAGAAAACCTGACTTTTTAGTTAGATCAGCCCTGCACATGCAGAGGGACATCCTGCTGGATCAGGCTGTGTCACCTGAGCAAAGACCCCTTTGGAAATGCCCCTGGATGAGAATTGTGCAGTTTGGTGTTTGGTTCCATGCTGGAGTCTGTAAATCAAAGGTTGCTCTGAATTTTTCAGAGATAAATCAGAGTGCAGGAATTAAATTAAAATCTCTGGATAGATTGAAGTATATTAAGCCACTCACACATAAAGTAGAGGTCTAATATTGTTTTAGAATAAGCAAACAAGTAAGTAAGAATGTGTTTTAAGTGCTTTAAAAAGTAAAAGTCTTAGATACCAGTGTAAAAGTGCAAGTTCTAGTGAAAGTTAAAAAACATAGTCCTAGATACTAGTGTTGAAAACAAGTTTCCGTAAAGGCTCCAGGAACATAGTTCTAGACATAATAAAATTATAGTAAAAATATTACTTACATTTTTAAAATAGAATGAGATAGATCATATGTGTAGTTTATACGTAAACTGGCATGCTAAGAAACTAAAATTCTAATAAGAAATAGTTCAGATTTGTGTTTTTAGCTTATTGGGTAATTTGTTTATAAAAATCTATGCATTGAGGAAAGACACTTGCTCTTGCTCTCTTGCTTTTCTTCTCTCCTCGCTGCCGCCATCATCGCCCAAAGAAAACAGGAGCTGCAGCTTCTCCCAGGGCCTCAACAAGAGCAGCTTCTGCTTCTAATTGTGACTTTGCTTCTATTTAAGACTCTTTACCAAAAACTTTTAGCATGGACTTTAACGCTTGTGACTCTTTGCCTTTCAAAACTGATGTGCCTTTACAATAAACAACTTTATAGCAACTAATAACTGCTCGGCTCTTTTAAAGAAAACAAACAACCCAACAATTCCACTTTCCCAGCCCCTGCCCTTTGTTGGCATGCTGGTGTCACCAATTGTCAACATTTAACCCTTTCCCCACTGCCATTTCTCCAAGCCCTCTGTACAGGTACTGGGTTCTAAAAGGGTCTTTGGGAGAGCCTGGATTAGCAGTTATGCAGTGGTGGGGTAGAAGGGCTGACAGATGCACATGCTGCTCTTCTGCCAAGCCAACTGACTTGGTTCCTTGGAGAAGGATTAAGGAGTAGGAGTAATCATTAGGAAATGCTTTTCAGTAGGCAGCCAGGCTGGTAAGTTCACGGTAATTTTAGATTTGCCACACAGCCCATCCAAGCAGTGTGCTGGTCTCAGAATTGAAGGCCTGGGTTTGCCATCTAAGTGGGTTTGATACAGCTTTTCTATTAAAAAGCTTATATATCTCCAAAGGGTGGAGTCTGTCCTGAGATGCACACACATCACAAGTCCAGTGAAAAACATCTACTATGTAAGTGTACATCAGTTAGTTTCAAGCATTAAACTCCCAGAACAAATAAACAAGGGGGAAAAATTTGCAAGAATTTCAAGCACCAAAAGAAAGAAGCATAATTTGAAGGACCTTACCATTTACAACTTAAAAATTGTAACTGGTGTTATGCCCTGGAATGTGAATCTTACAAAAGTATCAATGTGGTGGTTTCCAAAAAGCCCATCTGATTTCATAGTTGTGTCTTTGGCTTCTCACTTCCTAGCTGAACCCCTGAGAAGATACTGGAGGAGTGCTAGGGCAGGGAGACGTCCTCTGGGACCAGAGTATGGAGCCATTCCCATGTCAGCTTTGCATACAGGTTTTCTGAAGTCTTCTGAGGTGGTTGTGATTTGCCATTTGAAACCCGTGAAGCTTTGTGAGACTCATGGAAAAGGTGGAATGATTGCTTGTCTTTAATGAGAGCTGAGCTAAGCCTTAGACTGAGTCTCAGCTGCCTCCAGCAGACATTATTAGCACTTGTATGGCATTATTATGGACAAAGAGATAGTTTCCTATAATATTTCAACAAAGAGATAAAAGTTGGGTAAGTTCTAATTAAAGTTTAATGCTTTTATTCTGGTTTTCTACCACCACCTACAAATCTGGCCACCTGCTTTATAACTTCTTCATTTTGTTGGGTTTTGGGGGGATTTTTGTTTGCTTTTTTGGGTTTTTTTTTGGTTTTTTGTTTTTTTTTATTTGGTTTGGTTTTGTTTGGGTTTTTTTTGTTTGTTTGTTTGTTTGGTTTTTTTTTTTTTTTTTTTTTTAAGAGGAAAAAAGAGCATTTTTGGGAAAATGCTCCTCACTTCTTTCTTCTTTCTAAGCTCTAGGCAGGAAACACACATTTCTCTCATTCTCATGAAAAGCATTTAAAAGTAAATTTATTACAAAAGCCACTGCTATTGTTCTAACTTAATATTTGCAGAGGAAATGCAATTATGGCCAATGAGCAGATTAGTCCTTTTTTTTAATCCCCAGTTTGTTTGATTAAGGTAGATAGAATTATAGGGAAGTGTTTTGTGAGTTAACCAGAAGACAATACCATTTGTTTTTCTCTGAAATGAATTGTTCGATTCACAGAGGTTGTATGGTACAGGTGCACTAACTGGTCACCTTTAAAATGTATAGGTTTGTTGAAAGTCGCATCTCTGCTATGTCCCCATTATGAGCATTGAAGTATCTTTGAACCATTGTAGGAGATCTTACAGAAGGGGAATGTGGTATTTATTTATATTTTATATTTATATTTTAAGCTCATTGTAGCCACCCGCACTGCTTCTCTTACAGATTTCATTCACTCTCAAGGAACAAGTTCGGTTCAGCCCCAATCACTTGTCAAGGGATGATGCCTGTGAATTCTTCACTAAACCTCCCTGTTTTGGGCAGTTGTTTAATGATCTTTAACAATCAATAGTTGTTTTGTGATGATCCTTTGCTGCAGTCTCTCCTCCTGCCTGGCTGCAAGGGAGGGGAATGGGAGATGCCTATCCTCCTGCTGTCAGAGAGGAGCTGTGTGTCCTGTGGTCTTAGCAATGGCTCAAATTATCAGTCCAAATTTTTTCCTGGTGCCATTGGTTATAAATTCAAGCCCTTCTTAGCCCCCCAGGTCTGCTATTTCTTCTGGCACTTACAGAAACAGATTTTTATTTGTACTAATCACAATATTTCTTTTACAAATCTCTGTGCTGATGACTGGTTCCTGCAGATGCCAGCTCTGGTTTTGAAGAGCCTCTTGGTTCTGGCCAGGAGAACACACAAATGACAGAGGGTCAAGACATCTCAGCAATTAGAATGAAAAAGAAGTTGCTCACATTTCCCCACCAAAAGCAGAAGTAAAGTATCATATTTAACTTAATTCTAATTATTCAGTGCCCATTACAATTCAGACTGATGAAATGTTGCCACTGTCTCTTGACTACTTGGCTCCTATTTCTTTCACAGCAACTTGTCACTTTCCTCAAAGGCAAAACATCTGGACCACACCAACTCCAACCTATTCACCATCTTCTGCTCCACGGCACCTGGCCCTGATCTGCAGCTGTGTGAGTGTTTTAGGGCGCCTGGCTAGAGGTAAGGAGGTGCTGTGAGGGAATACAAATCTCTGCCTTTGTGGCTACATCTGCTATTGCTGGCAGGCTGGCCGGGCTGTGTTCGTGGTGTGATAGGCACATCGTGTGGCCAGAAAGGAGAAGTGCAGTTTCTGTTTGACCTTTTCCCTGAGCTAAATCACTCAGTCCAGCTGTGCAAACAAGTGGTAAAAGGATTCGAATTGCCCAGCTGCTAGCACTGGACAACACACCCAACTCGGCACTTCTGTGCTGACGCTAAAATACTTGTCACGCCATTTTTCCCTCTGTTCTTCCTTAATCCTGCCTTACATATTTCATTTGTCAGCAGCCATGAGTGTGCTTAAATCATAATTCCACATGGCTCTCCAAAGTCAGGAAGAAAAAGCAGCAGCTAGATTTTTTAAGGAAATATTCAGTAATAGTGCAGTGATGATCAAGAGGAGCAATGGGAAGTCCGTATGCTTCAGGCCAGTCTTCTCATGGCTTTATAAAGAAGCTAAAGCAACATGGCTGAGATTGAACCTGCTTATGCAGGCATTACCAGAGCAGCTGTCCAGCTGAATTACTGGATTTCTTGGGAGCTTACTGTAATTCCAGGACCATAAGTAGCTGATTAGTGACTTCAAATGTCAGAACTAAGAAAATCTGCAGACCTTACCTGGAGAAGAAGGTCTGAGAAAATGGAAAAATTCAGGGCTGAAATTCACAGCAATGTCAGAAAAATTGAGAGAGAATCTGGGAAACAGAGGCTGGAAAGAATTAATCTAGATAAGAGTAATTATCTGCACTTACACTGGTGAGAAACTGTAGGTGAAGGAGCAGGATCAGGAAGTTATGGGCAGTCAGAAGCAGGAGTCCTGTGCTGTGAAAAGGTAGATCCTGTTCCAGGGCGTGTAACCAGGATCACAGCCTGGACTACCACACCGGTTCTACCTAAGTACAGCCAAGCCCATGCTGGAGCTTTGGATCAGTGTTGGCCTTCAAAGAAATGTGGCCCAAAGAATAAGAGTCAAGATGAGAACAAAGAGAATGGTCCAAGATGTGGAAATCCTGACCTCTGGGGAAAGGAAAAGGGTTGTTAGCCTTGAGAAGAGAAGGACAATCACCTGCAAACACCTTTCAGAGAAGGGCTAGGCAGACCAGAGATCTGAGCAGTTTGTACAAAGACTAATTAATATTGTTATAATTCAGGGAACAGATAGGTTAGGTCCAAGCCCTGCATTTGCTGACGTCTCATCCATACCAAACATTTGCATTGCGAGACTGAAATTTGAAGCTGAAGATAGTGCAGATGCTATGCAAGAACAGATGGTGCACCTCCAGGCTTCAGGTTTCATCCCAGAGAGAGGACTGTCTGGCTTGTAGCATGAAACCCTTCAGGGTAGAAAGAAGTAAGAAACTGATGTGCCAATGACACTGGATAACTGCAAGTCACTGCAGTTAGGGGCATATTAAAACTCTGAATACATACAGCTGGTGTTCATGATGGATCCAATTCTGTGCAAAAAACATGCATATTCTCACCAAAAAGGTAACTTGTCATATATCGTAAGTACACTGCTTTCAAATCTGCTCATCACAAGGAAGCTCTAGTTCATGTCATAGATATGGAGATTACTGCTGAATTGTTGCATCCACAGGTCCAGAGAAATCCATTGTCTTTGCTGGAAAAACCCAAGTTTGAAAGAATTTTGAGGTCTCAAATCAGCAAGAAAATAACCTTGTTATTCTTTGCCAGCCTTGAGTGACTTTGGGTGGGAGTTTGGCTGGGTTGACCCTGTATTATAGATCAGATAAGCCAATTTCTCTTCAGCAAAGTTCCTAACAAATATGGCCAGATGCCAGCAGAAAAAAAAATCGGTATTGTCCCCCTGAATTTTTTAAATAACCTCTCCTTTAGATCACCAGCCGATTCCCCCCTTGTTTATTGACACCCACTCAGCCCAAGCCCAAGGGGAGGGGAAAGGTTTCTCGGTGCTTTGGCTGTTCCTGCAGACATCCTGGCACTTGTTTGATCGGGGGTGGAACAGGACACAGACCTTTCCTGCCGGGGCTGAGGCCGCAGCCGGGTGCTATTCAGCTCCCAGAACAATGCCTGGCAGCTCCTGAGTAATTTAAACCGGCTAAAAAAAGCCCAGCCTGGGGATGAATCATGACCCATCCGTGTTTGCTTCTGCCTTTCCACTCAGAGGCCTGAAATCAGCACGGCCTCTACTGGCAGGCAGGCGGCTCCCCGGAGAACGAGCAATAAACAACATTTTAAAGGGATTTTCTTCCACAAGGGCTTTGCCTGTGTGAATTCCAAGAAAAAGCCAACTCTAGAAAGTGTGCATCCAGGGCAGAGGGGCGTGCAGCCTGCTGGATAACTCGCTGTAACATTCATCAAAGAAACCCGAAATACAGAAATATTACACAGGAACAGAGATGATTTTTTCCTGGCTGTGAGTTCTTCTGAGAGCACCCACCATGTTCTACTGCAGCGTTACAGCTCCGCTTCTTGAAACAGCCCTGGAAAAGATATTCCCACTGTGTTTTTCTGGGGAGAAAAAACAAAAGGTCCTCCAGGATGTAAATGGGGCTGGCTCCACTGGATGCAGCAGAATAAAGCCAGTTCATAGCCACTGGGAATCTGGACCACAGCACTGGGATGGCAGAGCTGGAGCAGGACCAAGGAGTGTGGTCAGGACCAAAGCACTAGCCAGGGACCTGGGATACTGTGCTGCTCCCCTCACCCTGCTGCCAAACTGATAAGCAAACCCAGGATGTCTCTTTGGTCCCTCCTGGCCTAAAGCTGGGAACAATATTGTCCATAAAGCACTGTATCAGATCCTTGACCTCTAGAAAATCTCAGCATTAGCTAAGAAATAATCTCCAGGAATAGGTGACACAGACAAAAGGCAGTGGACAGCAACAAGGAGAAAGGTTTGTATTTCTGTATAATATGGGCACTTGCCCGGATTTGTCCACTCCAGCCACCAAGGAAGTGTCTGGCCAGGTACAAACCCCAGAGCAGCCTGCTTTAAAGCGTAACTTGGGGATCTTCCAGAAAGCTGCCCCGAGGGCAGGGCATGGCCGGCATCCCACAGGGATCAGCTGTAGGGGAGGTCTTGCACCGGCACCGCACCCTGCAGCTGTGTCTGGAGGATACCGGGATCCCCTGGCCATGGCGCGGGCGGTCACGGCTCGCGCAGGGCCGATTTCAGTCGGTTTGCAGCGCGGTAACGCTGCCAGGGTACAGCTCAGCCCCGGGAAGGTCAATATAGGGGCACAAGGAAACAAGTTGTTGACACAAGCTCCTGCAGGGCGTCCCGGGCCGCTCCGCAGGTCCCCAGCGCCCAGCGGGACCCGGGCCGGGCCGTGAGGGCCTGGGGCGGGTCAGGGGGCGGGACCAGAGCGGGTCAGGGGGCGGGGCCGGCCCGTGTCACCCCCGCCCTTCTCGCGCTGGGGTCAGCGCCGGCCGCGGGGCGGGGCCGTCCTCGAGCTCTGCTCCCATTGGCTGCCGGGCGGCGGGGGCGCGCGTGCTGACGCATCGGGCGCTGCCATTGGCTGCCGGCGCGGAGGGGGCGGGGCTGGCGCTCGGTGAGTGAGGGCCGGGGCGCGGCGTGAAGGGGGGTCCCGGGGGGGAGCCCGGGGGTCCCGGGCCGCGTTCCCTTTGGAATCCCGGTACCCCGGGGTGCGGCGCCTCCTCGGCCTCTTTGTCTTTATTTCTTGTCTTTTTGGTTAATTGCCGTTTTTTTGCAGCGGCGGGCAGAAAGCGGGCAAGGACAGGAGCAGAAAATAGCAGCCCTCAGATCCCGCAGGCCTGAGGGGCGAGAGCGGTGTGGGTTTTTCCCCAAAACAACCTCGGAAATGCTCCCCCGCCAAAGCGGAGTTGGCGGGAGACGGAAATTCCATCAGCATCCGCTTCGCTCACGGCATTCCCTGGGCCAAGCGATCCCCACGGGCGGTGAGAGCCGCTCCTTGGACAGAGCCCTCCTTGTCCGCCCCCTTTGTGCAGCGCCCTGGCCGGCAGGTCCCTTCTGGCGGCGTGAAAAAGCTCAGGGATCGCTTTTCAAGAGAGATCCCTGCGGACCTTCCCTTTGAAATGAATGAAGCGGCCCCACTATCTTCCTCTGTTATCTAAAAACACGGCCACGGGTATAATTTCTGTGAGACAATTGAGGGCTTGGGTGTAGCTGGGACTTCGGGCTGTTTTCCTGTGCTTTTGAGGCCAGTGGAAAGTTTCCACAGTGCCGAAAGCTGTGGTCGTACATCCCTCCTCAGTCCTGCCCGAGGATTTGGGATCGCTTCTTCCCGTCGCCAGGGTTAATCTGGATGCGTCGCTGCCACTGGCAACCTGACCTCTGATTTTTTTTGGGCTTGTTGGAAAATGGTGAGAAAGCTTCTTTTCTAGACGCTCGTGTAGCTGGGAGTTGCTCTTAGTGGCAGTAGTGTTCTCACTTTGTTTTTAAATATGACTTTTTGCCCGATTGTTCTGTGTGTGGGATGTGTGTGACATCCCTGTCTCGTTTGTGTCCGGGTGTGGTTTGGATATCCAGCTCCCTCTGAAGTTAATTGAAATCAGCTGCCTGAATTAGGGACTTTGGAAAATGCAGTGAGATCTCTGGTGTCCCTTTAAATACCCTTACAAATCCTGCAGTAAGCAGATTTACTCTCACTCCTGTGTATTGGCAGGTTTCCTGGTTTCTCTTTAGCATCCAATTAGCTTCTGGAGATTTAATGAACCTATGAACCAGCATTTGCTCTCTTTTGAAAGACCAATGGCAGCGTAGAAATGTAAATCACTTCATGCTGTCTCCGTAAGATAACAAATGATCTTAAGTTCAGAATATTTGCCCTCCTCCACACAGTGAGGAAAGTAACAGATGGGTCATGACCTCTAAGCTTTATTTTATGTTGCTTTAACGCATGGTTTTCAGATTTAAGGTTGAACTGTGATGTTTTTTACGGTTGTTTTTACTGGGCTGACACCTGACTCAAACTACCAAATCTGGTGGAGGTAACGATGTTCAGATCCCTTTGAATTTAACGTGGCATCTTAAAAATAAAGCTGTCCTTAGGTCGACTTCTGGTTACAGCACATTCACTTTTAAACTTTAGAGGCTGCTTTGATGCCTTGTTAATTTCTTTTCTTTCTTTTCTATATATTATCTTTTCTTTCTTATATATATATGTATTTAAGTCACGTAACAAGGGCAGGTTTATTGATTACATTTTTTGCACCAACCCCACCTCTTTGTGTGGAAATTCAACCTTTCTGAGGGCAGAAGAGAGCAGTGCAATCCATTTCAGATACCGTGATGTGCGTAGGGTTGGCTTAGGTAACAATTTAAGGAGTGGTTTGGGGGGGGTCCAGCTGCGAGCTGGGGCCGCTGGGTGGGGGCTGGCGGAGCCCGGGCTGTGCTCGTCCCCTCGGCAGCCGCTGCCTGCGGGATCAGCTGCCGGCTCTGGGGAGGGAACAGGCGGCTGCGGGGGCTGCCGCAGCTTGTGCCTGCGCTGGGGATTTGGTCTCCCCTGGAGACCCGGCGCGTCCTCCCGCCGCTCTTTGTTCCCGTGCCCGTGGGAAAACCCCGCTTGTCGGAGGGAGGGGTGGATCATAAAACGAGACTGTGACAAAAAAGCTGGCAGGGGGAGTGAGTATCACCTTGTTTCCCACTTCCAAGTATTGTTTGGCAATTCTTTCTCGCCTCTTTCTATTTTGATTTAAATTTCCTTTTAGCTGAGTTTGCTGATGATGCTCCCTTGGCTGGTTTCTTTGCTGGCACCAGCTGGGGGAGTACCAGCAAAACTACTCTGCTGACATTTCCCTGCTGCCAACACCTTGGTTTGGGCTGGAGTTGCTGGAGCAGGCTGCGTTGGGTCTCCTTCATTTGGCTCACGGCTTGTCCTGCTGCAGCTCCTCACTCAAGCCCAGTCAGTGCAAGTATATGCATTAATTTCCCAATGAGTTAATTTCATGAATTGTGGTAAAAACTACAGAGCTGAGCACCAGGTTTGAGTTTTACAGCCTCCTACCTCCCCCTCTAACTTTTTATAACTGTTTCTTGCTTCTGGATGGCTTCCACTTCAAGGTTTTGGGTTTGTATCTTTGAAAAACACTCAGCTTTCTAACCCAACAGTCTTCAGGGTTAAGCCACACCAGGAGGTGCTTCATGTCCTAGTTAATGATGTCTCATTTGGGCCGAGTGACCTCACGGTGCACAAAGTTGTTGGTGACATTGGCCATGTGCAGGACTCCAGTGCCTAGTATAAAGCCCAGGTTTGTTCTTGGCATGGCCAGGGCTGGAATGAGATTTTCCCTGTGTGTCACATCCTCAAAAGCAGAAAATGCTGCTGAGATGTGAGGATTTGCTCTTTCCACTGTCCAACCTGACATACCAAGATGCTCCTTTATGAATTTTGGGGTCTCACCCAGGTCATGCTTAAGCTCTCTGTTATTGGCAAACCCAGTCTCTTGGCTTGGAGACATGGGGGGATGCTGAGATACCATTGCTGTGCTCTGTGTATTCCAGAGAGCCCGAGGCTCAGCATCATCCTGTGGAAGCAGCTCTGTCCTGATGGCCGTGGATGTGGGAAAATCGCCTTCTGAAGAGTCACTGAGCAGGAAGGCTGAGGGCGATGGGACATGGGACAGCACAGACACGGAGACGGACTTGGAGCTGGGAGGGAGCCTGCACCAGCTTCTAGGGACAGAGGAAGCCAAGCCCAGCCTGCAAGGCACTGAGAGCGTGGCAGTGAGCAGACACAGTCACACGGCCACTGGTGTTACCCAGGGAGGCTCCAGCTGCCACACGGAAGTGTCTTCAGTGTCTGCACCTGGATTTCCCAGAGCAAGAGCAGGGAAAGGGGTGTTAGTGGATAGAGCTGCTGATGGTGGCCCTATGCCTTGTCGAGTTGGCCACTGGTTCCTCTCTTCAAAAGAACAGCAGGTGAGAGGGTTTGTACCTGCAAGTGTTGCTGTACCACAGGAAGGTCCCAGGAGAGGTGGGGACTTGTTTGTCAGGGCTGTCCCAGCAAGGGCTTTCAATTTCTCCCACCCAGAGTGTGCTCACCCCAGCCCAGGCTGAAGTATGTGGTGGGGAAGGGCTTCAGCTCCAACGCCCAAGCTCTTGCTTTCATTTCCATGTTGCCAGTCCAGAGCTGGGAACTTGCTCAGGACAGTGCTCTTTAAATAAGCCTCTTGCTGCCAAATGACTCGTGCAGCTTCCCAAGCCCTTGAGATGCCTTTCCTTAAAAATACGCCCTGCTCTGAGCAGCTGCAGGCCATCCCTCAGATGGAACAGAGTTCCACTTCCAGCCTCAGCTCATGGCAGGTCCAGGGTAGGACTTTTATCTCCATATCCCGGCACAAAGCAGCCTTTTGTCTGGATGCTGTGCTTTATTTCATGCTTGTCTCTCTCTCCCTTTCCTTTTCCATCCCATCCTTGAGCAGGTGAAGGCATTGGGCTGTTGGGACCCTGTGTCCAGCCCTCCCAGCCAGAGCAGCTCTGCCAGGGAAAATATCCTTGCTGGCAGCCGCCACGATGCCCGTGTTGGCCATCGGAAACCAGGTCTGGGAGCTCAGACCCCGTGTCCTTCCACCCCAGAGCTCCTGCGACCCCCAACCCCGCCCAGCCCCGAGAGCGCCCTGCGGAGCCGCTCCGTGCTGAGCTTCTCCGCTCTGTCTTCAGAAGGAAACGGCCCCTCCGAGGAGCCGTCCGGAAGCCTGCCTGCCAGCACGGATGTCCCTTCTCCTGCGGCCACCACAGCTGCCCAGGACCTGCGCTGCCGAGGGGGAGCGGAAGGCAGGGCCCTGCAGAGGCGGGAGCCCCCGGGCGCTCTGCTTGATTACCGCAGCACTGTGGGGCGCGTCCGGGAGATCTCCTCCTACCAAGCCGATTACTGGGCCTGTGCCACTCCGGATTCACTGCCCCCATCTCCGGACCGCAGCTCACCCCACTGGAACCCCAACAAGGAGTACGAGGACTTGCTGGACTATGCTTACCCTTTGAAGCCGAGGTACAGGCTGGGAAGGATGCCAGAGCCTTTCCTCAATGATTCAGGAATAGGTCTGGACAGCTTTTCTACTTCTCCTGAGGGCGTGTCCAGGTCCACCAGCATTTATGGCCGAGCTGGGCAAGCTCGGGGAGGCAGAGAGAATGGACTTTTGGAGTTTGTGACCTCTGCAGAGAGATTCTCCACCCCAAGGCCTGGAAAAAGAGGCTGCTCAGGAGCTGGCACTTACTATGAACCTTTGCCTATTGCCAAAGCATCATTTGCAAGGAGTGCTTCCTCTCATCCTTCCAGAGGTTTTGCTACGGATATAAGGGTGGAATCATCTGGGCCAAGCTCACCTGGGCACCCTGCTGCCGATGGGAGAAGCTGGGATACCAGAGGAAGCCCCTGCCCGAACAACACAGGGCAGGTGAAAAGCACCAGTAGGTTTTTACCCACCACAGGAGTGCTCCCCCTGAGGAAGGAGTGGGAGGGTGATGAAGAATTTCTTTCGCTGCCTCCAAGACTGCAGGAGCTGGAAAGGTTGGCTCAGTTTTTGTCCAACCTTTCCTTAACTATAAGGCCTGGGCATGACCACCATGACCTTCCACATCACAGCAGCAGCAAGCAGCCCCTTTCATCCAGGATGGCTCCTTTTGGAGAAGTTAGAGGCAGGGATGACAGAGGGAATAGCGAGGATTATGCTGGGCTGTGGCAACACTGCAGCTCCCGAAAGCCCAGCAGAGACAACATGGAATCATATGGCTGGATCCATAGGAATCCCCAGGGGATTCGTCTACCAACTGGTCTCAGGGACACATTGGATGGGATGTGCCTAAGTGAACCACGGGTCAAAGGGCATCCAAAGAAGAGCCAGCAGAGCGAGTCCCTTATCCAGTGTGTTAAGGTAGGCTGAGACCAGAAATAATGTTTATTCTGGGAAGATCTTGCATAAAATGTGCCTGTCTTTATGGCACAAGTAATTAAAGCTTTCTGTTCTGCATGATGTGTCTGCCTGGCAGCTGGTGGTAATTTATGCAGGGGGGCTCACCAGAGCAGATAATAAAGATGAACACGAGCCCATCTTGCTTTCCGCTGGGGCTCCATGTCACAGGCCAGGCTAGGTGGAGATGTGGCACTCACCAGGGTCCCCCACCCCACCTGTCCTGCAGCGCTGCTGCACCAGGCAGGAGGCAGGAGCTGCAGCAACTCTGAAGGGTTTCCTGATTATTTTGTGGATTATTAAATTTGTCCCAGCACTGTGCTCTCAGCCTCCTCTCCATCTACTTCCCACCCCAGTGCTGGGATGAATTTGGAAACGATGCTAGGCTGTTTGCACAAGAGTGTTATCATGCACATAACTGCAAACTCATCCTCGCCTCTGGTATGGAAATAACTTTGTTGATTTAAAAGGATCTTCTCTGTATTTGTCATGCCAAATTGCAGTGCCAGGGAAAAGCACTGCTTTATGGCAAACTCCTGAGGAGCAGGAGCAGGTCTTGAGCCTGCTTTTAGTGCCAGCAGAGGCCCCTGGGTTTCATGCAGCATCTTACAAAAATAATCCCTTATCGAGACGCTTTAAAAATGAATGAAAGCACTTAATTGAACGAGACAATCCCTTGGGGAAAAGCAACTGCAAATTAACTGTATGGCTCTGGTGAGGAGGAGGAAGATATCTCTTGGGCTGGGAGGTGGTGGAGGCCAACCTCTTCTTCAGCCTGGGTGCTACCAGCCTATAGCACCTCTCCGTGCAGACATTTCATGGTGACCCTCAATTCTTGCCACACAGTGAGTGCTGGAGCTGTTCAGGAGTTTAAGTTAATTTTTGCCTTTTTCCCATTGACCCTTGGTTTCCCAAGCTAATGGATGTTTGTGTGCCGGGGTTGGAGAGGAACAGGGAACAGCTGCTTTCCATAACACCACTGTCTTACCTTTTCGTGTCCCTGTGCTGTCTCTGTTGAAGAAATAGATCCGTGACCCCCTTTTTATGCTTTGTTGAGCAGATGTTTTGCTGCCAGCTGGAAGAGCTGATCCATTGGCTGTACACCGTGGTGGATGTCACCAGCAGCTGGGTGCCACCCTCGCCGGATGCAGAGAGTGTGTCGGCATCGCTGCACCGCTACCTGGTGGGTGTCACCCTTGCTCTGCTTCCTCCCCTCTCCTGTGCTGCAGGGAACAAGCACTGGGAAGCCAGGCATCACAGGAATGGTCCAGCGTGTACTGGGTTTGCAAAGCCAAATTTGGGAGCACCAGGAACCTGCTTGGAGGAAACTGTTCCATGGGCAATGTGCCACAGGTGCGTGTTTCAAAAACCCTTCTAAGAAACGCTGCTCTTCTCCTTGCCTTGCCAGGAGTTCAGGAAGGATGTGGCTGACCACCAGAGCTTGACTGAGAGCGTGCTGGAGAGGGGGGAAGCTCTCCTGGACTGCATAGCATTGAATTCACCAGGTGAGGAGGAACACTTGTATGGGGCTACTCATGGACATAGGTGATGCTGGCCAGGGCATCTGGCCCCCAAAATCCCTGGCCCAGCCTGGCCAGCACCACAGAATACACAGAGTTGGTTGCTCTTGTGGTTTAGAAGAAGGGATTTCTAAAGGGTAGGCTGTAACTGCGGTCACCAAAGGGCCTTTAGAGGTCAAGTGCTGCATTATGGATGGGCTTTCTTGCACAATTCCAAAGGTTTTCTTTAAGACTTCATATTTCTGCATCTTCATGATGAACCTGGAGCCTCCTGGTTCAGTCCCTATCCCCTGCAAATGCTGCATCACAATGGTGATGGGATGAACAGCACATTATTAATTTTTAATACTTGATTACCTTCCAAAGTCTGCCTGGACGAGCAGAACTCTCAGCTCTGACAGACACTGAATTATCACATTCCTGTCACCTCCATTCAGATGTTTTTGCTTTCCAGCTCTGAAAGACACGCTGGGTCTGATTGCCAAGCAGTCGGAAGAGCTCGAAAGCCACGCAGAGCAGCTGTACAAGTCCATCCTGGCTGCTGTGGGCCCCGTGCAGGGCAAGGATGTGGGGCAGGACAAGGGGGGTGCAGCACACAGCTGCTCCCTGGGTAAGCAGGGGCAAACCAGCCTTGCTGCAGTGGGCAAAGAGGGGGGAAGCACAGGAAGAGAAACACTCGAATTAGCAAACACTGAACATCAGGCTCCACTGTTATTTCTATGATTCTCTTTGGACAGCCTGGGAAGGCAGCAGGGAAGCTCAAAATAGATGCCCTGTTGTGTTTAACCATGTCAGGGAAAGAGCAGTGCGGGTGAGCCAGCTGATGAAACCCAAGAGCACAAGGGGAGCGGTGGCAGCTCTGTAGGGACCTGGCAGGCAGGTCCCTGTCACTCAGGGCTGGGGAACGGCAGCAGTCCAGCACAGACACCTGCTCTCCCCAGATCTCTTGCACAAAACAGGGGAGATGAGGAAGGGGTATTTTTTGCTTTTTTATTTTCTCAGAAACATTCTTGTTGCTGTATAATGGTGGGAAAGGGAAGCAAGTGATTTCAGGTATAATACAGGGGCTAGAAAACTTGTTTGCTTATTTCTTGACCATCTGCCTTCAAAGAAAACTGGAGGAAAGTGTGTCAGGGGTGCCAGCCTCTTAGAAGAGAAAAAGTGTGTTAGGTAGTGTTTGGTTTGTTGTGGTTTTTGAATTGTTGCCTCTACCCAGCCGTATCCTCTACACTGATGAGAGGGGGGAGTAGAGCATGGGGGTTTCTTTGTCAGACTGCAGACAAAGCACAACACCAAATGCGTCTTTTTATTTCAGGTGCTGCCTCTGTCAGACCTAGGCTGCGTTAGCCCATCTCAGAAGGGCTGAGAAGAACTGCAGCAAGCACCAAACCACCTCCATCACCCCTCTAGAGATGCCAAAATCTGTGTTCAGTTGCCCACGGGGCTGATTTCAGCGTGGGTTTGTGCCATGGCTTGAGAAAGGTGTCCCGCACAGCAGGCATGTCCAGAGTTGTGTAAGGAATGCACAGGTGGCCTTTTCTGGTTTGTTTTTTTAACATAGCTTCCCTTTTTTTTATTGAAGTGGGCTGTTCTGTGTTAGCAAAATGTCAGGAACAGAGTTTTTTAACTGAGCAATCCATAGTGTGCCGTGAGCTCGCTAAGTAAAGCCGTGTGATTTTAATAGCCCTGTTCTCATGGTTTGTTTATGCTCGTCAAAAATAGCTGTGAGAATCCAAGAAATAGCAACTCCTTCTGGTTCTTGGGAGCAAACTGAAGGCCTCTTTATAATTACCACTCCCTGCTGAAGCAGAGCCCATTTAACTTTCAATTTTGTTATTCATAAACACAAAAAAAACATAATACTGAATCCAAATAAAATAGTGAACATGTGAGTTCAGGCAGGGACGAGCCAGGCTGTGTAACCTGCTGGTACCTGCTGCTGGCAGGAGCTGTGTTAGTGCTGGTTTCCCAGGGTGAAGAGTTTGCCTTCCCCCTTCCAGCTACTGCAGTTAAATCACTGCTCAGAACATTCATCAAGGGTGTCCAAATCCTTTCTCCAACAGAAAAAGGGCAGCTCTGAGGCAGCATAAGGTAAGTGGCCAAAAAAAGTTACAGAATGCTGGTACTTGGTTTTAATTAACCTTTAACCTGAATGGTGATCATGGTGTTCTTGTGCAGAATACATAGTTTCCTCCCATTCCTGTGAACAGAACACAGAGAAGTTTCTGTTCTGCTCCAGTACAAGGTGAAAGCAAAGTTAAACTGAAGCAGTTACAGCAAATAATTCATTGGGGTTTGTGGGGGAGTTTGATATTCCCCCATCTTCTACATCCTCGGCTTGAAGGACAAATTTTTTGGCCTATTGTGTCAAAAGCATTCAATATTTCAGCTCACAGGTAAGAAACAACAGTGCCTTTTCCCAGGAGTTTTAGGCCTGCTCTACCCTCGTCACACAGCTCAGCCTGACAACCCCAGGCTTCAGCATGGAACAGCACCAGCCCAGTGACCCATTTGTGACTGAGGGGGAAACAAAGAACCACCAAACACCTGGTGTAGCCCAACTGGTTTTGCAATGCTTTTATTACTGTATATATTAACATTGGTTTGGATAGTATGTAGCAGGCATCTTGACATTGAAGTTCATTTGTGCACTCTCTGCAGGGAAAATGTTTTACCCTCAACACACCTCCTTCTGCTTCAGTTCCTGATCTCAGCAGCACTCACTGCTCCTGAGGAGCAGCAGATCACATTTATAATGAATTATACCAACAAGCACATCTCTACTAGAAAGCACATCACTTTATTGTGAAGGTCTCAAGTGGAAGAGTTCAACTTAACCATGACAATACTTTATGTATTACAATTGCCTGTTGATTTATGCAACTATGTTGAAGAAAGCTGTTAGCCAAAGTCACCCCCCCAAAAAAAAATCAGAGGATATTTGCACCAGTTTTAGTTTATACCTCACAACATACTAGGCTATATTTTTACTATCACAGGGTGTATTTACTACTAGGGGAATGTTACATGGTCTTTCAAACATGAGACTATTTACAGAATAGGCTGAACATTTGAGTTTAGATAAAGCTGAACAATTTTACATGTATAGGAAGTGTTATAGGCTAGCTTTCCTGTGGCTTTTAGCTAGACATCAGGCACTAATGATTTGATTAGCTCTGTACAAAGAATCACACACCATCCAAAACCTCTTGGCTGCTGGTTAGTTCCAAATTGTTTGAGAAAGCGCCTACTTTGAGCAACAGTTTGGTGGGGGCCTTGCTATCCCCATGTCACCCTCCTGGTGCCTCACTGCAGAAGGGAATAGAAGCTATGCTGTCGCACTAAGTCAGAAGATACTGATTAAAAGAGGATGGAATTAACAGTATATAGAAAAGACATAATATACTGGTAGAAAGGTATACCTCCTCAAGGTTTCGCTGAAATCGTTCATGTTAGGGAAACATGTTAGTTCTCTCCCCTGCTATGCAAAGCTGACAGGAATTCCCTATGTAGAGTCCTTGAGAAATAAATTAAGTTCCAAGACTAAGTTAGGGAACTGTTGTACATTCAGAGTGCATTATGACTCATGAACCTTGGCTGGGTGTTTCTGGTACAGCACTCATGCCTTAAGCACCATGACAGCTCAGGCTTTGGGGCCAGTCACTGGGCAAGTAGCAGGGAAGGTCTGAGAGCCATGGCTGCACACACAGATATGTTGTTTTGTGCACAATGCAAGCCTGATTTCCCCCTTAGTCATACAAATTAAGACAATATTTATCACCATACAGTTTGATATTACTTCCAATAAGTACAATATTTATTAAACATTTCTTCAGTTTTGTTACATATTGTGCAACAAATTACAATATTCTGCAGCCACAAATTATATGCAGAGTATGAAGAAACTATTAATCAGATAGTGTGATCTCTCCATTTATAATTCTACAAGAAGGAACTAGCAAATCAGATCTTACATATATCTTACTAAATTTTATGCATGGAAAGTGACAGACACTGTTGTGCTGTTTGATACAAAATGGCTAAACTTCATCTTCAGAAGACTAAACCTGACATCTAAACATGCCAATAGAAACATCAAAACAAAAATACATCCTAACCAACCACAGGAAACAGTCTGGTATCAGGAAAAGCAACAAGGATTACACGTTTATAAACCAGCACACAAAGGTTTAAAACAGTTCTGAAAATGAAGTTAGCTGTCTTGAGTCAAGGGAATAAAAAAAGTCAGTATTGACCATTTACAATCTCTGACCTTTGTGGAGACGGTAAGAATCTGTTGTAGTGCAGCTACATACAGTACAATTCAGGCAATTTTTTTTTTTTTCGCTTGGGTTCAGATTGCAAATTCATTGTTGTGAGACAAAAGGGGGGAGGCAAGTTTTAGCAGCAACCTCCACTAGACTGCTTGACTGGAGTGCTCTGAATTTTAACATTGGATTTCTCTGCACCACCAGCTGTCGCTCCCGGACCCATTCGTTTTTTAATCTCGGCAGCCATGGTCATGAAAGACTGTTCTACATTTGTGGCATTCTTTGCACTGGTTTCCAAAAACGGAATTCCAAGAGAATCTGCAAATTCCTGCAAATCGAGAAACAGTAGACAGTAAGCTCATACACAGGTTCACACCTCACCTTATTTTCTGGAGGACCACTGCATAACCCACAAGTTCCGGGATCCCACCCCACACCCCATCTCCAGTCTGAGGATGACTTGCAGGGCAGGGGGGTCATTAAACTGCCCCCATTTGTGGTACGAGGACACATCCTTGCACTGGAACCTCTGTGCAAGCACAGGAGCCCCAACATACCTTTGCTGTTGTATAGTCTACTACTTTCTTTGTGGTCAGATCACACTTGTTCCCCACCAACAACTTGTTGACATTTTCACTGGCATAACGGTCTATCTCCTGCAGCCACTGCTTGACATTATTGAAAGACTCCTATGGGAGAAGAGACTTGTAAGCAAGGCCCTAGAGAAAGAGTTCAACACTATCCCTATGGTCATGACCAGGAAAGAGTATGAAGCACTGCATCACTTATCCATGTGATTCACAACCATGGGATAGGACTCTCTAATGCTGCCCAGCTCCCCGATGGCCTCGGGACAGGCTGGGCACCACAGCAGCCATACAGCTCCTCTTCCCAGCCCTGCTCTTCCCTTTATTATTTTTCCCTGCTCCATATATTGAATATTCAACATCTACCATCTGGGACTCTTCTTCCTCCTGTAGCAGACATAAGGGACATGGCACACAGCTGAAACCAGATGCATCCCACATATTTACAAAGCATCAGATATTAGATGCAAGCCACCTTGTTGCAGATATGCTGGAACAACCTCCCACCCCAGAAATGCTGGATTGATATTCCAGTTAGTGACTGAACACAAGTGCTCTTTTTCTATTAATTCAGGAAACCTTATACTTCCCAAGTGCCCCTCAAACAACCGCACCAGTTCTTCAGAGACCCTTTCAGAGAAAACACTGGCTCAGTTGTATCCTGCAGACAGACTGACAATTTTCTGTTCCAAATGCAGGTCTTACTATAGACCACAGTTCAAGAACATTTAGAAATCTTTCAACAACTTCCATCAGTAACTCAGACTTCCTGCTACCAAAGGCACGGTGAGATGTATTCACACAGAAAAATCAGTTACCTGCTCAGCAAGTTTTAGCTTAAGCCTAAGATACAATTGCTTAGGAGCCACAAATCCCACTGCTCTCTTTATTTCTGCCAAACCAGAAGCAAACATATACATTTAGCTTGGTAAAAGCCTTAACACAGCCTGTAGAACTGTGTCACTGTCTCCTTCAGATGTGCCCAGCTGTCAATTCCCAATTTACTCATCAGTCTGGAGAAACTCTGCAGGCACAGGTTTAGCACGTACCTGATCTGTAACATCATACACAACTATGATGCCATGAGCTCCTCTATAGTAACTGGAAGTGATAGTCCGAAACCGCTCCTGTCCCGCCGTGTCCCACTGCAAGACAAGTGACAGGGTAAGCTCCTGCAGCAGGGCTGAGCCAGTGCTCTACATGAGCTTCCAGAAACACAGCTCAGCAGAGTGGCCATCCAACTGCAACCACATCCACACCACAGCTACAGCAGTGGCTCTGAAGCTGTATGCATCAAACAGGATTCAAGGAGATCACACATTTTAACTGACAATTACACTTTGTAGGCACTTTTCAAAAGTTCTCATTTGTTTGGTTTCAGCCAAGCATAGTCAAGAGATCTCTCTGGGGAAAACATTAAGCACTTCTGACCCATGAAGAAGACATGGTTCAGTGGTCAGAAGAGCAAACACAACCCAGGACTTGAAAACCTGCTTAGGAGTAAGGTCAGAGAGCTCCAGGTCTCTAATGTGACCACTCCCTCCAACTTCCTTGGCACATAGGCTTCAGCAAAGGTATTTAAGGGTAACAAACTTGATTCCTGTCTTCTGCTGGGAGAGTTAAGAAAGGACATAAGGTGCTTGACCTCTTCTCCCACCCAGGACGGGAACAGGACTCACCCAAACATTTCTCTCCCTGGAGATGTGTCAAGAACAGGGCCAGCTGTGTATTAAAAACAGACTCATAGACAGATCTCAGCAGTGACAGCATTCCTAGTGGACTGCTCTGTACTCAGGATAGATACATTAGAGTCTGGAGGCTCAGGCTTCTGGCTGTAAGCTGGACTCTGCTTCACAACACTGAATCCCTGAGTCATTGCCTTCAAGTCCTGAGAGTCTGCTTGAGCTGGAAGCGGTGGCTGACAAGGATTGTCTGACCTTGCACAGATATTAGATTTCATCACACTAGTCACCCTTTTAGAGTGCTTCAAGATTAAAGAATTGCCAAGTCTCTTCCCCTGTTTATTCCAAGTGAAAGGCCAAAAGCATAACCAGAAAACACTGCCCAGTGCTAAGGCAGCCGGGCCAGTTATAAGCCTTTGTGTCAGTTTTTCCATTCAGGTCAACAAAAGCAGTTTCCAGCACTTAAGACAGTGCAGCATGGTAATCACAGCTGCTGTGGAATTCATGCATCTTGGACAACTGTGTGGTATTCCTGCACTTAAGCAAATCCTGGCTAAATACTGAAGAACTACACCAGCTTGGATATGAGAGCACTACAGCACAGGATCTCCTCTTCCAGGCAAACAGTCTTGATAATAAGCACCCCTCTTTAAGGACAAGTCATGGGAAGTCTTGCAAGAACTGCCTCGCCTCTTGTAACGGGGAAAATACCCCTTGTATTTGAATATATTTTAAAGTACAAAGATGACCACCAATGGCTATATGGATATAACTCTGTGCTCCAACAGACTGAAGCACACAGGAGTTGAGAAATACTACTTACTATCTGAAGCTTGATTGTTTTCCCATCTAGTTCTATAGTTCTGATTTTGAAGTCCACACCAATCGTGCTGATGTAACTTTCTGTGTACGTGTCATCCTAGGAGAGAGAGTGAACATTAGTCAAGCCAGCTGCACCTCTTCTGCAGTCACCTACTTCATTATGCACCAGTCAGACAAAGGAACTTATTTTCCTTGTAAAACCAGCCTGATCTCTCATGGCAAAGTCCAGGAGGTGGGCAAGAATTTCCACCAAATATTTACTTTTCAAAAATTCTGCAGCTTTTAAAAGAACCAGCCAGACTTGTGTTTCAAAAACCAGTCAAAAAAAGCCTCTTTTCTGGAAATCCTGTAGTGTCAAGTCTTTTTGAGCTGCAGTGTAAAAAACAGTCTTTCCTTGTGTTGGCAGACTGAAGAGGTACTTAGAATAACCACTAAGGTTGTTGAAACACATCACATTTTTATTTTCCTTTGATGGTTTTTCATCTGTGTTACACAGCAGCTACCCAGAACAAGACAGAGGCTCTGTCTCAGTCACACATGAGTGTCAGATCCTCTGCTGCTGCAGCTGGTTGCTAAGGCAGGTTAGAGTTACAGCTGGAGTACTTGTGCTGAGGCCTCTGCTCTGCAGCCTGTGTTGATACAGGAGGAAAAACACTGCTTCAGCAGCTTGCAGGGACCTGCCTGCAGTCTCCAACAGGCCTTAAGACACACAAAAACTGCTGGGTCAGTCTTTGCTACCTTCTAGTGATTGTCAGCCTGTCAGCATGAAGGAAGTTTCTATTCCTAAAATACCCAAAGGATAGAATTTCATATACAATGTACCACAAAAGGCTCTATGCAACCAGTGGGTATCACAAAAGCAAGGGATTCCTCTGGGCTGTGAATGGAAGACATCTTAGGTAATACATCCAAGTAAGAATAAAATATTAAGCCCTTCAGAACGACATGACATTTATTTCCTTAACATTTCAATACTCCAAAGGGTATGTTTGAAAAGCCTGAGGAAATTTAACCTACAGCTGCAAGTAAACACAGGTGTGGTATGCTGTGGTAATTCCTTATGTCAGGGTAAAATGGCTTAATTGGAAAAACACATCTCAAAACACCAGATAACAGAGCACAAACTTAAGCTGGCTATCACAAAAGAAGAGTTGCATTATTCACATGAAGTCAAAAGCATCTGCAGAGAAGCAGGCTAGACTGCTCTAGGAGTATTGCTCCAGCTGTGGCATCACTTCCAAGCACTGCCTCCATACTGTGAGCAGAGCAGGTGACATCCTCCTACTGTTTGTCCTGGTACCAAGAGCAGCCATAATGGCTTTAACTGAGGCTGTTTGTACACCCAGATCACCATTTCATATTAATAATATCAGGTACCACAGGCTCGTTCCAGAGGTGCCCAGAGGAATTGCTCAGGCTGTGAAAATAAAGCCATCACCTTGCAGCATTGTCACACTCAAGTTTCTAAGTTCATGCCCCATATCCTGCTTCCCTACCTCTCCTCCCATGGCAACGTAAAGCTGCACTTTGGCACAGAGATAAGACGTTCACTGGACTTCAGCTTTTTCTACTAAGAGCTGTCAAACCCATTTTACATTTTCTTGTTTACAGGAAAACTAGAGCCAGAACAGCTCAACAGCAATTTCAACATTCACTAAAAAAAAGCAGAAGGCCTTATTATTCCTAGAGTATTATTTACATTACTTCTGTGACTAAACAACTGGTAGGTCTTTTTACTGCAGATATCAAACTTCATGTGGCTGAAATGTTCTTATCAAGTAGTAACTGATCAAGGTCTGTACTCCTCATGCCTTAGGGCACACCCCCAGAATTCCTTCCACCCTCAGCATTCTACCACTACTGTAATGATGGAAGTTAAATTAAGGTATCTTGTTCTCAAGTAACGGGAAAATTAGAATTAATCTTAGCTGGACATATTACTGATATTATTTATTTCCAATTTAGTAAAAAAATTACATCAGATAGACAGAATTTCAGAAGACAGGAGGCGTTTACAATACTATACTTATTCTTTGGTATTGCCAGGCCTGTCAGACATCAGCCCTGCTACCTGAAGTGAAGTTCTTGCTAAGTACCTCTTTTACATAGTTGCCAAGCATGATCACTTACTGCAAACCTAAGTAGAAGGCAAGATTTCCCAACACCGGAGTCTCCAATCAGAAGTAACTTGAATAAATAGTCACTGCAGAAGAAAAAAAAAAATTAGGTCACTTAATGAAAAACACTGACAAGAATGAAGCTCCTTACAGCCCGTATATTATGACTTTTAAGAAGGATAAATTAATTCACTGTTAGGGAAATCACCTACAACTCCAAGCTCCTCTATTCACAATTTACTTGGTATGGGAAGTGTGAGGTAGATGCTCTGAACGCAGCATTGTTGTGTGGAACTGTGCCTTCCTAGGAAGTTACTCTGAGTATAATAGTGGGACTATCAGCAGGAATAGCACTGTTCTACCTCAGCCCTTTGCAGTCCAGCTGAGATGAAAATCATGCTTTGCAACAGAGTGCAAGCCCCCTTGTTTGGCTGAGTAACTCATATAACACAGGTGGTGGTAACAGCCTGCTGCCCTCCAGGGCCAGTATCTTTGCTTCTCTGGACTCAAAGGTTTGATTCCACTGCCGCGCTTCACCAACACCAGGGAGCTGCCAAATCCAGCCATCTCCTTCCTCAGTTCAAGTTACTCATATTTAAGTTCCAGCAGAATGCAACAGCACAACTGAATACCCACCTTCCACCACAGATTATGAGCAGTGACCAATACCACACCTGCCTTCAAGGAATTAAAGCAAAGCTCAAGTAATTTCCAGATGAGGGTACATCTCTGGGGGATGTCAGGTGTGGTATTAGTAATTCTCAAGATACACTGGAAGAATTGACAAATCTTGTGCTTAATGTTGGGTCTTCCTAATGTTAAAGAATAAGCACAGTGTCGCCAACCACCCTATATTTACACTTCAAAGAGTAGTGAAGATTTCATTGTTAGCAAAATATGAGTTTTTCTGTTAGTCCTAAGACTAATGGGGATATTTCATGCTGGAGAACAAGTAACAGAGAAAAACAACAACCCACCACTTACACAAGTTATTTTGCTTCTCAAGTACTACACTAACTCATTCTCAGTTGACAACTCTTTGACTCTGTAATGGCCCAGAACTAAGTCCTGTTCTCTCTTAGCCACAACAGTTCAATAGCCATATTTTTATGCCCACTTAAGCAAAGTGAGTAAAGATCAAGGATATGGGAAGTGCCTGGAGTCAACTGTCCCCACCTATTATTCCGTAGAATTGCCACTGCCTCTGGCTGGCAGGAATCCAGCCAGGAAACTGCATCCATCCCCAGCTGATAACAGCCAAGCAGATGGCCAACCACAGCTTCTCACCACTCCTCTGCTCGAGTGCCTCTCACCTGGCTGGGCCAGGCTGCAGAACACACCCAGCTGAAACCTCCAGTCTCTGCAGCACTTCTGCCAAGCCTAGAGAGGAGTCAGAAGTCCTACACATAGCAACTAATAAACCAATCCTTAAAAATACAACCTTTCCTGACAGTGCAGCTAAAAGCACTAAAAAAAAGGTCAGAGGATACTTAGCAGTTGACAATCACAGAATTCACCACTCCACCTGTCAAGTCATGTACTACCACAAGGCAAGATGGCAAGATGGAGAATGACGATTAATCCAAACTGTTTGGGGGACATAAGTTAAGTTACCCCACAACCCACACATCTCAGTAGGTTCGAGTTGGCTGAAGCACTGTTACAGACCAGAAAACTTCTCACCCCCAAGAGAAGCAGAAACTCTGTAATCTGGGGACCAAAGTAAAGTAGGGGGGCTCCAGGACCTGCTCCACTGTTACACCTATGCCTTTTTCCCCACCAGTGTGCCTCAGCTTTCACTCAGCTCCTTCCAACTCCAGCAGGAAGTTTAGGTTGTTCAGTTCCCTACAAACACAGAATTTTCAGCAATCCTGTAGTCAGATTATTACTTAGAGCTTGCAGCATGTTTTAATCCCCTTGAGAATATTAACACATGAATATGAACACTGTATTGTCTCCACTAAAATTAGTGGGAAAAAGTAACTCCTTCCTGGTAGAGGTAAGGCTTCAGCTGTGGGTCTGAAATCCACTTAAAAACCTCCACTTGCTTCCAAGAGTAATTCAGGTTCCCCCAGGCCCCAAACACGGAAACTTGCCTCCCTCTTACTCCTCGTGCTAAGAGCAGCTCCCAGCCAAACCTACCCGTTAAATCTATTACTCTTCAGCAGCAACAAGAACAGTAACAGTGTGTACACAGAACAAAAGCTAAGCTAACACAACAAGTACTCAGAAGTCCTAAATACTGGGCTTGGTATCCTTGCTATTCAGCTGTCCCCTCACTTTCAGCTTCAGTATTTCCACAACCACAGACACATACAGTGGTCTTAAGCCACCTGCCTCAGCCCCACAAAAACCAGGGCCAGCACCAGCACAGCTGGAAACAGCCTTTACTGGGTTAGCTCTGCCTCTGACCTTAGAAATGGGTGTTGTGTCCCAAAAACCTAATTTTGGTGGTAAGATTTTCATCAGTTTGGGAATAATGTAAGTAAGATTTTAGGATCTCAGGGTTTTAATTTTTTAGAACACTGCATATTCCAATATTGTAGTGCCTTCCTTTCCAAGTACAGCTTAAAGCTTTAAAAGATACAGCTCCCAAGACCTTTTAAAATATAGCAGGTGCCAATTTAGGGCCTTAAGAACCAAATGTGGAGTTTGTTAAAGTGTGATGCCTGAGACAGCTCTTGGGTACAGCAACAGTTTAAATCAAATAAAATTTTAAGTAGCTTCAAAAATTTGCAAAAACCTATTTCTAGACTGAGCTAGAGCAATAGAATATTGGGGTAAAAGAGTTCAACTACAGCAATCCATCCAACAAACCACACAGGTTATCTGGTATTTACTCCTGAAGAGGCACACAATCATTTCTGAAGCCACTGAATTTTGCTCTTTATACCTGGAGACTTAAAAGTCACCAGCTCCTCCAGTTTAGGGAGCCTTCATAAAGCTGGCTGAGCTTTGCAGCACAGCCTTCTCCACGCTCCTTGGGAGACAGTGGGAATTCAGGTTAATAATTCAATTATTTCTCACCATTTACATAAACCAGTCATAGCTGGGTCGTTTAAAAGAGCACACTGGAAGAGCATGTGCAGCAAGGCGGGTGGGTAAAGTGAGTAAGAGCGAGGCTTTCAAATCCTCCCCATAACTTCCTCTTGCCAGAGAGATAAAGGACAAAGATGTTAAATGTAACTGTCTCTTGCTAAAAGAGGGGCAAAAAAGGCACCTCCAAAACAGCCAGACTGATGTACTGAGCAGTGTAGCATTCTCTTGCTACACACGTCTTGCTACACTGACGTCCCACGTCAGTGAGTTCAGCAGAAAACCAGGAAATCAAGTTGGGGACAGACCTGGCCAGAACTGTGGACCAAGGGACCTGTGGACCTCTAAGATACTGCTGCTTATCTAAATTATATAAGGAGGCATGTGGGGATTTTTTAAATGCCAGGAAGGTTTTATGCCAAAACAGACAAGGCCAGGTAGTCATCTGTCTGCAACAAGGAACTGCTGGAATTGGCTTTAATCACTGATGTCAGCTGCAGGTTTACTGTAAACAGGTACTTACGGCAGCCTCAATCCGCACTCTTTGTTCTACCACCCCAGAAATTTTGAAGAGGAGCGTGACTGTCACTCTGATTACACACTGTTTGTGTAAGCAAACAGAACTCAGAAGACACTATGCCACTTTGCATGGCAGATTGCTATTTAGAAAGGTTAGAACACAAACACTTTCAGAAGCTGTCACTCAATTGTCATCTACTAACCACCAACACCCAAGACTGAAACCCACCTCACTGGTATTCCCAAACACTTCTGAAGAATGCAAAAAGAACTCCCCAATATTTGCTCCAAAACCCACTGAGTTTCCTCATCTGTGCTGGAAGGTACCTGGAACAAGATCCAGGCAGAACACTGATCTGATCAAGATTAACTCCTGAAACCACTTGGCTGCTATGGACCATGCACCCCACCAGCGTGTTTATGCTACATTCAAGTTGCAGAAGAGCAGGAAATGCTGAACCTGACATGATCTAGTCACAACAGAGTCAATATTGACATTCTGCTCACTCAAACACCGGCAGGGAGGGAGGGACAGAGGGAACACATCCCAGTGCTGGGTGGGCAGGTGTTTTTGGAAGTCAGCTTCCAAACTGTAATTTTAATATCTCATCCACTTGTCCTCAGCTCCTTCACTCAATCCAAAACCTAACAGTCCACTTGGCTGTCCCACAGCCCTGAAGCTTCAAGGAAGCTCTCAGAAGCACAACTCCCCTTCAGGCCTTGGCATGAGCAGGACCTAACCCTGAAGGCTTTATCAGGAAAGCTGAAGGAAGCAGGTCTTCAGTTAGAGATTTTAACTAGCTATCCTGCTGACTTCTGAGGGAGTTCTGGCATGCCCAGAAGAAAGGATTTGGTGCTGCAGCCTAATATGAAGCTGTGATAGGGAAGTGAGAATGTGTTACATTACAGGCAGGGCACTTCTGAGAGGAAAAATGGACGTCTCTCTTACAGTGAACTAGAAGGAGCAATGTCATAATCCCTTAAATTTTATTCCTGTTTTAACAGGAATTCAAGTACACACAACACAGTGACAGGTATCTTCTGTCCATCTCACCACACCCTTCCCATCTCCTCCCTCATCCTGACGCCACCCTCCGAGGAAGTGGCAATTTAACACTGCGAGTTAATCTCAAACTACAGCTTTTCCTCTTTGTTTCACTTTCAAGAACACGGCTGTGCTCACCAGGACCAAGCACTCTTCACTGAGAATGAGTCTCTCTGAAAACACTGTCCTCAGCACCTTGTTGCAGGGAACTATCCTCTGCATCAGGCTAGAGGGCTGACAAGACTGCAAGAAAGGAAAAAAAAAACCTATGGAAAAAGCCTCCTCCAACTCATTTCTCTTAGCGGCCTAATACTCTGCAGGCAGTTCTCCCAATACAAAACTCAACAGTCTGCACGGTAAATTTGAGTTTATCTCTTGAAAGAGTCCTTAGGACTATGGGGCACCAGAAGTTTGCTGGTTTTGCATCCACTGCCTACCTCCAGTTACTGTTTTGGTGTTTTCCAAAGCTACCTGAGCAAGTTTGTGATGTAATCTTGCCAAGATGTAACTCGAGTTCCTGGCTGTACCTCCAGAGTGTCACCAACTCCCTCACTAGCCGATGACTACTTGTTTGCTCCTCAGGTGATTTTAATAGACTTAGAGTGCTTGCAACCAACTCCACTGACATAAGTGGAAAGCAGAGGAGCCATGGCCACACGAGTCAGGAGCCTCAGCTGAGAGGATAAAATTGTGGGTGTCTTCCAAGAGCAGTGTCAATGGATATCCAGAGCAGCAATGTCACACCACATGTGCATTTCAATACCAGAGCCACTCCAGTGGCGTCAGATGGGACAGTGGCTTCACCACCCCAAAGTGGAGTGCCAGTAAAGCCAACATCTGTGAAGAGATCCTAAACACACCCTACAAGGCTAAACGGTTGGAAGCACAGTAGCTGATTTTTTGAACTGCTTTCTAAACTAAGCCTAAGTCCCTCCACTAACTCGCACAAGAAAGTCACTAACATAATAAAATTTATTGCTCCTGACAGTCTGGTGGGCAGGACACAGCTCCCCGAATTTCCAGACTACAGACAGCCCCTGGGCAGAGAGCTCAGACAGCCCGACTCCTGAGCAGGCCAACTAAAGAAAAAGGTCATACTCACACAACGACCCTCCCAAAAACCCTTTGTGTCGTCTCCAGGTAAGTAAGTGCTAAGTAAGTGCTATTTCAGCTGGAAACAGCCCCCAAATCGTTCTATTATCACGCCACAGCGTTGCAAAATCTACATAGGCAAGAAGTGTTTTGCAAGAGCCATGTGACACACACATGACTTGCAGCTAAAGCGAAGGGTGGACCCCTGGCTACGGAGCCGCCACAGGCCGGGGGGATCGGCTTTCACAGGGCGCCGGTGTCCCCTCGATCACTTGTTGGAGTCAAGGCCCCGATGTGCATTCCCGAGGTTCGGGAAAATCACCGCGGTTGCGCCCCACGGCGCTGCCGGGCCGCCGGATGTCGGCTCCCCCCGAGACACCATCAACCCCCACGGCCCCGCCGGGACCGGGACCCATCCCCGGGCGGCCGCGCTGCTCCCGCCCCCCCCCCCTCCTCCTCCCCCGCCGCCGCTCGGCCCGGGCGCGGGCGCGGCTCCGCGGGGGTGGGGGCCCGGGCCCTCGGGCCCAGCGCGGTCCCCCGCGCCCCGCGGCGCCTCCAGCGCGGCCCCGGGGCCGCCTCGTCCCGCACTCACTATTCGGGGTTCATGCTGGACATGTCCGTGGGGCCCGCGGCCCGGGGACGGCGAGCGCGCTGTGAGGGCGGTGCGGCGGCACCTCCGCCGCCGAGGCAGGCGCTCCGCGGTTCGCTGGTCGAGGGGAGCCGCGATCGCTCGGCGCTCGGCTCGGCCCGTCCACCCGCGCCCGCTCCGCGGCCTCCGCGCTGCGCCTCAGCCCAAAATGGCCGCCGGAGCCCGACCAGGAAACGGGGCGGCCGCTCGCCGAGCAGCGCTTACATGGCCGGGGCGGCCGAGGGGCGCGACGGGAAACCGAGTCCGCGCCACCGCCTCCTCCCGGCCGCGCCCCCTTCCTGTGGACTCGATCTCCCGGCGACCACGGCGACAGAGGCGGCGCATGCGCAGTAGCTGGCCTTTCTTCCCTCAGCCCCGTCGGCTCGGAGCGGCGGCCGGAGCCGCTGATTGGCCGGGAGGCGCCGGCCGGGGGTGACGTCAGCGGGCAGACGTGGCAGATCGGGCGAGTCAGCGCGCGGGCGGGGTGGGGGCGGGGCCTCGGCGGGCGAGGGGGAGCCGGGTGGGGCCGGGGCCGGGCTCCGTCCCGGGCTCCGTCCGTACTTCAGTCCCTCCTCCCGTCCTTTCCTCCCTCTCTGCTAGCAGCCCTCGGTCCATCCCGGTGCGGGGGTTATTTCTCCCGGTGGTTTCCTTTGCTCCGCGCCCGGCGGGCCATAAGGCGAGCCTCAGCCCCGCCCGGCGTCCGGAACCGCGTCCGGTCGTGCTGTCAGTGCCTGAGCAGGGTCTGTGCCCGGGGCCGCGGAGGCCGGGGGAGGCGGTCCCGGAGGGGACAGCGTGCGGGACAAGGCTCGCCGGGAATGCGGGCGGGCCTGCGGCTGCAGGGGGGCGGCGAGGGAAGGGAGACCCCGCTCCGGCGCCCGTGAAGCAGCTCCCCTCCGCGCCGGTGCCGGGCAGCGGTGGACGCTTTGCGCTGAACGCGGGAAGCGCATCTGGAGCAGGACAGGGCATCTTCAGCTCCTCCAAGGCTTGTGTTCTTCACGTGCCTCGGTCCCTTTTTGCATCTTTTATCAAAACCTCTTCACAAGCATTAATCACATTTCACTATATTCTTTAGGCACAGTAAATACTTCTACGCTCTAGTGGCTCCTGGGAAGCAGGCGTGGAGGCACTGCCACACGCCTGGGATCTCGGAGAAAGCAACCTGTTAAAGCTGGAAGATTTCACAGTACGGGAGACTGGTTTTCTAGTCAATCACTTTTAACAGTCTCACCGAATATCAAATTGTATTGCTGACACTTTACTTGTTGATGTTCTCAGGTTTATTCCTAGCAAAGCCTTTTCAGCAGCATCAGAAAGAGCACAAGTGCTGCAACAGTGCACATCATTCCAGACTCGCATACAGGGCAGTGCTAAACCTTACAAGTCTTAACAGCTCCTTGTAATCAGCTCGGGAATTTAAATCCCAACACTAAATACATGTTACCCGATGTTATTTCATTACAAAGGGCATAGTATAATAGACTGACCAAAGTTTATCTTCAACCAGCTCAAAGGACAGGAGGAACAATCTGCAAGTGGACTGTGAGATCACTGAGTCCAGTGCAGGACTTGGGCTACGAGCTGGGAAGTGTTACTGCAGGCATCTAGATGTTGAATGTGCTCTGTGTCCAGGGACGACTGGAATAACTGACAGAAATGGGTGTCCTGCACTTGGACAGCATCAGAATAGAGCTGAAGCCGCAGAGGAACTGAAATTGTGGTCTTGTCCCATTTCCTCCCCACAATAAGATGAAGAAAAGCCACTCATGCTGCACACATTTTCGAGGTTTTAGTTACATTCAGTTCCTTACAAAAAGCTGATAAAGTGTGCTGGCTGCAACAGGAAACAGTGAGCACTGGTTACACAGGGTTTGGGTTTCCTCTGCTCCCTCGCACTGCTGGTTAGGTAACACAATCTGCAGTTGAATCTACCACATAACTTGCTGTACGTTCTGTTGTTTCTGTGGGGGTCATTGCTGAAGTTTCCACTTCCCTATTACTTTGTGCATCTGTGAAACAATGCCCGTTTTTTTGATGTTTGCCATCAGAAATCCCATGAATCCTTTGAAATGTGCTCTCCTCTCTGGTACAGTAGTTCTCTTCCATGGCACTCCATGGAAAGTGACCAGATGTGCAGGAATAGCCCAGATGACAAACTTAATTTAGCAGACAGCAATTATTCTCTGCTGAATACAAAAATTGTTTTTGCTGGGACATTTTTAATATTTGTGCTTTAACTTTTCTCTACCCCAGTGAAACAAAAAGCTCCAACCATCCCACTTCCTTACTCTGCTGTGAGGAGTAATACTCACAAAAACAATAAATAGGACTCTGCCACATATGGTTCTGCATAAATGTACCCAGCCAAATTAGAGAAGACACAGGGACAAACCAACACCAGCACCAGCTAACTATGAAATTGCAAATTAGATTTACTTCTGAAGTAGGGCACAGGTTAATAAGAGTGTGGGAAGCTGTTTCATTTCAGAGAAATAACAGCTTCCATGTCTAAAAGTGTATTTAATCTGTGTGACTGTCCAGGCAGCGTGGCAGCCACAGCAGCCCACGGCTGCAGTGTAAGGGCACAGGGAAGAAGTGTGTCTCCTTCAGCTCTGCAGGAGGAGGTGCAGGGGGTGCTTTCTGCTTCCCGTGTGGCAGGCTGAGGTCACCTGCTGCTGTGCTGTCACCTGGTGCCGTGGTGTCACCATCTGCACGTGTACCTGTCTGACTGGATGAGCAGGCTTAGGACCCCTGCCTGGTTTCTATCTGGGATCACATTAGTGATTTATAACCCTCTATCAAATTCTGTCCTGTCCCTCCTCCTGCCTTCAGGGGTTATTCATGGTTCCTCTGCAACACCACGAACCACTGGGTGGTCAGAGGGGCCTTGCTTGTTTCCCCGCTAACAGGAGCATAACACGGGGAGCAGTATCAGATGCCAGTTAGGGAGACATTATTCCTATACCTTCAGGGCTGAATTCTGCCTGTGAAAAGAGAGGTTTATTTTATCCTGTTAGTAAAATCAGCTGCAGAATTTCCTTCGGCTTGGGCTGTAGTGCTCTACCAGAGCAGCCGAGGAAAAGCCATGAGCACAGACTGGCTCCACCTGTGACCAACTTCCTCAATCCTGTCCACCCTGGGGTAGCATCCTGACCCACTAACTCATGCTACACATGTTTTTGAGGTTGAACTCTGCTGGTTCCTGGTTCCACTCAGGTGATCTGCCCTCCCCTGCTCCCATCTCTCTCCTCCCCAGGCCACAAAAGGCCTGTGCCAGAGGAGCTCTGGGAAATGAGGGGACAAGCGGACAGAGGATGGGAGGGAAAGAAAAGGCAAGCTTCAGTGGCTGCAGTCAGGTGTAAGAGGGGAAAGGAAGGAGGAAAAACAGCACAGATGATGGAGGAGAAATGTCATGAGCACAGGTTTTGCATTGCAGAACAGAGCCCCCATTCCCCCCCTGCCGTGGGGCTGTCAGTGGGACTGGGATGGGCCCCCCTGAAGAGAGCAGCAACCTGCACAGGATCCATTCTGCCTTTCTTTTCTGCCCTTATTTTTTTAGGAAATGATCCATATTTTTAAGCTATATAACCACACCACACAGTCACAGAGCAAAGGAAGGTTTCAGGTGTGCTATCTGGCACTCTATCACAATTTTATCCTGGAAATGTCTTTCACTCCCCTGTGTAACAGTTCTTGAACCAAAGGTAGGAGGAATTGGGCTCCTGACCCAGAACTGCGTCCCCATAAAGCTGTCATGTTAGCACAGCGGTGCTCGGAAATCATTTGCCCCCTGCTAGGTCCTTTTCTCTGGACTTTGTATAAAATCAGGAAAAAAAGTAATACAGGTATTTATTTGCCCTCCTACCTTTCCCTGCTCTTCCTTTCCCCTCCCCCTTCTCAGTGTCTGGTCCATGGAGTGGGAAGCTTGCAGGCTGATAGATGCACAGCAGCCTCGGGAGAAGGTCAGGCACCAGGAACACACAACATTGCAACTGGCTGTTTGGATCCTGGGAGTGCTGGGGAACAAACACTGATTTTAGCTTATCAATAGCAGCGTGCCTCTCTTGCCTCGCTCACAATCCTCCCATCTGCATAATTCCTCTGCAGGACTTCTCAGCTACCAGTGTTTTTTAGACAATATTACCAGGCCATTTTGGGTGTGTTAGTAGCACACCTAAAATGGTGTCAACAAATTCTTCCTATTAATTCTAAGGATTTAAGAAGTAAAGGGCAAGGGAAAAGTAAGTTGCTGATGGATCTATGGTACCCCTGGGAGGGAAAGTACAAATGTACCCATACTCAGATGTAGTAAGATGTCCAAAAATAATCATGGAGTGGACAATGGTATTCTGTAACTTTTTAACAGAGCTGGTGCAATATCACACATTGCTAAAGGGAATTTACTGGTCTGCAAATCACCAGGAACCGGCTGATGTCCAGCTCCACCTTTCACTTTGTCTCGACATCTGGCCTGTGGTTTCACCTCCTACAGTGAGAGGAACAGAGCCCAAGGTTTCACATTGCTCCCAATCACAGGCAGGAGACAAGAGGTAGTGGCAGGGGGGAGTGTCAAAAGCACTTGGATGTGAAGTGATAGCTGGGTGCTTGGGGAGCAGATGTCCAACCCTGGTGAGATACATCTCTTTTGGGAAACTCCTAGAAGGAGATCTAGCACCTTGTTGTGGTTCCTTTCTACAAGCCTAGTTTGCTTCAGTATTGCTGTAAGTACACTTGTGTTTTTAGGGCAACTGTCAGCCAAATTTGAAATAGAAAATTATGTTGAGCAGGACAAGAAACACTGTAATAAGCAAGTTACCTATTAACTTTGATATCTTTCTCTTATACTTCATACTGTTGCCACAGTTCAGATCTTGATTTCACAATATTTTGCAAAACTGACAAAACCACATTTTGTATTGTATGAGTAGCCATGGAGAAAGTAGAGGGGTTTGGAAGTTGCAGTTTCTGGGACACAAGCCTCTGGAAGCAGGGTAATATTGCCACCTTAGGACAGCAACTGAACAGATTTGCTAAAACCATGCAAAAAAGAATGTTGGAAGAGACTCCAACAGATTATCTACTCAATTCCTCTCCTTCAGCTGCATCTATTTGAATCTCAATAGTGATATTCTTGAAAACGTCCAGATATGACAATTCCACTGTTCCCACAGGCCATTTATGACAGCACCCACAAGAAAGGTAAAAAAAGCTCACTGCTAAAATGATTCTAAGGATAAATTAAGCAACTTAGGCTTTCACTTATGACTGCTGGTAAATTCAGTACACTTTACTTCATCTGTTTCATCCTGGCCATCTTTTCAATCATAACCTTCAGTGCCCCAAGCAATAAAGAAGATGCAGCTTGAGCTAATATGCTGAGTTTCTGTGGCTCTGTGCTAGCTGAGGATCTGGCCTGTTTGCTTTTATAACGGCAGCTCAGACTCTGGACCACAACTCTGCAACAGGTGGTTGGGCCTTGAGGGTGCTGTCTCCTGATCTCCTGCTCAAAGCACTCACCTCCTTTCAGCAAATGAACCCTTTGTTCCTGCAGCAGACCTTGGTTCACCTCCTCACAGACATCGGGGCAGAGTGCTGCCTGGGAAGCGCACTTGAAAAGGGCTCAGAAACACAAGGTTTGCTGAAGTGGGGGTCAGAGTTCTCCCTGCAGGTACTGCCCAGGGCCATCTTCTCCCTCTGACTCACAGATTTTGCAACGCAGGGGAGATAGCAGGGCAGTGCTCACTGGAATTTGGCCCTCTGCTCTTTGTCTAGGTATCTGTTTGCTTAAGAGCTCGATTCATCAGCCAATTACCATCCAAACGCTCTGGCACATACTCACCCAGCTGGGCTGGCATCTCCCTGCCTGGCACCGGATGTTATTGAACACTGACATTGATTTAATATTGAAGGTTGTTTTATTGGGTCTTGTAGGTGCCTTCGACACCAGAGTTCTGGAAGGCACTTTCACCCTGGTAAGCTGAAAAGCTTACATGTTCTTACATATGTGCATGGCATCCAGAACTGGCAAAGGATACATTTCTAATGAAAAGCAGCAAATTAAATCAATGGCTGTGCTTTCTTTTAGCCTTGATTCTACTGTCATACTTCTTTTCTTCCCTATCAGCTTTTGTGCCATCAGGATCTTGTCTGACCTCTTCCTCTTTCAAAAATTTTCTTCTCAATTTTTCTTTGCTCATGATCCTCCTCTGTTTGCTCATCCACACCTGCCTTGCACAGCATCTTCAATACTTTCTGTATTGCACATTTACAGGGGCCTGCAACATGTGATTCAACAACAGAATGCCTCTTTAATTCATGGCCTGGCATTGACAATATTATTTCACACTTTCCATGATCTGAACTTTGAATCTCTCTGTGCTTTTTTGTCTTTATTGGCCCTTGGCATTTTATTCTCATCCCTTGGAGTCTCCATCTAACTTGGTTTGGGGCATTTATGAGCAGGCTTGGGACACTGCTTGCACATACATGTACAATTTAGTGTCAGGAGAGAGAGTCTCAGACCTCTGTAATGACGTTTGGGTCTGCAATTGCATTATTAGACCATCTTCTGGAATTCTCTGTTTCCATGGTGGCTACAAATGCAGAAAGGAGGAGCCACCTCCCACACTACCCAGGAACAAATGCATATCTTCAGGAGGAAAGGATAAGCAACTTTTGCCAAGCTCCACAGGCACTTTCCTCTCCCCACAGGATTAATCTGGAGTCCTGCCAAGGCAATGGTTAGACACAGGGTTTGGGAAGTACTGTTGCAGATCAAAGATGCAGCACTGGCTAGACACTCAAGACACAGAACATACTGTTCAGGGCTTGGGTCTCTGCAGCCTTGCAAGCAAAAGAGTCTTTCTGAAAACTCTCTAAATTCTTTCTTACAACTGTGTTTTTCTTGTCCATACTTTCTTTTTAGTTTGATATATTTTATGCCTAAAAATGGCAACAGAGAGAAAAAAAAGCAGCCAACAAGGTCGCTTAGTCTACCCAAAGTTCTGAATGAAACCTGTATATGATGTTGTACCTTTCTGTAAACAGGTACATTTTAGCTCAAGGGTTTTATTTTGTTAAGTATTATGGGATTTGGGGAGATTTGAAAATAAGCTTACATAATTGGTTTATCCTATCAGTAATGTTGATAGCTGCATACCTTCATTGACTGGCAGACTAAACTTTGAGTTGCCATACGCTAAATTAAAGTCAACAGAAAAACAGATGTTATTATTGTTATTCAGTATGAATCTTTAAATGTAACAAGAGCTCAAGGTCAAAAGCTCACACTCTGCTTTGGTTAAGACATTCAAATGCCTTCATCTTCACCCTACCACAGGCTAGACAGAACTAAGTGAGGGTAGCTTACAGGCCTCTCAGTGACAGCCTTTATTTAAAATCCTTCTGATGTCTGTTCATCAGGAGGAATTAGGATTAGGCATCATCCCTATTATTTCAAACAGAAGCTCATCATTTGTATCATATGAGGTTACACCGTTACATTCCTATGAGGAGTGTGGGATAGATCAGTCTAATAAGTCTTTGAAGCAGCAAAGTCTTTACTGTCTTTGAGCAGTGAAATAATGTGATTTTTGGTAGCAGATTTTGAAAAAAAATAAAAAGGGCTTCATTCTGCTTAAAGTATCAGTCACTGAATTCAAGGGGTAAAACTCTTAGTAGTGGTAAAGCCAGTATGAAAATCAAGCATCCATTGGGTCCACAAATGGGAAGGAACCCAGCCTCTGCTTTACTGAGACAGGTACCCCTCTAGGTTTCAACAAACACAACTTAACACTTGCAAACTTTGAAGACATATCTGTGAGAAAAAAAAAAAAAAAAACAAACACCTTTATCTAGATTGTGCAAAGCCAAAATTAGGAAATTATACCCAAGATTCAGCAAAGTGTGGAAAATTTCCCATGCAATTCAAAGTTTTAATGATCAGTTGAATTTGTTTTCCTTCTCTCAAGTTCTTTTTCTCTTCTTCGTCTCTCTCTACTCCTCCCCCTTCTTCTTTTTGGTTTTTAATTTTTTTTATGATTGCACTGTGCCTGTACTGACTTAGTAAAACTACCCATACTATTTAGAAACATCCAACCTAAATAAAGTAAAAAAGCTCTTAAATTCTACAGAGATGTTTCATTTTCAAGCTAAGAGGCAGCAACATTTAATTACTATCATGCTAATCCTGCAATCATCACTCACCACAACCACTTAACACGTGGAAGGGTGCTAAATTGATTCTAAATAGCACTGTGTAATGACTGACAAACATAAAAAACAAACAAACAAGAAAGCAAAGTTGTTCAGAAAAAGGACGTGTTCTGAATTGTGGTGGAAAAGCATGAATTAAGTCTAAAATATCCACAATGGCAGGTAATTTAGATCTAGGTTGATTTCCAGGTATGCCAGAATGTTTCTCCCAAGTCTCACAGGCTGCTTACCACACCTATGGATTTTTTTGTATGGGGTATTCTTCCATGGCTGGGAGGGTAAATGCACTAATTCATCAATATGATCCTTTTCATGAGACCAACCACACTATGGATTGGCACTGATGAAGCAGCTCTCCAGTTTCTTCCTGAAAGCAAGCAAAAGGAGAGAGAATAGATATAATTTCAGGAGCTGTAAATTCACCATTACCTATTTACATCCATTTGCCATCGTGAAAAATAATTACAGATAATATTATTTGAGATAAGGTAATGAAATTATTTGTTCCTTTTACCTTAAGAAAAAAAGCTTTTCAAAGATGAGGTAATTCATAGTTAAATGCAGTCACTACCTACATGCTGTGTGCACTGCCTATATTCATTAACTAATGAGATTCCTTTTGTACCCTGTTAAAAAGAGTGACAGTTTGACTACATGAGATTAACTACTTAAATTCACCTGTCTTCTAACATAATATTGCCCTGTATTATATAAATTCCATATCCAGGCTTTTATGTCCAAATACAAAATCTGCTAAAATGCATGGTTCAAAAGACATAGCAACATCATACCTAAATCAAGAGCATCAAAACATCGTGTGGGGCAGAAAGCCACAGAGGATTGTTATGTGAGATGGGATTTGAAGAAAAAAGAAATAATCAGGACAACCACATTTGCTTTCCTCTTTGGTATCCATGAGACCTCCCCATAAAAGACATAGAGCACACAAGGGAACAAGGGTGACAGCTTCTGCAGTGATGACTTTTCACTGCTTTTTTTGTTCTAACACTCTAGTTCAGGAAGCACAATGGGCTACTGTGCTTTCCACCAACACATAATTAACAATATCAGAGATCCCAGCCCTCCTTGTTAATTCAAAGCAGTGTCTGATCTTTTCTAGTGTGCCCAGTGTAACCCGTGGTGAATTGAATGAGCACCCCACTCTGAGCAGCTATTTTGAAAGGCACCCAGTTCTATAAAACTATGACACATTCTCCCCCAAATCCTGCTTTGACTAGTCATTCAGAATTGTGCAGAAAAACCATCTGCCCTGTTTTAGTGGTTACATTTTATGCTATAAGTCATAAATCTCAAAGATTACTGAGGAGGATGAAGCCTATCTCAAATGAAAAGGACAAGGGGAGACGGCAGTGGCAACATGTACTGTTGCAATGTTCATTGCAAGCACAGGAGCAGAGACCTAACAGCCCCTGGAAACATTTTGTATTCAGGGGTACAACACAACCTGCCACAGATCCTTCTTATAAAGGCTGAAGCAATGCATCTTCGTTTTCTTTTGGTGGGCAGTCACTGTACAATGACAAAAAGAGCTAATGAAACAAGCTGTGGACACAGCATTTAGTCCAGCTGTAGCTTTTTCAGATAAACCCACTAAACTGAGTCAGAAATTATTCATTCTTCTCTATAACATTGCTCTGAAGCATTTGGCTGCAGAAAACGGAGATACTGGCCCAGGATAATAAGATAGGAGAGAGTATTCCAAGAAACTTCCAACTGTACATTTATATTTATTGCCATTTTGCCAAGTTCAAACCCATTTCTCCTTCTCACTGGGCTATATCCCAAAGGACAATCTAGCATGCATCCAGTCAGAGACAGGCCCTGAAAGAAATAAAATGTGGCACATGCACTTTGTCTAGAAGGTCATGTCTATTAAATGTTTGTGGCAAAGTTGATGTTAATATCCACCACTTGCTTAATAACTGAGAGTGATAACAGGGAATGACAGGATAAAAATGCTGCCCTCTGCCCTTCATTGCATCTAGACATGTATAGAATCACTCAGTACTTTAGACTCCTTCCTTTAGCTGAGCCAAAAGCTAGTTTTTATTAATTTTATTAATTTTAAACACAAAAAGTGTTCAAGACAGAGCTGAGCTGCAGAAAATTATCCTCTTTTTTTATAACAAGATCCTGATGGCCTTTCCAAACAAATGGATGGGTCCATTTGGCAACAACATCCTTAAGAATCCCTTTACATTTCTTAATTAGTTTATCATGATAGTTAATTATTAATAGCACTTAGTTATTGTAGTTAACTTTAAAAAAAAGAAACTATTGATATAAAAATGGAGACTGAACCAAAATCATGACCAATTTAAGTTTCCTGTTCCCTGAAAGAGTAGTAATTGCTGACACAATCTGCTCATCCCTGCTGACATCATCACAACCAGCTCAGATAAAGATGTTCCCTGTCATTAGAGCAGCACTTATATGGGCACTATAATGCTTATAGAAATGTTAATTTGGCAGCAGTTTGCCTCCTAGAGTGAACAAAAGTTGTTGTGTATAAAACCCAGGAACTGTAACGCCTTGGTTTCACTTTTGTTTCATGGTTGCAACACTACAAGCTGCAGGAGGAAAAGGCTCCATCTTGCTGTGACACAGAAGTCTCTGTAGACAAGCTCACAAAATAGGTCTCCCAGGAATATATTCTGATTAAGGAGGTGTCTTAGGTTACAATGCAAGTTGTAACCAGAAGTATGTATTCTATCACCGTCTATTAAAACCAAGTAGAGCAGTGTTCTTTATGTCTTCCATAACTTATCATTCATAACCCTGGAAAGAATATCCTCTGTTAATAAGCCAGCTATTAAGACCAGGTAGGGCAGGTTTTTTTGTATCTTCCACAACCCATCCTCTGTCCAGAAAGATATCTTCTATTAATAGGCCATTAGGTCTCATTGCATGACAGATAAAATTACATCATCCCATTGGGAGATGCTCCACCCAGAGGGAGGAGTCAAGCATTTCTTACCTAGATAAAAATTTGAAACATCAAAGCAGCACTAAATTCCCCAAAAAAACCCAGGCCCATCTACACCACCACTAGACCTTCAGAGGAAAACTGCACCCTTCTACAGGATCATTGCTTCAAAAGACCCACATCTGTCACTCCAGAAAGACTGTAGCCACCATTTAATCCGACTGCTACCAACACCCTAACCAACAGGGTTACAGGTTGTATTCTGACTCTGTCACTGTTTTGGTTTTTTGTAACACTGTATTTTTATTTTAATTTTCCTAGTAAAGAACTGTTATTCCTATTCTCATATCTTTGCCTGAGAGACCCTTAATTTAAAAATTATAATAATTCGGAGAGAGGGAGTTTACATTTTCCATTTCAAGAGAGGGTCCTGCCTTCCTTAGCAAATACCTGTCTTTTCAAACCAAAACAGAAGGGGAAAAAAAACGATAGATGGGCTATAAATTTAACTGGATTGGCACAAATATGTCACTTCAGAGGAATATACTCCTTTCAACCAGAAATTTAAATATCAGGGATTTTAAGGGTATGTCTGTTCAACTCTGAAAAAAATCCTTATATTATAGCAAAGGGAAAAATGACCAAACAAAAAGGAGGCATTTAAAGTTGGGCTTTTGAACATGTATAAATGAAATGTATGAAAGGGAATAAAGACAAATAAGGAACATCCAAATTTTGTGGGTGTTCAGGATGTTTTGGGAGACTTGGAGATTCCTGGTGGGCTGCAATCACGTGCCACTCTTTCAGCACTACGGATCACCTGCTGAATAGCCCTGAACTTGTCTAGGTCCAGTTTGAGATAAATGGTGTTCTGCATGCAAAAACATCCACTCCTGTATTATCTATATCAGCAGCTGCGGAAGAAAGGAAGGAAAGGGGAACTTTCAGTGATTTGATCTGATCTAATACATATAAAAAGAAAAGCTCTTTTGTCTTCTAAAGAATGCTGCTCTACAACTAGATAACAATGGATTGTAAATTACTGGATGTAAAGACAAACTTTTGATATATTTATATTATACTGGCAATTTTTGCTGCTTGCATGAAACAACAACAAAAAAAGCATCCTTTACTGACTTTTATACAGAATATTTTCATATTCTGGCAGAACAAAGTACATCACCCGAGAAACTGTCTCACATTGAGTGATGTCTTGTATCTCTGCCAATATTAGCTTTATGGACCAAGTAATAATATTATGTTAATAACTGCTGATTGCTATTTGTGTACCAGGCTGTTCCAATACCATGGTGATGAGCATGCTGTTGGTGTCTGGAACAGATGGACAGAACACAAGAGATCATTGCCTTGATTTTTAGACAAATAGGATTACCTGTTTCAGTAATAATGCTACATGAAAGCACAGACAAAACCACAGTTCTATCTCCATCTCCAGTACATTGGATGCACAAAAAAACTTACCTTAACTTTAAGGGAGAGCAAACCTTTGAATCACTTGTATAGCCAATGCAGCTGCTTTATGTTGTTTAGAGTGGCAACAAAATTCACCATCTCATTGTCAACAACAAAACTCCTTTGCAGCTCTTTTCAAAGGTGGTACTGGAGGCTGGAGTAGAGGCAATTGCCCACGTCCTGTCCAGCACCACTGATTCCATATCTGCTGATTTAAACACCCCTTACAAAGAAGTCATTGCAACAGCTTTCTACCATTTAAGAAAACTGAAAGCACTGTGAGTGACACTTGACATCAATGCTTTGATATGACAAATAAATAGGATGAAAAGTACACTTCAGTTCCATGGTGTTGTTTCTTAAGCCCTATCACCAACACCAGATAGATACTTTATTCTTCACTCTCTTATTCTTTCACAGAAATGAGGAAGAAAGACCAAGAGACAAAAAAAGAAGGACATATTTTCACTGTAGGTTGTGCAGTTCTGTTTAGAATGAAGCCTGTGGTATTGGGGGAAAAATTATCTCCTGACAATCTCATACAGTAGAAGATATGAGGCTGTGTACTATTGTCACATTGGAATGACTGAGAAAGCAGTTATGTGGGGAAGAGAACTTGGACAGAGCACTGAGACCATAACAATAAAAACTCCTTTCCTATCTCAGTGAAAATCTAAAAGAGGAAACTGGAATCTACTGTTTTCATATAAGAGCTGCCAATTTCCCACTGATATCAGAAGCCAGTCATGTTTGGAAAGGAAATAACCCATTCCTGCATGGCAAGGCTAGCAGGTGCAGATGACTTGCGAACAAGTTTCCCAACCACTGATCTGTCTAGGGCACGAAACAGAAAGTGCAAGTGGTTTTATGGACAATCATTCAGTTCCTGCCAGGTCATCCGCAGATTCTGGAAGCATTTTATTCAACTTTGCATCCGAAAAGGTTTGAAACAAGGCCACCTACATAGGTGAGGTGTCACAGGAGCTTCCAGAGCAAGCACGACCCGGCTCACGGCTCATGTCTCGGCATGAAAGGAGGAACAGTCATGAAAAATGCTGGAAGTCTGAAGGAACGAGATTTAGCAGCGTCTGCTGAACGCGTCAAGCAAGGTCAGCGCTGTGGGTGGCTGCTCGCTGTGGCACGCTGGCGGCTGGGCATCAAAGCCTCACAACTAAAAGGAGAAAACTTTCTGCTGTGCTTTTCCTCTTCATTCCCTTTTCACCTGCAAATAGCATCCACCTACATCTGTTCAAGGAATTACCTCACACTGCCACAAACATAAAGAGATTTTGAGTTGGTCCCCGTTCTCTTCTGAAATACAAAACTTGAGAAAATAACAGGAAATAGCAGAGCAAAGACAGTTTCCAAGAAGCACAGAGCCAAATCAGCACTTTGTTCTTAGTGGGTAAATTAAAAATCTCCTCTGCTGCTCTGTGGAGCAGGGTGAAATACAGTAGAATTGCAGAGCTTGGCATTTGCAAATATTGACTGCATTTTCATTAGGTTCCAGTCACAAAAACAGGTTGGATAAGGTTGTTAGTGTTAATTTGAAAGCTAAGCAATGATAGCTGCACATACAACACTGCATCCCTTTCTTCTTCTGAGGGATGAGTTCCTCTCTCCTGAAATGGGTATCAAAGATGGAGAGAAGGAATTATCTTCTGAATTGCCCATTTCTCTTTATTGCCTACTGACCATTTGGTGAGAGAAGCTGGTTGGCCTTTAGAGGGTGGTTCATTTTACTTTCTCAGTTACTTCTATTCTCTTCAATAAGAAAAGTGAATCTGTGTAATAAGAAAAGCAAAGCTGTGTACAATACCATTGTGAGACTTCATCTTTATTCAGTCTGTTCATTTTCATTAGGAAAAACCCAGTTTCCATGCTTTGGCACTAAAGTTTTAGCCTGAGTTCTAGAAGTTAAACTACATGCTTTTTGTTAACTTTACTGTCCCCACAGCTAACTTACATATCCCCATTTAGAAGAAGTACTGTTAAATGACTACCAGAAATTGGTCTGGAGTGATGAGGTCATTATTCAGCGCATGAGATCAGAGACTAAAAATCTCTATCTTCGAGGCTGTGCTAGCTTCAAGGGGGAAAAAATGGGGCAAGGAGGAAAGAAAAAAGAAATTAAATGAAAGACTGCCCTGTAGCCTTCAGATTTTCTTAGGTACTCACCAGTGAAATCACTGAAATATTCTTGGAAAACAGTTAATTTTTAAGCTGATAATATTCAAAATACTACCCAAGGAACATTGAAAATAGCACTGGAAAATGTGGCCTGAGGTGCTGTGACTTACACTGAGCATGTTAAGAGGAACACCACTGCTGCTTTGCATATAGTCTCTGCTGTCAGGCACCAGTGTCACACTCCACACAGCATTTGTGGTTAAAACTTATTTTCCATGGTACAAACACTTCCAATATACAGTGGAAGTTTCAAAGAATGGTTATCCAGGATAGGATGAACGTGTAGTAATACTTTTCATAAGCAGTCTCCTAGTCTCCAAATTCCACAACCATTTGTTCCTCCTGCAGCCAGAAACACATACCCACGTCTGCTCCCAGGGTCACACAAACAAACCCCTTCACAGAATCAAAAGAACCAGTTTATTCGCACACTCCAATTAGCACAAAGATCTCTTCAAACTAATAATTTAGATTCAGGCAGTAGGAGTAGATAACCTGTTGGTATTAACAGAAAGAAGGCACTTAAGCTTCATGAAATCTAAAGCAGGTCTTGTACTGGAAATCAGCTCTTGTTTCCCACACATACTCAGCACTCCTAGATGATACACAAGGCTCAGCTCTAACATGCTGGCAAACACTATGTGCAGCAAAATGGCCTAAAGAGCCTAGAAAACCCACCACTACTGCCTTTCTTGGCCCTGGAGCTGATTCAGATGCTGGCTAAGGTTATGCAAGCACAGGTCTGAGCAGTCAAGATACCTGTGCTAGTTTACAAGGCCAGGACTGCTCAGGCAGGATCACTCAAACACCCAGGTCACACCATCTGTACCAGTGTTGTGAAAGTCATTTGGCAGGTTTGACAGTACCCCGAATTCTTACAGAGGGGAATACTGATCTCACTGCCTTGATGTTGTTCAATATTATAAACTGGGACTGTTGGAAGAAGGGCTCATGCCCTGCAAACTGATTGCTTATTAAAATTGGAAAAGTAAGGCCAAGCAGGCAGGAATTTAATGCAGAAGTCTGCTATATCATAGAGTAATTCAAGAAATAAAATAAAAACAGGGAATAGGAATTAACTTCTTTAGATTTAAGTAGTATTTATCCCTGGATAGGAGCTGTACTGTTAGACAACACATTCTAGGGTGTACTGTAGATACAGTTCTTGTAGAAGTTTTTTTTACTTTCTAGAACCATGAGTTACAGATTGTTTAATTGAAATATTATTCTGTTACAAGCCCTACTGAAGGGTACATTTTTACTGAGAATTTCAGTGAGGCAAAGGAGGTTTTTTATCACATCTCTCTATACAGATTCTTCCATCCTAGCTATGTCAACAGATATTTTCTATTTGGTGGAAAAATGTTTGTGCTTGGCTAAGCACCTAGATAAAGCCCTTTCGTTTTCTGCCATCAAGACATATCTTTTTTTACAGGCAATGACATAATCTACATGAAACCCACCTTTCTTTCTTACCAAGGCTGATAAAAGGTATATATTCCCTGAGTAAACTAAAATGGCGTATATTCTCTGTGTGGAACAAATTTTTAACTGGTGCTAGTAAACATGAGGTAAGTTATTCAAGCCCATGCCTGGAGCTAAATGAAATTTTCAGAAACAGAGAGGACATGTGCACAGCTGTTTATTCAGAACAGTTTTTCTGATAGGTTCCTCTTTCATTTTCCATTTAAGCTTTCGTGTTTTTTCCCTGGGACAAAAGCATAGGTTGCCACTACCAGATATTTCAGCTACATGTTCTCAAATAGTCAACGGAGGATTATTTTTCAAGTCAACCAAAGCCCTAACAAAACAATGGAGTTCTTACCTACTGAGATCAAGATCAAAGATGATGATGTTGATAAGAACTACAGAAAATTGTTCTGGTTCACAAAATGTGCCTATTAAACTTGACCTGCATGTTCAGGTAGATTGCTTTGTGCACCTGCTACTGGATTTTGTTTTCTCATTCATTTCCCCTAGACAAATATATGTAATTTTGGAATGACAAGCAAAACTAATCATATCGGTAATACCAACATAAGAAACAGTTAAAAATATGCAATCTACATATAGATATAGACTAACTCCTGGAATTCTAGCACATTTTCACCTAATGAATAACCAAGTTCCAAATAAATGCCAACAAGACCCACAAGAGTACAATATTGTAAACCTTTCCCTCAGTTCTCTATAAAACAGGGCCGCAAGATGAAAGCAGGATTAAGTTTAGAAAGCTGCTTCCATTTGCCCTTTCTCTGTCCAATGAGGTGACCTTGCCAGTGCTGGAAATCACCAAATATGAAGGAAGTGCCTTCTCCAACTGTTCTGATTCCCTAAGGAAAAAAAGGCCTTTGTCAGCATATTTTGTGTGTGAGTGCCTATTCTGCTGTCTTCACTTCCTCTTAGAGTAACTTTTGAATAATCCAGTGCTGATTTTCAACTAAATTTGAAAATGAATCACAGGTTTCAAGACACAAAATCATCCCAAGTTTAGTGAAAGTAGGCAGCTGGGAAAAAGAAGAGATCGAGATGGTGTCTGCAGCCATGGAAAAGTGTAGCAAAAGCCTCATTCTTACCAGGCATCAGACAATCCATCTAAGACAAAGACCATACAGGCTGGGGGAGAAGTTACACGAAGCACAAAGCCATTGGAAACCAGACTTCAATGATTTCATTGCTCATGGACTTGCTCATTTCTCTTAGACTTTTCTAACCCACACATGGCTAGGGTTCCCTAAAAATCTGTTCATGCCATTCACAAGCTATACTCTCAGAATAGATCTCCTTAGTGCCCCAAACCACTAAATAGTTCTTCAAATACCTTTTCCAGATATCTACAATTTTTCTCAGCATAAGAAGCCATTTTCACATGTGGCCCAATTTAAGATGTGACTCTGCTCTGGAACTGGTTTGTAAAAGCATATGAGTCAGTGTTTTTCTTTCTGTTTGTTGAGGTAGATATTCAAATCCCCAAATGGCATTCACTCACCTTTTGTGCAGGCAGAAGTCCTGCCCATGACGCCATATGCTTGTGAAATACCAAAAGGGCTTCAGGCTATGTAGAGATGGTTTCTTTTACATCTAGCAGTGCCAGTGGATGGGATTAACCACCTCAGAAGTTCCTGACCACTCTTCAGGGTGCTAACAGAAGTCCATGGCAGTGCTGCTAACTCAGGTGAGGCAGAGCCAGCTGCCCATATCTCAGACAAGAATTTCAGACTGCTTAAAATGATACACCTAATTGTGCTTAGTATGAATTAGGGAGAAGCCATACAAACTTGTCCATGATAGGCCAGTTTGTAGCAGCTAGAAGCATCCATGTGGCTGTGGATGGAAAACCTCTTTCCTCCGCACAGCTGCATCTGGAACAAAACATATGTCCATGCCCTAATCCAGCCAAGGCTGCAGCTACTGTTGTTCCAAGAAAGCAACAATCAGAAAGAGAGCCCTTAAGACACCAAAACTACCTACTCAAAAAAAAGAAAACCATATTTCTCCAGCAACACAGACATGATAAGGCTCAAGTTCATTGTGCTTCCTCACAGAGCAAAATGCTTTTTGGCAAATTTTCCAATCCCATAAATGCTGTGAAGGAGTGAAAATTAAATTAATGCACAGAACAACTGTTATGACTCAGCCTTCAACCTAAAAGTAGTGATCAGTACTGATCATCTGTATCAAGCAAGTTTTGCACATCTTTCAGTTTCAGTGGCCTTTTAAAAAACCAAACACACACAAAAAGGGAGGTGCTCATCTTAACTCCAAATAAATCTCTTTTTTTTTTGTTTTATTTTGATATTTAAAACTTAGCATGTATCTCCTAAATTAACAAGTACCTTAATACTATAAGGTAGTAGTAAGCTCTCTTTCCTCCCCTTAGCCATCCACTTCCATAAAATTGTTAGAAAGCTGGAAGACTGAAGTCCCCTGTTTCTCTTCCACATGAAGTGAAATGGCCAGTGGGATTCCATGTTATTAATGTTGCATGTTTAGTGTTGGAATAGGCAGAGAATGATAACACAAGCCTTATTTCTTTAGGGAATCCGGCTCAAAAAATCATCCCCCACCCACTTTTTGCACTAAAAAACTATTAACTCCCTGATCTGCCTGCCTGTGAGAGACAAAGGAAGTGAAGAAATAAAACAAGTAAGTGGTGGTGTTAACTGAGGAATAAATTACTTTTGGTAGTCAGATGGAGGAGAAGCCTCTGAGGAAATGTAATCACCACACCCTGCCAGTTATTAAAGGATTGTGTGGAAGCCATGGCTGGGTGACTGCTTATGCAAACTTAAGGAAATATTTGCTTAATAAAAAGATTAAACAGAAGGTTCCCTGACAATGTCTACTGTGCCTAACAGGACCAGACTGTTACAGAAAATGTGGTCTCTCATTCAGATCCATCCAGGCAAACTATGGTGTCTGCATGCAGCAGACAGATCTGCGCACGCACAGGTTAACTACAGGATTCAAGCCACAGGGGAAAAAGAGGAAAATGCTATTTTTTGCCTACAGACTGTGACAAAAAACAAGCTCAGAAAAATAGTTCTGTTATAGACTTACTTACATGTATACTTTCCAGGCAGAGCAGAGTTGCAGTCTGCTCCATTCGAAGGATTTGTTGCTTATCAAACTTTCAAATGAAGACTTTTCATATGCAACTGAAGGAAAAAATTGTAACTTGAAATTTGACCCAAAATACATATTTTTAAAATGTGAAGCTGTAGGGAAAAAAATTAATCAATACATACACAACATTTACAATAATAAAAGTTACAAGTATAATTCCTACTATGAATATCCAGCAGAAATGAACAATGCTGCAGAATTCTCTTGGTTACATTTTTTACCAGTGAATGGTGCTGTTCACATTCTTCAAAAAGATTAGAAGTGGGAGGTTGCATGGAGCTACTCTGATTCATTTAAGCTTTTTTTGTCTTTTTCCAACTAAGCATTTTCGCAGGGGAAAAACAATGATGTCATCAAGTTCCTCTCTCTACTGAGACTGTGTAGTTGCAAGGTTTTCTGCTGATTTATAGATTAGAAAATTTCAGTGATATTGCTAATAAAAGTAGGCTATCTTGCCATTACTGTGTGGTAGTTCATGAGGGAGACAGGAGTACCTCAGGACCTCCTTGTACACCACAGTTAAGGGATGAAGAATAACCCAGTGTTCCAGGATACCAAAAAGGAGACTAGAATTAGGCACAACTTTTTTTTTAATAAATCAACTCCATATTTTATTAGTTATTCTTGTCTGCAACATGATTTTTCTAGTTAGAAGAAACAGACCCAGATGAGAATGACACAGATTAAATTCTGCCTCTGCAGTGTGCTGCAGTCTTTCCTGCTACAACTACTGATCCAAATATTTAAAAAAATCTAAGAAAACTCGTACAGCTTCACATTAAAAGTATTAAATTAATTAACTACATTTTTAATTACCAGGCAAAAAGGACAAAGCTAGTTGTTGCCATCTTCACTATCCAGGCTGCTTGTCGTTGTGATGTGTAAGAAAAAGGGCTGAGAAGCTGAGTTATTTGTGCCCAGCTCTGACTCCATTTGGATCCGAGATAACTAAGCAGAGACAGCAGTGCATTGCTACTCAAGGCTGCCACCTCCTGTCGTAAATCTCCACTCCCTCGTGGACTGCTTAGTAACCTGAGCAGGGTGTTCCCAACACCGGCTTTGATTGTAAAGCTAATTCTGCTTAGAAAGGATGTTTCCTCAAAAATAATCAGAAACAAATATTTACATAAGTTACAGGAACTAGAGCAACCGTGAAATATGTTGTATCCATCTTAGAGCAGCTATTGATTTTCATAGATATCCAAAACTATAAGACCTAATGAAAATCATAAAAATATTGTTTCCTTTTCAAGCAGCACCATGCTGTGTATCACTGTTCTGCATCTCAGCACACAAGCCCATCCATCTTATTATGCACATTTATCAATTGCCAGATAAAAATACATTACTGAATCTGAAATGTGTTACTGCATTTATAAACTGTTGATTAAAGAAAGATTAAAGAGAGAAAGGCTGCATTTCTCCCCCCCCCCAAGTATTAATACTAATTTAAAGTATAAGTGGCATCAAAACTGCCAAAGTTGAGAAACCACAGGCAGTCTTACACTTTGCACACTCCAGATGTCTGATACTTCTTTGATTCTAATCCATAAGGTGACAACCACACAGGCTTTTATTCGCATCTCAGACTTTCTCTTCATGAGCTGGCTACTGGAGTCCAAGTAAATGCACCTTCCTCTCTTACTATCTAGACTGAGACATCAATATCTCCCTAATCAAGAAGCATAAAAATTCTCATACAAAAGTTTTAAGTACATGCAATGTTCACCTGCAAAATACAAAAAACCCAAACCAAATCAAACCCCCAAAAAAGCTGTATTTCCTTTCCTTCTTGTTTGTCTTATTCAATTTGAAATTCAGGGCAAATAATCTCTACAAAGTTTGTGATATTGAGTGGGACAAGAAAAGGGAGGTTTTCCTTATTTTAAGCTAGTGATGCATCCACATATTTGAGCTATTTCCCCATTTCCCTTTTCAATCTTAGTAAGTTTTTGGACTTGGTTAAAAAAAAAGGTTTTAAAAATACCAAGTCTTTTAAGAAAAAATGAAAGGTGCCATTCAAACTCCCAGATATTGATAATTTGTACGCCTTCTGGAAAAGCTACTTAATGAAAGACATTGCACTTCATTCTGAAATGTCTCTCTCATTTAGTCAAACCCTTAACACTCACAGAGATGGGGCATCCACAGCTTCTCTGGGCAGCCGGTGCCAGTGTCTAATCACCTTTGTAATAAAAAAATGTCTTTCTTATGTCCAATCTAAACTTACCCTCTCTATTTAAAACCATTTACCCTTGTCTGTCACTGCAGCTCTTGGTAAAAGTCTTCTGCCACTTTTCTTATAAAGCCCCCTTCTAGTATTGAAAAGCCAAAATAAAGTCTCCTGAGAACGTTCTCTTCTTCAGGCTGAACAACCGCAGCTCACTCATCCTGCCTTCATAGGAAAAATGGAAAATCTCACTGCTTTTTATCTTCTAATACGTACAGTATTTTACAGCAGCCACAGATCCTCTCATGAATAGAAGTATTTGGTAAGAACTGATTTTAGAAGTGCAGAAAACAGATAAAGAATGGTAAAAAAAAAATCCACTAATCAACTAATTAATATTTACCTGCATGGGGCTTAACTTCACCACACTAAAGAATGAATTTATTTGAAAGTACTTTGTTTGAAAATTTGAGATGCAAATTGATTTCAGCTACCAGAATTCAGCAAATTACATCAAAACACTATTTTACATGTGCTGTGGATAAGTTCTGAAAACTGTTTTTATTCTTTCAACAAGTCAGTATTCAAACTCACAGTACTAAAAAATCAATGTTAATGCACAGGACTGGACATCAGATGATTTAGGTTCTAATCTTAACTCTGTCTCAGACTTCCCCTATGAGATCATCACTAACAATTATCTTTTCAGAACTGACATCTAATTTTGGATAACCCAGCTTTGCCTGCCAGACTTTAATATCTGGAACCCAATTTTCAGAAAATGGTTTCATTCACTTCAGCTGATATAAAAAGAACTTGAAATCTCTGAAATCAGTTTTCTGAAACTCTGAAATTCCATTGGGTGCCATTTATATCTCTGGAAAGTGGCCTCAAAATGTTACCAGTGATGTGAGAATTCAGATTATTAATACCTTGCATCCACTGCACATGCCTAAACAACTACAAAATATTTAGGGCAATGGAAAACAGGGTCCAGAGAAAGCATCCAGGGGTTTCCCATGAGTCCAGTGTCCAACACATGTCATCTGCACATTTCACTGCTTCATCCTAAGGCTTCAGAAATTAAATTGTTTCAAATAAAAAGCAAAGCTGTGAAGGCAGATTTTCTTTATCATAAAACTCTTTGTGAGCCCTAAATTTTAGTGAAATTAGTACAAGTATATATCCTGCACGGATCTGGGCTTTTGTGACAAAGCATCATCACATCTACAATGGTCAAAATTCATGATGATGGAAGTGCCTGAACTTTATAAGATAACTTTGTTCGAACTTGAGTGTTAAGAGTTTTGAATGGCAGATGGGACATATGCTAGAGGTCCTACATGAAACTGAATTTTTGTTGAATTTAAAATGCAAAGTTTTAAATCTTTACAATGTGTTATATTTATCTGGAAATGAGCCAACAAAAATAAAAGTTCATACTCTGTACCCTGTGACACTAAAAAAGAAAAACATTTTCTCCGCTTTGTGAAGAAATGCTTGTTAAAAATATCCAACAATAAAAACCACTCCTCATAGTATTTTAATTACAGCCAAATATATTTCTCAAGAATCCTCATGTAATGTACACTGGATCATACCATCTGTGTGAAGATGTTTTGCAATTATGCCAGTACTTCAGCTCAGATGACTCAGAATGGGTGGTGCTTATAGGGAGGAGAATCCAGACCCTTTTGTCCTTCACAGAAATCCAGGCCTGCTCAGCACTCTCACTCTGGTGCAGTTTGACTACCAAGCTGTCTTTTCTTAGCAGGAAAATTCTCCAGCTTTGGCCTCCATGGCCACACTGTCTCAAGGCAACTGAGTGTGGCTGGCTTTGATAAACAGGAAAATGAGATATTCAGGATCGGGTGAAGGTCACAGTCCCTTAATGCTAATGAGGTAGTCACACCATGTTGAAGGTGTGTCTGCTGAGGGCTTACCTGCCCTTTAAACCAGGATCTATTCAGAAGTATCCAGACTGTTTTTAACTTACTATATCCACAGTTTGATAAATCCAGAAAACAATCAGTGTTTAGTCAGGAGACACTTTCTGTGAATACTTCTAGACTTCTATTTTTGGTAAAGTAATGAAGTAAATCCAAGACAAAGGTAAAACGCCTCAATAAAAAACCAAACAGATTATTGAATAGACTAATGCTAGTTTTCAGGTAGAATGTCTTTCCTGTGCCCTGCCAATACAACATTGGAACAAGCCTCATCAGCATAGGAATGAACTGGCTATAGTTTCTCCAGCCAGCCAGAGTTTGCAGGTCCAAATTCCATATACCTACTCTGGGAGTGAGGGCTCTGTGGGGAGTGGAGGTGGCACTAAGGAGCACACTGTTTGCTTTGCTGCAGGCAAGATATCACTAGATCCTCCTTTCTCTTCTACACTGAGCAGAGCTATAGGACAGCTGTTACAATAACTCATTTTCCCTTTTAATTCTGAGTATTTCCTGCCTCTCTTTGTATGCCTGCACATTAGGATAAGCACAGAGCACTTCATTGGCAAGTTCATAAAAGCCTATTAAACTCAGTGTAAGAGAGAGGTAGTACCTTCTCTGATAAGCTTCAGCACTCTGCTTAGTCATCATACTTTTATAATCTTCTATTGCGACGTCTTGCTCACTCAAAAGTCACAGCACCTTCTCCTGTTAGGAAATTGTGGGTAGTTCTCTCCACGGTTTTTCTTCCTACAGACACTGCTTCTTTTTAATCTTTAAAATAAGAAGTAATAACTCAGTTCAACTAAATCAGTAAAATAAGTTTTAAAAGAGATGTCTGTTCAAACCACATTGTACTTCCTTTCCTGCACTGTACATGACATTTAATAAAATACAAAAATCTTTTATAGCTATCCAGCAGCTAACAGCAACAACTATTGGTAGTAAGAACAGTGGTGGATTTGTTGACTATACTATGCAGGATGTAACTAGACCATGCAGGATGTAATTTCTGCTACTTCTGGTACAGAACCTGTACCCCTTTGATATTAAATCTTTATGCTGGGTTATAAACAGCAAATTAACCATTTATATTTGCCAGACTTCAGTATCATCATATCTTGAGAGACTTGGATTACACTGTAAATTCTGATGGCAATTATCAAACTAACAGTTTGTCACACAGCGTTTTCTTTAACTGATGGCCTAAATTCCTGGCAGGAAAAGGCTCATCTGATAAAAGCTACAAAACATTATTAAAAAGGAGTTAAATGCTATAGTAAACCTATTTAAGGATCTAGTTAAGGATCACATTAAAACATAGTTTGCTTTGGAGCAGGGTAAATGTTGCCACCACTGTACATGAGGAGGCATAGCTGAAGCATTCTGTCTGACAAATAATTTGAATCCAAAATGAAACATTTCTCACTAAGATACAGATGCTTTATCCATGAGCATTAGTATGAGATGGCATGGTACCATATCCAGCTTCGTGGGACTAAGGCAATAGGCTGGTTAAGTGCTGTGTTCAGAATTACCCAGCAAGTTCAACAGCAGAGTAGGAAACTGAGTGTAGTTCCCCTAGTGAGCCCTCTATGCTGGGTTCAACAAGCTGAGGGATTTAAAACATACAGATTAATTAATTTTTCTGGACAAAGAGCAGGCTTTTAAGGCAATTGCTTTATGCATCTGGCTTCAACCAGCGATGTAGACCGTGCCATGCTCTGAAAAGCAGATTAAAATAAGATCATTAATCATATGTATATTAGAAAGCAATCCATACCCAGGTCAAGCTGTACAGGATATCCTTCCATCACAGCCACGTGCCACTGGATTACTCCATGTTTGTTTCCATAGCCTCTTTGTCCTACTAGGTATGACAACCCTGTTGTTTCCTCATTCTCAATACCTGGGTGTAATTTAAAAAGTCAAATATTATGGCCTGTTGTCTGGTATTTTTAAAATTCCTGATTGTTCTCACTATTCAGTAAAATTACAGGTAGAAAAAATTACAACCATAAACATATACATATGGATTCTCCTATCCATATGTGATAGGAGAAATGGGCTTAAAGTCTTTACAAAAGACTTGATCTGAAAGGATCTGCCCAGTTCTGGAAGAATTTCCAGAATAGGTTTTTACTAACATAAACCTGTGCAAGTTTGTTGCAGAGCAAAGCACAGCCTGAACTTCTGAACTTTGGGAGAAAATGCACAGACCTAATAGACTTACGAGTTTTAACTTTTCCAGCCAGGGTGGGCTAATGGTTGATTTTAATGGTCTTGCAATGCATTATGAGGGGGGGACACATGTTCAAGGGGGATATGTGGTAGATGGTTTGGGAAGGCTGTACCTGGGGAAAGGAGGAGGGCAACGTGTCCCCAAGTCAAGAGAAACCCCACAGGGATATGGCTCAGTGAGCTCTCTCCCTTTATACAAATAAAGTTGATTTTTGCAGGATTCCTCTGTGTCCGTTGTGGACAGTGGCCTTTCCCAGCGTGATTTTCCACACAATATTTGTAATTCTCTTAACTATACCCCTGTCGTGGTTATACTGTGTGATACCTCATTGTAACAGGCTGCTGTTCACAGTGGGCCGACACAGCTCATGGCATGGAGGGGAAAACCTGGGGGCTGTTCCTGGAAGTCAGTGGAATTTGGGGCAATACAATGAACATGTATTGGGCTGTCAGAGACAATGCAGGAGGTCATACTTATCCTTTACAAACATTGGGTTGCCAGAGAGGAGCCAGGAGATCACACTTATCTTTTCCTTTATTCAGAACCCATCAAACAAATGCAAACGGCTCGCCAGGCAGACCTGGGCAAGGCCTCCTGGAAGGAGCAGAAGTTCTTCCGGGATGTCGAGCTATGGAATAACACAACATTCATGGCAAATAGAAGCTTTTAAGAGCTGCCTGATTTCGCTCAGTGCGAGGAGAGAGAGCAGACAGATCCCCACTGCGGGGAGGGGAAGGCGTGAGGGGGGAAGGCGAGCGGCCCCTCAAGTGACCCGTTCCCGCCTCGGCATCTGTAGGAGACGAACACAAAGTGCCGACCTGGCAAGCTGGGGTGACTCGGGGAGGCTTGGGGCGCCGCTCGGACTCGGTTTCGGGGCCGCTGCGCCGTCCGTGTCCCGCTGCCTCCGCCGCCGCCATGGCAACGAGGGCGGGGCCGGTGGCGGGCGGGGCGGCGGCGCGCGCTGACGGCTTCCGGCGTGCGCGCGCGAGCGGCGGCGCGCTCGGGGCCCGGCGGAGGTCGGGGCGGTGCCGGTGTCGCGGTCGGTGTCGGTCGCGGTGCGGAGCCGTGTCGGTGTCGCAGCCATGGACACGCTGGGCAGGAAGGTGGTGGTGTGCGACAACGGCACCGGGGTGAGTCTCTGCGGGCGGCGCCGGGATCCGCCCTGCTGCCGGGGCGGAGGAAGGGGAAGCCGGGCGACTGCCCCGGCCCCGGCCCGGCTTCCTGCCGGCACCGCCCGCGGGCCGCGCCCGCCCGGCCCTGCCGCCGCCGCCGGGCCCGGCCGCCATCCCGGCGCTCGCGCGGGCCCGCGGAATGAATGGGCGGGGGGGGCTGGCGGCCCTCGGCCGGATGTCCCCGTGTTCCCGAACCGGGGGGGACCGCCGGGGGTCCGCGCTGCTGGCTCTGCTCTCCCCGCCCGCATCCCCTCGGCGTTCTGATTTTACCGTCAATATCCTGATTTCTCTACGTGACCTGAGCGAGTCTCGCTGTAACGGCGGGCGTTTGGACAAAAATACCGATTTTTAAAAATTCTGAATGAGCGCATTATGCCTTGAGCAATCAGGATGTGTCCTGTGTCTGTAAGATTATTAGTTTAGGGAAATGTATGTGGGGAGGTTTTTGTTTGATTTTTTTTTTTTTTGCGGGGGGAGGGGGGGGAGGGCAGCTGCTGTTCAAAAATAGAGCATCATCCTTTCCTTAATACCTTTCTGATCTGCCACGTACCTCCTCCAAATTGGCATTTTTTTGGTGAAAAGTTTCCGCCCCATCCTTTCCACCTTTTTCTGACCTCCATAAGCGTGCAGGCACCCGCTGGAAATCCATCCTTTTGTCAGGCACTGAGGCACCTTGGCAGGAAGTGAAAAAGATACCATTTTAAAGCAGAAGGAGATCAGATACTATCGGTGGATATTTCCCCTTGGTATTTTTTTTTAGCAGTCTAGGGTTTCCCCTAGTAAAGCAATATTATATGGAGGGTTACCTTAACTGGTGTACATTAAGATATCTTGAATGGCAAAAAAGACTAACTTTTTTTTTTTTTTTTTTTTTTAATGGACATTTGCAATAAAGAGGTGGGTTTTTTAAAATAAGCCTAGGAAGGAATAGTTGAGACAAAGGATGATGTTATTAGAGATTCAGCATCCTAAATTAGAGGGGTTTTCAGTTAGCATCTGAAATTGTTAAAATGGTTCAGGAAGAAGAGCATCATATTTGACAGTTCAGGGATTTGACAGTTTTGATGTCCTCGTTAACCCTTATATAGCAGAAATGATCTTTAATAGGGCTAGGGTTCAGAGCCATTGGGTGCTTTTTACGCTATCATTTAGAAAAAGGAAAGAAGAAAAGATAACACTTTCTTGTTATAAAGGGATATTGAAGCTTTATGGTTTGTTTTTGGTTTGATTTTTTTTTGTTGCTCCTTTTTTCTTTAATATTCCTATTGTGAGTTCCAGATTAAAAAAAAAAAAAATTATTCAGAGTTTCATCCATTGGTGTGGTCCTTTATATGGCAATAATCATTGAGTTGTAAAATATTTAGTGTGTTGGTGGTGACAGCAGTGTTGTGCCTTGGCTGGTCTCAGGTGTGACACGGGGTAAAAGCAATTGTTCCAATCAGATTTCCTGAGCTGGATATGCCATACAGATTTCTTTACAACCTAGGGTATCTGTGTGTGCTGTCAATTCCAGAGACATCTTGGGTCGATACATTTTTTCGTTCTGTGAGTTGTACCAGCAGGGTATAAATAACCATAGGCGTGGAAGGTGCCTCTGGTGCAGGAGGAGCGGCCTGTGTCACTTGAGTTTGTGTGGTTTTGGGTTGTGCTTGGCCTTTGGGCAGGACAGTGTGTGTCTGGAGGCCACAGAGCTCCTTGGGTGGGAGAGCACAGTGTCAGAAGTAATTGTTAAGTTAGTCAACTCAAAATGTTTAGATTGATTTGGGATAATTGAACAAGGATTGGGATAACTAAGCTGGACAGAAATTCCATTCAGTAAAACTTCTACGTCTCAACTGCATGTGGAGATATCAAGTATTCAGTATCATCAAACCAGTGTTTTGAGAATAATATTTTTCCTATATGACAAGAGATGTCTTATTTTAGAGTTATTTATGATATCTCACACTTTAAAGCATGATTGAAACGAAATCTCTTTCCAGATGACAGAAATCTTATAGATAAAAAATTGAGAATATATTTGAAAAATCAGGTGAATTTTTAACATTGGGCTTGTCTTTGATATTACTGTTCTTGTTAGGCTGCAGTAGGACTTCTGGTGTATCAGGCTGCAGCCAATCTTTGAGGAAGAGGTGAGTGACTCAAAGGAAGTTCTTGCAACATGTAGTATAGGAGGCAGGCAATGGCACCTCAAAGGTGTAAAGTGTTAGAGGTGGATGTTCTTATTGTTTAGAGGCCAAATGGAAAGTTACTTATTGGCCTGTAAGGTTACTGTAACTGTATTTAGAGTTTTTGTTTGAGAGTTGCATCAGTGGAAAGGATCAAGCACAGTGATCTGATAAGAATATTAGTATTCATTTTAAAACCAGTCATGTGACCTGTTTGCGAGCTTCCTCATTCTTTTAGTTTGAAAGAACACTTATACATGCAAGTTCTTAGTGTTTGATGACTCAGTAGGAAGTGAAAGACTCGGTATAAACCACAGTGAAATGGAGAAGAAACTATATATGGTAAAAATTCTTACATACATGGTCTTGCACCCAGGGAGGCTAAATAGCTGTTCTTAGAACATTCTGAATGTATAACAAATGTGTGCCAAAACAGATGATGATGAAGTCCTTGCAGAAATGGGTAAATTCATGGAGTGCTTGTGCTATTGTTGGAGACATGAGCATTGTACTGAAATTGTTCAATAATTGCTGTGAGGGATGTTCATGGCAAAAGGTGGAAGAGAAACAAGTGCACTGTTCTTAAATTGGAGAGTTTCAAACTAAAAGTGGCAGAACAGTGAGCGTTTAATGTTGGGCCTTAGAAAAGAGAAGCTGTTCCAGATTACTGCAGTTCATATAATTTACTTGAAGATTTTGAAGAATTTCCTGTAAGGGACAGGAGGGAGTGGTATCTTATGTTTCCTGTCCCTCTTCAAAAAATTAAAAGGAGTCCAAAATTTGTTATTATACAGATCTGTGCATCTACCTCTTCATGAGTCTGTTTCTTTAGCCATGATAGGCAATGTTAGGTCATCACAAACCTACTGAACCAGCTGAATATTCAGGATATTGTCAGGGAGAATACTAGAGTGGGGATGCCCCCATTGATGGGGAAACTGACGGAGAAGGCTTACTTGTTCTTATTCTTCACCAATTTTTTATGTAGACTGGAAGGGGAAATTTCATATTTGAAGGCAAATTAAAATTCTGTCCTTTCTGTCTATGGTGTAGTCTGTCAAACTTTGTAAAATGTAATTTATAAGGCTCTCTGTTCTGGCCAGAGAGAGGTAGGAAACAGGCAGTGAATGTCCAAGCTTAATCTTGCTTGTTGTAGTTCACACCAGTTAAATCTGATTTTGATTGTGGTTTAGGCTGGTTGGAGAAATGAAAATCTGTTTTTAAAATCTAGGATTTGTTAATTGCCAACGTAGTTAATTTCCCAGGAAGATGCATCAATGTCTTAATGTAAAAAGAGGCTGGAAGTTACTATTCATATCAAATAGTAAGAATTTTTGTGGTTTTGTAGGTCAGCAGTTTTTAGGTCAGTATAGTTGTATGTAATTCTGAGAGGGGTTGGCCAAGAGGAGCTGATTTTTGTGCAGTAGTTGTTTTGGTTGCATACAGCAGGTTTGCTATATAAATACTGGGCATTTAGCAGGGTTTAAAAGTTTGAGTAGTGGAGCTTCTTGAGAGGGTGTTCTAGGAGTTGAAGTTGTAAAGATTTATTTAGATATTACTTATCCTGTTACTTCTGATATACTGGTGCATTCAGATATGTGATCCAGAAGTGCTTGTGGCTGCTCTTTGCTTTCTCATAGCAGCACTGTATTCTTGAATGCATAGATAAGATCTGTACAACTCCTAAGCATGTTGGCCTTAGTACAACCAAAAGAATTGGTAAATTCTTGCCTTTTCTGAATATTCTGGGTTTGAAGTAGAATGGGTGTAATGAGTTGTGTACACAGTGTCATTCTGCAGGTATTCCAAACAGCTCTGCCTATAGAGGGCAAGGGAAGGAGTGAAAGAAACTAGGGTCACAAAAAAGCAAAATAAAAATCCTTTCTTCCCTCTATTACCCCAGCTTTAATTAAAATATCTCTTGGCTCTTTCTGTAACTGGCTCTCTAAATTTCTTTCCACAGCAGGTGCCGTTTTTTACTGCAGTAAGGTGAATAAATATACGAGCAACAGCATAAGTGACTTTTCATGTTACCGTTAGTGTAATGACAGAATTCCTGTCAGCTGCAATTAGCTGTACTCTTTGCTGGGATAATTGTTCCAGTGGCAGTCTTCAGACCTTGCTTCAGAAAACTTGGCGAATATTTGGAAAATTCTAGCAGATGGCTTTTAAGACAGCCTGCAGTGGATAATTACATTTTGGGTCAGAGTCCCGAGGAGTCTGAATTGCCTGTTCTTGGAGGCTCCCAGCACCCAGCTGGTCCAAGCCCTGAACCACCTGCTCAGAATTCAGCAGTGACTGATTTGAGCCCAGCTTGAGACAGCTCCTGAGGTTCCCTCCAACCTGAGGGATTCCATAGTGCTGGGTTACTGCTGCTTCACCTCAATGGTTGGGTGATTTTGCAGATGAAAATATTTTTGTTCTGGCATGTTCATATAGTCCACTGTGCAAACTGTGCATCAGAATAAAAGAAGAGTCTTCTCTGTATGAGCTGCGGGCGGAATGTCAGAGTACGATATATGAAAATGTCCTATCAAAATAGGATAGCTGAAGAGCATAACCTGCTGATCCCCATTAACTAAACTTGCTGAACTTCTTGCTAGCGCATTTAAAGTTCACATTTAACAACTGAACTTCTAGTGACTATATATTTTTTTGTTGTTCAGTAAATTGTCATTATTTTCTTAGTGTGTATACTATCTTGGAACCTGGTGATATAAAGCTTCCTTTTGGATATATTTGGGCAACAAACTTTCAGAGCATCTTGTTTGGTGTGAACTGCCACCATCTGAGGTTTTGGTTGTGCTGTTAGTTTTAGAAGTGCTTACTGAAGACTTTATCCTGAAAGGAAACCCTCAAAATTACAAAACTTTGAGAAATGCGTCTGAATTGCTAGTTCACATTTGAGCTACTTTCTTTCTACAAGAGTGTAAAACTTGAATTCACAAGGTTTCGGTGCTTTTTCTGGTGTGTAATTCATTATCCTACTGTGTGCTCTAATTGGAGAGGTGATTTAATTGGGTTTCAGTGGGTACTCATTATAAGGTGAGCCATTACAAAATTACAGATTTCAGGTTGCTAGAGGACTTTTCTATAGAGTGGCAAGAAATCCAAATTCAGACACTGGACTCTTTTACACCTTGCAATATACTTGTTCATTTTAAACTGTTTCTCAAGGTCTGATAGTCTTGATTCAGAAAACATTCTGGAAAATACTTTTATTCAGTTTTAAAAATCTATGCATCATCTAAAATGTGTAAGTAAGGTTTGAAAGTGTAAATCAGTTTGGTTTCCAGTGGGGCACATGCTCTTAAATTTGACTTTTAATTTTTTACCCCAAACCAAGTTTCTATTTGTAAACAAAAGTAATACATATTCTAATAAAATCATTTCTTTTTTTTCAGTTTGTGAAATGTGGCTATGCAGGCTCGAATTTTCCAGAGCACATTTTTCCAGCTTTGGTTGGAAGACCCATTATAAGATCAACTGCTAAAGTAGGAAACATTGAAATCAAGGTAAGTTTTTTGATTATTATTTCTTTCTGACAGATAAAAATATTTAGGGCAGCTTTTGACTTGTGTAATGTTTGGAAATGTTTTTTCCTTAACTCCATTTTATGCTGTTTCAGTATCTCTTGATTCATTTCTGTATTGGATTTTAGCCTGTCACAAACTACAAAGTTAAGAAGAGGGTAATCTAAAGCACTGGAGGCCTTCAGATAGTACACCTGAGGAGGCAGCAGGTAGGGCTCGAGTGGTTCTGGGCAAAAAGGGGTTCAAATGCCAATATGCAAATGGCGTCAAGATTAGAAGGCAGAAATCAGACAGGCTGTACTGTAAGATTTTGAGACAATGCTGAAGAACTGCTGGAGCTTCCAGGTTTTTCTGTACGGTTTGCTTTCTACTCAGAGTTGATCATCTGTGATCTTGTATGAGATGTTGAACCTTGGTTGTGTTTGCGTTTCATTGTTTCTATGGTTTTCGTTTTCCTTTTGCTGTTGACAAACACAGGTGCTCCACACCAGTTAGAGATGGAGAGGCTCTGTTCAGGCTGCTTTGTCTTGGGGCATTATTCGAAGACATGGAGGGAGAACCACTGTTGGAGAATTAATTTTCTGAAGTCCAGGGAGCTGTAATTTTTCACTTATTTTGTAATTAGAGAGTAACACTTCAAATGTTATTAGTTGCTTCTGCTGTATAGGCTTCAGTAAATGTCTTGGCCCTGCTGTGGTCACATCCTCCCTTCTTGCTTCCAGCCACACAGTGCTCACCTTATGCTGGTCATGCTGCTTGTGCAGGCATGCTTTAGTGAGCTGCTTTAGTGAGCTGATCCAGCTGAAAAAGAGGGATTTCTTGGTCAGGTAAAGTAATGACTGCTTTACTAGACCATTGTGCAAATGCCAGTTGGAGAGAAGGAGAAGCAGGCGGCATTGCAGAACTGTAGCAGTGCCCACTTAGGCCACTGAAGGTTAAGTAGGACCACACATACAGGATTTCAATTTTGCTTTCCTTACTGGTTCTGAGGAGCAGTTTAGGAAGAGGAAAAAAAAATCAGTCCAGTCTTGTTCCTTATTTTCAGAACCCCATAGTTGACAAGGAGAACTTGAATTGTTTGGTTTCTGCTTCTGCCTGTAAAATGGTTGTAGTATCAGCAGAAGGCTATACAAGGAAGTCAAAAGGCTGAAAGATTAATATGAGAAGCCTCCTTAAGGGAGGTCCTGGTAAATTTTTATGAAATTATGCAGTGATTTATGAGTCTAAACTCCCCCCCTCAAATTTTCTTGCATGAAATCTCACTGTTGAAGTTATGTTTTCTTTCCTGCTGATCCAATACAGCCTATCCTACCAGTTTTGGTATCCTCTGATATCTGATAATTTAATATTGTTACAGATAACTGTGCTGAATTGAAAAGATAGGAGGTAGAAGTGGGTAATTGCTATGAGATCAGCAAAAGAACCTGTAAACAATCATCTCGCATGCATTGCTGGTCTTCTGCTTGAGCATGGGTCATGTGGGTGTATTTCAAAGAGTATAAACTATGTCTAGATTTTTTCTATGAGTTTTATATTATCTGCCTATAACAGCTTGTCACCCTTTCTTAAGGAAGCAGTGTATCAAGAGAAGAAATCCCTGCCACAGACACTTTGGGTATTCCAGTAGGATAATACAGTAGAAAGACTTGTTAAGTGTGAGTGCTGTTTTTCTTTGTGAGAATCTTGCAGATTTCCTAAAAACATGTATTTTAGCAGATGAGTTTTATGCCAAAATTTAATTCTAGGCATACGCTGTGAGTTCTTATGGGATAGGTTTAAAACTGAGTAAAGGAAGCTGGAAAGGAGATTACCAATTTAACTTTTGAAAACTATTCAGGAAAGCTGTGCTCCTGTGAAATCCAGAAACTGTGAAAGGAGCCTGGAAGCTGATCAAAACAGTGGTTATCATCCATTGAGTTACCAATTTCAAGTTGCTTTGACCATATTTTCCTTGTGAATTCTCATTTCAGCTAGCAGCAGCGATATAGCTTTTTCTCTTACTCAGGAATTCATTTGTTACTGGAATTATTTTGCTTAAAATTGCAACTAAACCAGAAGCATAGATGCTGCTCTTGGCTTTTACTGACTTACTAGTCTGCAGCAGGTTTGAGGGAGTATTAAGTCAGTACTAAGGAGTAGTTTTTAATTCTTGGATATATTAAGTGAATTTTTAAAACAAAATTTAAATGTAGCAATTGTCAGAGCTGGTTATGGTCAGTTGTCCTGTGCAGTCTTGTCTAGTTCAGATATGTACCTAGCCCATAGTACAACTCCACTGTTACACAATATTTATACACAGAATCCTATTTTTGAGAGATAGGTAGATGCACTGATCTTGTTTGCAGTCTAGGAAGCCTAAACATGACATCCCACTGACATGTAGCCATAGCTTTCTTCTAAGAGACAATTTAATCTGATGTCCTGATAATGTTAGTTTGGCCCTAACTAAACTAACTCAAATCATTTCCTGCTGTACATGCATCTCTTTTCAGCCTAATTCTACTGTGTACTTAAAATAATTTGAGAATTTCATTTAGGCCTTTTCTGACTTTCTTGCTTCTACCTTTTCTTCACCTTTCTTGACCTGTTGAAGTAGAATAACAAAATGATGGTAAGTGAGGTGCCCCTGTGCTTTTTGTTTACCATTTTTGCTTCATGAGGCCTAGTAGCTGTTATGTTATTTTTTAAATGCTATTCGTTGTTTTGTCTTGTCTTACATTTTACATTTGAATACATACTTATTTTGGACATTGTTCATTGCTTTGGTTTACTGGCAACTAATAAGGAGAATATTTTATGTATTGCTTTTAAATGCTATGTAACCTGTAGTTTTGCAAGATGCAAGAATATCATTGAAAGATCAACATGAACTCAACATCTTTAACAGCATAAATTGCTATATTTAACATTGCATAAGAAATGTTCAGACTTCAGTTAGATATTACTGAGTACTGAAGTGGTGCAAATGTTGGATACCACAATACTGATTCCTCTGCAAATTTGGTTGTGTGTCCTTCTTCCTCTTCAGCTGACAAGTGTACATGTTTGTTAGTGTGCTAGTGCTGATGTTCTCAAGAGAGAACAATTGTTCTGCCCTTTAGCTTTGTTTTAAAAGGATGTGAAAGTTTTGTGCAACTTTGGCTTTGCACCTTTGAATAATAGCTTTTCCTGGGCTGTGTCCTGTTGGGCAGCTTAGAGCCTCAAAGAGCAGCGCACAAAAAAGGCTTCTGATTCTTCTAACCGATGGAGTTTGTGTCGTCTTAAATTCTCATGAGTAATGTGGCTGCATGGTGTTCTCATAGTATGGTTTCACCAGAGTGCTTTTGATTGAAAGTGTTGGAGTCTTGTCTTCTGTACAGCTAAACTGTGATCTGCTGTGCAAGGCAAAACAAATAAAACACTTTGTGAGGGAGAGGGGGTGAAAGACGAAGGGTTTCACTTAAACTATTTTCAACTAACTTCCTTTTTATATAGTCAACAGCAACTGCTTAGGTTACTTCTAAAATAGGCATTACAAACCGGATGCCAATTTTTTTTTTCTTGTGCATCTTTTATTCCCTGGCATTGAATAGTAGGTTGAGTAACCCTCACTTCCACTGTGCCACGGCAGCTGCATATGTTTGGATGAAGCAGCTGGCTTTCCTTTTTATTTTTCTTTTCCAATTAATATTATTATGGACACAGACCTAGTGGTACCTAGAAATATCTTCTTACAGCCTAAGTACAAGTGAGTCAGTTCAGGCTTCTGTAGAAAAGTATGGGATATAATGAGGAGATGTTACTGTGCATACTTCCTGTGGGAAATACGTGGGAAAGGAGAAGATGTGATGCTACTAATTTGAATGTGCAGTGTTTGCATAACTAACGTTAATAAACAGATTGCTTAATCAGTGTGAAATGACTATACAAATTGCATTAGTTGGTTGTGTTTGTGCAAGAATGCATTACTGGGGTTTCTGGCTTGGGACTTTTGGCAAGGAGCAGATGAGGTTAAATTTTATATTCAGATGTGTCTCTTCACACCCTATTGACACAGGCAATATGTAAACCATTGTTTCTTTTAATGTCTGGTGTGGAATTTATAATCTCTTATTTGCTTTTGCTCCTGTTCGGTATGCTTATTCACCACTCATTATTCCTTTTTTGGTATTGTGCACAGAAATTTGCAACATGCATGGAAAAATATTCTGCCAATCCCACCTACTACCCTTATGTGCTGTTTTGCATCTCAGCTCTTAGAAATTAGTATTTGATAAAATAATTTTGGAGGTGTCAGTGGAGAAAAATCTGTACTTAAAAAGTCTTTATATCTCTAGCTCTGACAGGATTTACTGGTTTCTTTAAGGTTAATTGAAAAAATCAAATTAATAATGTTTATTTTTGAAAAGCTGTGGGATGGATAAGAACCAAATTTAAACATTATATGAAATATATTCTACTTCTCTCTAAAGTACCAGCAAATGATTGCAAAATGTGGGCATTGTTTAAGAACATATCTGGACACAGGCTGAAGCAGTTCACTGTCATTCTTGAGGAGTTTGGTGTTTAGTAAACTCTGTAAACACTGACATGTTTTTGTATTAAAATTTTACAGGATCTGATGGTTGGTGATGAAGCCAGTGAATTACGATCAATGCTGGAAGTGAATTATCCGATGGAGAATGGCATAGTTCGAAACTGGGATGATATGAAGCACCTTTGGGATTACACGTTTGGACCAGAAAAACTTAATATTGACACAAAAAATTGTAAAATACTACTCACAGAGCCTCCAATGAATCCAACCAAAAATAGGGAGAAGATTGTGGAGGTATGTGTGTCTAGTAGGAGCTGGTATACAGTCGCTGGGGCAGTGCTGAGAGAGTGCTTGTTCCAGCAACACGCAGTGACTGCCTGAAGCAAAGCAGTTCTGTTCTCTAACCAAAACCCGTTCTCAGCCATAGGCATGAATGCTACTGTGCTTAAATTCAAACCAGCTGATCTCATTCACAAGCTGTAAGCAGGCTTCTTGTCTTAAGCATTAATAGCAGCCTTAAAACACAGAGTTGGAAATACATGTCGATCTTCACATACCCAGGATACATTGATTACTAGCTGTTGGATGGATGTTAATTACTTTAAATGACTTGGACTTGCATAAGCCAGTAATGCAGAGGAGATTGGAGCTAGATGATGCTTAGCAGATGGAGCAGTGTTGTTGGAAGTAGTTGAGACGAAGGTGTGATGACAACCAATGCACTAATCTTTAATTAGTGCTAGGGATTATCAATGAAAGCCTTCTAAGAAGGAAAGCCTGGTTCTTGCATCCTCAATCTCTGAGTGCTGCCCTGGGTGATCTCAGTTTCAGCTGAACCTTGTATTCAGCGTAGGTTGTCAGATAGGTATTGTTTAGCTCCTGTACATGTCATGAAGACTCAGGTTTAAAGAGTGGTAATGTTTGATGAGAAGAAAATGTTTAGTTTTCTGTTTTGTTGAATTTTTTTCTCATAAGCATCATAGGTATTTTCAAATAATATAAGTTTGAATATCAGAGCTTGTATATATATATTTCCCCAAATTCATTGCTTAGTCTGTTAAGAACTTATATTTATCATGACCTTTCCTTTGAAATCCTTTTGATTCCATAGCTACAGTAGTGTTTTCTGCAACTTGGCAGTGGATACATTTGCACTAATTCTTTCTTTCAGTGACCAGCAGGCAAATGAAGTCTAGCAAAGCCGGGAAAACTTAAGTGAAAAAAAAATCAGACTGTGCAATCTAAATTCAGCATTTTTTCTTTTTAGCAATTGTGGACATTAGGGTCCTATGACCTCAGTATCAGGTAATGCAACACCAGTAATATCATGTACTGTTTTATCAGCCAGCTGCGGTGTGATAGGCAGAGCAGGTTATTCTGGGTGGCTTCCATGTAGCAGGAATGGCTCTGTTTGCTGTCTGTTTCTTTGCTTTTCAGTTGTCAATGATAGTTCTTGTTTCTGTTTTCCTGATAAATACAAAAGGATGGATTTTAGTTACTCTCATGCCAAGTAATTTCATACCAAAAATTAAAGAGTCTAGCATGGCCTCTGAATTCTGATAGAATATTTGCATTGCTCTATTTGCCTTTTTAACACCACTCCAGAGACCATAGATGCTTAATCATGATGCAGATTAGTAAGAACTAGAATCCATTTTTGTAAATTTAAATTTGAGCTACACAGAAGCTCATTATTTCTATTAATGTTTTTAATGGAACACAGTGTTATGAGAACTTGCAATATTTAGTTTAACTGCAATGTATTTTTACTCCTTCCATTTTTGACATGGCCTCCTCCTTTCCAGAGAGGTGAGCCCAGTATGAGGCAGAGGACTGAATGAAGATATTTCCTAAAGCCTGCAGTAAATATCATAATGTCTCTAATATCTAAATATCATAATATCATAATGCATTTTGGGATACAGTGCAGTAGCATTTTAGAAGAAAAGCTTGGTCATCTGGACCGTATAAGGATGATAGATAATTATATGTGCTGTCCTTTATTCTGTTTCCAGTAATTCTCTCTCCTCATTTCGTCACTTTGTCAGACCCACCTACAATAGTAAGTCAGCAAGTGTTCACGTGTCAGCTATATTGTAAAATACATGTTTAAAAAGTGCTTTTCCTTTCATAGCATGGACAAGACCTGGGTTTCTCCTCAGCTTAACGGAGTGTTTGCTGTTTGTCTTTATCTGCTGCACTCTCATTGTGTAATACCCTCAGAAGCAGCCAGACTGAAGTGGCAAATCAAGAAGCTGTAGAAACACTCAAGCACAGTCACTTCATCTAATCCAACCTGAGATTCCTTCTATTTTTTTCCAGTTTTTAATTCTTCTTTTCTGTACCCAGTTAGAACATCACTTTGCATACAATGAAAAATCTGCTGTTATGTGAAGAAGAATCTTTCAGGGAAACATATTGCTCAATATTTATATCCTAAGATTTGTTAACATATATGCCCTATGTCAAGGCATTTTCATGTCAAAGAAAGTAATGCAGAGGAGAAAGCATTTATTTTTTCTTGGAAGAAAGAATGACAACACCCCCAAAGGTTATAAAAGGTTTTATAGTGGCCTTTAGGGTTTGGTGCATGTCAAGGCAGTAGCTAGTGCCATTTGAATAGTGATTTTATTGTATGAAGGTGATAATTTAAATTTTTCTTACATTATTTTTTCATTTAATAAGCACTCAGGTTGTTTGAAAATATCCATTGGAGTAGTGTTGGGTTTAGATAATGACTACTCAAAGGGGATCTATTTTGAGTTGCTGCCCTTTCAACTGTTCCCTTTCTGTTCCTTTTCATATGGAGGAGGTTCTTTAAATAGTTCAGAATTCTAAAATTGTCAGGCATCAGCTTTTTTCTTGAAAAATATTTAGATATCTTTTACTTGAGCTGTGGAAGCACTTAGGATTCAATCAGTTTCTAATCCTAGAAGTTGCAGAAGGGTTCAGAAGGCTGCAGGGTAGCAAAAGCAGAACTTCTGTATGTGTTGGAATGATCAGAGTTCATCCATTTTTCCTGGTAAAACTGCTGTACAACATGGTTTGTTTACTTGGCCTTTTCTTATGTTTAGGAAGAAAACAAAATCCTATACACTGTACATCCCTGTAGTCTTGGCCTGCTTCTTAACTGAAACTAGTTCAGTGATGAGGAAAACCTAGTGTATAAGACAAAGAGTTACTTTTCCTGTTTCAGTGTGAATTCTGCAAACCTACAGTTTTCTCTCTAGTAGATTTTATACTAAATTTAAAAGTTTGTCATTGGTTGCCCTTTAAAGAAGAGAAGAAGGTGGTCCAGATCCAGAGAACAACCTGTGATACTGGGCTTATTCTAGATTAAGATATGAAGGAGTCAGTCTTTATTGGACATAGTGTGCAATTGTACAAAGTCTGTATGGCTTAATATGAAGAATGAAAAATGCCTGAACTTGTTTTTAAAGCATACATTTTAAACAAACATTTTATTCCCAAGTCACACTTCAGTAATGAACTGCTTGGCTGGTCTGCAAGTACTGCTTCCCACTCATTAAGCACTTTGGAAAAGTGGAAATTTATGTAAAGCTGCAAAAATTGATGTGTGGGTTACTTGTAAGTATTTGCTTTTGTTGCTGAGTGGATGTGGAATATTTCATCTGGCTTGTGCAGTGTGAACAGGTAAGGTACAGAACTGAACGTACTTGTTACTGTCCCAAAGTACATAGGTCTCTAATGTTCATGCAGAATCTGTGTGATGAAAATTCTCGGAAGTGTTTTTGATTAGTGAAAGTACAAAATTCTAGAAATACAGTTTTCTAACACTGATGAAATTTCTTTGAGGTATTTGGCCTGTTTTGGAAGCTGATTTTTGCCTTCATCTTACAGGTTATGTTTGAGACGTACCAGTTTTCTGGGGTGTATGTAGCCATCCAGGCTGTTCTTACTCTGTATGCTCAAGGTAGGCAAAATTAACCCAAAATTTCTTTAGTTTCCAGAGCTAAAGAGCTGAGCTAAAGTACTAACATGGCATCCAGTACTAAGTGGATCTTGGCCTTAATTCCATGCTGTTCTCTAAGGAAGCTCAGCTCTGACTGACAGCTTGCTTTTTGTTTTGAGGGACTATTGATAGGTACCACCTGTTGGTGTTATTTTCATGGATAAATGCAAAAACCTGGTTCCTCAAAACTCTTACTGTTTGAGGGTGTCATCATTTTGCCTTTGGCATCAAGACTTAATGGCTTACTTTGGATTTTCTGAAAAAAGGAAGAACTTTTTACCATGAGTAAAAGAGTAATTTCAAGGAGGTGATCATGTGACTTTTGCATTATTTTCAGGGGAAAAAAAACAAAAGTTGAGTCTTTTGCTGTAGATAAACTAAATTGAAATGGTCCTCAGCCTGAGCAGAAAATTATCGAGTGACTGAATTAAATGGAAATTCTACCATCAACTTCAATACATCTAGGATTTTAAGAAGTTACTCAACCACATCAGTTCTAATATCATGACACCTTACATCTGTTTGTTGGTGACTTGATGTATTTAGCTGTCACATAGCAGGACATAAATAGCCATATCCATTAACGTGTCACTGTAATGTCTCTGTCCAGGATTAAAAAGCAATGGGGTGCTGGAAGGGTGGCTCTGCCACTTGAACCAAAACTAGTTTTGCAAGCCTGAATATTAATTTTATTTGCTGCAATCTGTGCTATTACATTTTTTCCCCTTGGTTTTCTTTGGTTTGATTCCTTACAAATATTTAATTACCTGACATCTACAGTCTTAAAGTACCTTGCTGTGTAGCGCTCAATTACTTTGTGAATAACAGAATAAACATAAATCAAACATTTGCTTTTGAAAATTTTAAAAAAGAAGTCCCTTAAAACATTCTACTTATTTATGTTACTTCAAAGATTAAAGTACTTGCTAAAGTTATATAGAGATGGACCTCATTTCAGTGCACCACACTTCTAAGGTCTATCCTTAAAATATGATTTTTTTGTTCTAGGTAGCTTGTGAGAAACTATAAAATGGTTTTCTGATCAACTTTCAGCATTGATTTTTGCCTCTTAAGTATAGAAACTTCTGTTTCTACATGTTGATGATAGCTTTTTTGTATACCTTAGAATTTAATAGCTTGTGGTAAACTTCTTTTCATGAGAGTTGGTTTTTTAGACTATGAAAGTGGATCTCATTCAGTCTAATACCACTTATGTGAGGGAATATTAGGCATGTGCTGTATAGTCCAAATATTTTTCTCTGCCTTAGAAAAGTATTTGGCTTTTTGAATACCAGTAAAAATCAAGTCTAAGAATTTAACAAGGTAAACTTATGGCTTGAATGGCTCTAGATTTCTTCATATTTCAGAAACTGATATAAGATTGCACAACTGAATCTGTGGAGGAATTTGTGCCCCAGTAAGCACTTAATGAGTGCAGATAGTTCCTTTAATTAGAGTGCAATTTAAGATGCCAAAACACCACATAAAATTGTTAGCGGTAGAGTTCTAAACATCTAGGTAAAAGTAATACTTTAAAAAAAAGTGTGAAAGGATTTGTTGCTATGAAAACCTAAATTGTTTAATACCTACTGATGACTGCAGGGAAAGAGGTTGTATCAGTTTACAATGAAAAATCCTATTTTAAACTCACTGTACTGCTCTGTTTATGAAAGTACAATGAAAGTTGTGCTTCCCCCCTTTCTTTTAGGTTTGTTGACTGGTGTTGTTGTGGACTCTGGAGATGGTGTGACTCACATTTGCCCAGTTTATGAAGGTTTCTCCCTCCCTCACCTCACGAGACGGTTAGATATTGCTGGGAGGGACATCACTAGGTACCTCATTAAGGTAAGCTGGGAGGGAGGACGGTTTCAGGTTCAGGCTGGTGTCTGTGGTATGTTGGTTCAAGTCAAAATCCCTTGATAGCAAGAAACTACTATATATTTTCCCTTTATTATTCATATGTTAATTACATTAAGAACTCCTGTATTCTCTGTGTTACTTCAGTCTATGCTTATTGTTTTTCCTCATCTGAATCACATGATAATATTGATATTGATGATATTGTTATTCAGAGACATCACATTTTCTTAGTGGCAATCTTGTAGGAAGGAAATTTATTCCCTGTTTGGGAAGGAAAAGCTTGAAAGTTTGCTTTCTCGATACCTAAAGTGAAAGATAAATTGTATTCTCTCAGTTCTACTCATCTGTTTTCAGAAAGACTTTCTTACAGTGTGGGAAATAGTGTAGTGGTTCTTCCCTGATTATTAAATAAGAGAGCATATTTGATAGATAATTCATTTGTTTGGGTGTTTTAAACATAAGCAACATCTTAGATTGACAAATCTTATGGTTAAAGTGGAATACGGGAATGTCCTTAAGTGAAATTCTAAAGATAAGAATTATTTTGGGTTTTTTTAAAATTTGTCTTTGTGCTGGCTATGCTGAAAATTGAAATGATGAAGAAAATTTCCCATTTGGAGTAATGCTGCTGCTTTTCTTGGGATAATGGATACACTTGGACAGATTTGTCTTAATACCCAAATTTGCAGCTAAAAAAGGGAGGTGAACAGAGACAGGTGTTTAAATATACCCCTCTACTGAGAGATCTAGACTGTTCCTCTCGTTTCCTGCTAACCTGCTGTGTTCCCTTCAGCTCCTCTTGCTGCGAGGTTACGCTTTCAACCATTCTGCTGATTTTGAGACGGTTCGCATGATCAAGGAGAAGTTGTGTTATGTGGGATATAACATTGAACAGGAGCAGAAGCTGGCGCTAGAGACGACAGTTCTAGTTGAATCCTACACGGTGAGTGTCTTGAGACAGCTTTCCTTGTCCTAAACTTCCTAGGTTTGAATTCAGGTAGCATTTAACTTTGATTCCTTCACAATTTTTCTTGGAAGTAGCTCACCTCAGCCTGTAGAATCAAATTAATTGGTTCTGTTAAAGTCTTCTACAGGCTTTGTTTTTTCAGATTTTCTGTAAGATTTTGTACTCATTTTTGTCATTGTAGATCTTTGAATATTATAGTAAAGAAATTTGTAGAGAAAGTGAATTTATTCTAGCATATGAAATTGTTTCAGCTTCATCCATGCAGCAGTGAGACATGAGACTCATATCTGGTGTCAGGGAAGATAGACTTGCTCTTAGTTGAAACTTTGTGATCACAGTTAGAAAGATTTGGAGAAAAGCATTATTCTTGCTGTAAGATAATTTTAAAAATTAATACTCAGAGTTGGTATTGGAAGGGAATATTTGGTAGGTCAGTATCGATGCAACTGGTCCCTGTTGTCTCCAAGTGAATTGCAGAGTGAATAAAGTATTTGTATATTCCTTCAGTACTGCTGAACGATTCCTTGCAGTGCTGAGAATTATCAACAATTTCCTGTGTTAAAACATTTGGGAGCAATGTAGGTCATTTCCTCTTGGTTTTTTTTTAGCATTCGAGTGGCTAAAAGTAGTGTTTCAATGATGTTGTTTCTTCCCTAGCTCCCAGATGGCAGGATTATCAAAGTTGGTGGAGAACGGTTTGAGGCACCAGAGGCTCTCTTCCAGCCTCACTTAATCAATGTTGAAGGGGTTGGTGTGGCTGAATTGCTTTTCAACACCATCCAGGCTGCTGACATTGATACCAGGTAAGAGCAGAACATTTAAAATCCTTGGTCTGGGTGCAGGAGTGATGCAAGAACTATCTTCAAAATAAAAACTTTTGCTTTAGACACTAATGCGTGCTCCTGGGTGAAGGGTATATGCTGGAAGTGGGGCTCAGGCTGAGCTTCTGTAGTTTAACAGATTGTCTGGAAACTATTTCAGTAAGAATGAGCAATGATAAAATCTTGAAAGCACAATATTTTTTTATTTCTTCTTTCTGGAAAGGCATGAGCAAGTCTCCTGAAATTGTGCAGTCTGTCGTTGTGCAATAGTAGTAGTATTTTGGATTTGTATTTACTCCCCTGTCTGTACAGGTACCTATCATAGTACAGAGTAAGCTATACAACACTACAGAGACTATTTGTTTTTTTGGATCAGGTCTGAATTCTACAAGCACATTGTGCTGTCTGGAGGGTCCACCATGTACCCTGGGCTGCCTTCACGGCTGGAGCGGGAACTGAAACAGCTCTACCTGGAACGAGTTCTGAAAGGAGATGTGGAAAAACTCTCGGTGGGTATCGGGTGGCTGCTGCACCCGGGGACGCAGAGGCTTCCCCTGGATCCCCGCTAGAGGGAACCAAGTGGTCAGAAATGACGGAGCCTGCGGGTGGCCCTCCCTGCCGCTTGTAAAATTGCTGCCCCTCCTTCCTCACACCCCCGCCTTTGCTTTGTACATACTTGCAGTAGTGTTACCTTCTAGGCACGCCTAGTAGCCGGTAATTCCTGAAGGCTTGGGTTGATTCGAATGTAAAATAGGCTGATAAATACCAGGACACAAATTGTAATGTTGGTTAAACAAAGCTAAGGAGTTTCTGTTCCTTAAAGTTGTCATTGTGGGAAAAAAAAGCCACTTTTTTTTTATCTGTGAAAATTTTGGTTCATACTACAAGTGAAATACTCAAAAGTGAGATAGGCTAGAGTTCTAGCACACTTTCAGGTGGAGTAAGTTTCCCTTTTCCATTGCTTACTGTGATTAGCAGGCAACAGATACATGCCTTACAGAAGGAACAGTATGTTGTTTCTAATGGTGAACTGAATTGAACTTCCCTGGTTCTTGATACAGTGTTCTCTGAAGGTCTTCTGTGGAATGACTCAATTCCACACATTTTACATCTGAGACAGTATTTCAGTCGTAGCTTTGTACTCATTTTTGCTCTTAAAGTTAGAGCTTTAGCACTGAAGAAGTTAAGGGAATATTAATTAGTTAAGATGGTTTAGATTGTGTAAATTGGTATGATTCAGAAATATTTGTGATTTGATGATCTGGTGACTTCTGATAATTTTGGCCATCAAAGATTAGGAATTATTTCATGTTTAATAGCATTCCTGAAATACAAAAATTTGGTCTTTAATTTTCTCTCAGTATTCTGAATCCTGGGCTTTTTGTTGATATACTGAAAGTACAATTTTTGGGCAAGTGTCAGTAGCTGTGTATAATATCCAATGCAAAGTCATTATTTTACTTTGGTTGCGCAAGCTGGAAGCTTGCACAGAGTGCCCTGTGCTAACATTTCAGTTCTTCAGTTGCATTTTTCTCACTAGACAGTTTCCACTTCATTATTCTGGTGGAAAGCCCAATTTTATTTTTCAAGGCTTTGTTTCAAGAATCGTAGTAACAATTTCTTTTCTTTATCTCAGAAATTTAAGATCCGAATTGAAGATCCCCCTCGTCGGAAGCACATGGTATTTCTGGGGGGTGCTGTTCTAGCAGACATCATGAAAGACAAAGACAACTTCTGGATGACCCGACAAGAATACCAAGAAAAGGGAGTGCGTGTGCTGGAGAAGCTTGGTGTGACTGTTCGATAAATCCCAAAGCTTGTTCCCATCACATGTCTAAAGCTTTTTCTTTCATTGCCAATCTCTGAACTCACTCAGCTACATGCTATGGAAGGGCCTGTCTGTGGCCTTTTGACCCAAACGTCAGGTTTTGTTCTGGTTTCTTGGGGTAGCTTTTGTTAAATGTTTCTTAATGTGGCTAAATTTGACTATTAAATTTGACCACTTCCCTGCAAACAAAACGGAGCAAGAGCAGCCTGTCTACTTCATTGTTCCCTCCCAGTAGGCAGTTGGGTAATTCTGGTAGGCTTTTTCTTCTGGGTTTATTGCTATAGTCCTGCTAGCTTTTGTCTCTAGTTCACAAGGGGTTGTGTGCCTTTTTTAGCATAAGAAAACCTTTAAACAAGAGTTTTTGCTATTGGATCATTGTGGTGGTTATCTTTGCATCTTTATGCCTCTCTTTACATTAAGTTTGGTTTTTTAATCTTTCCTGCAATTAGGAATTTTGATTAAACATTGTTAAAAACTAGTTGAAGTAGCTGGAATGACTTTAATACACTATTTCGATGTAATATGGTTTCACATGCACTGCTGCCTAGACTGGCTTCTGAGTGGTTCATCCTTAAAGGTGGTGGTGGGGCCTTCAGACTGTATTTCTCTAAGTGGGAGTGTACAGTTGCCATGAATGGAGAAACACCTTATGTTCTGGCAATTGTACATTTGTGGCCTTAGGTGTCTTTTTTCTGGAGAGAGGAGACAGGTTTGAGCTGTGTTTCTTTTTTGTTAAGGGACAGCTGGGGGGGTCAGCCTGATCAAAAATGCCTCTTTTTATAACTAAATTTTGGTATCGTATTGTCTCAGCATAGGAAGCAAGAATGTTAAATTAGCTATTCTGTAATTGTTGAAGAAACAGATATGCTGAGACAGGAGCCTCTAAACTTGTTGAAGATATTCCATACTTTCAGAAATGTTTGTGGAAAACTGTAAATATTTAAAGCCCAGAACTAAGTTTTTAAAAGTCTGATGTTTTAAGTGCTTGTATGTACATCAGAAGCACTTCCATTAAACTTTACAAGTATATTAACCTAGTGCCAAGTAGTTACTACAAATGAATATTTCAATGACCAGTGTTTATTGCAGCAAGCAGATATTTATAAACAACCAGTGGCAGTAGGTCATAAAGAATAACTTATATTTGTTCCAGTTAAGAATAATATTGGAATAGGAGATGTTGGTTGGTAAATAGCCACAAATCATTTTATCCAGTCTTGATTTTTGATACTTAACATGGGATGGGGAAGGAAGTGAAAACCAGTGATGAAAATGCTGTTTCCAGAAAGTACATTAAAGCTGAGTTGTTCTAAAAAATAGAAGTTGTCACTAGTAATTATCAGCCACCTTCTTTGACTATAGTTGCTTGGGTTTTTTTTCCTACTAGCAGACTGGTAACTCGTTGCAATAAAATCTGCCTTACATTAAGCATAGCAAAAACTGCTTGCGTACAAATGCTAGCTAGACTTAGTTCTACTTTGCTTTCCATAGAAATGTTATATTACTTCTTACTGGTTTTCGAAGCCTACCATAACATTTAAGCATAAGGAAGTCAATACCTGCTCTTGACTTCCAAACCTTGGAATGTATGAGAGATGCTTTCATATACTTGCCATTTGTCTACATCTTTACATTAATAATTGACCCCAGAAACTTGGAAATATTAAACTCCCTTGGACACTTAAAATGTGCTTCCTTTCTAAATTGAGCAGACAGCTTCCTTTGGCTGAGCGAGCCAAAGGGGCAGAAACTATGTCTGCATTTCTTTAATAACAAGACAGTCACTATAGTATTGCTAGTAATGACCATTTAATTATAGGTGGGTGGGGTTTTTTGCAGCTATATTTACTCTGGACTTGAACAATATGAATTTACAGGCATGCCGGTCGTGCCTCAGCGCATGCACTTAAGCAGTTACTAGATTTTTGGGGACTTGAATGTAAGGGGTACTCTGAATTCCTGTAGTCTTCTAAACATTTAATACACAAGACTTAAAAATGCTGTGGGCTTGCTTTAGAGCTATGATTTCTCATGTGACTGTCTCTGGGCTTTTTAGACAGTGTTGAGAATCATGGAAATAAACCAAAGAATGACTTAAAAACTTTTTTTGAATGACAATCTGTCATGTGGTTTTTCAAATCTAGACTTTGACCCTGCAACCCCTTTTTTAAACCATCTTCTCCCCTGTCCGCTGGCTTCAGTGAGGTATGTGCATGTTTGAGTAAAGGTTTTGGAATTTGGCCCCTTCACTAGAGAATTTCACAGCACCATGAGTAATAAATGTCAGTTGATTGTGCAGAATCTTGGGTTTCCATGGAAACCATGTATCTATTAAAAAAATAAAAAGAATCTAGCATTTTAAATTAACTGTAATCATGGATTCAGAGGAGCACATTTGTAATCCAAATACTGAATGGGGTGTTCCAGTTGTGCTCAGTGTGGTTCTCCATGTATGTGTTTGCACACACAGGAGTGTTGTGTGTGTGTTCTCTCAGCTGACAGCTTCAATACTGCTATGAAAGCAATCTGGTTTTAAAGTTTTTTTTAAAGACCAAATAACTTGAATTGTATTTGCAAAATGCTTCAGCTCCTATAAAATTAGAATAGAAGATGCCGCATCAGTTGTAAGTTTTTTGGGAACATCCTATTTTTAATGTTAAGCTGCTTCAAACCCTCCCCTCCCCCAGTGTTCTAGGATGTTAACCAATGTAACACAGATGGCTTTTTATACAGTTCTGAATAATGTTAACACACAACACTGGTTGAGACCATGAATGGAAATAAACATCTATTTAAATTGACAGGTCTTTTCAATACAAAAATAAAATCAGATTTTTTTCAAAGTAGATTATGTTTGCTTTGTTTCCTTTGGGAAATCACAGTTCTGTCAGTTTTTCTCTAACTTAACTTCCATCACAAAACCATAATGAGCTACTTTTGCTGAGGAAATCTGACATGACAAAATAAGACATTGTCTACTGATTGCTGTCATACTCCATCATTTAGTCAATACTTCACTCCCTCAGTCCTTTTCTTTAAAAAGAAAAATCCTTATCCTTGGACAGGAATCTTTTTCTAGTTCAGCCTCCATACTGCAAAGTGGGAAGAGCCCTCAGCTTCTATTGACCTCAGCATCCTTGGCTAAGCTCAGAAGACACATAATGATCCTTGTTTCCGAAGTATCCTTGACATTGTGACTTCATGCGCTATTTCACTTGCATCCCTGATTTTACCTGATAGAAAAAAGTGCATGTGGAGTTGACCTGTAGCATTTACGACTTGAGTGGATTAGTGACTGGTCCACCACACAAGATGCATTTATTTGGCTTTTGAAATGAGCTCCACCAGCTTCTTCCCCCATCTCATTGCACATGCTGTGCTGGAGGAATGTTTCCCAGGCATCTTGTTCCTGGTAGGATAATGGATTTGTTTTTCTATAGATGGAACCACTGTGTGCAGTTTCACTCTGGATGCATCTGCCTCAGTGGCTGGGTCAAACACTTGTCATCTTAGGGACAGATGCAGATAGGCAGGATTTTAATAGAAAAAAAAAGTAAGGCCACCCTTGACCCCAAATCTGTGTTTTATCACTGTACATTCTTGGGAAAAAATGAATACATCTGCCTGTACATCTGCTCAGTACTAATTCATGGTCCCTGCTCCTCCCCTTTTGCTTGTTTTGCCTGACATGGCTTTTGTGTGGAAAAGACTAAATACAGCTCAGTCGACATTTGCTAGTCAGTTTTTTCAATAGTGAATTCCTCCCTGTGGGCACTTCAGCTATTTTTCACAAACAAGTGTCATTAGCTGTTCCAAAACTGTGGAAGATCTAGTTTCGAGGAGTTGTTGTTTGGGGGAGCGTTTGGTTCGTTGGTTTAGTGTGAGTTTTTGGGGGGGTTTTTTGTTTGGGGTTTTTTGGGGGTTTTTCTGTTGTTGTTTTTTTAATCCAAGTATATGTGCTTCTACATTCTAACTAGGAATGGTATTAGAGAAAATTGATTTGGACTTTTTCAGCAAGTATTTCAGTGAAAATTTTGCTGTATTTTGGCCCTGCTGTATCATGCTTGTTCCTTCCTAATGGGTTAGTTTGTTGTCCTGGTGCTGTAAGTTGCTTCAACTCTGCCATTAGAGGCCTCAAGAAAAAAACCCTTCCATTCAGAACAAGTTGCTAATTTTGCTTCTTACCTGCACTGCATTACAGCATTAAAATAGCTCTTTAATAACATCCTCCATATAAATTGTTTACCTTCCCATACATAACCTGGTGCTGCAGCCCATTGAACCAACTAACAGGTGCACAAAACAAGATTTCTGTGCACACCTGCTTATTTCCCAAACAGCTGGAGAAGAGCTTCTTGCCTTCTTTGTGCCTCATGCAGAATTCTGTTGGAAAAAGGAGAAGTCTGGGGAGGAGAGGCAGCATGGGTCTTTGTTTCTTGATTAGTTTATTTGGGTTTTTAAAAATTTTGTTTTTCCTTTTGAAAGCAACCTTAACATTGAAGATTAGGGAAACAGTTTCTATTCTGGGTCATGAATAAAGCATATTAAGAATCCTAGATGATACTTGGAATAGTACTAAGGGCCATCTTCAGCTGCAGAACTCATGTTCTTTCATATACCTTTTTTAAAACAATTACTGTTTAAAAAAACGCAGTTCCCACTGCCTAGGAGTATTAATTAAACTCTAGCTGCAGGAATAATGACAGATATGGGCCTCTTGCCCATACCTTTTAATCTCTGCACCCATCTCCCACCTGGTTTTTATTTGCCCTAAAGCCTAAGTGGTTTCAAGATCCTCCTCTTGCATGCATGTTCATGCCATGTGCCCATTTTAAATCTCTCCAGGTATTTGAATCAATTAATTAATTGCCAGTTGTTGGCCTCAATGCAAGTAGATCCTGTAAGTCCTGACTCCCATCAGGCACTTTTCTTAGCGCTGCAGTGCTTCTGGGGGCTACTCCAAATTGAAACCTTTGTGTTGGCATGTAACTTTCTGTACTAAACCACTCTGTGTAACCCTGATTTTGGCTTTCCCTGCCAAAGCAGGAAAAGCAAGGTGGCATTAAGGACATTAAGGAAAGGCAGTTATTTCTGGACGCACCCAACCACATCATCTCCCTGGAATATTTTAGGGTTTTCCTCTTGTAGTGGGTATTGGCACAAATCATGTGGGACAAGTCCAGTAAGAGCAGGTGGGATTTATGTTAGCACCTGTAATAACTGGTAGATTTGTTCCCTTCAAAGTCTTCTTGTAAGAGAGGTATTAGGGCTTCTCATAGCAACCTGGAACGCGAGCCTTTGAAATGTGGTCACTGCTGAAATGCACGTAGTGCCATGTGAGAACAAAATGCAGTAATGATAATTGCTCATTATCTAATTTTACAAGAACTTACAGCCCCAGAGGGTGAAAACAAATTAAATGGTTATCCACTCTTAAAATGGCAACAAAAAATGAGGAAAATTAATTCTTTTGGCTCTTGTTCTGTTACTGTCAGTAAAGTCATGTTCCTTGAGAAGTGAATGAAACAGTCCAGGATGGGCAGAGTTCTCTCCATCCTGCTGCAGGGATTGAGGCAGGAAGCTTACTTTTAGGAGAGTAGTCTGCTTAATCAAAATACCTCAACTTTTAAGCTACAGCTGAAAATGAAGGAGGACTTGTTGACCCAGGTTATCCAGGAAGCAGCTGATGCTGGCCTTGGCAGTAGTATGGGTGGTCACCTTTTATGTTTGCTTGTGTGGAATTTTAAAGATAAAATACCAGAACCACTTGGTCCCTTGGTGTGGATGTAGTGTGCTAGGGGCAGGCCTTGGTTTTACCCCATATTGCAGCCTGCTTCTTCTGTCTAGGTAAAGTAGCTGCCTGTCAAAAAAATAAAAAAAAACACAGTGGTGGCATTTTCCTGTGGTTCAAGACCCTGCAGCTTTTGCTCCAGCAGTAGTAGACCTCTGTAAAAACCCTTATCCTGCCAAACGCAACAATGATTAGCACCTTAGGCCCTAAATTAACTTTCCAAAAAGTACCAGACAGCCCTTACCTCACCTTGAGCCACATGCTTTCGTTTGCAACCCTCATTCCTGCCTCTCAGCATTCATATGCTACTGCTGCCCTGTGAAACACCAAGCCTCTCGCTGCTTAAACCAGGGTCCCTCAAATACAAGGGACATGCCAGCTTTTCCAGGGCCAACACTCCTGACCTGCTGTTCTCGGGGTGCTGGAGTGAGAGGAAGGCAGACAGCAGGCACATCTCAGCAGGACCACACACTTCAGCTTCTATCACAGCGGTGCTCCAGCAAGCAGCAGGTGCTGAGCTTCTGTGGGATTTGGAAATGCAGCGTTCCCCTGCCTGTGTAACCCAATACTGCAGGCATTCTCAAAACACAGTCTGTAGGCTGTAAAACACACCTGTGTGGTTATGGTGCTCTCTGGTAGCTCACAGCTCACACCTGGCGCACAGTGGCAGACACTGGTTTAGAGCTCTTGGCTTTGCAGCGAGCTATAAAGCCCAGATATCTACCCCACCAGAAAAGCCCCCTCTAGTGTAACCACCAAACATGAGAAGCAGAATTTCTGCCCTTTCCAGAGCTTGGAATTATTTTAATCAGAAAAGCATAATTTGATTAGGAATGGAGGTTCAGTGGGTGCAGCGACACCCAGGCAGTTTCTGGGGAGCAGCTGATGTGCTCTTGTCCACATTTTTGCAGTTACAGGGGTGTGTACTTTTATTGGATTGCCATAGATTGCAGAGCTGTTATCTGGATGTCTTACATACTCAAACTGGCAACTGGCTTTTTCCCAGCTTTCCCAAAAAGCATAGTGCAAGGTTCTACTGTTAAATGTGGGGGGTACTAACTTGGGAGGTAGGTTGGTCCCCTTGTAAATCAGAATGCTTGCTATTTCTGGAGGTTTTCTTAAGGAGTAAAGTGGGTCAGAAGGAAGTGACTCCTTATTTTTTTAATTACCCATCCCCCCAACGTTGTAACACAGTTGTTGCTTTCAAGAATATGCATGGTCTGTTTTCTTCAGACTATTGGCTCATCTGGTAAAATAATTAGCTGTTAGGCAGACAGAGGGAAAGGATCACATCTGCACAAGACAGGAAGACTGGGACAGTAGAAAGGGGAAAAAAAATTCCCTGCTTGAATCACAGCTGCCCACCATGCATAGTAACAGAGCTTGCCAAGAATATTCAAATTGATTTAGGAAGAAAAGCTGAGGAAACCGTTTAACCCCAGCCTGCTTGGATCCGTGAAGTGTCTCCATGGGCTGCTCTGTTCCCACTTTGGGCTGAAAGAAAGGTTTTCAAGCTGCCTGTTTCCCCAGCCAGCCTTCCTGTGTCCCCCTTCCTCTTCTGCAACAGGAACACGAAACACAGACTCATTGCTGGGCATGAGGCTGTGAGCAGCTTTCCGCACCAAGAAAATAACCGAAGGTGGAGAAATTAATTTCGTATTCATGGGATTAAGTTGTAATTGGACCATGTGATTAAAATCAAGAGTCAGACAAGTTATTTATGGCTGATTTGGGGCAATGGGAACCTTTTTGCTGCCTGCTGTATAGTCTGAATTAGGCTCCTTCTCAGTAGAAGTGGTCAGCATGTGCATCATCTGCAAACAGCCTCTTCAAGTGTTTGAAGCCAAAATCACTTGCTCAAGAGTTTCCGAGCACACAAATCCTTTGCAGATCATTTGCAAGCAGTTGAGAGGGCTTTACATAAAAAAATGAGTAGCAATAGTTCAGACATGTGAGTCATAGAACAAATCCCTTTCCCTACTTAAATCAATCTACATCTGTAAGGATATACTAATTTAATGATTAAAAAATGGGGCATTTGGAGTATTTCATCTCAAAACCGGTTATCTCTGGGAACATCTTTTTCTACAGGAATCCCAGGCTCACTTCCATCACTATCTTTGGGATAAATCCACAAAGAAAGATAAATGTAGAACTGCACAAAATCATATACAAATAAAATAAAAGTGCTATAATGCAGGTGTTTCAATACTTGATTTCAGGTGCTGGTCCCACCTAAGCTGTGGGTGGGCTTTCCTTGCCAGTTGGAGCAGCCAACTCCAGCATTAAGCCGCTCCAAACCTCTGCTCAGCTGCAACCTCCCCTATAAGAGGAGGGCTTTGGCACATAAGCTTTTTTCCAGTTAAAACACAAGTTCCCTTGGTACCTAAATGTCTGCTGTGAGGTGAATGCAGATCCGTTGAGACCCTGACAGCACTGAGCAGCTATGTGCTGTGTCCATGCCTAAACCACAACCAGCAAAGCATTCTCCATCAAGCTCGCCTGCGGAGGAGCCAGGCTGGAAGATGTGTGCTCAAGATGTTTTTGGATCAGGTCTTTCACAAAAACAGCTGTGGGAGGAAATGGGCCCAGTAGTCAGACCACACTCACCATTAATATTCATTTATGCACAAATACTAACACAGTCATAGATGACTTCTGAAGGAATGAGCCTAAATATTTCCAGGAAGAGACAGCTCTGTGTTCTGGACAAATGATTTAGAGGCCACTGAAAGGAAACCCAAACCCTCTTCCTCTATTTCATGAGAAGGGCCTCTCTTGCAGAGTTCCTGCCTGTGCATCCTGATGAGGAGGAGCCATCTCCTTGTAACAGAGGATGAAGCACCTGGCTGGCTTCGAGGACCCACAGCTGTGTCTTCAACCTTTCTGATTTGCCAGGGTTGGTAGCTCCTTGCCCACAGCTGACCAGCTCCTAGGGATCCATTACACACCCTCTCAAATGCACCAGGATGGAAGTGGTACCTGAGAGCCCCTAGAACTGGCAGCTCGCTCCCTTTCCTGGCTGCAGGAAAGCCAGATCCTTGCATAGATTCCCATCTCCAGTTGCTCTGTAACTCCTGCTGGAGAGAGATGATACTGCCCTCCTGCAGCACCAAAGTGCTAGGCTGGGGTTGGATATAAATGTGTGTTGCAGGAAGGCTCAGAAACAGAAATGAATCAGGCCGTGCCTGTACTTAATTGGATATGTTTGAGGAGACATCTTTAGTTATAAAAAGAGCAAAGAGGAGTAAAACAGAAGAGGAACAAGAGATGACCAGGAACAGTAGGAGGGAAGGCATTGAGATGGATACCACTGGCATACTAACCATAACAACACAGTCAAGACTGCTGTGACAGAGACACTAGCTGCCCCTTGCTGGTGACCACCCAATCAAGCACAGCCCAAGGACACCCTACATAGGACGTAGTTTGTCACCCCTTGTTTTGTGTGATGTGACAACAGACAATGTGCAAATGCGTGGTGCATCTTGAGCATTTAGAGCACAGGAGATGCTCATCCCTGGCCAGAATCCCCCTGAAGTTGATGAGATAAGCCCTGAATGGGATCAGAGAGATCAGAAGATCTGAAGATCAGAAGATCTGAACAGAGCTCTGGAGGTCCAAGGAAAATTTTCACTTGTTCAGTACTGCATTTTTAGTTAAAGTACTTGATGCTTCAGTTACTCCCTGTTGGAACCAGCTATGTCACAAGGAACACAGTAGAGATGGAAGTTTGGGTTTTTATCAAGGATGCTGCTCCATTTTGAAAGACAAAAATCTAGAAAACTGCAAAGAGGGAGGAGACTTAGAAACTTTCCTCTTCAAGATTTGGTGAAGGTTTCTGCTCATGAAGAGAAGTTATTAAAGAGTAGGGAGTGTAAACACAGTAACACCAGAAATACATTTTCTTTCAAATCAAATTCCTCTGTAAATCAATGTGAAGAGGCAAATACACAAGACTAAATCCAAACCCCATGTCATTGCCTCATATAGACTGTTAAGATCACCTTACACTGATGCTCTATCTAACTTCCAATATCTGCAAGCACAGGGTGATGCCTGCCGACTTCAAGGGAGATGTTCATGTGCAAAATAGGCAGGATGAAGCCTTAAAACCACTGGTAGTTATTCTTTTACTGCCAGAAGCAACATTTTAATCTAAGTACTGGCTCCTGACAAAGGCTATATTCTGCAGCACTCCAACATCTTTGCTCCATCTGAGTAATTGTAAATGCCTGTCTTTAATCTATTTTCAAGAATTGTTGGGTTGGTGGGTTTTTTTTTGTTTTTTTGGGTTTTTTTTTTTGGTTTTTTTTGTTTTTAAGTTCAAAAGAAAATGTTTCTGTGTGTACATTCATGGCAACAGAGCTACACAGAGACATAAACTAGTGGAAAGTCCATATGTTTAGAGAATATAATACGTAATCAGAAGTGCTGCATTTTTGTAAAATGTAATGGGACAGATATGCAGCAGCTGTGGGTTACTCAAGAAGCAGCTAATTTAGCAAGCTGAATTCAAGGATATTTCCCAGATCTCCCAAACAATGAATAGCAGTGTTGTTTAAGATTACCATTATGCCTTACATCCTCCTTTGACTGGAAGCAGGGGGAGGAAACCCCTATCTGTGCTTCTGGGGCAGAAGTACATGATTAGTGCCTAGCTATCATACAAAGTCCCAGGGGAGCAAGGGGGTCTGGACTTGAAGGAAGGAAGGAAGGAAATTGTGTAGGATAAACGAAAAAGAGCCTCAAGAAAGCAGCTGAAAAGGGCAAAACTTGGTGAAAATAGAAAAGAAAAATTAAAAAGGAAAGATTGAAGGGATTAACTTGAATTCTAACTTATATTGAACTTTAAAACGAACACACTGACTTCAGAAACAGCATTAGAAATGTTGCAGGTTTGTATTTTTATATTTAGGTTTGCTCTAAGGCAAGGTATTACTCATTTCAAATACACAAATGGAAGTTTTAAGGTTTAATTGCCCTTAGATTTCAGTTTTCCAGGGATTTTACCTACCCTTTCCCCTGTAAAAAAAAATAAAGATACAAACAACCTGGATGGAGTCACAGTTCCATTTCACTATTCACTGAGGAAATGGGGCTGGTATGCTCTGTTCTCCTAAGGGGGCCAACTTGCCAGCAGCCCAGGTGCTCTGCAGCCACCCTAGAAAGTCACAGCAGAGACCACTAGACCCAACTGCCCTCAACTCCCACTGCAGCTGGAGCCAAGTGCCTCGTATTGAAGAGGGAGATACACCAGTGGACCCGCTCCAGGTTCTGCTTATTCACATATTACAACAGCTTATACACAACGCTTAAAAAAAATAATTTAAAAAAAATTTTAAAAAAAGGGAAAAATTAAAAATGGGGCTACTTGAAATTCTACTTGAAAAATTAAAAATGGGGCTTGAAATGAATATCCTACAAGATCTTTATTTTTGTGGGGAAGGTCTCTGCAGTGATAGTGTTAATAGCAGTTTGCGGCCACCCTTCTGCAGCTGGGAGACAGAGAGGGAGGATGGGGACTTGCTAATCTGGAACAATACGTGGGAGAATTTACACATATAAATAAAAGTGACCAGGTCTTCCCCAAAGTAAGATATTACCTGAGTGCAAAGACTTTCTAACGGATTTTCAGATATACTAACTTGGTAGCAGTAAACTGCAAAGAACATTTTTGCATTAAGATATATTGCATTTATCTGTTTCCTGGATCTGATATTAGAATTTCCTCTCGCTGTACTATTGAGATAACCAAAACCTCTGCCTCTCTATAAAAGAAAAATGCTTGATTTCCAAACAAACAGGATGAGCTTACACAACAGAAGTATGAGGAAAATCCACTTCTGGCCAAGCTCATCTCTCTGCTCCACTGGTGGAAATCAGGAGTAAATGCATAGAGCTCCAATATTTGATATGAACTCCTGGAGGTAGAGCAGAGCAGAGGCTCATGCTTAACTGATAGAGTCATTCCCACAAGCCCAGCTTTAGAAATTCATTATAGCAACAGACTCAAGCAAAACCTTTTTCTTAGTTACACAGTGAAAGGATTGCTCCTGGTGAAATGAATGTTAAAACCACTGAGTGGCTTATGTAATGTAACATTGGACCTCCAAAGTGTTTTATGGCAGAGGAGCACATCTGGAATCAGCAAAAGTCTATCTTGGGCTAAGGACTTTGCTCTTTGACATATAAGAGTTACACGTGCAAGTCTGGGTGTAATTCTGCTTCTAGAACCACAGCTGGAGTGAGATAACACATCTAAAAGCTTGGGAACTATCTGAAATAAAGACATTTTTAAGTTGACTTTTTTTCTTCTTAAAATTTTTTGAGCAGACTCTTTATATTTAGTGATACACAAACACCACTGCTCTCCTATCAGAATGCAATTCCCAGAGCAGTTCATTCTTTGCACAAGGACAAAAGCCCAGCCCATCAGCAAGAGGAGCTGGAGTTTATTCAGGAGTCCATAGGAAACAGCTGTTTCTTTCAACCCTGTCTCTCCTTTATCTCCTTTATTTTTTATTAATGTCTCAGCTCGTACTAGCCACTGTGAGCAGGTCAGGACTTTGCACTCCAAAAAGGCTCCTCAGAAACTGATGGAACTCAGCCCAGTGCCAGTAGGATGGAGGAGCTGGGTTTTATATTATTCAATTCCCAGGTGGTGACAGAGGTAAATTCCTGACTTCATTAGTTAATAGTGCAGACAAGAGCCAGGCCTTTGCCCTGGATTTTTGCAGAGGGGGGCATCTGTTCACTGAGTAGCATGAAAGAAACCAAATGCAACAAGCCAAAAATGGAGGGTGCCTTTGGATATTTCTCCACTGCTCTCCGAGTTTGTTGACAATTCCTTTGTACTGCAAAGGATGTTTACTCCCCCCCTCTTCTGTAATGATGTAGTGAGTAGGACTGTGCTTATAAACCTGCAAATGTTTATCTGTAAAGACTGTGCTGTGGTGTAACGGCATGCAGAAGTGGTCCAGAGCCCAAATAGACCAGAGTTGTTTTCTACACAGAACCAGGCAGTGGTGACCTCAATACATTTGCTGGAAATTTGCTGCCAGCCAGGGGGAAAGATGGCAGTAATGAGCCCAGTGTGAAGAACAGGAAAATAGAAGGCAAGGCTCCCACGTCCTCCTTCTAACTGCCTTCATTTGTCTCTGTTTCCCAGTCCAAACGTGGGTGTAATTGTTCAGGCATAGCATGAAGCTTTAAAGACTCACAGTGGATACAGCATAGCAAGAGGACAGCATGATGTCAGCAAGAAGAGAGTTATGCTCCTCAGCAGTGAAAGAATTAGTGAGCTAGAAATCCAGGGATGTCAGGACTTTAGTCCAAACTGGAAAGAACACTTCAGCTCACCAGATTGGCAAGAGACAGAAGGATGACCCTACATCTCCCCTTGCAGAAAAGCTTTCCTGAGTCACAAACCATCCAGAGCTGTATGTATCATTCACACCCTTGAAAGTTCTGCAAAACCCAAAGCAGTGTCCCCATGGTGAGAGAAACAAGAGTTTGCCACTTGGAAGGGGAGAGGAGAGGTGAATGCCCACTTGTGAGCAGACCTCTTTTCATTTAACAGCAGATGACAGAGTCACTTATTTTCACAAACAGCTTAACATAAGGAAGCATCATGAATAGAGAATAGCAGATAAGGCATAAATTATACAGTTAACTCAAGAATACGGCTCCTACTCGACTTTAAAAGGCAGGCCAGATGTCTTCAGATACTGTCGGCTGTGAGTCGGTGTCACAAAACCTTTCAAGCTCAGCTAACTCAAGTCACAATGTGCACTTGATTTGCTTGGCTGAACGGGGAACTTCCCGAGCTGTGAGCAGGATCTACGCACAGCTGAAAATACTGTGGGAATGAGTCAGTTCCTTGGAGCTTGCGTGGGAGGCAAAGACAGAACTGTGGGTGGCTTCAAAGTGTTAAACAGTCTTTTAAATTCAGGCCCAGTTTCTCAGAGGAATAAGGAAACGGAGATATTCACCCAGTCTGGGTTTAGTTCCATGTCTTAGGTCAGCCTTGAGAAAATTGCTCTCTAATAGTAACAGCCACTTCCGAGGCACGCAGATCCACTTGCTCCCAAGCCAGGCCAGCTTCAGATGTAATTCTGTGTAGTTTGACAGCAACCCACTTAGTTCCTCACCCGCAGCAAGGCGGCAGCAGCTAACTGTTCTCCCTTACTCCTGCCTCCAAGGCAAGGCAGAGCCCCACCAGCTCCAGGTCAGGCCTTTCTCTATCCATCTCTGCTCCCTGTATTTCACCCCTTTTGCTTGAGCTGCCTGGGACAATAACTCTTCCAACACATGCATCTCAGGTACCCAGTCCACATGAGGACAGAGAGCTACTTCAGTCTTTCCAGTTCTGTACTGGCAGGGAGTTTCCCCATCCTGCAGTCTATCATTTCACCTCTGACGCCAAGAACTTTGGGATCCCACAACTGGTTTGCGCATAAAAGGGAAAGGGGATGCTGTGGGTTAAATTACCTGGTGCATTGGAAATTCAGGCCTCATCCAGTTACCTCCTGCCAACTGTTTGCCATTCAGCCTGGTTCTCCTATAGTGCAACTGGAGTCTGGTCAGCTCTAAAGAGGATTTATTGCTTTTACTGGATCAGGCTCACTCTTCCATTTAAGTGGATTAATGTGGGTTAGCTCCACGCAGCATTAGCCAAGTCAACAGAAAATTCCCTACTACTGGCAATGTTGTTGTTTTTTCTCTGTCACGATGAATTTTTAATGGTCTTTTTGTGCAAGAGCAGCTTTGCAAAATCTTAGACCCTTGCTTTCCAACTTAGATGATTTGGCATGTGAAGAATGCAATGAATATTTAAACCTGTAGTTTGGCATAGCCTCCACAGAGCAGCTAGAAACCTAGTCCTGGTTTTTGGGGACTAGCCAGCAACGATGCAAAACCCCAAGCCTGGAGGAGCAGCATGGGGAGCTTGTGAGGTCACATCAATCTTAGGTGCTCAACCAAAATGACTCTAACTCTACCGTTCCTTAGATTCTTTTAATTAACCTCAGGATTCATATGGAGGAGCTGTATGTGGGTGGAGCTGTGGGTTATTTGATAGATGACTCAGATCACTCATCTGGTCATATTTTATTCACGTGAGAGTAACTGCTGAGGGCTGTTATTTACCACTGGAACCAGGGTCCCCAGCACAGCAGACAGTGTGCAACCATGTGGTAACAATCTCTGCCTGGAAGATCTTACAATCAAACCAGATTAGACAAAAGGGTCCAGAAGGAAGGCACCCCTCTTTTGCCCTCCTTGTACACATGGGTGAACTAGGGTCTCTCACACACATTCAAGCAACTACCAATTAAGAGTTTACTGTAACCCCTTTGTACCCAAATTAGCCCACGGCAAAATCAAGGCGAATTGACTCAGCTTTATTGGCTGTAAAAGGGCACTCGGTTCAGGAGCCACCACGAGAAATCCTCCATCATCCGTTCGAACACACAAGGACAGATGCTGGAATTCAGCCAAGATAATGTGGCTTTCATCTTTTACATGAAAGGGGGCTCCCTTTGACATTTTGAGGCCCACATTTTTAAGAGCTGTTATGCGAACTTCAGCTCACAGGAGCTGGAACAATACGGCGGCGCATACGACCAAAACTTTCAAGGCAAGCAAAGTTTCTGTGGGCTCTGCAATGATGTACATGGGAACAACCCCGCTGGCTGAAAACTCCAACAGGTAGCAGTTTGCAACCACCAGCCATTAAGGATGGCCGTGGAAATAAATTTCTGATCTCAGTGTCCCCTGAGACGTGGTTTCAGTGGAGATATTAGCATGGGAAAGTGCACATTTCCTCGGAAGTCGCTGTTGCTCTCTGTCTCTGTGTGGCCTTCTGGAAATCCCAGATCTAAATATTGGCAGTTCTGTGCTATTTAACTTGTGAAGCCGTCCTGTAGCAGTGGCTTTCTTCACACAAGTTTATATTTAGAAGGCTCCATAGGCTGGTCTGTCATTATCTCAGTGTGTTAATTGATTAAGTCTGGCCTACAAACAGTCAGCTGGACTATTCCCTTTTGGGTTGATATTATTAGCAAGACCTGGAAATTTTAAGCCTTTTGGAGCACAAGAATCTCTCTCATCATGCAACCCAAAGCCCACAGAAATCTCTTGGAATCACTGACTTTCCAGCTACACTAATTTAGCTTCATAGCTGGAAAAATACTCATATTGATGCAAAAGAAAGTGGTAAAAAAAGGTGAAAGCAGACTTCAATCTGACAATAACAAAAAATCGTCCACCTACAGTCCTTCAAAGATGCAGCCAACACTTGCAACTGAGTTAACAAATTATAAAGCAGACCCTCTAGCAGCTAGAGTCAGACTGAAAAAACCCGGGGCATTACTTGACACATTTCTTTGCTCTGATTGGGAAAACATGTCACTTCCCTCCTAGATATTACTGGAATATGTTAAAACAGGTATTCCACAAGTGATGAAATAAACAGGACTTGGCTTCTAAAGGATGTGTCTGAGCACGACTGGCTGTTTAAGTGAGAGGTATGGTGTGAAAGCAAAGCTGCTCGTGTGGGGTGGCTGTTTAGTATCCAGTAGGGCATGACTGCCAGCTGAGTTTATCCACAGGTAAGGCACTTTTAACAAGGGTTTTCCCACACTGTTTGCTCAGTGTCTAATCAGGGATGAGCTCAGCAAGAGTACTAAGAGCTCTCTGTTTCACCCAGCTGCCTATTTTTATTAAGCCTGTAGGAAATTAATGTCTTCAAGACCTCAGTTTGGTTTTCCCTGGGCATGCGGCTCTAGAAGTATTACTAGAGCAATGGACAGGACAAGCAGAAGATTAATGGTGCAAATACAAATCTGTAAGAAACCAAGCCAAAGATGAATTTCTGTGTGTCTTTTTACTCCAAGCTGTAATTAAATTCAATGAGGCACAGAGCCTTAGGACCCACATCTTAGAGAGCCTTGTACCTACTATTTTCAGTGATCTGTGGCCTGGTTTCTGGAGATGCTGCTCATCTGTACTTCATGTTGAAGCTATTAAAATTCACTGAAAAACCAAATTAGAAGTCTCACATTAGGACCCAAACATTAATCAGTGAGTTTTTGCAGCAGAACCACCAAGTTTATAGTATTTGGCTGAACTGCTTAGCTGGCCGGGCCTTGTATTAAGCAAAGCAAGTCTTTGTGTTGTTTGTGACTAAGACTGAATAAATGACCCTTAAAGGGATTGTGATGGCAACTTAGGCTGCAGAATTTTCCTGTACTTCATTACAGGTTTTGGGAAACTGCATAGACCTTTGCACAAAGAAATAAAATGCATAGAGGCATTCTGGTGGTGTTCTGTGCATTAGCCAGACTCTTAGAAAAATAGCTGCCAATAATTAGTGTCCTAACCCTGTATTTTGGGGGTGATTCTATTTTATTAAAGTCAGTGGGAAGTTTGCCATTGACTTCAGTGGGCCAATGCTTTACACCTACCAAGCTCATGGGTTTCAGAAAAAAATAAGACATTCAACACCCCTTACAGCAAAGCCGGTGAGCCTAAATACAGACTTTACACCTTCCCATCAGACACCCCATTCATCCTAGTTTACATTCACAGATACAGCACAGCTGCTTTGAAAAGTATCTGAGTTCTAGAAAACAAATATAAATCCAGCTCAATGTCAGCAATCTGACAAACAAACAAACCAATAAATTGCTGTGTTTTCACTACCTGCCTCATACCCTCAATCTGTTTTGGGTCTTTGACATAGAGGAGGCTCTAGAGAAACTGTACAACAATAAGAACACAGTATCATCCCAACAATAAGGAAATGATGGTTATAGGATCCATAAAGGAAGATTAAATCTCTTGCCAGGAGAAGGATTTGGAGGAGGATACACTGTAATTTGCAAAATAGCTGCCACAGGGCCGCAGCTCCTGAACATCGTCACATTTCCAGAGCAAGCTGTATAAAAAAGGTGGCTGGAAAAAACCCTCAAACTGTCATTTCAGCACTAGGAAAACCACCAGAGAAAATGGTAGGAGAGTTGTTATTTTAGAGAAATCAAATATATTTCAAACAAAAATTTGTTAAGGTTAATGAATAAACTCACATCACTGCTACATTCAAATGATTTTTTTTTTTTTTTTTTTTAGGAGGCACATAAACTTTGCTGTTTGAGGGAATAAATCAATGACAAAGTGTCTGGTGTTGGGAAGAAATTTCCTCTGCTAGCAGATGATTCCAATACAGAGTTTCTTGTATTCTTTCCCTTTGAAGTATCTGGTACAGGCTGTGGTTGGAGACAGGATATCAGCCTGATGAACCCCAAAGACATTTTCTTGTAGCTCAAAGTTCAGATGGTCACAAACAGCAGTTGTTCTGGTTAGAAGAAAGCATCATGCATTTGCTCTAAGTTCAAAAGCTCTCTGCTCAGCACCTGGATTTGCTGCTCTTCATGCCACATCTTTACAACCACTTCCTTCAGGAACTGGCCATAAAAAGTGCTCTGATGGTGACAGCTTTTAAAATGTTATGCATGTGAGTGGGTTTGAAAACAGTCCTTTCAGAGGTGCTTCTTTGTTGCAGGACCTTTTGGTCATGAATATTAGTACACAGGCATCCTTTCAGCCTTTAAAAAATATTTGATTGGAATTTCAACCTAATATCAGAAATAATTGCTGCCAGCTGGAAACCCTGCAAGCTGCCAAAAATGACTGAAAGGTGCTGAGGGAACCTCCCTGCCAATTTGGCACTTTTTGTGTCAAAACTGTCTACTCTACCTACCTGTATTTCTTTTGTGAAGATCCAAGTAAGTGAAACGTCTGGTAATTTGGCACAGGAAAAAAAAAACAACCAAACAAAATGGGTGACAAGCTAAGGTGCTAAGTTTAAAATCAGTGATCCTAGAGTCCCACAAAAACCATGGCTGTCACTAGGACACTTGTTCCTTTGCAGGAGCAGAAAGAGGCTCCCATTTCAAACAGCCCTTTGAAGACAGAATTGGGGAGTGTAGTATAAGAAATTTTCTTTTATCGATGTAGATTGTCATTGTACCCAGTCTCTGAGGAGGATGGGAGAAGGAGAATCATGGAATATCCCCGGCTGCAAGGGACCCACAGGGATCACCAATGTCCAGCTCCTGTGCAGAACATCCCAACAATCACACCATGTGCCTTAGAGTGCCTTCCCTGGCACAGCTTCAGGCTGCTCCCTTGGGTCCTGTCACTGGTCACCAGAGAGAAGAGATCAGTGACTGCCCCTCCTCTTTCCCTCCTGAGAAATTGTAACTGCAGTGAGGCCTCCCCTCAGTCCCCTCCAGGCTGAACAAGAAGAGCATAGGAAGTTAGTCTCAGAGAGCTGCCAGTCGAGAAGGTGCTTTGGGTGCCAAACCTTAAGATATTGGCATCCAAACCCTCCAGATCTCAGGAGAGAAATCCTGGCTTCACTTCAGTGTATGGGTCTTTCTCCACTGACTTAAGTAGAATTAGTATTTTACTTCAGGGAACTGGAGAACAGTCTCCAGTCTCCAGTTGTCTCCTACCTGCTGCTGGAAGGAGTCCATTCAAAGCCTAGAGAAGCACAAATGCAGCAAATAGCATTGCATTGGTGATGGCTGCTACAGTTTTGAAATTAAATGTATGTGGTATTTTTGCTACCTCTCTGGCACATTGCAGCCCCTCAAATCTCTCTGCAAAGATCTCTCTGCAAAGACAGGGGTAAGTGTGAGGACTCTACTCACCCTGCAGCCTTCTCCAGGCCTGTGGCATTTCTTGCCACATGTGGAAGTACAACTATGTCTCAGCCTTGTACAGAAATTACACTTAAACTGTGGAACTGGCACTGTTGCAAAGGCTGCCTTGCTCTGGCCAAATGGCTTGCCACAAACCCCTTCATTTCAGACAGATGAATGAATGCACAGGCTTTCCTGCTTGCCAAAATGCCCATGGTTTCTTCAGAGCCCAGTCAATGGCAAACGAGAATCACTGACCATCCAGCACGTGACCCTTGAGCCACAGCAAAGCAGAAAACTCCTCTGAGCAGAATGTATCTCTTCTTCATCCTACTGCTATTTTGCTTGCTATCTGGAAGCCTTCTCATTTCTGTGGCTGGCTCAACCACTTAATAATGTTCTGGGGGTTTCACTCTAGATGAGGATGTTCACTGAGATCTATTCACTAAGTGAACAGAGAAATCCTGCAGTCATCCCCAAGACTTGGGGTCACTGCACAGAAACCCCATTCATTGTTGCCAAGCCACGAGGGTCAGCCATACAGCTGGAGTTTTACCAGTTTATTTAGTTATTTGAAGAGTAGCTGTCACTTAGGCCTTTAGCTAGTGTTGGTAATATTGGATTTCTGTTCAAAAAGGATATGTATATCCATATCCATATCCATATCCATATCCATATCCATATCCATATCCATATCCATATCCATACTTCCAATTTGACAGCCTGAGCCATGGTGTGCCTCTTGGAGGCACAGACCATCTGCCCTTCCCAGCAGGAATACATGGATACTGCTGGGGACATTTCAGCTTAAACATCAGGACCCATACCCATACATTACTGTGACAATGGGAGCTTCATTTTAGGCATCCCTCAAAAGAAAAGAAACAAGAAAAAGAAGATTGTATTTCTTTTTATCTCGGATGAACCATATTTTCCACATCTGCATTCAGCCCTAACTTCTATTTCCTTTTTGTTTTAGCTGTTCAGAGTTTTCTGAAACAAATTTATTGGGATTTGAATTTTACAGTGTTCAGACTCCTGAATAAAACCAGCAGAGTACTGCTTCTTTTGGCTGCCCACACCAAAATAACTCCTTGCTGTAAGTTGTGACCAGCGCTTCGGCAAAATGTGGTTGAAAGTTATACTTTGTAACCTGGCTTTTATCATTGTTCTCAGGAAGTTGTAAAGAGTAAGCACTTTTAAAGTGAAATCACTTGCGTTCAATTGTTCTGGAATGGAGCTTTTAAAGTCGGAAATTACTCTCTGGGGCACAAGGACGATAATGCTTCAAACTTGAGAAGTGTCTGAGCTTTTAGTTTCTGAATGAGGTTGGGGCTAAATGTAATCTGCACACTGGAAATCTCAGATTTGAAGATAGGGTACATTTGGAAACGTATCAGACTTAGTATTTCAAGGGTCTTACTGTAGTGACAAGTTCCCTATCCCTGTTCTTCTTTTTTATGACTGAAATGTCACATCAAGAGCTCTACCAGTTAATAAGATAACACTGGCACAACACTGAAGTCGGGAAATTAAGAGTGTGAACATCAACAAAGTGCTTGCTCAAAGCAGTAAGCCTGACAGTAGTCCTGTCAGTTGCCTTAAAACAGATGTTGGCCAATTCAACAGCTCATCATGACATAAGCTCAGAAAATGCAAAAGAGGAATGCCAGTTCATATGACATTTTCTATATAATTAATAATAATTGAGTAATCTCGATACGAATTAAGTTTAAGGCTGTGTATGACTTGGCAATGTCTTATCCATCCCAAACTATGCATTAATTCTCACACCCTGAGGCAATGATACTTACTCAAAACATCAGTGACTCCTTAGGTGATTATACGAATTACATTAAGTCTGAAAATCACTTTGTACTTTCCTTGCTACCTCGAGCATGGAGCTGTGATGGCTCATGCAGAGAGATGGGATGTGTTACAGTTCTCACAAACCTTTCTCCTTTCAACCACCCAGAGTGCAGCCGTGAGATCCCATCTCACATGATGTTAGGCAGCAGGCTTGGAATCCAATAGAAGCCAAACCAAAGTCTGTCAACTCTTCCTAAATGAATTTACAAGTGGGGAACGAGGGAATGAGATGAATGGCATGGGATGGTTGTGCATTACTGCAGGAAAGCAACTAAAAATATTTGTGGGGATCTAAGTATATGATCCCAAAAATACACACATACTTTCCACCATTGTGAGAGTCCGTCTAGAGCCTGTATTAAAAGAACCTTCACGACCCCCGCTCTAACTAGGCGGACCGTGACAACCATTTAAATATCCTGTCTCTGGGTGGAAGCCAAACATTTTTCTATTTATTTCCGCATATGTCATCAAGATTCTAAGGAATTTAATTGCCTAAATACATCCTGGAAATAGACGAGGTGTTAGGAAGATGTTAACTCACCTAACATCACGTGCTGAAGAAAGGAAAGCATCTCCTTGTTGCTCTCACAGAGAAAGACTGCATTCCTTTTATTACAAGAAGACAAGTTCTGTCTGTGATAAGCACTGAGAACACATGCAATGATACCTCATTTACAGGCATCCTGACAGCTACTTCAAATTTGCATTTTAAAGTGGAATTAGCAGAGAAAGGAGATTTACACACCCCTTGCTGGCAGCTTGGTTTGCGCTTCGTGCAGCGAGGCTCCTGACAAAGCCAAAACTTCCCAATTAATCTCCAGGATGATAGGAGAAATGACTTTTGGATGAAGATGGTGGTGACTTGTGCTCAGGATACTTCCGGCCAGACTGTGTCACAAAACCCCCATATGGCTTTATTGAAGTCATTCAAACTCTTGGACTTGTTTTCGCAACAGGGGTAAGTCTGTTTTGCCCATTTAAATTACAAGCTCTCCAAGCAGTGAGAAAAACTTCCTAGCCAGTGATTAAAGGAGGCCAGGTGAACTCCCCTCTTGCATCCTGCCCCTGAAGGCAATACCAGGCAGCTGCATTCCTGGGAAGTGCTCCTTACTTTGGTCCCTTAGAGAACAGAGCTGGAGGGACCCACACTGGTTATCCCTTGCAGTTGCCCTCCACTCACTCTGCCTCTTCTGGCCTGATGCTGCTTCTATGAGAAAAGGCTTCTTAGAAGCATTTGTAGGCTTCCTGAGGGAGCAGTCAAGAAAATCCTCTCCTTACCCTTCGACTCTTCAGTTTCACAGGCGACAAGGAGAAACAATTCACACAGGTGGAACTGTGTTTTCTGAAACCAAGGATGCCTCCCCACGGAAAAGCCTGGGTGTGAACTGGGTCTGCACAGCTGCTGCTTAACTAGGGAGAAGAGATGCCTGGAGAGCCACTCGGACCCAGGCAATGGTAGCTGCACATTTGGTGTCAAGTCCCTGCTAGAAAATGCCAAGCTGCATTTGTCAGACTCTAAAACTCAGCCTGTGTAAGGACATTATTCTAAAATGTATTTTGTATTACATTTACTAATGAACTACATTTTTTTTAAAACCATAAAATACCCAAAATGTGCATATAGTTTCATATGGTTACAAGCTTACAGTATCTGTGTCCTCTCCAATCTCAGTCTCTGTGATTGCATCCTACCAAGAGGACAGTACCTGTCCCAAACGGACAACAGGAGTAAATTATACTGTAGAAAGTTGGTTGACGTTCTTGGTGCCTCCTATCTTGATGACACTTGAATTTTCAAAAAATTCAGTGCCCAAATATAACACTCTGTGGTTCAGTTTAGAAATCTCCAGGTATAAGTAACACCTTTGATTCATGGATGAAAGCAAGAGGACATGGCAGGCTGCAAGAAACATGGTTTAGCCAGGCATTTTGTGGGATGAGCCAAATGGCCAGGGAATGGGGTTGGAGCTTTTCTCCATTAGTTAAGAGAGTGTGACGGACTGTGAGCAATACTTTGCAGCTTTGCTGCAGATGGACCCAAACACCAACACAAACCGAATGATTTTGTGTGTGAGTCCTGAACACAGCACCTGCCCCACAGTGAGCATTTCTCATGAGGGCTGCAAGTTTAAAAAACATGGAACATATACATACCATTAGTTCTATAATAAATGTACACAGAAATCTTCATTTATATGAGCATATCATGTTTCTAGGAATATGTAAACAAACATAAATGACTAAAAAGTGTGTTCTTCGCCTCCTCTCTTACATACCGCTCGAAGCAGCTTTGTTGTTCATCAGCAGAACAACCAGCAGCACATAAAAAAGGACCAACAGCTTGGTTATCACTTACCTATGGAAAAATAAACCTGGGCTCTGCAGATGTGCTTGGCGTTGGCCTGACGAAGCCGTTGGAAATTATTATAAAAATTCAGATAAACTCACTGGTTTCTCTTCTCAAACACGGAGATTGGTGGCAGCCTGGTATTCATTTAAACTGGGTTATTCTCCTCCCTCTGAGCAGGGATGGCAGTGCCAGGCACCTCAGGCATCTCTCCTGGCCAGGGGCTGCAAACCTGCCCCGTGCTGCCCCGGCTCAGCAGCCACATCTGCGGCCCTTCCCCGCTGCCCCCTCCTCCTCGGAGCCCTGCTGAGATGAAACAAGGTAAAATAACCACAGCCACGCAGCACCTCTACCTCAGCCCAAAGGCGTGTGGGGGCGAGGCCTCAGGGGAAGTGCAAGAGGGAGCCTTAGCCTCTCCCATGGCTGCCAGGGCCTGCAGGGGCCCAGGGCCGCCAGGCCACGTCCTCCCGCCAAACATCTGAAAAACACCTAAAAACCACCTGAAAAAACCCACCCGTCCTCATCCTCTCTCGCTGCATCTGGACGAGAACGGCTGTGCCCAAGGCTTAGCAGCCTTTGCCACCTAAAATCGCAAAATAAAACAGGTTTTTTCCATAGAAACCCCGAGCTCTGGAGATGCCCCCATTCTGTTTCCCTCTCACTCCCCAGCCACTTTGACAGCAATAAACAGCACAATTTTGACAATAAACAGCATCATTTTGATATGATGTATTTGTATTTACATGGTACATTTTAAAGCAATAGCTACACTGATCATACATATTAGAAACAATAAAAAAAGAAGTTAAGAACTAAAATGTACATCATACACTTGTATATATATTTTTTTTTTACACAGAGGTAAAAAGGCTTATAAAAATCAATACAACAGGGTTTTAACTTTTAGTATATAGATACATAATGATGAGGCTTCAGGCACTTTAATTTGTTAACGTGAGCAATAGCTTGGAAAAAATAAAACCAAACAAAAAACCAAAACCTTTCCACAACAGAAAAAAAACTGGTTAATGTTTTTGTTACCACAGATACAAAAATAAAATCTGAATAATTTCTCTCAAATGATTGATGTCAGTATTGCAAAGCTGACTGGGAGAATGCTACACACTGTTCAGCAGCAGTGTGGAAATTAAGGAGAAATATTTACAAAAAACCACCCATTTCTATCCTTGTGCCCTTACACCACTGCCATCACGAACCAAAAAACATACGCAGCAAAATCTACAAGTATTACAAAAACCCAAGAGAAGAGGGAGGAAGGAGGAGGGAAAGAAAAAAAAAAAAGAAGAGGGACTTTTTTTTAGTAACTTTTATTTTCTGACATACAGAAAGGCTTGGAGTATGTCTACTTTACTTAAATAAATAGGGGCACTTCAAGACCGGACAAAAAACTGTAAGATCTTTTTGTAGTGTTGTGCTTTAAAGAGAGAAGATCTTACAGGTATTTGTTTACATGGAACAACTTTTGAGAACAGAAATAAAAGGAAAAGGTTGTTTCTTTCATTATCTTTTTACGAGGCTGGCTTGATGTTTACTAGACACCATTGAAAGATTTGTCAACTGCTATTAGGCACAAAATATTTTTATTTCATTCAGCAAACCCAGACACATCACCCAGAGTGTAACACTCCATCCCTTTTCCACTATCATTCAATTTTTTTCTCCAACCGAAAGAATCCCCAGTAACTGCTATGAATTAAACCTACCCAACTCTATAGTGTATAATAAGCACATTGCATACTTAATTCATGGTTGACTAAAAAGCTGTGATTAACTCTCAGAGGAACCGTTGGGACATTCCACCAAGAAAGAATGGCAAGCGTTCCTTTTACATTTATTTGGCAAATTAATTCTTAAAAAAAAAAAATCCTCTCTTTTAAGACTGATGTCAATGTGCAATAGAGGGAGGGAAAGGACATGCGCCCACTGGCAATTTACTGCAGAAAGAAATTATGGCAGGAACAGCAGTGCCAGCTTTGACAAGCCAATCCCTAGCTGCCTCAAAGTATTCGGATTGTACTATGCTAGTTAGAGCTCACTGCGCTAAATCATTTTTTTAATTTTTTAATAAAAATTATTTGGCTATTCCTTGTAATATATTAGAAAAATACTCTTTTTCCAAGCTAATTACAAGCCTTGTACACAAGACAACATGACATTAAAAAAAATAATTAAAAAAAACTTAAAGGAATATTATCCTGCTGTATGCACCTTATGCATCCACTTGATAAACCTGGGTGGTGAACTGAGGAGGGGGGAAGCTAGGCAGACACCTCAATCTGGCTCCTGCAAAGACTCACATGCTCCATCCCACACACAGGCTCACCGCAATGCACTGAGACACGTGAAAGTATCTGGCGGATTGGGACCGCAGGTCACAGACTGGAAGTGGTAGTTAACATCCTGGCTTTGGATTTTTAAATACCTACGTAGATTGCTAAATGTTGTTACTACAGTGGACGCGAATGTTCTCATGCTCATGTATACAGAAAACAAATACACATGATTTTCCATATAATCCACCACTTAATGCAGCATTTCCCCAGAACTGCCATAATAGTGCTTTTGACATTGCATTGTTAGTAATTCTTTGCATATCAACAATCTTCCTCATCTGGAACCTTAGTGTTTTATTCACAGATCTCTACGTTGCTGGGTAATGAAGAAGTTCCCTTTCTTTTTGGGCAGAGCTCTGAAAACACATTTTTCCAATGTTATTTAGGGAAAAAAGAAAAGCCTAAAATTTAAGTTTCCCTTTCAAGTAGTGGTCTGAAATGATTACAGGTAAGGAGGACTATCAGATTCTCAATGGTTATGTGACTATGGTAACTGAGCCTTACTTTCTGTTCACAGAGCTTTGCAAACAGAGAAATAATTTAAGATGTTTGCTGAAGGAAATGACGATGGACCCTAGAAGAGAAACTGCAGCTTAGATGGCTATTTTTGCTTTGGAAAACAGAACAAAAAACCCAGAGAAAACTAGTGACAGAAATACTGTGTTGTGGTACAAGTTTGTTACTAGCACACTTTCTATACACACACAATAGCTTGACGGTAAGTTAAAATACCTTCCAAGTGAGATCTCATTCACTACACCGCCCCATTTCTGGAAATGCCAAAGCTTGCTAACACGCTGATGGTACCACACAAGCGGAGGCAAGACAGACACAACCTGGAGATGTTCTACAATCCACCACCATTTAAAGCAGTTCTTCTCTCAAACTCATTTTAAATGAAAAAAAAAAAAAAACCCATGTACAAGACAGTCTGTTTTGATTACAGATTAATAATACAAAAGTCTATGCTGTAGGTTAATTAGTTAGAACAGTTGATGAGCAAATCAATGCAGTATGAGCCCAAGATGACTCAATGTGAAGTGATCCAAACTGGTGGTTTCTGGATGCTGTCGGGCACAGTGGCTGCATTAAAGTGAGTGACCTCAGTGCTCCAAAACCAACGTGTTCCTTAAACTACAGAAAAAACCTAACACTTCGAATGCATCTGTAGTCATCCAGCAGCTTTGTGTTTTCCACCACAGCACCTGCACATGACCCCACAGTGGTAACAAGCCCGAAGCGGCAAGTAACAGCACATACATGGAGCAATGAAAGACAAGGCGATAAGGGCCATCCACCGGAGGCAAAACATTTCATCACTGGTGTCGCACGAGCAAGGATCTGTATAGTCTCCTTCTGGGTCGGACATACAGTGATAGAGCATAGTGTCTGCGCACCACATACAGCTCACTCGATGGATGCAAGTCTTGACGCGGTCTGGAGCATCCTGGCATTGACCCCGCTTGTTCTCCTCGTGGTTGAACATGTCCCTGCAGTACACGCACCGCGACCTCTCACCATCTTCCTTCCGCCTGGGCTTGAATTTGACAGGTTGAGTCTTTATCACAGCACCCTTGGTATCTTCACCCAGGTCAAAGTCTGAGTTGTCTACATAAGGATAAGTGTATTCGTGTTTCGAGGCCTCGCTTTTGGCAAAACGTACGTAGGAGTCCATGTCATCAGGATCAAAGTTCTTTCCTCGTGCTGGGGCATGGCGATAATCCTCATATCCAGTCATCCAAATCTTTTCCCGAGGATTGATGCGCACTATCTCCTCATCATCGTCTGGAAAGTTGACGTGCCGGTAGGATCGTGGTACTACTGACTGTGGAAGTAGGAAGAAAATTAAGAGAGAGAGAAAAGATAAACAAGCTCATTTTGCTACTGGTAATCACCGTCTCCTTGCCTCCCGAAGAGCCAGTATTTAACAACTGTATCTTTCATGCTTTATAATGCCCTTAACCGTGATTCATCAAAAAACACTTTCAGCCTTTGGCTCAGGAGGGAGTACAACTGTCAGAGTCCTACACTGGTCTGTGTGCATGTGGCACATATAACACGCTAAACCACAGTGTTATCCCCCCCTTTTTTTAATAACAGGAAGCCATTTAAAGCTAATTGAGAAGGGAATGGGAGAGCAGAAGGAGGGAGCTGTCTCTTAGGCATGTGGAGGAAAACCAAACACCGGCAAACTCTGGCACACAGGCAGCAACACTGGGAAGAAACCTTACTTGTTCTAGATGGTAGTGGTCAGAGCTGTAATGGTCGTGAAGGTGTCCACGAGTGCAAATTCTTCGATGTTCACAGGATGTAGGAGAAGCCAGGGTTCGCACAGGCTGTTCCCTTTTCTGAGAGGAGTTGGAGGAGCTATCTGTAGCATTCTGTTTGAAATGGAAAAGGAGGGAAAAAGTTGTCATACATTTAGCTGCTACTGCACAGGGCACTAAGAGATGTTTTGCCACTCACTGACTTTGTGCACACCTGCAATATTGGCAACACTCGACTGCTAGAGGCTTCATGAAGTTTCACATAAAATACTTGAAAGAGGCAGATCAGTTGCCAAGCCATAAAAGCTGTCACCACACACATGGAAAAATAATATGCCACAGCCTGCCTGTGACATATTCAGTAACACCACTTGTATTCACTTGGCATGTTATTTGTTATCCTGGGCATGGCGGGACGATGAGTGTTCATCAGGAGCTACCTCTGAAGAGCAAAGTCAAACCCCGGCAAGTGACGCAATCCTGTATGTAGGTCCTGAGGCTCAGACAGAGCATCTGTGTGCCTAAGCTGTACCCTACCAGATACCCAGGCTACAAAAATACTGGCAATTTTGTTAACCTTTACACATTCTCCAAACACTCACTGAATTCCAGTTCATCACCCGCTACTTGAATAATCAGCTTTCCTTTAAAAACTTCAGGATTTTTTTTTTCTTGTTTTGTCACTTTTTTGCCACTCATCATTAATGTGCAGTGATTGTTATTTGAGTTTTTATACATTCCTGGATCCCTGTGTGCACTTTCTTTAGGTTAATTAGTTACATCATTATGTAACAATGATCAGGAAAGGGCGAAATATCACACAGTAACATGCTGTTGCCAATACCTACTGCTTCTTAACAATCAATATTTCTCTTCCTGCAGAAACACAGTGAGGTAATAATGTCAGCCATCATCTCTCCCTAGCCCTTCCTTGGTTAAAACAGCTGCTATACAATATTCAGGACTTTGCCCATTAATTCCATATATAGGTTTTGGGCTTTTTTCACATTACCACGAATATCAATGGACAGTTGTTAAATGCACCAGCAAACCAAGAGCAGGAAAAAGAGAGCCTCCATGCACAACAAACAGAACAGCTGTAGCACTGCACACGCCTAAAGCATTGGTGCCTGAAATAGAAGAAATCTCTACCCCATCCCCCAAACGAAAAAGATGTTCTGCAGATACAAGTCCATAGAGAAGGCTCCTGATAGCCACTGCAGTCAGCTGAGACACAACCTCAAGACCAGAGAGGAATCATATCAGTAGTAGCAGAAGACTCGTTTTAGCTGAAAAACCTCTCCTGGTCAAGAATGCACTCTCTAAATACTATTTTCCAATGAATCACACCAGATGCATTTCTTGCTTCAAGAATACAAGAACCCTCATTGTGAATATTTGTTTATTCTGAAAACAACACTCTGAAAGACTCTGTCCAAAGGTGAGAACACCTTGAAGCATTACAACACAAAAATAGATGTTAGCTCTCTTTAACTCTTAGAGCACTTTAAAAGCACCGGCCTCCCAACTTATTTTGATGAAAGCAAATACACAGTTGTTTGCAGTATGATGTAAAGCCAGGCTGGGTTATCTGAGAGGTACAACAAGCAGAATGAGTTTTGAATGGCTGACTCCCATTAAGAACAGACTTTTAATATGTGTGTTTTAGTCTGTTTTTTTTTTTTTTTTTTAACAAGCACATAGAAGCAGATCAACTCTTAACAACGCCTCTAAAGTGGAACTGCACCAATATTCAGGCTCTTTTAGAAAGAGGTTTCATCAGCACAGTCTTCATAACTTATTAGACAAAGGCATTTCAAATCTGGGGTTTAAACCCTTCAAAGCTAATTCTTCTACATTTAACTTCAGCCCTACAATATCTAGCACATTTTGGGGACCTATAAAAAAACAAAAGAGTAGTTTCTACAAATGTTTTGTAATAACATTAAGCTTAAAACCTGTTTGAAAACCCTGAGAAGAGTCAGGATTTAGTTACAACAGCCATGTTGGTACTCACACAAGTACCTTTCCTGTAGAACTGTATGTGGTGCAGACCAAGATGCTCAGCTGTGATTTAAGCTTCTCTGAAAGCCACACAACACGGCCCACGGCGTGGGCAGCCCCAGCCTGCTCTCAAAGCTAAACTTTGACTGACATGAAGCAAAAAAAAGAGGCAGGGTCTTAAAATGGCAGCCAGCAGGACCCTTCATCTTCAGTGGATCCACAGATGAGCCCTGCTGGGACAAGCCTCTTGTGGACATGCTCTGAAAGCATCGTGAGTGTTCATGGTCCAAACAATGCAGCCTGGGGAAACAACCCAGTGGGAGGTCATTGCACATACTGTCCTGCAACTGCCTCCCCGTCCTGGATGAAAATAAAAATCCCACCCAAACTGGATATAACTCCTTGATAATCTCAGCAGGGCAGCTGGGAGCTATAACCAGCCCTCCAAGCTCTGTGCTATTTGCTGCCTCTCTGGGAAGGCATCATTTCTGCAACAGAAAACTGGAAAACAGTTTGTAGTGATTTTTATCTTGCCCGATTTGTATCTACCTTTGCTTGCCTCCAAACCTCCTTCTCCCTTTAGAGCCATTAGGGCAACTGAGCCTCTCCTCCACAGTTGTTGACATGGCTGCAAAACCTGTTTGCAGCATACCAGAGGCTGTGGCGCTGCTCTCCGCTTTCACCTTATTAAAAATTGCGGCATTTCCACATTCAACGTCCTCAGATTAGATGGGCAGTTTGCCAACACAAATACCTACTTAAGCACCCAGTAAGGGGAAATCAAGCTATCCAAGACTGGGTGCCTGCTGACTTGTCCATCAAGAAGTTCATGCTGACTCCTGGTTGATGACACTAAAGGCAGTAGCTGGGTGACAAATGCAGCACCTGCAGAGTTACCTTGCTGATCATCAGCTGGGATATGCACTGGTACTTTCCACCAAAGTCCCTCACTGTTTGAAACTGACATAGAGGAAAGGTGCTCTCAACACACATGAATGCGTGCTCTGAGGATTGAAGAAAACAAAAGAGGTAGAAAATTCCTGCCTCCCAAGATAAAGGTCATCAATGAACCCCACAGGCTCCTCACCTGTTCTGGTGGGCACACTCATCAATGACTGAAGAGAGAGATGGTCAACACGATGACACAGTTTGCCAGATGAAACTTGTTACTCACGAGAGTCAAAATGAATGCTGACCCTGAAAACTTAAGAGTCTCATAATGCTTAGAGACTTTGAGGATGCTGGATGTTAAAAAACCCCCAAACATAATTAAACCTAAAGAGCAACATGACATAAACACATTGATCTGATACATAGAATGATGCCCTCTGAGCCAGTTATTGCTGTTCAGGAAAGAGGTCTTGGGATTAAAATAGGCAGCTCTGTGACAGTGTCCACTTGGTGGCTCAGCAACAGGTTAAAAAAACCAGCAGCAACAAAGACAACCCCCAAGGCATTACATGTATCTGCTTTGCTGTCCAAGCTGCCTGTGGCACTGGGCCTCCTCCACCCTGGCCCAATAATGGTATTTCCACCATGGCAACCTCCCAGAGCCGTGGCCAGGACCACAGAGGACACGAGATAGCTTCTCAACAACAGCTAACTCAATAGCATGGGTCTCTCCAGCCTGGGAAAGAGACCATGGAAGGGACCAAGAAGATGGGAAGTCTACTGAACTGTGAATCCCATAGGAATGTGAGCAGGAAGGGATTACTCTTCTAGTATCCTTCAGAGAGGAAGTTCACAAGGCATTCACTGGAACAGGCTCAAATAAGGTTCAGGCAGAAGGAGGTACTTCTGATGGTGGTCACAGCTAAAATGCGGTTCAAGAAGCCAGAGGGGAACCCTCAGAAGAAAGTAAGTGACCAAGGATTAGAGGAATGATGATGCCTCAGGCCTCTGAAAGTGTACTGTTCTCTCAATGCCCCTCCACTGAGACTGAACCTGGACCTGGTGACCAGTGAAAATCAGGTGTATTCTCAAAGAAAAGGTGCACTCATCTTCAGCAAATTGCCACTAAGAACAAATGAGAGCAAGACTTTGTCAGTGAGGGAAGCAGGGAACAACTTCCATTGTCCACAAGACTGGGACTTAGCTGGGATTATCTACCATCAGCACAGCAGGGAAAATTTTGGGGAGGGTGTTGAAGGGTGGAGACATGAGATGTTTGCTGTAAGTCTTCGAAATACAACACACTCACCTAGAGAAATACATCTAGAAAGGATATGGCCTTCAGATCCAGGCTATTTCAATGATGGAAATCAAGTCCCAAACCACTCGGAACCACTGAGCCACTGGTCTCTCAGAGAAACACCATGTTCTTCCCAAACCTGTTAAAACCAATCCAGCTCCATCATTTGGCCTTGAGAGCAAACTATTGAAAACATGACCGGTAGTCACAAAGGAGAAAAGAACCCAAAACTAAGGTTGTTGGTACAGGGAGTCCAACAACAAACTCTGTTTCAACATGCCCTCAAATGCTCAATTACGAGACATTTGTGCTGCTTGTATCAGAAACTTGTGACTTCTACAGCGGTCACAAACACTTGTGGTTTCACTGCTTGGATAACAAAATCATTAATCACGACCATAAGCGTTATTTTATAAAACCTGTGCAACACATTTCCTGTTGCAAGCGAGCTGTATGTATCTGAGCAAGCACACCTACTGCATGTGTGGTATGGCTACTTAAAGAAACAACACCAGGCTTCTACAGGCAAATGATGGCACTGTGGTAATTTAAAAAAGAGAAAAGCATGTCCTTGTTTCCCCCTCAGACTTTCAGAAGTGACTCATTAAATTTAAAAACCCCAGTCATTAGCAAAGAAGATTATGTTAATCATTTACTGCAGTTTATTTCTCATTGAAATGGATTTGTTACACAAGAAGGCTAATCAGATACCTAAGCAATAAGCATAGTTGAGCATCTATGAAAAATATACGAGAAAAAGAAGCCTTCTCCTGCTTCTGAACTGGACTGATCACCTCGTCTCTAACGGCTTCACAGAATAGGTCCACTCTGTGTAACATGCAAGGCTGACTACAAAAAAGAAGAAAGATTCCTCTCAGAATAATGATGCAATACAATCTGTGGCAGTTTGTCAGAAATTGGTTGCCAGAATGAAATTATAGAGTTCTGTCACTTAAAACTTCTGCTTTTAAGTGCTCTCTGCCAGCTAAAGGATTTGCTGTCAAAAATAATTGTGGGTCAAGCAAGACAAGATTTTTTTTTCCTCTCCAGAATGTTAATGGTTGCATGAAGCAGGGGGGAACAGATGTATCATGATGCTGAACAATTAGCTTTGCAAGTAATGGTCCTGAAGGAATCAAAGATCCCATTCCAGCCTTGCCTTTGCAAAGCACAAGCCAAACTGCTCTCTACTGCTTCGCCCCACTTTTCCCATCTCCCAGTGCCATGTAAGCCCACACACTGCAACATCCAGATCTAAGGGGGCCTCTTGACATGCAGCATGAAAAAGCAAAACATGGAGGGGCTCATGGTCTCATCTTTACTGAAAGCATCCTTCTGCAACAGCCAAAGCTCCTTGCAGCAGTTCCTGGGTTCACATGTGGAAGCCTGAACATGTTGAAGAGCCCAGCACCACCTTGTACTTTGAGAAGGCATCCCCCCATCATACCCAGGACAAGAAATCCAGCTCTGATCGGGTTGAAGATGAGCCTGGAAAAGTGACAGCCAGAGTGTTGCATCCTCCCATGCCACAGCCCAGTCACCTCTGGCTGAGACCTCTGCAATGGGCTCCCTACCCACCCCCACCAGCCCTCTGCCAGAGCCCTTGGCGTGCTTGCCCAGTTGCAATCCCTCAGGATCCCCAGCACATTTTCACTTGACCCTTTCCTTTCACTGGAATATGGGGAGGCACAGCTGTGCTATCAGTATGGAAAGGAAGAATGATAAAGCCAGCAAAACAGTGCAGCAAGTGAGTGATACTGAGCTCTGCGCCGGCCTGGGCCTTATCTACTGAGCCGCTGTTTAGGAACTTCACAAAGAGGAAGTCTGAGAGTTATTTCGGATGCATGGCAGAGAAACTTCCACCTTTCCAAAGAAATTAAGATAAAATATAGTCTCCCAGAACTCCCTCAGCTTAATCTTGCCAAATCAGAACAAGTCCTTCCGTTCTCCTCCAGCTTTTTCTTGTATTTTTAAAGCCTAAAGAGATACAGCACTTCTGAGTTTCACAGATAGCTGAACAGTACAAATCCCAAATTTTGCACCTTTTGCTCTCAATTCAAGAAATTTAGGAAAAGGAACAGCTGACATTTTCCATCAACCTTTAAGTGTGCCCAGTATACTCACAACAGCCCATTTCAAAGAGAGCTTAGATAGTCCAAGTACTAAGAAAAAGATTCAGTGTGAAAAATCTTTTAAGATTTGAGAGTCCTGTCTCCTAAGCACAAGCTTTTAATTTGTCATGGCAAGACAAAGCCATGGAAGAAAATGCTTTTGTCAAATTTCTGTGTGTTTCCCACCACTGAAGACAAGACAGAAACTGTATTGCAGAAAATTGCTTCCACACATTTTTGAAACATTTTGCCATTCTCATCCACTGGGGATGGCTGGAGCTGAACATAGTTCTACTCTGCTGAAAGTCTGAAGGAAAATCTTCATGTTAGATCATATTCCATCTCAGTTCAAAGACAAATTGCCTGCACACAACCATTACAATGAGCATGGATTCAGACTTGTCCAGTATCAGAACAGGAATAGAATTTCTCAAATGTTTGGATTGTTTTCTAGTCATCCCTGAAACACATACCAATATAAAATGCAGAAGGCTAGCTATTTTTTTTTTACCGCTATCTTTTCTTATTTTAAGTTTTTGTGGTTATAGCTTTTTGTGCCAAAAAGATGCTGGTGGCTGTGCTGGCTGAAGTCAGCAAAACTTGAGGAACATTTACAAGAATTCAGTGCACAAGATCATCTCCTTAAACTCCTACTAAACCCGACTCTGGCATCACTGGGCAGCTCTACATGGACCACAGATGTGGCTTAACAGCTCACTTCAAGAAGTGAAAAGAATATATGAGACTCAGACACGATTAAATGACATGACAAACACTCAGATGTGGTAAGTGGGGAAACCTCAGGGAGATTTTCCTGTTTCACTACTTGCCTCATGCAGGGCATCAGGCATGTCTGCAAAAGCAGGCATTTGAAGAGATACAAAGAGAAACTTTGTCCGCGAAAGTCAGAGGAGGACTGAATTAATGCAGTACCCCATTTTGCTCGGACTCAGACCTGGACCAGAGGCTCTGAGCAGGTCTATTCAGCATTTCCTTCCCAAGATTGCCCTCCCCCTTACTGCACCACTGGGCTAGAGCACCACTTCGATGGAAAGTCTTTGCACCAGGTACTTGTAAGGGAAAATGTGAATGTTTTAACGGGGAAAAAAACCCCCAAACCACAAGGCCAGCTTCTGGGGCTGCTCCCCCAGGCAGCACAGCAATCCCACAGTACAGTGGTGAGAGCAGGGTTGCTCTGTCTGCCCACAAGGCTCTTGTGTCCTCACCCATGTGGAGAGCCTCTCCTTACCAGGACTCCCACGCTTTCTTTCTTCATTCCTGCAACTCCTCTGTGCTGTGGCCTGATTGGATGCTGAGACAAGCTACACTGCTTCAACAGGATCTTTTTACTTAAACCTGGGAACTGTTTAACCAATTGCTTAAAACCATCTAGGGACAAATGCTGGCCTTTCTCTTTTGCAGAGGCTCTGTTAATCTGTTTATACTCTGAAAATGACATCCTGCTGTGGACCACAGCACTGTTGGATGCTCCAGCATCCAACATTTGTGCTTGTACAGCTCTGCAAAGATTAGCAGAGCCTCCCTCTCTAACAGCATTATCCACATTACCACAGCTGTCCTCTGCTAAGGCCAAGAGAATGGCCACCATGACCTCAACTGCTGAGAGGAGGTGATGGCCACTGCTTCCCCCTCCCTCGCCTCTCCCCTCCCCCAGTTCCATCACCTGCTCTGTGGGCCTGCGTGGGTGCAGGACCACAGGAATGCAGCCCAAAATCACTTCTGCATCAGATCCCTGACCTCAGCTGACCATCCATGTGGTGGCACAGAGGTACAGAGAGCAGAGGTGGGGGAGGCTGGAAGGGGAGCTCCCAATTTTCAGGTGCTGACAGGGAATTTAGCAGATCCAACACTGCCAAAAAGCATTCCTTCTGCAAGATGGGTAAGGATGCTAGAAAATAAAGGGAGAAAGTTTCTAAGGGGGTGTTAAACACTGGACAGCTGAGCGCAGCTGGGAACAGATGGCTCCACAAAACTCACCATTATATCTCAGCTCTTCTATATAGAAACTTTCAAGGAGGGGGGAAGAAAATAATATTAAGGGGGAAGAAAAACACTTAAGAAAATTAAATTAACCAAGCTAAAAGAACTGATGCACCTAAACCGTCATTAATGCCTTTGCTATGCACACTGCAGCCTCTCAATTCAGCAGTGCTCCTCCTATATAATACAACAGATTATAAACAGAGGGAGAAAAAAACTAAGATAAATGCAAACTTCCCACAGCAGACTGATACGATATTTTAGGAAGTCAGTTAGGGGTCATTTTTTCACACAGTTATGAACATTGATGATATTTTAGCTGGAATTTACCACCAAAATAGAATCCAACAGCTGATGCAAACTTTTAAAATACCCTCTTCATATGCACTGCAAATATGTCAGGCTCTGCTTAAAAATGTAATGGTACTTATTTACTTCTGTCTTTCCTTCTCCTTTTGCAGAAAGAGCCAGAGACATATGAATCATATAATCACTTCTGATTTAATTTTCATAAAGCATTTACAAGATACAGGGCAAAACAAAACACATTAGACAGGTGAGGGAAGGAAACAGGCCTATTTAGTAGATGCAGTTCTTTATAATGCACTGGGCAGAGGTCCACTCTGGGCTCCCCAGACTCTTGTATTCTGTTGTTCATCCTTAGTTACTACCAAACACATACCAGGGGGCAGAGGGGACACCACCTTACAATATTTTCTCAGTCAGGAAGTTGTAGGGTTTCTTTATGGATTTTCTTTTTTTCTTTCTTGCTTTTTTCTTTCTTTCTAGTGTGGGAGGGGGAATCTGTCAATGTAAAGAAAAATCTTGAAGCCTCATATAAAAGCATGTTTCATTGCTAAGCTTTATCAAACTACTCCTTTTCCTTTCCAAAGTCTTTATAAAAAGAAAGCCCAAGTAAACAAGCAAACATAACCCCTCCAACTCCAATCATTTGAGAAGATCCAAAATTCAAGGACTCATTCCAGGCAGCCTCAACTCTTTGTTTGTTTTGGGTTTTTCTTTTCTACCTGTTACACAAGAGGACAGATTCAAATTAGATTTGCCAGTGTTTACACAGCAGGTGGGAATTACAGGCTCCTTCACGAAGAGGAGAGCAACGCACTCATCTGCCCCACAGTTCCCACTCAGCTCCCTCCCCATCACTGCCCAGAGGGATGCTCCAGCTCAGCACCAGGAGCCAAATGCTTTTCCCCCTCTCAGCCGTGCAGAGAGGCCGCGGCGGAGCTTTGCCGGCTAGCTCCAGACCTGCATCCCGCGGTCCCAGCGGCACTGCCGGGTTACGTGCCAGGCAGCTGTGCCCTAATCCTTTCTGCTGCAGTACAGGAAGTTGTCAATCAGCGCTCTGCTCCGGGCCAAGGCTGCCTCCTTCCAACAGAGTTTACACCCCGTGCTGGATCTGCTCTGCCTGTCACCTGCAAAGGCAGTGCCTGGGGCCAGCCAAGACACCCCAAATCCAGCTGTCCCCGGTGCCTCCTGCGAGTGCTCTGCGACAAGGCATTTTGTTCCAACACAGCAGCCAGTGAGACTGCAGCTTACAAATACAGCTGTCTGCTGAATGCCACTTCCTCAGGTTGGATATGCAAGTAATGGAAAAGGCCATTATCTGCCTTTGTCAAATTTTCAAGCATCCTGAAGTCGAAAGAAAGGCCTATACAACTTCAAAGGCTGACTGCACAGCTCAGATTAAAGAGGGAATCTACTGGAAAGCTGCAGTCATGTCAACCATGTATTTTCAAGGTAAAAGCATACATTTTGCCATAACACACCCCCATCAACATGATCTCAGCTATCCTGGCATCTCCTTCTTGTCTCAACAGAAGGATGAACTTCACAGTAGAAACATGAAGGAGGAGAATGCCATAAATCCTAAACCAGACAAAAGGGCAGGAACCACCTTACTTGTATCACCAGCACAGGAGAGGTCTTGTAGAAGGCGATGTATCTGGGGCCAGGGGTACGCAATGAATTTCAGGTGGCACCATGAATATTGGTGGGGAGGCAGAGGTTTTTTGCCTCCCCTTCAGCCCATCAGCTACAGTTTCCCTTGAGCCAGCACTTCTGCTTTTACAGCCCTACAGCAAGCTGGCTCCAGGAGCTAAACCACCGGAAAAGTATTCGCTTTCTTTGTAGGGCTAGTTTTTGGTTCACTTCCCTGGGTTGGCTCAGCACACAGTCAGCTGTGCTAGGAAAAGGGGGATGGAGGAGCCAGTCTCTGCTCTTGCTCAGGCGAAAGATGCATCAGTCAAGTTGCATCCCTCAGCTGTGGTTTCATATAGTTGCTAAAATAACTCCTGCAACCCCAAATCCTGCTCCCCCGCATCAACTTCACTCTCGGCATGACTGTGCTGCAAAAGCAAGGTGGGGGAACTGAGCTGGCTGGAAAATAACTTGTTTTTCACAGGCATCTTGACTCAAATCAGGTCTCCCTTATATAACATCAAAGAAATGCCCTGGGAACCATGGCTGAACAAAAGCAAAAGTAAAAAAAAAAAAAAAATTAAAAAAACATCCTTCCGCGCTCTGTTTTACTGTATGTTAAAAAAGGGCAATTTACTCTTGGTTGTATTTTGTTCCTGACACACTTGTGCCTTAAATACACAGATGCACTGCAGCATTCAGTTCCAGATGAATTAAAAGGGAACATGCTCATAAACAGCTTCACACTTTAACTTATCATATAGTTTAAGAACATTACTACACAGTCAAATTATTTTTTCAGAAGACAAACAACACATCGCTAGTTGATTACAAGTGTGAAAAGGTGCTACACAACTCAGTCTGATCACAAATTCACCAGCTAGAAGCTACAGCTAGAGAGGCACCTTTGTACAAGGGATCCTACAAGCAGGTCTGCTGGTGACCCTTTTTATCTTAAAGGCTCATCCTGCAAGAAAACAAGGCCTTCAGTAATCTGAAGATTACTTAAATTAATGCAAGTCTGGTTACACATAAAATAGAGTACAAAATGTAAAGAGCTAGGACACTGAAAAATGACACTATCATCATCCAAGCACAAGGAAAGGGTAACATGGGTGTTGAGAAGGAGACAAGGAAAGAATTAGGAGAGAAGGAAATCTCTCTTGAACTGCTGGGGCAAACTGAACAAAACTGAATACTTAACTGGTGCACAACACAAGTTCTGGCAATATGCAGCTATAAGGAAACTTCCACCACAGCAAAAGATCAAATTTCTGTTTCCTGCAGGATATATCCGAATCCCATTGCACAAGCAACTGTGTTTGTATATGGGAATGGTACAGAGCCAAAAAATACATTACAAAAAATGGTCTTGAGAGGAAGAATTGTGACAAGAGAAATTGCTTACCCTCAGCAAAGCAGTTCAACACATCCCAGTCATTGCTATAATTAGCTCCATAAAAACTACACAGCAGTGAGCTTTAGAATATCTGATAGCAAAGCAGATACTTTCTGTTTAATAATTTGTTCTTATTTGTAATTGACTTAGAGTGAAACAGCACCAAAGCAACTGAAATTCAGTCTATTTGGGAATTGTGTTAAAATGTCAATTCCTGATCTGCAGTAAGAAAAGCATGCTTTACCTATCAGAGAGCAAAAGCAAAAAAACCCTCATGGATAAATACAATAAAGCAACACATAAATCGCACAAGACCCTTACTCCTTTCTTTTAAAGGAAGCAAACAAACTTTCAAACTTCCTCCTATCTGCTCCCCTGAGCTCTTCACTTACATTTCATGAATCTGTTATAGACACAAGAATAAACAGATTTTATGTTCTGTGTACCTCTAAACCACAGTAATTTATATATATCCTTCTGTCCAAATGGCAGGTTACGAGTAAGAGTAAGCAAGGGAAATCTATAGGCTGAAGTACGCAGTAATTGCCCCAACATTTCTGAAGGACTTAAGGAAAAGAGCAGCTGCCTTTCCAGATGATAGCACTGTTTCAGTGACAATAGTATTAAATTATCAGCGAGTACAGCCTGCTTGTATTGGCAGAAAGAGCAAGAAAATAAATGGGTTAATTTCTAGCACCATTTGAAAGAAACAAGAGATCCTGAAAGAAAGGGAGAAATACAACACTAGAAAATAAACCTGACAGCCAGAGAAAAAAACTTTCCACTTGACCTTCCCTACTGAAAAATCTCTTTCAGCATTGGTATCCATTCCCATTGAGTGATGTGAATTTGTGTGGGCAAAGTTAACCCGAAGGCAAGAAAAAAACCCAAACAGATAAAAAGCAGCTAGCCTTAAAACTGGTGGATACTCAGGACCTTTTTAGGTTTTTGAGGGAAGGATTTGAGCCTGCTGGTTTTTCTGTGTGTGAATTTCTCTCTTCTTGGCAAGTACTTTTTTTTTTTTTTCCTTTAAAATCTGAATTAGAATAGCTGTGGTTTACAGTGCAAGCCCAAAATGCAGACATTAGAGGATGTGGCTAGCAGCAATAAACCCTTTGGCTGCTCACACAGAGCACAGCTGGCTGCTGGGCAGGAAGAACAGAAGTATGGCCATCCTGTCACTGCAACAATCTCCTTGTTGGTCTGCTCAGCCTCACAGAGCAAACAAGGTGGATTTGCTTAAGGTGACAACCCCATCATTCCCACAGAGAGCTCTGCACCTCAAAAATGATTTTTTCCCCTTCTGCTACTCCAGGACAGCATTAAGAAAAAGGAAATTACAAGCTCTTGTGGCTCCTCAGTCTCTGAGCACAACTTCTGACTGATACACATCTTGCAACATAGTGTTGTTCTACTCTAGGTGACATCATTTTCCATAGAGGGCTGGGATGAGAGATGCTCCAGCATCCCACAGAACTTATGAACATATTCCAAAGTATTTGGACTGGGTTTCTATTGTCTACTTTAAAGGAAAAAAGCCACAGTTGCTCTTTAAAACAACCATCTGAATGTGAAATGACCAAGCCAGCAAGAAAAATCAGATTTAGTGTTTATCTAACTAATATAAATCTTATAAATTTTAATAGTGGCGCTGTAACATGCTTGAGACCCAGATGGGAGATGAAAGTAGACAAAAGGTTTCAAGGAAAGGCACAGGGATAAATCTGTTTTTTTAATTAGGAAAGCAGAAGAGATGCAAATAGGACCATAATGCAAACATCTGCCTCAATAGGCACCATTCTGGTGGAGAAGAGGTAATTGTGTCTGTCTGAAATGACTGTCAGCAGTGTCCAAGGCACATAAAAAACTTCCTAACTCACATCCCCAAGCACAAGTACTTATTTTCTGAGAAGAAAAAGGCACAAGAGGCACAGAATTGCTTTAAACACATGACTTGATAGTGAAAACATGAGCCTGAAGACTTCTGTTGAAAGTCCAGAAAGAAAAGCAGTAGCAGCAAGATCTGTCCACGTCACCTTAGTGAAACAGAAGGGTATTTAACCCATCTTGTGGTTGGGGAACCAAGGTAAGTAAGCTTTTTAGCCAGGAGTCAATAAGAGAAGCAATGGATTGAGTGTGTGCACCTTGAAACTCAAGTCTGTTGTTCAACCATGCACCTCTAGATCATGCCTGCTCGATCTGCCAAACTCTGCAGGTCTTGTATTGAACAAAAACCAGGATTAAAAAAAAAAAAAAATTATATAAAGTACCTGTGATTTTAACATGCATATAAAACCTAGTAAGGTTGAGTTTTGCTGTGTTCTCCCTTACATTTCCCTTAAAGCAAGAGGAGACTGCAGTCATTTTTAGAGTCACAAACCAGAACGAACATGGGAGCTGTTGCTCCTCCTGCCAGTGGGTGTCTTTTCTTTAGCACTAAAGCAGGCACAAGGCTGCAAATTAATCTGAAAAAACACATGAAACGGTGTTTCAGCTGAACTGGACATAAGGTTTCAGAACAAACTCCTCTGCTTTTTCAGATGGGATGCTAAAAGAGGCCATTTCAAGCATTCTGCAGACTCTGGAAGACATTGACCTTTTTTCCTTGGAATCAATTCACAATTTTCGCTTTGTGGTCATGTGGATTATTATCTGTAATTGAAAGTAGAAGTGTAGATTACGGAAAATAAATTACAGAAGAACTCAATTATATGGCAAATTCCATGGCTGAGGAACTACAGAATACGTTCAGTCTGTATTAAACCCTACTTCTGAAATGAATGTTAATTAAAGAAGGCTGAACATGCAGGCTGAATGGATGAAGACAAACAGAACATCTCAGCCTGTTGCAGCGACAGTTTCCCCCAACGGAGACAGAACGGATGGCCAGTCTTACTCAGATTGCATCTCTTGAGAGGACGATTTATTATGTACAAGACAGAAGAAATTTATTTGCTAACATATGGAAAACATTTATGGGCTCTTCAGAGGATCTGAAACTCAAGAAACACAACTACATATTGTTAAAATTCTGAAATGGAGATTTCATTTTAGAAATAAGCATTTTTCAACTCGAGGCTGTGAAATTTAGTTCTATATAATGTTGTTTCCTGCCCTGTCAGGTATGAATTTCAGACCATGTTGTTTGCTGTAGGTCTAAGCCTACAGCTTAGAAAAGTATTAGTTGGCAAAGCAGTGTTTTTAAAGATATAACCCATGCTTCAAAAAGATGTATGGGGAGCATTTGCCACAGGGATGGGGCAGGATAGTACTGCCCAAGTTATCATCTTGGCTCTGCAATTTAACAGTCATGGCAGGAGACAAGACTACTGACACCAAGTGAATGCTCCCACAGCCACAGCTGCACATAATTCCAGACCCAAAAAAAAGTACAACTTCTGATACAAGAAAATGATCCTCCACTAAGCCATGCAAGGTCATAGCCTGCAGGAGAGCTCTAGCTCTGGGGCAAACCTCTTCCCCATGGAAGTAACCTGCTGGATATGCCTGGAAGGGCTGCAAGCTGGCTGAGGAATAAACAGAATGGACAATACAGCAGTCTCACACATAAAACTATGCGCATCCCATGGAGCTACACCAGAGCTGACAGGACTGGGGGCTTTATAGAGGCCCCTTGTCAATCAACAGCCAACAGCAGTATCGGGGTAAGGGCCTGCATGCAATGGGGGGGGTTGTTCTAAAGCTGGGGGCATTACGTTGGTGCAAACATCTGTGCACAATGAAGTCGGGGGGGCTGGTCACAAAGCAGCCTCAGAAACGTGAAGTTTTGGGCTGCTGTGTTTGAACAGACTGAAACACCTTCAAGAAGAGCAGGACCTCGGGCCAAGTATTTGAGGCAGCAATGCAGCAGCAATAGCTGAGATTTTCAGAGAGGGTAAATGACTGATTAAATGACTCAATCATGCAGATGCTTTTGAAAATTCTGCCGCACACAGTTAAGTTTATTCATGCATGTGTGGGAGAGGGGGAGGACTGTGAAGATTTTAATAACTATCTTAGGAAATAAAGAAGAACAAATGTACTTTCTCTTTAAAACAGAGAAAAAACCCAACCAAATCCAAAAAAATCCAGTGCTGTGGCTGGATAGGAATTTACAGAAAGTTGTAGAGAAGTTTTAGGTGGAAGGATGACCAAATGGACTATGATACACAAGTAAAAAATATGTGCAAAGAAAGAATAGAACAGAAGGGTAAAAATAAAACATTTCACAGCCCTATCAATTTCTTCCAGTTTTAAACTGCTCTATGCTTCAGTATGTTATTTCTGGCTTATGCAGTCTTCATACTTCACCACAACCTGCCAGATAAATAGGAAGTTGAGAGCTTTGAAGAGCTTAAGGACTGCAGGAAAAGGAAAGACTTCATCCCAGAAAAACAAAGACATATTGGGGAAGGAGATGTCCCCAAAGCCTTATTTTTGGAGTATGACAACACATCCGCTCTGGTGCGCCATCTCAACAAACAGCACCATGCAAAGTCTCATCACCAGTGAGGTCCCTCCTGCACTCTGCAGATCATGAAACCCTGCAGAGATCACTGCCAGGCAGGACACAACTCGTTCCCCCAGGTCCCAACAAGATGTCAGCACCCCTAAGATTTTCCTTCTTGCTAATGCTATTGAGTACCTTTCTCCTCCTTCTTAGTCAGGCATCCTACCCATAAATGTCTGCATGGCAGGGAGTCACTTGTCACCTCCCCAGGGTCAAGCAGGTGGGAAAAATCTCCTGCAGTTCTGACTCTTCAATTTCAATGCAGGAGTTTGAGTAATTCTGCTGGAGCAGGGTTCATCCAACTTTTTCAATGCAAAACAACATCTACTTAAAGGCAACAAGCTTTTCCTCCTTGTAAAAAGCATTCTTCCAGTTTAAAAATCAACACTCAGCCACAAGATTGAGCTTGTGGAGAAATTCAGAAGCACTCCCAGGTGCCTAAACATCAGCCAGTAGGATTTTAGCAAAAATACACTCTCCTGTTTCTACAGGCCACTCACAACTGCCTAAACATTGAGTATTCCTATGTGTAACCCAGTAAGAACTGGCACACACCCATCCAAGGCACATTTTGACAGTCATCCGCTTTGTGATGAGCACAGAAGAGCCACACACACCTCAAGAGTGACTGCCCACCCCCAGCACAGCACAGCTCCTCCAGCGAATTTGGGAACAAAGCAGCATGTACTGGTAAAAGGCTCTGGCTCCACTGGTGCCTCCCCCGTCTGTCTCATCCCAGTGCCTATAAATCACTTCTGGCAGGTAGTTGGGAAGCAGCTGCTAATGATAGTTTTGCTGCAGAGTGCAGGAAGTCACCTTTTAACCCTGCCTGCTGTTGTTTGTCTCCCTGAGCGCAACAAAAGGACAGATGCAGACAACGTGCCAGTTGGGAAGATCCGGTCAAAACTCAGCAGGGAATCTGAGTGGTCCCATGCTGGCAAAGCATCACTCTCAAAAAACACCTTTTGGCTTTGGATGCTTCCTGGGACTCATTTTCAAGCAGCCTGATGCTTGTACTGATTTTTTCCTCCTTCACCCTAAAAATCCAGGAAAGTATCCCAAAGACAATTTTGAGTTTGCTGTTGCTGCACTGTTGCTTCCACCTTCCTCCTTCCTGCCATCCAGGCCTCACGGGACAATGAAAGCATTTGTAAACTAAGAAAAAAGGATACAATGTGAGCAACTTGTTTCCAGCCTATGAAATAGCCCAAATCAGGTCCACATTTTCACCTGCCAAGTTTTTTTTTAGTTTTTAAGTTTCCTTTCGAAATTACTAACTTTATTTTCAGCAAAATTCCACAACACATTTTAGACAACACCACAAATCGACCTCCAACAGCTCACTCTCCTGTTTAAGTCACTGCTGCTTAGACAGATGCCACACTACTGTCCCTTCCTCCACCTGAAGAACACCTGCTTGAACTTTCTATGTTCTATGTACAGGTGAAACACCTTTAAAGTTTGCTTGTTTACATCTGTGATTCAAAACCTTACTTCCTTAAGCACGTGCCTGAGTAGCAGTCCTGTTGCTAACTACCTGAGTTTGCAGAAAGCTTCTCAAGGACAGAGGGAAGTATTAGCAGGTGTGCGTGCACCATCTCAGTCCAATCCGAAAGAAATTCAAGGGCAATTATTTCTACACTTCTAGCCCCTGACATCACCTGCTCTGACATGCTTTTCCAACAGGAGGCCTCACATTCTGTAGGGGATATACTTCCATCAAATAAAACACACCCAGTGTCCAAACATGGTGGCTGAACGCCAACCCTGAGGCATAAGAAGAAAACCCTTTCTAACCTGACCATGTAAACCTGAACATAAAAGAGAAGGATCTTGGGTGACATGTACTTACAGTGAAGACATCATCATCGCCAACCTCGGCCTCGTTGTGAAGGGTGGACGAGGAAGTCGTAGATCCTAGAAAAAACCAAACCAACAGCTTTTTAAACACATGATATTTCCATGGAACTTTTTTTTTTTTTTTTCTGAGGCTGTTAAACATTCGGATTCTCACAGGTTTATATGTTGTAGATGAGTGAAAGAGGGGCTCAAGTTAAGGAAGAATAACTCATCTGCTGGTAGCTGGGCTGGAGAGGTAAAATCTGAAAAAGTGTTTCTTGAAACACAACTGTGTGGCTGCCAATGCTAATTAACAATGATAAAAATAGCAGTTACCATTTTCAATTACAGAAGACTAATTTTTGAAGAATGGTAAAGCTATGTATTAATCAGTGCTCCAAGCTGATTCTCAGCTGTCAAGAAACCACTTCTTGTTCACTTACTCCCTAAATTTGAGGGAGAATAACCTTTAATTTAAAATAAAATAAACCTCACTTTGACAACGAAGAGTTAGATTGGGTTTTTTCCTTTTAATTTTTGTAGCTGTTATACACTCTAAAGGTCTTCTCTGTTATCACCTTCTTCTCAGAGAATCACCATACCCCACATAAACAAAATATTTAAAAGGACCAGATATGTGTAAAACCACAGACAAGAGAAAAATACTGGGGTGAAATTTTCACTAGGTACATTAGGCAATCTTATGGAAAAGTAGGGAAGCATATAAAAACACTTTTCTCAGCCTGCAGGTGCTCCTGCAGAGCTGCTCAAGGGCCTGGTGAGCACTCGCATCACACAACTGCCTCAGGGAAGAGGGCACTCACCACTGCTGGGTTTGACACCAAATTTATGCTGTATCTAAATAGGAGTGACTCCTCTCCCTACACCCAATCAAGATCGCAGATCCCCTTCCTGGCTGGCTTCAACTACCCTAAGGCTGCCAAGGAGGGTGGGTGCAGCAAGAGGATTTGTTGGGGGGAGAACCCTCAAGTCAAAAGTCTACTTTTTTGATGGAAGCCCACTGCTAGACTGAATTATGACCACATCACATCCCTGACCAACACAGCAGAACAGCTTGTACCGCCTTTATTCTGGAAATTTGTTAAAGTAACATGTTTTATATAATGCCATTGGCACCAGCCTTGGCTGCTCTCAGTTGCATCATCACGGAGATGTGCAGAGCTAAGTGTGAAAGCCCACTTAAAACACTGAGTAATGTGGAAACATTTGTGCTGTTTGCTACATTAAATTAAAAATTTAAAAAAGCTGAAGCTCTATGGAGCTGCATAGGGTTCTTGTACCTGTGCCCCAAACTTCTGTTGCTACAGGGAATGAACTATTGGTTAAATATCCACAATAAAGCAAGTGATTTCATGAAGTGAAGTTCTAAATGCACACTTAGTTGTGCTTGATATTACCTGCTGAATTTCATCAAGCATGTGAACAAAAAATGAATGAAAAATGAAATCTGCTGCCCAATGCTGTGTGTGCATGAGCAAGTTATTGTTTTTCATTCAGAAAGCCTTATTTGGAAGTTAATGAGGAACACATTCATGAGGATCAGCCTGTACTGTTAATAGGATAAATAGAGATTTGCTGATTTTGAAGTATTTAAGATACAGCAGAACTTCATTTTAAACGCCTCCACTGTAAAATGGATCAAGAAGAGCAAAACAAGAGTTGCCAAATATTGATATGTCCAAAATACTACTCAATACAGCTGAGTTATTATCTCCTTGAAACGTTGCACAATCCCATGCCACTTACATGGGATTTACTTACTTTTATGATTCAAAATGCTTCACAGTTTTAACAGGAAGAAAGAAGACAGTCTACCTGTAAGTTCTAAATGTTATTGGCACAGAAAAAAAAGCAAGTGAACTGAGAACATCCTTCCTCTAACTGATGAGGTACTTACCAGCAAGGAGTTCTGGGGCATTAATTCTCTCCCAGTATCTACCATGCTCATGTTAAAGCAAGGACAGGCCATCTAGAACATTAGGCTGGTTTATGGAGCTAATGTCCTCAAAAAGAATACACATTTACACATACATCTGAGCATCCTCAGTATGGTTTATATACCATCTGTATATAAAAATACCCTGGCCACACTGGAAGAGAAGGCAAAAGGCTTTGGATTAGCCTAAGTTCCTACATAAACTAGTACAGTTAAAAAAAATAAAGAAAAAAAGGCATTAAGAATCAAATTTCATTAAAATAAAGTAAAATTGAATTATAGCTGTATTGTGATTGCCTGATTGCAATGAAATGTGAAAAGGAAAAATTTATGACAACTTCAAAGCACAGACAATTCAGATGCATTTTTTACAGAATTAAAAAAACAACACCCCAAAACACAATGAAGTCTTTAAGAACTACCATTCAACTAAAAGGATGCAGACAAAACTAATTACCGCAAAATAAAATAAAAAACAAACTGAAGTTTTATTCATCTCCAGGCAGGAATTAAATCCTGTGATTTAACAAAGACTAAGTAAAATGAGATTTGACTGCAAATAAAGAGCCTGGGCTGTTTGAGTTGCCACCACTAGTGTGAAACCCAAGCCTATCAAAAAAAGCAGTAACAACAAATGTGATGATAAGTAATGGGGAGAAGTCTGGACAGACAGAATTGAAAAATACTTGACTGAAATACCTTATCTCCTCTAAGGGACAAGAAAACTCAATTCTTGAAATCTGGAGCTTGCTCACTGTAGGGTAAGGGCCCTAGCTGCACTTGGACACATCCACAGGAGATCTCCAAGCCCAAGAAATTATTTTAGACACACCCCTCTTCCCAGCTCCCTGACTCAAACCCCCTGCCCACTCTTCCAAGGGTGGAAGTGTCCACCCCCACACTACCTTCAATGAGGTCCTCGATGGCTTTCCTCACTCCTCTGTCGAAGGCTCGAGCGTCAGCAGGGCTTTGAAAAGTAAGCCCAAACTTTCTGTTGTCAACTTTCCAGTGGTGGAAGGTGGGGTTTGCCTTCGTGTATACCAGGTCCTTCTTCACAAAGCACTCCAGCACCACCTGGGAGGGCGTGAGCCCCAAAAGAGGAGCAAAGTCACTTTTCCCAACCCAAGGACACAGCCAGCACCGTCTCAGGCTGGACCTAAAAAGCAAGCCAAGTTATGCCTCGCATAGGGGAACATCTTTCACTACCAAATTACGATTAATAAACACCAGACACTGTAATTGTTCTCAAAACCACTGCACATTCCTCTTTTGCTTGTGCTTTGAGTAGGTGCTCGTTCCCGACCCCAGGAGCATGTTTTGGACCCAATGTGGCACAGGTTAAGCTAGCAGGGAGCTCAGGAGGAAGGAGAACCTCTTCCCTGAAGAATTTTGCTCAACAGAAATTTTATCCACCAGTAGCAGATTTAGGAAGTGCTGCAACACTCCCCTCACTGTTTTTAAATTGGTCACCCCCAGCCACTCTGTGTTCTGCTGTGCCAAAAATCATCTCTACAGTGACGTTCAGGGACAACAGGAACGGCTTGCCATGTCTTACTCCACCCCTCAAAACCATAAGCATGGCTCCCAAATAACATCAAAAAAAGCATCCTAAGCAAAACAGCATTGCAAAAGACAAACTGTAATTGAAACAACTTTAAAACACCAGTCTTTTTGAAAGCCAGATAATTTCTGACTCAAATAATGCATTTTTTGAGCATGTGAAGGAAGTTCTGTGTTTAATATCTTCATGTATGAGAGTGCATTTCAGAAGAATCAAATACACAAAAACAAGATAACAAAGTATAACATTTCAAGTGGTCCTTGGAAATCAGGAAAAGGCTTTATCAATTTGATTTGTGCAGGGACAGAAGAGAGCTCCTTTTTAGATAAACAGCTACCATGAGAAACTGAGTGTGTCAATTCATAAGAGACAACTTGTCTTCATATTCTCACTCAGCTTGTTCAAACCTTGAACAGCATGCAGCATAAATAATTCATGGCCCTTTTAAAAGGCTTGCACTGCATTACTCAGTGCAATGTGACTGGCTTCATGGGCTCTTTACACTTCAATTCACTTGTCACTTACTCCCGCACCAGGTCTAAGAAAAAAAAGAAAAAACCACAGGCCCTCTTTCATTCAAAGGGGATCTTTACACGTGGACGTCAAAAATTTACCTGCTCCTTTCAGGTGGCATTACACCAGCCTAGCTAGCAAAAGATGGCAATTCTAGATGAGGATTAGGTCTGTTTTGTCCAATCTGGTATTATTTGCACATGGCTGTTATTTATATATTAAAAAAACCCCATCAAACTTGCACAAGAACACAATACCAATAGATTTGGGATAATTCTCATTATAATAACAGACAAAAGTTGAATTAGGGTCTATTACCAGTTTGTCTTTCTGCCTTTCACCATGGATTAGAAATCCACTTCTTCCATTGCCCTCCGGGTACGTGACCTTGCAGACGCCAACTCTACTGAGACCGCCTCCTTCTTGCGGCAACCATCCCCCACTGGAGTCATCTCGGGTCATAACCACAGCTTTGACTCGCACAATATAGCTGTCACTGCAATGGCAACAAAACAAAAACAGAACCTATTGTGAGCATCACAGCTGCATCGTGGCAGTTCTTCTTGAGGATGGTATTCAGACAGCACTGCGCTGACCCCAGTGGAGAGTTTCTGCCTGGGATGGAAGTCCACCTCTCTCATGGATGGCCTGGAACGCTCTAGCCACCACAGAAAAGGGACCCACCAAACTTCAAGGAATGAACCTGCCAGGTTTCCAGGTGTCAATGCATAGATCAAACAACCCGTGGTCTCTGACACTCTTTGCCTCCTGCGACTAGGGACAGGAACCAAGAGAATGGGGTGACCCAGGCACCACCCACCAAGGCCAACTCCCACATTGGGGCATCAGGTCTCCAAAGTACTGGAAGAACACATGGAGCTCAAATAACCCACAAACCAAGTGTTTCAAGGTTTCTGTGATCAAATTTGTGATGTAGACTTTGGAAGATAACATTCAAATTCCTCCACATCTGGGGACAGTTTTATGGGGAAAACCCCGCAGATGTGGCTCCAGCTAGTACCTCAGATGAAAGGAGATGGGAATCAGCTCAGCTCAGGTCATCAGGACCATACCACGTCCCTAAAACAGTTTCAGCAGCATTTCACAGGGCTTTGAAAGGCAGAGCATCCTAAACTCATAAGAAACTATTCTGGAAGCACCTAATATCTGAAGATAATCCAGATGCCCACCACAAATACTCAGAAGAGCCCCCAGAGTGGGAGACTCCAGGCCTCCCCCTGTACCATTTCCATAAAGCAGTTGCCCCATCATCTAGTGGGGACATCACCAGGGTCATCTGGAAGCAGAAAAGCCCCTACAGAACACAAGCAAAAGCCACACACCTTGCGTGGAACATGCAACAGACTGCAAACTAAAACAGGTTGTCCCCAGCACAGAACTGCTGGGAAACACCAAAATAGCTTTTCCATCCTCGTGCTGATGCTGCACTGGTGCTGCCCATCAGCACTGGACATTGATTAACACAGGGATGCTGAGGACAGCGCCGATGGCTGCGACGCCCTCGCAGGGAGGTCACCGTGGTGTGCTTGGATGGCAGCCACGCACAACCACAGCACTGTCGGCTGCAGAGGCACCCAAAGGAGCCCACAAAGCTGCTGCAGGGCACTCAAACCGGGGCAAGAAAAAGGAATGTGCAAAGCAAAGTGCCCAGGGACTGTCCACCTCCAGGCCACCAGGTCCAATTCAGGAGAAAGGAAGATCAACACACAGAGGGCTCCAAGAAGCAGCCTTTCAAAATGACAAGTATCATCCATTATAGAAGGAAATTCCTCCCTGAATCTAGATATTTTTCCCAGCATCCTGTACAGCATGACAAGCAGTAGTAGCATTCTTCATCCTGCACCAGGTAAAACTGTCTCAATTTCAGATTATTTTTGCAGCAGTTCAGGTGCAAAACCCTTCAATTCCAAGCTTCCCTTTCTCTAACATGACTAGATTTAACATCTAAGCAAGCAGCCTCACACACCCTACCTGAAGGCAGTTTGAGGACAAACCAAGGGAAGCAGTGAGCATCTTCCAGGACCAGCTTATCTCTTCTGCAGATACACAGATCTCACAAAACACATGCTGCAATTTTCTCTTCACAGCCTTTATTCTATGGATATGCCAACTGTTTCACTGGACCTACACAATTATGGCAGTGCACACATGCTAGAAGTTCATCCCCTGCTGCCCTGAGTACCTTGCACTGGCTGATAAAAAGCTTTCCAATCTGATAGATGGCCACAGCTGACACACACAAGGTATTCACAGAACTGAGAAATCATGTTTTTATAAATATTTTCGCTCGATTCCTTAAAGCAGCTTCCTGGGGCAAGTGTACCTATAAATGGATCCAGTTACCTTTTTATTTTTTAATGAAAATCCATTTCCAGATTTTACAGTGACAACTTTAATCTCCTGACTTCCTGATACTCAGAAATAAGCAAAATACTTCAGCTAATTTCCTACTGTGCAAAAATTGAGCTTCCATCCAAGACAGTTTTTGCTTTCTTCTCTGTACCTTTCCCATATAGTCTGTAAGGATTAGCAATTAGCAGATAAAGTAAAAAGAAAGCCAACTATACATTTCTGTATCTTTCTACTATTCCCTGAGGATCCTTTCTGGACTTATTTTTAGCTCTCTTCTGAAGACAGAGCTGCTCAATATGACCTTCCCTCCTATCCTCCTGCAAAAGTCATCCACAGAAACTGCTGCTTCTCCTTCCACGCTTGAAAATTACCACTGGCATTACAGCTTCCTGCAGGATTTACCATTCACTTTTATGGCAGCAGTTGGAGCCTCTGGCTGTCCCAAAAGCAATGTTGCCTTCAGTTACTTGGCTGCATAAACTGTTCACTTAAAGGAAAATTAAGCAAGAAGCAGCTACTCAGTACTTTGGGATTCCTGACAGTTATTTACACATTTCCATCACCTCTCAGTGAATTCTCTAGGCTTGTAATTACATTTGAGTATTACTGGATACCTATACATTAAATTTAGGTGCCATGACTATCCCTGCCCATTATTATTACAATTATAACGTGCCCCAATGGTGGGGCACAGAGCCACGTGGTTTTCCTCTTCATATCCATGACCTATGGACCTTACAAACTCTGTCACTACATGCCAAGAGAACACCATTTAAACTGTGTTCTTTCCATCCTGAAGACCAACCTCCTTAAATATATTAAGCCAGAAAATCTAGTTTCCATCCCCCTACCCCTGCAAGATGACCTCTGTTCCCCTATTAAACAAGAGTCTTGTCCAGGAGAAGGGTTCACCTTTGGCAGGGCAGGCAGAGCTCTGGCTCCATTACCGTAATCCCTTGGCACGCTTTCCTGCACGATCAAAAGTCACCAGTGACGCCGGGCCCCCTGGAGAGCCCCATCTCCACTCCCGCTCTGCTCCCCCACAGGCAGATTTCCCAAAGCACAACCTGTGCCAAGGGACTTGGAAAAAAAGAAAAAAAAAGATAAAAGTAAAGGAGGTGGTTAAGGGTTCTGAAGGCTTGACATTTGGATGACGACTCAGAAGCTGCATGTTGAATTTTCAAGGCTACACACAGCTTCCTCCAGTGTTCTATGTCTAAACCCTGCCTGCTGTTTCCATCTACAAGCCTAGAATAGGCAATGCTTCTTTCCCTCATGCCAGTGTTGATAAATACTTGGGAGGTACTCAAATATTTCAGTTCCGTATAAGGATCTCGCTTCCTTAGTGTAAAAGCTGTTTATTTTCTTTGCTATTTAATTTTACACGACTGCATCAAGGCTCTGGCTGGTTCCAAGTGTTCCAAATCCTGAGGAGCAAAGAAGCAACCTGCAAATCCCATGTGTGTGCCACTGATGAAACCTTGGTGAACTGGAGTAGCAGAACATCTGCATTTTTATCATGGTAACTGCAATTTGACTTATTCACAAGAAATGGTTAATGAGGTACATGAAAATATTTGGATCATTACATTAATGAGGAACTGATAGCTAAAAATGAAACCATTAGAGAAAACCCCACAGTAGCCTTAGTTCCCTTTGTTTTATTGGATCCTTGAAACTTATAAGACTGCTCTAATTGTTGGGTTTATGGCCTATGTGCTATGTATTTAATGCAAACTATTTGTAATTATGCTCTTAAATGCTATCTTAACTCTACATATTTGTCTTCAACAACCTTAAAAGCTTGGGAAGAAAGTATTTGAAGGGATTACCCAGCTGCATGGCAGCCAGCCAGCATGTTCCAGGTTGTCCGCCTGCTCCACCCTGACTTAAAAAAAAACAACAGAATGAACTTGGGGAGTAAAGGTAGCGTCAAAAAGCATGTGTTGTTTTTATTGGAAGGAAAAGAGAACTCTTTAAAAATTATAGCTCATGGGTATGCATATGTATCTATAAAACAGAGTGTGTGCACGTATAATTGCTCTTCTGGAGGACACAGAATTTTCCTAAACAAGTGACTGAATATTACTTCATTGTCATCACTGAACCCTGGTTTTGATATTTACAGTCCAACTCACAAAGCATTTGTGTGTCTAAGGTGACATTTGAGGCTGACAGAAGTGCTGTCCTTCACCATGTACACATGGGGCTGCCATCATCCTGTGCTCTCAGACATAAACCACATCACCTCCAGGAACACTGATGGGGGACAAAGCCATGAGCCCCTTGTATGGCCAGTGAGGGCTTATGGCTGCAATCCTGCATCCAGGACTAAACACCAAACAATTCATTCCTTAATCAAGCCATAAATTTCACCATCATTGTAAAAGGAGGGTGGGTCAAAGTAGACAACTCCCTTCCACCAGCTGCTCTTCTTTTCCACTTTGCTTCCAAAGCAGCAACTGCAAATACCATCCGAGATGTCTAAAAATCCCAAGGGGGAAAAAAAGAGTAGTCCAACCCACCATATTTACTACTGTTTTTTTGAGTCACATTTAGCATCTAAAACACTTCCCAGACACCTTCCATAACTCAGTAATATTTTTCCTTCTAGACAAGCTACTTGACCAAAATACAAGCTTATAAACTTCCACACTATTTTTGCCATGAGGCACTTAGGTGTTTTCCTCCCCTCCTAACTCTACAGCTTACAAAGCCAGGAGAGATCCAGGTCTCATAAAAAATGATATTTGCATATAATGAGTTTCAACATTATGGACTTCTGTCTTTTAATCCATGCATCGACATTCCCAGATCAAAGGTTTCAGGGAAGAGCTGAAATGACAGGAGAAGGCTGCTAATGCAGAGGTCAGGCACATAAACACAATTTAAGCTATGTAGATCCAAACAAATGTAACTTTACGATTACTGGGGCATAACCTGTCTCTGGCTGACCTGGATGTATTTCACAGTGCCAGGTGTTTTCCCTGCCTCAGCAGCTTCAACAGCTGGAGTTAAACCCATCACATTCCACCCAGGTGATTGCTTCCAGTTGTATTGTGAGGCTCCTCTCTGCAGTTCATTCCACAGGCAGAAAGCAGGGACATTTTGGTGGAAGACACTAAAAGCTGCTATTTTTGGAGTCCCAGTTCCTTGATCTAATGGTCAGTTTGCAAACCTAATAGCAAGGGTGTCATAGCTGCAGATTATAACCAGCATTTTCTTCTTGAAATCCTAACTTACTAATTTGTTTGAAAGAAAACTTCTGAGTGTATGCAGCTATAGCAAATTAAGTTGATACTTCCATACCACCTAGATTTCCAGCAGGTTAGAAACTTTTTCATTAAGCTCATCACCAAGAAAAAAAGACATCTGTGTCTCTCTGGCCAGATCAAATGTTAGAATGGAATCTGAAGAAAACCATGGAAAACCTCTCAAAAGTTTTTCCTGCCCTCACCTCTGCATCATACCAGGAACAAAGAACCACTATACCTGTAACCCAATTCTTGAATAAGTAATATGCAACCTGTATTTTTGTGTTTTTCAAATCAAATACCACCAGAATAAAAGGGCACCTGGGAAATTTTAGTTGCCACACAGTCAGAGTAAATACAAACAATTCAGTCTCCACATTCCTTGCTACAGAGATGCTGGTAGAGCCTAGAGTAGCCCCAAAGGCAAAATGAAGAGAGGTCAGGTCTCCACAGTCAGTGCTCGGCAAGCCTGGGTTTGCTTCCAGCGCTGCAGCGTATCCAAAAATCCTCCACAGGAAAAACTAACAGCAGTTTTGTTTGGTTTGTTTTTTTTTTTCCCCAAAAGGAAAAGGACTTCTCAAAAAACCAAGACACCTGCAACAACCCAGCCGCCCGCCTCCACATCTCCTTTAAATGCCGAGGCAGTGAGGAACAAAGGAACCCTTTCACCAAAACGTTTGTTCAACATTTAAGGCTGATTTTATTGAGTTTACAAGAAACAGCTCTATCCTAAGTAGCTCAAATGGGATTTCATAATCCCATAATTAGTTCAGATCCTTCCAGGAAGTACACGAAAATTCAGTCCTGAAATACATACATACATACATTACAGACATACATATATTCAAAAATATCCATATTATGTAGTTCTGCATGGACTAAATACATCTTTTTTGACCAGCATGTCATCCTTTCCTGTGCCAGACTTGCCCAGTGATCCCACAAAGTGCTGTACACGTGGGCAAAACCTCAAATGAACTGGAAGTAGCTTTTTAGGGAAAAAAGCTGGCTTACAAGCATGCTGATAGGCAAGCAAAGATCCACTGATGCAGCTCAAGCATATGGAATTTAGGGTCTCTCCCCAGAAATTAGCTTATTACACAAACAATACTGAATTAAAATGACATTTTAACAGCATTGTGGCAGATTAATTTATGACTTGTGTCTGTAATGAAGCATTTATGTAACATTGTTGAAACTGTGTTAGAGCTATCTAAAGTCACAGCAAATCTTGTTACAAAAATACCCCAAACAATGTCTGATTTTTTTTTTTTTCCTAAAAGGCAGCCACGACATCACTGGGACATACACACTAATGACAAAAACTTTCAATGAGCAACCATTCAAGGAAATATCTTAAAAAAGACTTTCCCTCAAATCTGTTGAATGGATCAATTTTGCAATGGTTATAGATGGTGGTACGCCCTAAAAAGTTAAAAGGGGCAGCATAATATATTTGAATAATTTGCCCCGCACCCCACACAGTACAGGCAAAAGTTGCAGCCTCAAGTCCTCCCATTTTCGTGCAAGAGTATAAAATATTAACAGATTACAAGGAAGCTAATTAGCACTATCATTTACAGTAATGAGTAATAAATTGTTGTTGCATGACAGATGGTATTTGTTTTATATCACGTGTAAGATAAGCAAAAATCACACAGAAGTTTAGCCAGCCAAATAGGTAGATTCATAAGATCTGCATCTTGAATTGACTCCCCACCTAAGAAAAAAAAATAAAATCACATCTAAGTTCTACCCTAGTTTTTTCCTAACATAAACTGACCATAAGCACTCTGTTACTGCTATCCTATGTTAGCTAATGAACAGCAATACTCAGCAAAAAAACCCTCGACAACCACAGAAACTGCATTCCATAAAAATTATAATGTCTGCAGACAAACATATACAGAGTATTCCTGTAAACTCAAAGTTTACAAAGAAAAGAAAAAAAAAAATCATTCACCCAAAGAAACCTGAATTTTCCCCCACTCTCCTTTATTTTGATCCCTCACTTGTAATGGAGACTAGAACTATATTTATCCCTTTGTAAACATCCCCAATGACATATATATTGTAACTACGAAGAGTGATAATATTTTGCAAATATTAAAAAAAAAATATTCTGTGACTCAGTTCCAGCTGGGTCTGTATCAGAGGTGGGGTGAGGGAGTAAGCGGGATAACTGCATCTGAATCTAGTCTGAATCTAAGGGTTTTCATCTTTTGCCAGATAAATGAACATAAAAAAGAAAAGAGGATATTCTTGGCTATATCAAAACCAGCACACACGTTGTTTTTACTGTCAACCTTTTTTCATAAATCGCCTACTCCATCAAATGTCCATGGAGAGAGACATCAAGGGAAGCAGCTTCCCAGGCAGCATGTATTTTCCCTACTGGTATTTAAAGAAAGGGTGAATGTTAAACCATTAGTTCTGAGAATAAAAAATTGATATGTAACCATAAATGAAAGGCTGTGCTTCACAGAAGAATTCATACATATTCACTGATAAATTATATGCTGATTTAGACAACATTTAGAAGGGCTTTGGGGGCAGATCGGGGAGGGCGGAGGGAAAAAAAACCCAAGAGTAAAAAATACGGAATTATACGCAGCCGAGCACGCTTACCTGCTGGGGGATGCCATTTCCTCTGCATTTTAAACCTTTACTGCTCCGTTTTAGCACCATTGCCACCAGCAGCCTCCCTGTCTGCGCTGGTTACCCCGCGCCCCAGCTGGCTGCTGCCGGGCGGGCAGGCGGCTTCCCCCCCATGTGTGATTCAGTCTCCTTGAGGGATGTGCTGCATTGTGGGGGTGAGTCATCCCAGAGGTATTCTGCACATTACAGCCCCAGCCGGACCATTACTCATTCGCAATATCCTCCCGGCTCGGAAGAGAACATCGACCAAAGATCCTTGTTTCCCCACCCCAGTTACAGGCTGGGAAAAAAAATAATTGCAATACAACTGCCATAAACTCATGATGAGGGTGTTTAGCAGCAGCTGACCGGGCAAATGTGCTGTGGAGAAGCTGCCCCAGCCCAGCAGGTGTGTCACCCATGCACCCAGGGCTGCAAACAGGCCCAAAGATGAATGCAGGTGTCATTTCCTCTGATAGTCCATCAGCACTTTATTCCCAAAAGCTGCCAACACAGCGCTGGGACCAAGGGTCCAAACAACTCAGAAGGTCTGGAGGAAGCACTCAGCCTTCCAATGTATCTGCCTCCATCACAATTCATAATGGGGTTTTAAATACCAACTCGTTGCTCACTGGAAGTATCTCAAAGTATCAGCTGTAGATCCTCATATATCCCATCCTTGCTGGCAGCCCACACAACTCAAGTGCCAACAGCGACATCCTTGCACACAAGATTGGTTTCAGACACTGCGTCTCAAACGCTCCCTTGCTGCTCAGAAACCTTCAAAACCGCTGGAACCCCTCGCTCAGCCAGGGTGCCGTGTATGTCCCCACAAGTTCTACAATGACCCCTAACACCCTCTTCATTAAAGCAGAAATTCCTCAGCATCAGTAACAAGGATAAAAATTGTGATAGTAGGGCTCTGAAAGCAGCTTCTAAAAATACTTGCCCAGTTTCTGAACTAATCTATGCTGATTATTAGGAAGGAGGAGAGAAGAAAGCTAAGTGTTTCCAGGCTCAGCTGCTTCTGTCTGCCTTAAATCCAAAAGGTTTTAACCCTGATTTGGGACAAAAATCCCTTTTTCCCCAAGGTGGAGAATGGTGACTGAGGTGATGCTGCCTGCAAGCATCCTCCAGAGGAAAGCTGTATCCCCATTTTATAGACACAGACAACCTAAAATCACAGGTGCTCCTGAAAATTGCATGCTTGGACCATGGAAATGCTGAGGTAAGGAAAGAGGCTTGAACCCAGCTTCAGTCAGCAGACACAAGGCTGCATGGAGGATGCTGGGACATGAGAAGGGGCCGGACTAGATGGTCTTTAAAGGTCCCTTTCCATCCAAAGCATTTTGATTCTATGACATACTGACATTTGTTCCCTGCTTCTCTCCAGCACGCAGCAAGCACATGTGCAGGTGTAACTGCAGGCACCTATTTGCAGCTTGGCTGGATTTTGTAATGACAATGGAATCAAGCTACAGTCCAAAGCCGTGATGAAGACAACAGGAAGCTTGCAAAGTTTGTTACAGTGGTATCAATGGACAGCTGCATTTACTGAATTTCAATAAACAACATAAAAAGATCTTTAGTTTAATGGCCAAAGGACAGTCTGTGTTGGTAGAAGTGCATTTGCAACCAATGGGTTAGCTCATTAGTCAGAGTATCATGCTATGCAAGTAATTAAAAATAATAGGTGGGTTTTTTTTAGATTTTAATTGCACATCCCCAGTCCACATCTCATCATATCCAGATGTGCCAGAATCTGCCACCTCACTCACCTCCTCAAGCTCTGCAGCAACATTGCTTTTAACTTCATATGCTTAATGCAGCACCCATCAGCTCAATCCTCACCTGTCTCCAGTGAGAATTCAGCACTCAAGCCCAACGCAATTGTCAGCCAGGAAAATTCAAGAAAGCTGCCTGGCACTTTTTGCTGCAAGTCCAGTTTCTAAAGCTTTTCCCCCAAGGGATGGGGGAAGATGAAATTAGCCTCCCTGTGCAAGACAAAACTATCCTTGAATAAGCTGTGTTGTAATCGTGTTTTTGAAACAACATCTTGAGTAGTTACATCTCCCCACAGCTTTCCTGTTTTCTTGCCTTCCTACTGGTCTGCAGACCATCCTGCCACTGGTTCCTAAATTCTCAAGGCTCACCACACAGAGAGGCCTGGGACCATCAGAAGGCTCTTACAGATAAGCAACATCAACAAACAGTTCCAGCATAGCAAATGACATAGAAAAGCCATCACACTGTACTGTACAGGTTCCACAATCTCACAGCAGCTGTGGCACAGCTCTCAGCTCAGGGGGCTGGGTTGAGCCACCACCTGGGTAATCTCTGCAAAGCTGCTGCTCTGCCCAGGATCAGGAGCAGGTAGGGACAAACACTGTGAAAAAAAGCTCTGTTACAAATGTTACAGCATGCTCAATCCATAGGGATGGAAATAATGCCCTTGCCTTTTGTCTACATCCAGAAGCGATTGCATCAGTCAAGAAGAACCATCAACTCATTCAGCTGGCTTCAAGCCCTGCTCCCAGGAGTTTTCTCCAAAGGGAAGCATGTATCAAGTCACTGGATCAGCATCAACTGAATTACTAACTGGCTGGGTTCTCACCTTTGCACATGTTCTTCAACCTTAAGGCTAAGCTAACAAACCTCAGCTCCAAGACTGGCAATGCTGCTGCCCTCTTAAAAAATTATTATTAAAATAATTATTATTTTTCCCCTTAAATACTGCCCAGTCCAGTAGATTGTACACCCAACCCTACTAGCTCAGTGCTGTAGTGAAACATCCTCCAAAATTTTCTTGTAATTCCTAGCATGGACTGGGGAGTGGCTATGCCAGCATATGAACATTTTCCCCATTTCCCAGCAAAACTCATGCTGCTACAGGGTTCTGCTGTTAGAAACCCAAAGTAAACACTGTACCTGGAGAGTCAGCAAGGTGGTGGATCTGCCTTTTGCTGCCTGCCAGCCAACTTCAAGGATAGTTCAAAGAGCTGAGACAATGGCTGGAGCAGAAAGAGCCCATTTTCACTGCAGCTGCTGGAGTACTTGTGGTGAGGAGAATGAAATTCAGTCACCTTGTTAACAACAGTCATGTCAACGGGCTGAACTTCTGCGGCAAAACATTAACAGAGTACCTGGGACCAGGCTCTGGCAATTGTGAACTGGGCACAAAGATGTCTCAGCACACAATTCCAGTGCAGTGTGAGGTGTCTGAATATCTGCAGATCCAGGCCCATTTTGGGCATATGAAACTTTTTAAGCCTGACCCTCTGGGAACACTAGGCAACCTACCTTAAGCGCAGCATTCAAGAATTAACCACAGCAATTATTGCCTGAACACAGCTTGCTCTGCCTTGTAAGAGGTAAAGGAAGTAACTTTTCTCTATTTTCTCTAATAAAACTCAATATAGAACAAACAAACAAACAAACAAAAACAAGAAAAAAAAAAAAAAAACCAAAAAAAACCAAAACCACTCAATCAAATGCCCTCCAAACAAACAACAAGCCTTAACAAAAGACTTCATAGACATGGTCAATGTAGTTTTATGTCCAGCACTTGAGAGACACCCACTGCACTTATGCTGCCCCTGTTGTCCACAAAACCTTCTTGAATATCAGGTTCATTAAGCTGTGTTGTCGGGAAGAGCAGGAAGTGTGGCAAAAATAGGAAAAAGGGCACAAAAGTAGATTCATAGGAAGGACTTCAGACGTTTTATGATACAATTTAGGCTGCCAAACATTCCAGGAGCACTGAAATGCTCCTCCCTACATATCATTACCATGCCTTCCCTATTTTGAATGTCATTCTCATAGATGACATTTGTACATATGTATGACAACAAAAAATGACCCCAACCTAGATGGGTATTTCCAGCCAGGATCTGGGTGGAGGCCATATGGATTTCATCTTCCTGCAGACAGATCAAAGGAAAGCGCCAAGAGCATCTTACTCGACTCCAAATAAACATCCATGACCAGAAAAGAGGTTACACAAACGACATGCACTCAGCTCCTCCACACTGGAAAAGCCTCATGTGCTTTTCTTCTAATTAAACCCTTCCTCCATGGCTCCTAATTGATACCTGGACAAACAGCTGTAATATACTCCAGGAAATCTAACCCTGTACTTTGCCTTATTTGTGTGACATGGCCTCAGTCATCACAGGGCACACTGCAAACTTTCATTTCTTGATAGGAAACTGGTTTAAAAAACAAGCTACTAAAAAAACAAGGCCTTGCTCCTCCCTTTTTATTTTGCACTTTAATACTTAGCTCAAAGTAGAGGTACTTAAGTTTGAGTCTTTTAAGCAGTGCATCTTTGCTTTCTCTTTCTTTAGGATAACATTTTTTTACTATGTGAGTACTCTCGGACTAATTATGCACATCCTAAATCAGATATATAATTTTGTGTCTTCTCCAGTTTCTTCCCTCTGGATTTCAAATTACCTTTACTGCTCTCTGAAGGCTGGCACTATATACTGGAAAGCTCCATGCCACAGCTCAATATTCCATGGTAAAACCACCTGCAGACCAAGAGGCAGACACCAGGATAACCTTCATCCACCCACATTCCTAAAATCAGTGAAAACTCCCGTAAAACCATGCTGACCAGCTCCAGCTTCATACTCTCCAATCTGATGCTGACTTTGGCAAAACAGGGAACTGGCTGACAGGAAGCAGAGATTGACTTGAAGTAACCAGCTGAAGTTTTCAGGATCACTCTGCTTCTCTGTCAATGTTAGTAAAACATTATCTTGCCCTTAAAATGTACCTTGTCCAGCTCTTCATTTTAGTGCTCTTGGGAACATGCTGCTATTTTATAGACTTGAAGCAAGAGGGTTAATGCTAATAATTCCACTTTCATTTTTGGTAATGTGGGAATTATTTTAATGCTCATTTATGACAGTGATCCTCACATTCTGCCTCCTTTGGAGCACAGAAAAAACAAAAGGTAGGATTGTCCTCCTGCAAAGGCTACTACAAATGTCACCAGGCCTGCCTTGGATCAGGACATCCAGCCTTAACTATTTTCATAAGGGCATGCAGTGGTAGGACAAGAGGGAATGGCTTTAAGATGAAATAAGGCAGGTTCAGGTTAAATATTAAAAATAAATTCTTTATTCAGAGGGTGGTGAGGCACTGGCACAGGCTGCCCAGAGAAGCTGTGGATGTCTTATTACTGAAGTGTTCAAGGTAAGGTTGAATGGGGCTTTGAACAATCTGGTGTTCTGGGAGATGTCACCTGCCCATGGCAGGGGCTTTGGAGCAAGATGAGTTCTAAGGCATCTTTCAACCCAAACCATTCTATGGTTCTATGATACTATTTCTTAGCTTACTGATTTTGTTATTTAAGTCCTATAGCAGGCAGATATTTCTCACCAGTACCTTCAGTTTCCTCTGGCCAACTATGTGCATCTCCTAATCCCTACTTTGTTCTCCCTGCAGCCAGCTTTCCTGTTTACATCTCTGCTGTCGCTTCCCTTGCACAGCCAAAGGGCTTTGGAAAAAGGACAAACAAACAAGCGTTTCCTCAAGATGCTGGCAGTTGCGTGCCTCTCTCCCTACCACTGTCCTTTGCCTGGTCACAACACTGTCACATGCATTTAATGGCTTGTATTTCCTGTGCTCTGCTTTAACAGGCAGAATCTTTTAAATGCTGAAAGATACAGTGGTACCAAGTGCCTGCTGAATGTGTCCCTGGCAAGAGGGATTTTGCTTGCACACAGCAGAGAAATCAATCAGGGGAATCATCTTGGGGTCATCCTATTTTCTCATTCTGGCAGGTAAGGATGAGCTGTTCAACACACTGCATACTCATGCTCTCACACCAATTCCTTCCAAAAAGGTTGAGTATAGGGGCAGCTGGAGTCCCCTAATATGCATGAAGGAGATCAAAGGCTCCCATGGTCTTTCCTTTTAGCAGCAAAGACAGTGAAGCAGCTTCTCATCCTGTACCGTACCCATCAGGGTTTTTGGTACACTCACTATTAGCTGGCAGCTCCCATCTCAAATCTTCTGGATTCACTGGTTAATACCACAACATCAGACCAAAAAACCTAACAGCTTATGCAAGTCTATTAATTTAAATGGCCACAGCACTGTTTAAAAGCATAAAAAAATGAACCCTAAAGAAAAGCAACATTATCTCCTTGCAGAAGATCTGTGGGAAGAAAGCATCTACCTTTTATGTTTGGGCAAAGCCTCATCTATACCATATATACTGTCCACTTCAAATAAATTATTAAAGTATCTATAAGGGAGGAAGAAGATACACCCTGATTTTTTTCCTAACTTCACACAGGTTTTTCTGTGTCTCAAGCTGTGTAACAGCCACTCTACACATGTTCAGCAGATGATAATAAAACTGCAAGTGTTTATCTCAATCCAAAATGGCTTCATTTTTTTTTTTTTTTTTTCATCTCCCATTAAATTCAGATTTAACTAGGGTTTTAACTCCAAGGACAAAAGGCACATGCTTACCCTTTAATGCTCTACCTACAAATTTGGGGTTTTTTCCTTAAGGCAGTTTCATCCAGCTACAAGTCTAACTTGAGGATTTATCTGTCTCTGCCACTATGTCCACTAACATCTTGGAGCAAGAGAAATTACAGACCAAGGAAGAGCCTTGGTCTGAAAATGGGTCTCTGCTGTATTTGTGCAAAGGGAGGTCAACTCTATGGCCAGCACTTCACTGGTATGTTCTGGCTCCCAGACAAGACAGTAGCAGAAGAGCAACATGTCAGGACTGCCCTGCAAGGCCTTCTTTTCCACTAGAAATTAATATACAGAGAAAACAGTGAGATACTCATCTTACTCATCTTACAGGCTTTGCTAAACAGTTTGCACCACAATGAGAAATCCGAAGTTGACAAGATGTCTGAATCCAACGAAAACTCCCCTGTGTCTCTCTGAATGTGATAAAGGGATATTTCCAGCATTAATCTGCAAGGTGGGCAAAGGTCCACAAGCTACTCATTTGTCCAGGGATGCCCTTTTATTAATGCTAGCACCGTGAGGAGGCTGCTGCCCAATCTGTGCTGTCTCCAGCACGAGGACAGCCCTGGGAGCCACCAGGCCACTGCTGAGAAGATGCTGTGGATATCAACACAACCCAGTGCACTCTGCCATGCAAAGCCAGGCAGTGCCAGAATGAGCTCTGACTTACAGGCCCAGCTCCAGCGGGTTCAGTGATGGAGTCAGATGATGACATCTCCTTTCGAAATAGAAAGCTGAGGGGGAAAGTCAGTTACTCATCCAAATCCAGTGCCCTCCCTTGGAAATGCATGGATGATGCATACCATCATTTTTGAGGGCGGAGAAATCACATTCCTCCTGTCTTCACCCTGTCCACATGTGCTTGGGCTGCAATGAGTCCAGCGAGGACTTGGGAGTTAAGTCCCCATCCAACACACACATATGTTTTAGGAGGAATATATTTACACATTTAATGCACATACTCGCAAACTGTGTTGAGATCAGCTAACAGTAACAAGTTAGCAGTGTAGCAGCTGAAAACATTGTTTCCATCCAATTATAACAAGGCAATGCAACATCTGGATGTGGAAAACAGGCATTCCCTGCTGACTAATGGCCAACACTCACCTTGCTAAAGGATTAGGTGGAAGTCTGTGCTGTCCCAAGAGAAAGCCTAGGATGTAGCAGCATCCCTCTTTTGGAATTCCAGCTGACAGACAGGAGTCCTCCAGATGCATTCACAACCAAGTAAATGAAGTTTAGCTGAAACAATGCTTTGCCAAAACTAACAAAAGGATAGTGACCTCCAGAATTTGGTGCTACTTGCAGATGTCCTAAAGGATGCCATCAATGAAGTCATAAAAAAGGTACTTTAACCCTTGGCAGTGATTCATCTAGGTATTTTTTCTAGCAAAAAGCCTTATTACTGAGGGGAGAGTTTCCTATAATTTGCAGGAAAATTCAGATGAGAACAAGTAGATACTAATTTGTTAAAAAGGCAGATAAACATGTACAGGAAATACTTCTATGAAGGTCCTGATCCTCTGAAGATTAACAATCTACAGTACTGGAGACAAAACCATGACACTGAGGAAACAAGCAAAGTATAAAAACAGGAAGAAGTGGAAGTTTATTTTTTTATGTTATTTTGAGGGAATATTTGTTTTTCTAAAGCTTAGGATACCAGCAAAAGCCTCCATGTGCAGGTCATACTATTCTCTATACAAAAGCAGTCGCAGCGAGTTTCCTCACCCAGGTCCCCAGAGCTGTCAGATGTGGAGACCATTCTGCACATTACAGATCTGCTGTTTCCCTAACCAACATGGTTGTTCAGTTTTCACTTCATCTAAAGCCATTATGAATTGATGCATGGACAATACTCTGTAGCTGACACCAATAAATCAAGTCATTTTGATGTTGCATTTCCCGATAGACACAGGACTAGGTGTTCCCTCCAGATATGTATCTTGGTATATTTACTGTAAAAATATTAAGGTAGTACTTGCTGGAAATGAAGGGCTTTGCCACAAACCGAAAAGTTGTTCAGGACTTTCCTGCCTTAAGTTTTTGTTCAAATGAAAATAAAACCATCAGCACTATGAATGACAAGGATGCAGCTGGAATGTGTTGGGGCAAAGCACCACTTCTGCAGCAACCTGGTGGCACAGCTGTTTTCAGACCATCACAAGTCACCAAAGCTGAACAGACCCCATCACTTTGAAGGCACCAAACTTAGCTTCTCTCAGAAACATCTTGTGCTTGCTCATGGCAGCATCACAAGGAGCCCTCAGAGTCCTGTTATATCACATATAACTTATTTTTTAAGTGAGTCAGGCTGAGGCACAGCACTGTCCAGGGGTCTTCTGCTGTTAAAGGAGTTGGGGACAGGGACCCCCACATCAATTTGTCATCACTCAGGGTCTTTTTGAAGCAACTTCTCCACCTTTTTCTTGCAAAAGCCTACAAGAAATTTAGATAATTCCAACTGCAACCAATGCCATTCACATACACTCAATGCCAGCCTAAGAGCTGAATTCAAATCTGTTTGCAGAATTCCCAGAGCACAGAAAGCCATCAATGCAGAAAATTAGCTCAACTTAACCTGAAAAAAAGGTTTAAAGACTTATGCTCCTAATATGTCCTCATCACTTCACTCTTCAGTACCATTTATAGTTGAATTATTTTTGTCCGCTGAAAGTCAACCCTTTGAATAGGGTTTAGGAAATACAACTAAATTTCCACATTAGTGGATGCTAGTTAACTATTGGGGGAAAATGACCCACATTAAGAAAATTCAAGTGCAACACCATCAGCCCCTTGCTTTCCACTTGGATTTGACCTCTACCACCACTGCAATAATTATGCAGATGATATCTGTATGATTATTGCACACAAATATGTAAGTATCTCTATACTGGATCAAATATTAAGCAGTTGCTATTTATTTATATGACACACGCTACATCAAGGCACACACATACCTTCTGCTTTTGTATTAAGAACAACAGTGACTGCCTGTAACAGTATGGTCATCAGTGGGTACCCGCCTTTTTCCAATTCACCTTTCTTTTCCACATGATTACTTACATTCAAAACCTGCTGAACTACTGCAAATGCAATAGACCAGTTTTTACCTTTGCTACCTTCTGGATTTGTCTGCCTCACGTGTGCTTGTGTACCAGGGTTTTATGGGACCAAATGTTCTCCACTACTTTGTAGCTTCTCCTGTTCAGTACAGGTACTGGTAATTAAACAACTCACATCAGTTACAAGAAGAAAGTGGAATAATAATAACAATAAAAGACAGAGCCCATGAACATCAGCTTCTAGGAAATCACTATCAGAAACACTGTTGAAGTTCATGCTCTTGAAGTTCATGGCTAATTAAATACTTGAGGTGGTGGTAGGGAGCTCCACCCACATACAGTGCTTACCAAGGCTTCCTGTGCTTTCCACCCTGATGTGTCACCCAGAAAAGTCATCTCAACTCTGAAATGACACTTAGATATCCTGACTTCATCAATTCTTTGCTTCAGATGAAAAAATGAGCCAACAACAAAAAACCCTGTGCAATGCTTCCACAAAAGTACTGAACTCTAACACTGCCATTGAGGCAGACCATCAGCAGAGAGCCAACTAGCAAAATACAACCATGTTTTGATCCATCCATCCTCTACCAATACCTAAGAGATACTTTCAGAAGTCACGGACTGCCTGTTCAAGTCCTTTTCTTCAAAGCATATAAAAACAGTAAAGCACAACAAAATGGTGGGTGCCTCATCCAACTGAGCTCTGGCAGCTCTGGTGACAGGATATAGTGTCCAGGACAGTCGTAAGCCAGATGATGCTGAAAGTGCTGGACTTTTGTTCTAGGACATCTCATGGCTTCTTCACTTTGCACAGTCCTGGCTGCATGGGGCATTTTTTGCCTTTTCCATTTATCAACAGGTGTTTGAGGTCCATCAGTACTGGGCACGCCACTGACTTGAGAAATAAAATCACAACAACAACAACAACAACAATATTCAAGCAGCTTAAAAAATCTTCATGGCATTGCCTCTGAACTCTCCTGCCAACCATGGCAGTGATGGGAAAGGCTGAGCCCTGGTGCCAGGGACCCCAGATACCCATCATGCCTATAATGACCAGCTGTTGCCAGTCCGGAGGATGGTACAGGCGCTATTTCAAAAATCCCACTCCTGGATAGCGCCTGGGACTTCCTCTGCCAAGCATGTGGCATTGAAAGCTCCAAGAGGCTCTCCAGTTGCTTTCCTGAAATGCTGCTGTGGAATGGGCACAGAGGGCTTTGGCGAGCCCAGAGGTGCTCACACTGTCTCCAGATAGCTGGTTTTATCAACTTTAACCTGCACCCATGGGCTGCTGAAGTTGCTACATCCCATTTGGATTTGTAGGGATAAAATTAAGCTTTTCCTTTGATAGGGAATAATTTTTGTATGGTGTCACAATGCTTGTTTGGGCAAGCCTTCTATTCACCTGGGGCAAGCATGCTCTTCAAGCTTAATTAGACCATATCCCTAGCTAAAAAAACTTAATATTTAATTGAAACTTCATGCCAACCTATAGTCTGTTCTGCATGTCTCTCATGCCTCGTGTAATAGAAGTCCAAGGGTGGGAGAGCAGCGTGGGGTGGGGAGAAGGTTTAATTTTAGCCAAAAGGAAGAACAGAGTCAGCACGCTGCCTAGTTAAAGAAACAAACAAAAAACCAAAAGTCCACTCTGCCACAAACCTGCTCCATGACATGAACTGACTAGTATATGAATATGACCCATAAGGCAGAGGAGCACTGAGTGTCAAAAAGTGCTCACAAAAGTAAAGGTACAACCATGGACAACACAAGCCAAGAGTGCTGAGCTATGCAACGTGGGGGGACAGCCTGCACAACCCTTGGAGATGCCAACAAGGCACTCTTGACAAAACTAAGGCTTATCCTGTAGAGGGGAAGTTATCATATACAGAAGCAAGTATCTTTTTTAAGCACAGAAGAGGTTGGTATATTTAATATCTTAATTAGCTCATGAATGACAAAGCCACAGTGCTTCAAAAGAAGTTTCTGTGTTTAAAATTTTCCAAAATAAAATTAATATACAGGGACCGGATTTTAGCCTTTTAGGTATTTATTTCTCCCCTATTTAAGACCTAATTTTCACAATAAGTTACATATAAAATAGCAAGAACATATACAAGCTGTAAAACAAGCACAAACCTTTCAGCTTTTCTTTATTCAATTTACTGAAGAAACTCATTCATATTCCCTGTAACACAGCACCTTCCAACAAGCCACACATTACCCTCTCTCCAGCTTCCTGGGATTCAAAGATTTCCCATTGGTGGCAAGGGAGTTTCTAAATCTCCTTTATGAATTATACAGCAAGAAATGCCTGAAACAGGCACTCAACCAAGGACAATTCCATTGAAGCCATCCAACAAAAATCCTCCTTGGTTCTGACATCTCACTAACCTAGGGAGCTCTAAGGAACAGTTCTAGCAATTTACAGGTAGGAGTCTGCCCTAGACCTTACATAATATATCTTTGAGAAAAAGACTATAAACTAAGCTTTCAGCTGTCCAGAATTTGAAGCAAAACATCAAACCACCAAAACACCCCAAAGGGGTTACTTCTTTCATCAATCAATACTTATCATTTTCAAGTGACTTGAAATGCATGACATAACAGGAAAATTTACCTAGGGATAAAAAAAAAAAAAAAAAAAAAAAAATTCAACAAGCTTTTCTGCATTTTGTGTATTTGCTGCATGAGACCATGAGGAGAGGTTTAGGCGCCAGACAGTTTTGTCCTAACCCAACACCATTTCTGTAAAACACAGCAGTCTCCCTTCACTGTTTGCTTTGCATTGCGGACTTCCACGCTTCACGTCCCTGCTCTCCAACCACCTTATCCATCCTGCTTCAGCTGCCTCTCCCTGGCTATTTACTTAGGGCTGGGTACAGCAAGGAATTCCTTCATAATAAAATGTACAAACGTGCTTTTATGTGGGGCATTTCGATGCTGGAGAGTGCTCTCAAGGAGTTTCCCTTTTCTGTCCTGAGGAGCTGGCTTTACTCAGAAGTTCAGGGAGCAGCAGAAGTTTCTTGCTGACAAAAGTCACATATGGAAGTAGAGGAAACAGGCTCAACATTTATTTCATTCACCTAAGGAAACAAGAGCTTAAGAGTGCAAAATCTAGAACATAAGAGAGGATAAGGCTTAACCAGTAAGGAAATATCTAGGTGCTCTGTATCTGGTAAGGATTACACCCCTCAATAATAAGCCAAGGAAGACTCTCACTGTCCAACACTGAAAGACACCATCTACAGACACAAAGAAGATTCACTTCTACTGATCTAAGAAAAATAGTCACCACCTCCTTGCGCCCGCTCTAGCAAAGGGTGATCCAACTGGCCCAAATTCACATCATGGCAGTTAATAAAACCATGAGCTGAAATTAGTTAGTACGAAAAAATTCATTTTTTCTCTTGATCCATTACCAATTAAGAAAAATTTCTCTGCCATTCTGCTCTTGCCTTCTCTCCCCACTGCTCTCATTACACACAAAGATGTTTACTTCAGTATCCACTGCAAAATAAATCTAGTGGCAACCACACTCAGAAGTAACATTAGTAGCTACCTACCAAGTGTTTTTTAATGCATGCTAAGATTTGAAGAGTCACTTTCATATAAAGATGAGAGAGGATGTAAAAGATCTGCCTTTGATGCTCGGTTCTCAACTGAAGGAGAGCTAATGTTCACCATTTCAAGAGACAACCTCTTCCAAAATGCAGGCATGTTCTCTGCAACGAGCAGCAGTATCTTTCAGCTAGCTCCCTGGAGCCCATCACTGAGTTCTTTACAGCATTATTCACAACAAATACCTTATGTTATATATTGTGTCTAACTGTTCCATAGGTAACTGGTCAGAGACAACAGATCCAGATGCCTCTTGCAAAGCAGTTGGGTTTTCCAACCCTGGATTCCTACAGGGCAGAGGTTTCTTTATACTGGACAAAGGCAGCACACGGCTGTTTTAAACATCCACACCATGAGCATGCATAGCCAGGGCTCACTACTTGTGACTCAAGGTAAATGACGATCTGAAGAATGTCCAACCAGGGATGCTCATTTTCAGTCCCCCCTCTACCAGTCATACCCAGAAATCAGAGCAATTTTTTCCTTCTTAAAATACGCAGAAGCAAGCACTACTTGCAGTTGACCATGTTCAGGAGGGTACCAGACTCATGTAGAACCATGGTCTTACGAGAAATTTTTCCTCCCATTCCTGCAGCACAGAGCAAGCCAAAGAGGGAAACAGTCTAAAAATACTTAATTGCTTTTTTTTTCTTTATATGAAATTTGCACAAAAGGGTATGCCTTTTAAAATCTCAACACTTAAGTGCTGGAAAAAAGGATGCATTCTGTCCTCTGTATCACCCAACCCCAAATCAACATAGAAACCTTAGTTACATTCACAACTCAAAGAGAATGGATTAGCAAAATCACTCTGTAATTTTATTGCTTCAACCACTGCACAACGTGGAGCGCATTTGGCCAACAGAGGCAAACCCAAAGCAGCAAAGTGCTCTCCTGCTCACTGCTATTCCCCTTTGGTTTTGTTTAAGTCAGCGCTGAGAAAGCAATTTAGGCTTCCAACTCTCAACTCCTGTAACGGCACGAGATACACAGCACTGACTCCAGAAGTTTATATATTTTCTCTTTAAAACCGGAATGGGAAAGTGTACACAAACACCCTTCTTTCCCCATCCCTTCCTTCCCATAAGAAGGGCTGTTTATTTTTTTCTTTGACCTTATGAAAGGTTGGGGAAGCTATTCCACCAATACTCTGATAAAGGCAGCCCACGCTTCCTTAGGGATATAGTAAAGGGAAGGAGGAAAAAAAAAAAACCACCAAAACACCTCACCAGCAACAAAGCTGCTAGACATATTATTTAATGACTTTTGGATAGAACACCAAATTTTATCGACTAATTAATCCAGTCTACAGTTCAACCAGAGCTTTCCTGAATTAAAAAATACAGAGTACATGAATGTAGAAGAACTAAGCAGAATTTCAGTGCTCCATAGCCAAACCAAGATAAAACTGCATCAGATGGAGGTTTTTTGTGTTTCATCTTATGGATCTTCAGGACCACCATTTTTAAAATAGTCCACGTGGCTACTAACTCTAGGGAACAATCGTTTTTCTGATTATGGGGATTCTGAATGAAGAGGGGGCTTCTCTGCATGCACTGGAAATTTATTTCAGGACTCTTGTTTAAAGGCACACATGCAAATGAATGGTTAGTGGCAGACTTTGTTAAGCTGCCATTTTTTTCATTCATAGGTTGTGATTTTAAAGGGCTCCTCAACTGCTCACTGGGGGAGGATAAGCACAGTTGAGATCACTGGCACACCAACTGCTATCTCCACACCCAAAAACTGGGAGACCCTGGCTAGATCCTGGCCCCTAGGCACCATTATTCCTAGCACACAGTAAAAAGCCTAGGAGAAAAACAAGATTTTTAATATGCAAGCAGGAGAGAAGTTGGGTAAAACCATCACACTAAGGCAAGCACACATATTTTAACATTGTCCAGCCCAGCATCATGCTAGATGGTCACGGCAAACCCAGGATGCACAAACTCTTTTGGGAGTTCAATTCAAGGCATCAAAATAAGCCTATTTCTCTCTCTCCTTTATCTGCTATCTGCTAAGCATTTCTACACACACCACACTCCTACAATTGTAACTTTGAGGTGGAGGAAGATCATCCTCCCCCATGTACACATCAAGCCAAACACATAGAATCCCTCACCTTCCTCCTGACTCTGCCCATCCGCACAACTCCATGTCTGTAAGGATACTAACCAAAAATGGTCACTTATCCAGACAGATTGACCTTGGAATGTGGTTTAGGACTTCTGGGTAAGTGAGACAAAAACTTTAGTAAGCACAAACAAACCTGATAAACAGAAAAAAAAAAAAAAAAAAAAAAAAGTTGACATTTATCATATAACTTGTTTTAGGAACTACTGTAAAAAAGCATATCACTGACCTGATAAGATCTTCCAAATCAGTGGAGTTTATGTATACATAGGCACAAGGGGAAAATGTTTATTTGGACTTTAAGGTTCTTCCTGTAGGATGCAGTGTTTATAAAAGGGTATTTCTAGAACTTCCTGACTACATTTGTGAGATCATGTTCTCTGTGTGCCTCCAGTTCCCTCTTCACACCAGCCTGCCCCTCTCCTATCAATACCCCTTTAATTTTTTCATTTTATTTATTTTTTTAACCAATCTGGTTAACTCTGCATTTCACTTCCTTCAAATAACAAGCAGAAGCTCATCTCCAGCATGCTTAGTAATTTTCCAGCCATTCAATACACTCATGAAGTATTACTATAACAAAACGCCAAATACTTGCACAGAAAAGAAAGAAGGCAATTTTTCCCTTAAGCAGCTCTAATGGCTTAATTGTACTGCAGCCTTTTTTTCTTGCTTTTAAACACACAAAACAAGCTCTGCACTCTCTTTCTTCTAGTTCAACTAAACACCAAGTGCCTTTTTAAAAATGCAAGGTCATTCAAGCAATGCAAATATGAGAATTACTATTTTATAAAACTCTATACCATTTCCTAACCCTTTCTATCTTTATAGCCACCAACTGCATATATACAGTAACAACATGTAAAGCAATGATGGGCTGCAACCAACTTAACACCTCCCATGCCAAGTTTCAGTCAAGGATGAATTACATTGGCAGCATTATAAATCTCTAGTGATAAAGTTTTTGCTGTAATTTCACCACTATTTAAAAGAAAAAAGCCCACCACTGAAGTATCAGTGGCTTTTCCATAATTTATAAACATGCACACACTCTAAATGCATGGATCACAACAAGCTCCTGAAATACAGAGATTTACACTGACATCTAAGAGGTGTCTGTATCCTGCCCCTTTATTGCCACCAAGGCAAGCAGGGCTTTTAATACAACTTCAAAAATGAAAACAAAAACTATAAAAAGAAATCAGCACTAAGGAATCAGACACCTTGGTTTTTAGGAAATGTGATCATTTAAGGTGGCTGCATTGTTGAAATTGCAGAGAAAACTGGAGAAGGCAGGTCTAGGTTTGGCTCCCACCTTCAGCAACATGCTCTCCCATGCAGCTCTTTCACAGCCAACCTGTCAGCAGAGAATGGCGAATTTCTCAACTTGTCAACATCATCAAGACCCACTGCATGAGGCATCTAATGCAAAATTAGGCATTCATCACCCTACTGAACCACTGGACTTCTGGCCTCAAACCCTAACCCACACAGTATAGAAGAAAGATGGAGATGCAAAGATCCAAGTGTCACAGTAATCACACAAATAAATGAAACAAAAGTAAGTAATTGAAAAAAAAACCAAGCTACTCATCTATATACCTCTGAGCATGCTTTAAATTAACCCAGGTAACACTTCAAGATCTCTACATAATTTTTAAGAACGAGACAGTTTGTAAATAATTGCAACCCCCAGAGCCAGATCCCCACAGCAGCAGCCGACTGTACTGGCCAGTTCTGCTGATGCCTTCCAGCAGCGCTTTTATGGCATCCCTTGAATCACTGGAAAACAAAAGAAATAGCCCTCCAGAATTAGAACCTGGATACTTTTACCCTTCACAGCCCTCAAGGTTTTACGAAGATGGATGCACTGACGAGCTCCCAGAACACCGACTGCTACCAAGGCATGATCCCAACTATTCACCCACCCCTCACCTCATTCTGTCTCAACTTGAGGAAAAGCACACGCTTCCCTCTGTGCTGCAACTTGAAGCATCAGTAAGCAACCTTCTCTCAGCTCCAGGGCATACCTTTCCACTTGTAAAACCAGGTAAACAGCCAGCATGCCTTCCAAGCACTTGGAAGCCCAGGTGGGAGTGTTTGGACATGTTAGCAAAGAAATGCAGCAAGTAGAGGTAAGATGAGCTCTCTGCTTTTAGTGAAGGGAGTGAACATGATGGGTATCTTTTTGGGCAGCATCCCCCTTGAAACAGGGACCTGCTCAAGGGGCTATGGGTTAGGAGTCATTACAGCTGCAGAAAAATAAATGCTGCCAATATTTAAATGGAGAAAACCAGATAGAAAGGAGACCCTTTTTCACCTCATGTATGTCCCCCAGAAAATGCTCTCCACCATCAGTGTGGGAATTAATAAATAAATAAAAAGCATAAATGGTCCAGAGACTCAAACAAAAAAGGTAAATTACATAGGTGTGCTTTAGCTCAGATACTAATTGCTGCTAGTGGCATCAACTAATCCTAAACATGGACTTAATTCCTGTAAAACCACATAATTTAAGAATTTTTTTCTGCAGGTGAGAGGAGGACCAGCAAGTAGCTGGTAGGCGAACTGTAGTGCTGCAACAGGCTCCAGTGCTTAGGGAAGAAGCTTTGTGATTTCCCACAGTGTTTTGAAACTCTGACTGCTGTACGGAATGCCTTCAGTGTATTTCAAGTATTGCAATGGAAACTAATCTTGCTCTCAACTACTCAAACAGGTAAGCGATGTTCTGTATTTTATGTACAGGAGGAAACCGGCTGCTCCTAGCTAGCAAGAAAAAAAGTAGTGGGACTATCCAAACAGGATCTATGTATAATGCAGTTAAAAAACCAACAACCTAAGTGTTTCCAGACCTCCTCAAGACTTGAGTGCATGTGCAGAACATGCTCCTGTCCTTGCACGGCAGCAGAGGTCCCTACAAGCTGGAAGATGTGTTTCCCATACACAGGATCAAAAGACGCTATCAGGTTTTACAATACATCTCCCAGTGTCATTAGCGCCAGCCTGGCAAAGAGCAGCAGCAGAGGTGGAACAGTGACCAACTATTAAAAAAGAGGGGGAAGTGGTTACTTTCAACAAGATACAAACGCTTTTGTTCTTAGGCAGAGATGTACACAGGTAACGAGTCCTAATGTTATTTCTGAAAGCCCATTTATCCTTCGAGTAGTTCCCTGAAGACATTAATTCTGGCTGGCATTTTTCCTCATTTCTGTAGTACCTTGGACAAAAAGCTCTAGCTAGCAAGGAAAAAGCTTCATCACCACTGCTGTCTTCTAGTCATGGAATGCTTTTATCCTTGCGAGACACTGCTGTCAAAGTCCAAGCACTTCAGGCACCTCTGCAATCCCACTTTTGGAAACACCACAGATGGGGCAATCAACTTCTGTTGTTAGAAAGTCCCATAAATTCTCCTCCCTACACCTGCCAGTAAGAAGTTTCCTTCCTAGCTGGAATGGCCATCAGCAGTACTCAGCTGACAGACTCAACATCTCTCCTTTGATTACACCTAAGAGTTGAGAACAAAGGTGGGGGGGAATACAACAAATCCCCAAAACATAGTCCTTGAAGAGCAAGTTGCAAGCAGAGAAAGTCGAATAAAGTTATTCAAAGACTGTAAGAACAAGCAGGCTAGAGACAAAAACAGTAATTTGGGTTAAAACTCACTTTAGACCCATGCAATAGGTAAAACCTGCTGGCTGTTGGTAGAAAGGTCTCCAACTGCAGACTTTGTAATAGTGCTTTTGATAAAACGCTATTAGGTGAAGCATCTACTTCTACTGCATGAGGTAGACAGTGTTTTACTCCACTGGCAACACTAGCTGAATGTTATAGGAATTGCCTTCCCCTGATGTCAGGAGAAAATACGGCCACAAGGGTTTGGCTGCAGCATGAGTCGTAGAAGTCCTGCTTCCAGACAAGTGTGACACATGAAGCAACAGAAATAAAACAGGCAAGAAACAAAAGAATACCCTCAAGAGTGTGGAGAAAATGAAATGGAGACAGAAGATAAGATGGAGCAAAGACATCCTCCTGGACTTTGAGATATGTCCACCAGCCCACACAACACTTGCCTGACATCAAGCTGGAGCAGAAAAAAGAGGTTGGGAGCATTTGTGGGTACCCAGACTAATGGTAATAAACCTCCCAGAACTGCTGTGCTGGTGGATAGAAGTGCAATAGTAGTACATTGCTTTGCTATTTTTGCTGCACCCACAGGGCTTGCCCCTCATCCCAACTCTATCCTGCAGCCCCATGGCCTCCACTCATCCAGTAGCAGGAGCCAGCAGATGGTTTTCCTTCCCTTGCAAGGAATCAAATCCTGAGAAACCACATGGGCAAACCCAGCTTTTGCTCCCAAGAGCTGATGCAAAAACCCAAGGTGAAGGTCAGATGCAGAGAGAAGGCGGCCAGCACAGCCCAGCTGCATTTCTCTGCAGCTTGAGAGGGTCAGGTTTACAGCACTGAGCAAGCACTAGAAAAATAAATGATTAAAGGAAATTTGACAAGGAAAGGGGGTGGACGTGGGTAGAGAAACGGGAAGCAAAGAAAACTCAGAAGATCTTGGCAGAAAACCAATAGGTAAGAAAAGAAACAAAGAAAAAAAAAAAAAAAAAAAGGAAAAAAAATATCATTAGAAACCATCAGCTGAGTTTACCCCTGGCCAAAGTGGAAAGAAATGGCCAGTGCAAGCAAGATGCTGGGAGATGCTGCCCTGCTCTGCTTGGGGCAGACCTCTCTTTGCAGTGCTGGGATTTATGTGACAACAGCTTCTTGCTTTCTTTTGGTAGTCTACAGAAATGAGGACCTGCTGCAGTGCCTATCTCCTGTCAATCAACTCCACAGTCTATCTGTGCCTTTCTTAGTCAACTGACCTTTTCTATTTTTACTTCTTTTTTAAATTCTACACTGCTTTAGAAGCCTAAGTCCCCCAAAAATCAAATGCTCCACTTAGCAAACAGGGCATATATCAAAAACACAGTCCCCAGAGCTGTACTTTTAGTTTCACTGATCTCTGTGCCCTCTCCACCCCTGCACAGCTCCTGCTGTGAAGAAAGATCACCTTATGCTGTTAAAAAGGGGGGAAAAAAGGAAAAACAAAAAAGCCACATTTTTCAATGAATTTGTTGTAGGGGGCAGTTCCTATGTCCATTCTGGTGGAGGAAAGGAAATTGAATTTATCCATTCCTCAAGCATGCCTCAAGAGCGTGCAAGAAAGAAAAATGAGGGATTGAAACCAATGGTTAATTGTGTCTCATTCCTGAGCTCCTATTTTCCAGCCTGGTCCAAAGAAGGACAACTACCATCATCTCCCTGCAATTTGGTGGCCGACAGGAAACAACTTTGTGGTTTAAATCCAGCCAACAGCAAACCAAGCCCATGTTAAGAGTGAGGCTTGCCACACAGCGCACTTTTGTTTGCAGCCTCAGGATTTAATTAAACAGGTAGATAAAACCTACCTTTTAACCCACGCTCCAGGGTGTGCCTCAGTGAGATAAAAAACAGGCTGCAAAAACAGGTCAAAGATGATTCCATTGCTGGTGCAGCATCTGTGCCGCACTCAAACACCATCCCAACCATCCCAGTGCACTCCTCAAGGACAGGAGCTGCACTGAAAAACCTCAATTTCTTGCCCAAAGGCTGGTTGGTTTGGTTTCTCCTTTTTAGTGCTGCATCTGGATTACCTATGGGCTGCATGGGGTCATAGCATGGTCTAATGTGCTGAGAAATTAAAAATCCAGCTCTCTTCTGTTTGTGGCAACCCGCTTCCCATATGTTTCCCTTCCAGTTGTCTGACCGAGCACTCTCTCCATACATCTTCCACCTACAACTTCTTTTCAAGCCATTTCCAAAACAGAAGTAGAAAGAGTAGAAAGGGCAAATCCCTTCATTCTTTCCCCCTTTGCTTCATCTGACAGATCTATTATACTCTTATAAACAACAACTTCTCCCAGAGACTGAACAAAGCAACTACTTGCATGTCATATTTTAAACAGCATGTTTTCGGGCCAAGAAATAAACAGTTATATTTTGGCAATCCTTCATTTCCTGTCCTATTTGCAAGCGATAATGTCATAACACACAGTGTGTCCCATGCCTTCCTCCCTGGCTGAAACTTACAGCAAAATAATTTAGCTGAATGAGCTACCTTTGATACCTACAGGAAAATCATCAGAATGGGGCAAAAATGTAGCAAAAATGAAGGGAGGGAAAATAATTTTTTCAGCACAAAGGGCAAACTACAATATTGATGGACTCAGTATTCAGTGCAAACATCACTGGTGTCTGCTGGTGGAGGAAGTCAGATTTTTGAAACCAGCAAAAGAACCAGCAAGAGCAAGTTAAGTATAATTTTCCTTCCTTAGAGTGGAAAAATACATGAGCGCGATAATACCACACTTTGCTGTCCCGGACACCACCACAGCAACCCTATACATATGCCACTTAATCCAGCTCGTTAAAAACCTCCAGGGGACTAGTCCCACTTGTGAACACTTGGCAGGAGCGCTCCCAGCTCACTGGAATAAATCAGGCGTGCGTTAGAGCGGCAGAGACACTCCCAGGACACAGCCCGGCCAGGGAATCACAGCTCCGTCCCAAGCAGCGAAAGGCTGCGGACCAACACTTCCTCGTTCTCTGACCTTTTCCATTTAATTACTTCCTGTGACTTTCTTGGAACCATGCATCAGAACGAGCAGGAGGCAGCCTTCGGGCATAACCGAATCACTTTAAGGGTGATTCCATTCTCCTCCTCACAAGCGGAATAGCCACGGGCAGCCCATCCAGGATGGTTTCGGAGAGGGTCACCCACCCTCTGATGTCCAAAATCCCCCCACCGCTTAGGCTCTGATTTATTACCTGGCATCCCCATTCTGCCCCCACCCTGCAATGGGTGAGGCAGCGCGGGTTGAGCGAGGAGCAAGGGGGGAAGCAGAAATAAAGTGAGATGCAGAAAGAGGCACTCGCTTGGCAATGACAAATTGACCCCTAAGCATCGATCTGAAATGGTGTAGTTCTGAAGGGACTGATGAGTTTCCAGCATCCTAAGACGTTTGTTTCCCTTAACGGTTTAGTAAATTACCTCAAAACTCAAAGTCTAATTGAGCTGTTCTCAAGAAACTAATAAAAAAGGCCAAAAAAAAAGGGGGGGAACCCTTGTTATTTACTTAAAGTGGGTTATTTTAAAAGGCATCCTGACAGTGGTCCTTTTTTTGTAATCTGGCTGTTAACATTTGCTCACAGTGCACTCAGTGAAACAAGAATAGCTATGCAAATTAAAGCCAGATATCTAGGGCAAATAGCGCACTATACTACCATTGTTCTGACAGCTTGAGAAAACTTATCAGGAAAGACTGTCCTTATTTCTTTTAACACCATATATATTGGAGTAAAAAAAAAATCAAATCACTTCACCCACCACTGAAATGAAAAAACAACCCATGAGTCACCGACTTCAGCAACGCTATCAATCAATGCAAGGCTGGAAGCGAGGAGCTTACAGAGGAAACCATGGCTTACCTAAAACACCTCGCTGTGCCCTACAAAGCCAAGGCCTGCACTAAACTCTAACAAGCCCAACCATGGCCTCCAGGAGAGCCACTTGGGATGTGCACTGAGGTAAGGACCACGAGGCTTCACTGACCCTGAAAGTCAACACAACCAGACCCCAACAAAAAAGCTTTCAGTGGCTCCGGAATGGGTTAGGTACCAGCTCACTGTGGCCACCAGCACTCCCCACCTCCAAGGGACCAAAGCAGTGCCGCTGGCTTGACAGGTGACCCCAGGAGAGGTGGTATGACCCAAGAGCTTCCTCACACATGAAAACCACTAGCTGAAACCTCTGTCAGTATGGCAGTGTAGCAGCACATGGGAGAATTCACTCCAAATCAAACTGCAGCCTGCAGTTAAGGAAAAAAAATCCCAGCTAACCATCAGAGCCAAGTGCTTGGTGTTTTACACCAACACTCACCTCTGCACTGAGCCCTGCAGAAAAACACGTTTGGAGCAATATTTTGCCTCAAGATGAAGGCTGGTAATCACCAGATTTTTGCCCACTGAATTGTGTTAGGTTTGTCCCTGTGTTTTCAAACCCAGAGATGGGGACTCACTTCTCTCCCTCTTGTCCAATTTACAGAGTTAAAAAAAAAAAACAACAACCAAACAAATGAAGAATCAGGTTTTTATTGGAAATGAGTTGGCCACGTTTTTCCAGCTGGTTAGCTAATGGCAATCTGCATGTAACTACTTATTTTTTGGTGGTTTTTTCTTTTGGAGTTTTTTGTTGCAAGAACCTTACCAACTTCAAAATAACCACGATTTTAGAAGCTACATGTAACACGTATTTATAGTCTGTTCATTAAGAGCTGCCAAAATAACAATTCTTCTCAACACACACATTGGGGCCAGAAGCCATTTCCTTCGCCACTCATATTTCTCCAGTAAATCGCCCTAAAATAAGTTTATCAGGACGAAGGTGTAAGCGTGGCACATGCCACCGATTATGATTTTTTGGGACCTCAAAACCGAGCCAAAAAGTTGCACAATTTTGATGCTGTTTTATAAGCCCTGCAAGGAGTCGTTTTAAAGCACAGTACATCCTATGGCGCTTGGCACCAGCCCAGTTCTGCACGCCAGTGAGTCATTCCTCTTGACTGTCAAAACCCCGAAGGAGATAGCCAGGAACAGCCCTTGGGCCAGCACGGCGTGAAAGAGCCCTTCCTGCCATTCCGCTGCAGTAGCTCTAGGTTTTATTTTGGGGAAGAAAGCATTAAAAAAGGGAAAAGGGCACCGTCGGGCATTTTGAAAGCCTCGGTGCGGCCTCTCGGGGGTTATTAGCGGGGAGGCGGCGGGAGGGCTGCGGAGCGGGGGTGGGCGGCGGGGGGACGGTGAATGGGGAGGCCGCCGGTGACCGGGTTTATGAATGCGGCGTCATGTGACGGCGGCGGCGGCCGCCCTCCTATTCACAAAACGGCGGCGGCCGGGGCGGGGATCCACGACGTTGTGTGTCCCCCTGGCCCCGCTTCCCGACCCCCAGGCCCGGGGCTGCGGGGCGGGGCGCGCACCGCTCCCTCCTTCCTTCCCCGCCGCTTCCGCCTCCGACCGCCCCCGATGGGCGCCCGAGCCCTCGGCCGGGGCGGGGAGCGGCGGCGGCGCGGGGCTGCGCCCCTCCTGCCGTGCCCCGGGGCCCCGCACCCCGGCGGGGCCGCGCCGCCCTCCGGGGGTTTTTATGAATGAAAGGGCCGTATGCAAATGAGCGCGGCCCGGGGAGCGCGAAATGGCGGATGCGCGGGCGGGCAGCGCGCACACGAACGCGCGTGTCCGCGTCCTCTGTCCGCCCGCGGCCGGTCCGTCCGTCCCTCCGTGCACGGGGTATGCGGATGAGCGACCCGCACCGGTTCCCGCCGGGGCAACAAAGACTGCCCCCTGTTCCGTGCCCCCCACCCGCCCGCCGCCCCCGGCCCCGCTCACTCGTCAGGGTAGGCTTCCTCGGTCATCTTCTCCCCGTCTAGGCTCATCCCTCGCCGCGGGCGGCCGGGCTGCGCCTCCGCATCTTCCCGAGCTTCACATGGCGAGGAGGCCGCGCCGCGGCGGGCCGGGGCTGGCGGCCGCGCCGGGCCCGACGGCGCGGGGCGCGGGCGGCGACGGGGGAGAAGGGGGACTACGGCCGCGCTCGTCGCCGGGCGGCGGCGGCCGGGGCGGAGGAGGAGGAGGGTGGCGGTCAGCGCGCCGCGGGGCGCGGCGGGGCGCGGCGGCGGCGGCGGCGGCGCGGGGTCCGGGCCCGGGGAGCAGCGCAGCGCCCGGGGGCAGGCGGCGGCGCCGGGCCAGCCCCATGGCCGCGATCACGCCATGGCGGGGCGCCGCGGGGGCGGCGGAGCGGGCAGGGAGGAGGGAGCGGGGAGCCCCGGCAGGAAGCGGCGGCGCTGCCGCGGCCGCCGGGAGCGGGCAGGGCAGCGCCGGACCCGGGCGGGAGGAGGGAAGGGAGAAGGGAGGGGAGCCGCAGCGGTGGCGGCGGGGAAGGAGGAGACGCGGCCGGCAGTGGCGCCGCCCCGGCCCGGCCCCCGAGCCCCCGCGGCGCAGCGCAGCGCCCGGGGTGCGGTCCCGCCGCGTTCGCCTCCGCCCGCTGGCGCCGCCCCGCGCCGCAGCCCCGCGCCCCCGCCCGGCGCTGCGCTCGGCCGGGCCGGAGCGGCGGGGCCCGCCCGGCTGCGGCTTGTGCCGTATGGCCCGGCCCGGCCCAGCCCGGTCCGGCTCGCCGGGCTCAGCCTCGCCCGTCCCCGCTCCGTCCTGCGCAGCCGGATCCAGCAATACCTGGCTCAGCCCTGCCAGGCCGCGCTCAAAAAAATCACAGAATCCATTAGGCTGGAAAAGACTTCTGAGATAATCGAGTCCAACATGTGGCCACGCACCATGTCAGTCAGACCATGGCACTGAGTGCCACATCCAGTCTTCCCTTCAACACCTCCAGGGACGGTCACTCCACCACCTCCCTGGGCAGCCCATTCCAATGTCAAACCACCCCTTCTGTGAAAAAATTCCACCTAATGTCCAACCTTAACCTCTCCTGGTGCAGCCTAAGAGTGTCCTGTCACTGGTTGAGTTCGAGAAGAGGCCAACCCCAAACCTGGCCACACACTCCTTTCAGGTAGTTGTAGACAGTGATAAGGTCACCACTGACCTTTTCTCAGGCTAAACAATCCCAACTCCCTCAGCCACTCCTCACGAGACTTGTGCTCCAGACCCTTCATCAACTTTGTTGCCCATCTCTGGACATCTTGGCTCACCTCAATCTGACTTCTCTCAGCCTGGTTCAGTTCAGTCCGGTCCAGGGCAGCCTGGCTCAGTGCAGTTTCTCATCGTGGCTGATCAGACCCATAGGAAGTGTTTCTGTACTGTGATGCCCAGTGGGTGGTCTGGCAGCTGGTCAGTAGAAGCCCAGGGAGCCAATGCTGCCCCCACAGCAGCACGTCCCAAGGTTCAGGTGCTGTTTTCTCACCACTCTTGTGTCCTTGCCAACCCACCCTGCCCTCTATGAGAGCTCAAACAGTCCCTTAGTGCCACATTCAGAATTGGTGTGGGGTGCATGCTGGCATCCTGCTAACATTGCTGGTAGCTTTTCTTGTAGGTCAATTCAAATGTTTTTTGCTGCAATGAACTGTAAGCACTCTACCAACTTGTGTTGTGTTCATAGCTACACCATGACACCTGCCTTTGGGATTTGCGTTGTCCCCAGAGGAGAGGGTAACAGGAACTGACTATTGAAAAGATAGTTTGGCCCATGAAGTTGAGTAACTAGCCATGAATTTTGGTTTTGCTTCCTCCATCACGTCCTCTGTGATTGAGCAATCCTGGGAGAAGAAATGTGTCTGTACCACCTAAGCACATCGCCTTGCCCTCCAGCTTTTGCAGGCCTCTCCACTGCAGAATCCATTTCCCACTGCAGGTAGGGAGATGTACCAGTTCTACTCTCACAGCATTGGGATATTCAGTCTTGATTAGGCTGTAGTTCCTAAGGGAGTCACATACTGATTTAACTTTCCAGTATAGTATGGGATTTAGTCTTGAAGGGGCCTTCAGATTTTGGTGTGGAAATTGTATTTCTGCCCCGCTGGGTTTCAGTTTCTAAGTGCTGTAAATTTTCTTTTCAGGAACAGAAGTGGAAACTTGGAGAGAAATCTGTGGACTGCTAGTAATGACATGGAGGCAAGAGCTGATGAAAGCTTTGAGGTCTTCTCCTCAGGGAGAAGCAGCATGTCCTTTGGAGGCGGTACCAGAATCTGCAGCTTTGTGGAACAATATTATAGTAATGCTCCTGTCACTGCTAGAGGTTGGGCCATAACACTAGATAATGTGTGAGAGTGCAAGCCTGCTGCCCTCCCTTTGGCAGACTGTGGGTGCTCTTTTGGATGGCAATGCTGCCTATCCCCCCACCCCCTTCCCACCCATTCCTTTGCAAAGCAGTTTGTCACCCTTTGGCTGTGCTAATGCATCTCCTGCTGAGTAGTGACACTGCTGGATCTGCTAAATGGTCCCAGCTAATAGTACCCCCCCAATACCTCTTTCTTTTGAAAAGTTATTCAAGGATCCAGCTTGCAGAATGGCATGATTAACATCTGATCTGCCAAGCTGAGCTGGCAGCAAAAGGAAGTATCAGGGCAGGAGTAAGCAGTTGGGGATAAGGAAATTGCAGGAATGTCTTCAGCTGCTGTACAATAAAAGACCAGATGTAATGATTTGACACATTTCCACCCATCCTATGTCTTTGTTTTTCCCCAAAGGATGCTGAAATTGCACAGACCTCTAATATCCTCAAAATCTTTCATGCCAAAAATTTCTGTGATTAGCAGGAACACTGATATGCCTGAAGTGGGGAGCATGGCATTTAGCAGTTGATTACTACTGAAGCAGAATATGGAGAAGAGTTATAGCCATGTGAAAAACCCAGGACACAATCATGTAATTAAAAGGCCATTATAATGGTTATACCTCTGAGGAGGACTGGGTATTAATCACTGTCTGATTAATACTTGAGAGCTTGTCTGTGTGATCTGGATGTATTTTTATGTGCTTATGTTGTGTGTGCGCATATTTACCCCAATGGTGAGAAGCAAATGTGTCTGAGGCTTGGAAGCTGAAGTCTTACTTGATCTAGCTCCTTGAGTAATTTCCTGTAGATTTGCAAGATCTCTTATGTGATCTCTGCTTTCGCTGTCCTGCCAGCTTGAAAGCTGCTAAGTGATTAATTCGCTTAATGATTTCTCTCACTCACTGCACAACCCTCTTACTATTACTTTCACCGAAGTATTGAATTTTATTTTGCTAATATTCAGGTTACTCTGCTGGTTCTTGTAAGTAGCGTGTGTGAGCTGACTGACTTTTCTGAATGAAAAGGCTCTCTCTCAGAGGTGTGATTTCTGTTTGTGCATTGTGTTGTTTGTATACAGAGTTTCTGCTCAGACACAGAATAGCGCTTCCCTGTGATTCAATCGTTAAGGTACCTAGAATTAATTAGCCTTTGGTGGCAGAGCTTCAAGGCAGCAGCTCCTGCATACTAACGATTTGCTTGCTATGACTGTCCTGTGTTTTATATTCAAAAGAAACATTTATTTTGCAGAGTAATACTTTAGCTGTTACAGAGAACCTTGTTTCCACTTGGATTGGAATAAACTTCCCTGAGTGCTGCTACACCTTTAGCTAGCACTTATTTAGGGTGAGAACCACTGGAATTTGAAGTATCAAAATTTAGGATGGCATTTAGTGCAGGCTTGCAATGTAGTCTCCTGCCTTCACTTACTCTCACTGTAAAACCTTTCAGACTTCGAGCTGAAATCTTCCACACTGTTGATTTAGGAACCTAAATATGAATGTTGGTACCCTGTTGACTGTGCTGAACTCAATGATTTTTCCACTGACTCACTTGGTGACTTTGAATGAGTGAGGAGTGGAAGTCAGCAGTCCTGAATCATGCCATCCTCCAGACAATTTCCCCCATCCCCAATAATTCTTTTGAGCAGCAATCATATTTTAAAAGCAATGATTACATCTGTGTTTTTCCCCATCCTAATTGCTCAGAATTTAAGAGCTGCAGAAGCTATCTGCAACATTTGCCGTCCGAAAAAAGTCTCTCAGGGCTGGCCCTTTTTGGGAGGTGACAGAGTTTGGAAATACAGAGGGTTTTTCAGCAGGAGTGGGATCTTAGCAATGGGAGAATTGTCGGGATCCTTTTGGGTACCTGGCAAGGGGAAGAGGATGTGGAGAACTCCTTGCAGTCTTCCCATGGTGTCCTTTTGGAGGCTGGTAAGACCAGAGCAGGCAAGCAGAAAGGACCATTGCTGCCATATGAGCTGAGTATCCTACTTCTCAATTTTTTGGTTTTTGTAAACCTGCATTTTATTAGCATAGAAAGTGGCAACATTGAGGCGACATATCTGTGCTGTTGTCTCTATGGCTTTTCTGGACACCACAGGATCAACTTGGGCAACAGCAACAAATGTGCTGATGGCTGGGAAGGCATTGACCAGTGCATGCAGTCAGACATGACTCATGCCCGTGGGACAAATCTGGTGTCACTTGTAGCTGTGTTCCTCAAATCTCATGCTCTCCTTCATCCTCTCCCAAAATAAAAGCAAAGTTTATTGAAATGGGGAGATGGCAAGGGAAAGCAGTATTTCAAAACCCTTGCTTTCCTACTGGGCACTCTGTTGCCCTCTTAATATTCAGCAGTAAGTGATTTATAGCCCCCCTGACATGGTGGTTTGGTGTTTCCTTTGTGTGCATAACTTCCTTTTGATATAAAGGGATGATAACAAACCTAAATTGTAGTCTCACAAGCACATGACACATTGTCTTTGTGGTGCAGATAGCAGGAAAATGCTCTAATCTTGATTTCAACACTTCAGCGTTCCCATCCTCAAATTCCACCCTGGTGAGAGGGTGGCATTAGCAGGTTTAGTGAGGCAGTAGTGTTGGTGGGGGTGATTCCTTCACACAGAGGAGTGCGGGATGATGTTTTGGGAGTGCCACTAGAGTCAAGTCCGTGGCATGGACTCTGCAAGAGATGGGTGCACAGCTGCTTCTTGAACTTTTTTGCATACCTTTTCGTGCTGAATGACTGGAAGGAAAAACTGCTACAAAACCTTCACTTGCTGCTGCCAGTTCTGCAGCAGTGCTTTGCTCCTGCATGTTCCCGACTCAGCATGGCCTGGGCCCATCAAATTGAAAAATAAGTGTGTAGGAACTTTGCAAGTTGCACTGCAACCTCAGGATTAGTCCTAAAGCCAGGCTTCTTTTGGCATGAGGGAAGGGCTGTTCTTCTCTTGAGATGCCTTTCCACCCTTGAGAGGTTTCTGCATTTTTGATACAGCTGTTTCCAGGGCCTCATGGGAACTGAACAAACAGATGCCAAATAATCTGGTTTTACTTCAGGGAGCACAAAAGTGGATGGAGAAACATCGGAAAAACACTGGAGTTGTGCACACCTTTTCCTCCCCTCCTTGGGAGTTATTTGAATTAGGTTTGAACCTTTAGGTGTATTTCAGAAAGCTGCCTTCTGATAGCCAAACTTTGCTTGGGTGTTCCTCCCTTTCTCTCACAGCTATTGTGAGACCATCCCCTCTGAACACCCACATCCCCTTTATTGCAAAACTCTTTGATCAGCCTCAGCAGGTGACATGATGAACAGTTGACTGACTACTTTGGCAAAACCAGTTTTTGTGGCTTGACCTCCTTTTCACACCCAGTGTCTTGCTGTGAGTACAGGGTCCTCTTCAGTGTCTGAGTGGTTATAATTGCAGGTTTATCCAGTCTAGGCTGTGGGAGAAACCCCCGCACAGGTATCAATCAGGAAAGGCTTCTGGAATTAAATTAAGCATTTGAAATATGGAAATGCTGACATGGCTGGGTCAGATGTTTGATGGTGTATGGTACACAGAGGAAACGAGTTGTATGTGCCCTGCTTGTATCCTCATTTACTCAGCCCTTGGCTTCAGAGCTGCTCAGGGAGACTGACCCACTGACTCCTTTGCAGATGCTTGGCCATATATAATTTCAAAGGGTGCCAGGCCACTCTCTTCTCCAGGCAGATATTTTCTCTTGTGTCAACATCCTCATAACAACTCCAGCTAGGCAAATATAGCACATGGCTTATGAGTGTCCTGGAAGGACTCAGAGGTGGAGAGTTAGAGCTAAAGAAGGCTCATGGTTAACCCCATGCACCACTGAATAGCTTTAGGATAAGTCGCAGCACATGATGACGAAGCTGGGAGGAGAGTTTAATGGTCCTGCAGAGAACGCCTGCTTAGACAGCCATGCTCCAAGATGTTTCCAAGGATTCCCATGGAAAATAATCCTATGCTCCTTTTATGTTCTGGTAATCACACACATATTATGCTTCCCTGCCCAGTTCTGAGGAGAAAAGTAATTATACTTCTAAAAAATAATCACTCCACACAAAAACCTTTGGGGACTGTACATATACTCCAGTATGGATGCCAGCTCCATCTAGAAGGGAATGAAGACTCAAAGCTCTTCTCTGTGTGTGATTGTTAACAGAAGCTGCTATTTGCAGATACTGGATGCAAGGCCTTTCAGATGCCCACTTCCAGCTGCATCTCTAGCAGTTTTCTGCCAGGCTTAAAGCCCAGAAATGCAAGCCCAAGTTATGAGAGCTTCACACTTGCAAGACCAAAAGCACAAGTTTGATCCTGCTTGCAGAACTCCCTTGTTTAAGACAATAGGCTCTCCAGTCTCTTAGAGGAAAAAAAAAGGACTGGTTATCGCTGGATGCCTGTTCTGACCTTAAAAGCTGAAAGGAAAAACAACCCAAGATATGGGGCGTGCTGAAGTGGCAGCTGAAGGGCGTTTTTTGTTTCTTCTGCAGTTAATGCCATAGTGCTAAAATTGCGAGCGGGTAGGAGTGGGGGTTAATTTGAGGTTTAGTGTGACCAAGAATTATTATTTAAAAAATAGCAAATGGACAACATTCTGAAAAATAAGCTTCACTTCCCTAACCAGGAGTACTTAAGTTAAGTTGAAGAGACTATGAAGGAAACCTCCATATCCATGGCAGGTAAACATTTGCCTTTGATTCTGTTTTTCTCTTCAAGTTTAGAAACCCCAGCATTTACACTTAAATGGATGTGCTGTAAGCTATGTTTAGGAAGAGAATTTCATCCCCTCCTGCACGTACTTTTACACATTATAATTATTTGACTGCAGCTTTACAAAGTATGGCTGGAGGGATGGTTTGAAAAGGAGGAGTTACATGGCACTGATGATAACTGCCTGATTCAGCCCCACTGAAGGCAGTGGCAGCAGAATCAAATGATCCAGAAGAGATATTTTTATTTAAATAGCCATTTTGGACCTTCAGTGACTTATTGTAAATTCCTGCCTCCTGATTTCACATGCTAGAGAATTCACATGTATGCTGGAACCATGTATATTCTTCGGGGTCACGTGTTTAGTGTGGACATGAGTCTCTGCATGTTGTCACCATTAAAAAAAAAGCCCCAACAAACAGAGAACCAGAGAGCTTATGAAGATGACATTTTGGTGAATGATTTTTTTTTAAATATCATCTCTTTTGTCTTCATCAAACATCACAGAGTTTAGCTCTTCCTTTATTTTTTGCATTCTGCTTCTTTTCTCTCACCTGATCTGTTCCTTCTATACAATAGGAATTGCAGACTAAAACTCATAGAGGAGTGAAAGAACTGCTCTATAACCACACGGTCTGGATGCAATACCTTGCACATAACTGCTTTCCCTCGTGCCAAAAACTTTGCCACACTACCAGTATTTAATTTGCTGCCGCACAAAAAGCTCTTGATAGCTGTGACATTGAAATTCTTCCTATAAATTGGTTCCTGCTCAGCTCTAAGGAGATTTAGGTCTTCTCTTTGATGTTTTTCAGTCTAAGAAAGTTACAAATGTGAAAGCTCTCCCACAAGACTTGGTCAAAGTCTTGTGAGATGGCAGTCTAAATTTTGGCCCCTCTCTGGCTTGCAGGCAATGTGGGACAAGTCTTTGTTTTCTTGACAGAAACAGGGATGGCTGTCTTCCTTAAAATTCTGAGAGGGCAGAAAGCAGAGATGATTTCCACCTTCCTGTGGCAAGGTCAATTCTATCCTCTCTGCAGGTGGACCTACCCTAGTAACAGGATCAGCAAGGGTCCCTTTGAGAAAGGTCACCAGAGCCTGTTGCCCTGTGCTTTCTAAAGAATGCAAGCAGTGGTATGGACTTTGTGCCACTACCATTTAACTGTCACCAAAATCATAGCCAGAGCTTTCTTTGATCATAACGTCTCCTACTGCAGGAAGCTGTGGAAACTCTTCAGTAACTTCACTGCACAAAACTACCTCAAAAGGGGCTTTGACCTTTTAACAATGGCACTTCATTATACAGTATTTTCTTACATTGATTTTTCAAGTATTGGGGTGAAGATAATCACTGAGAAACAAGAGATCTTGAAAAAAATTAAAAATATAATAAATTACATGTTGTGACTTTTGATTTAGTTGGAGTATCTGTGTAGCTATGTCTGATCTTATATGCTAATTTTCATTCATATCCTTCACAGTCATTTGTAGGGGTGGAGGAGAGTGTTGGTCTTCCATTACAGCAGAAGGAACTACAGCCCAGGTAGGTACCTGGGTGTCAGGAGGACGACTCGAATTCAGGAGCATTTGGGAGTCATTTAAGACAGAAGACAACATCCACTAGAGTTTAATTCCCTGTGCTTTTTTGTGTGTGTCTAGTTGCTTGGTTGTGAATGGTGCATAAATCACCTGAGGCCCTCCATTCCTCATTACTGTTGGAAAGGACAGAAATAAATTCAAACATATTTGTGAGACATACCAGAATTACTCCAAACTTAGAAGAATTTTGAAGCAAAGTTAAATGTTTCAAGCCTAAATAGCACACTGCTAATTCTCTTCTTATAGTTTATATCATCATGGATTAAAACAGAATGCTGCTGTGAAGGTGCCCCATCAAACAGAACATGGTTGTAGTAGTTTGCCTTTTGTGGCCTGAGTAAAAGTGCTCCAGTGTGCATTTCTGCCCTAGGAAAATCCTTTATGCCCTGATTTCCAAGTTCAAAAATAACTCTCTAGAGATGAAACACGTTTTTCACCCTTTAAAGTAGTGTTTTCACCTACAAATACTTGCTGCCTAAACAAGAGTCCTTTCCTTTGCACTTGTGCCAACATGCAACTTGGATACAGAACTAAACTTAGATCTGTAGTTATAATGCTTCCACTGACTTTTTTGGTTTTGTTTTTTTAATAATGACTGTAAGACATGTGCCGTCTCTCTTCTGAATTTTAATCTTTCTAATGAAGGTGTGTTTGAAGAAGGCACACCCTTCAGAAGATGTTTTGTGGTATCGTCTTTGTGCCTTTTAGTGTTGAGGACCAGTTGCCTTTTCAATTTTAAATGCACTTTTCAGGGTCTTACATCACAGAGGCCTAAATTAAAACACACTTACCATAAAGGGGTGCAGCACATGCATTCATCCTGGAAATTGCACTGTGACATGAAAGATATCCAAACACTACATGTAATTTTGAAGATGAGCAAGCCTTGGCCTTTCAGATGTCCCACATGAGGGAAGCACGTCCATATCCCGCAAAATTGTAAGCTTCTGAATCATGGAAGTCAGATCTTAAAGCCTCTAATTCCCACTGAATTAGAGATGTTTGATGATGTGTGTGACTGTGAAAATTAAGCCCAGTGCTGGACTGGGGGTGGCTGACTGCCTGGTGGATGTGAGCCTGTGCAGGAACCCCTGGTCCAACAACCAGGTTTACCCAGGAAGGTGCAGAACTCAGGGATGGGCAGCTCTCACTTTCTGCTTCCCAGCTCCTCCTCCACATGTTATTCAGGCTCAGGGATCAGGATCTGGTGACTCCCCATGACATGAAAATTTTGCTTAGTGGTCTGCAGGCTGAGAAGGGCGGTAACGCCTTGTGTAAAGAATTATTTGATTAGCTCTAGATGTCTTTCTTCTAATAAAGATTATTGGAGAAAAATTTTTCCTCTCTGTTATGGTGGTATACACCAGGAGTAAGACCACTGCACCTTTATTTTAGACGTATATACCATGGTGAGACCAGCAGCTGTTCTTTAACTTCGCTCCCTGCAGCTATGGAAACCTTGCCACAGGCTGTGCACCCCTGCAGAACCAGAGACCTCCTTTCAGGGTTCATGAGTTTAATGCCAAATTCTTTCTCCAAGTCCATGGCTCCCAGGAACCAAACAGCAGCTTCAGAGAGCCATCAGCTTCATTAGCCTGTGGTTATACAGAGGGAACCCTCAAACTTCAGCCTAAGTGAGACATCCCTTCCTACCTCTATTCAATGTCAGTTTTACTTGTAACTGTTCAGGGGAAAGATTTTTTTGCAATCTCTTTCAAGTATCAGATATTGGCAATCTGTCTCCTGGAGTGTCGTGGTTGGAGAGTATCCTGGGCTAACTTGGGAGGCACAAGGCTCTCCTGTGTCTAGTAAATTGCAGTAAATGTTATTCAGCCTCCTATGGGGTTACTGGGCTTAACATAAATGTCCTAGCCAAGCTCACAAGGAAGAGGAAATATGGGAATACATGCCACTAAAAGACACTGTCTCTCTTGCCATTTTTGTCTATAAAGCAATGGCTTAGAGAGAGTTTTTAACTGAAAGGTGTTGTTGGCCTCTTTCCGTTTCATATTTTGACTTTTTTTTCCTGTAGGAGTGTCTCTGGAATTCCTTAAGGTTGTCATTGAGTCCTAGGGATTTCCCTCTTCTAGTTGTGCTACATCTCCCAGGTTGCCAGCGATGCAAAATTGCTGAAGGAAGACATTTCTGTTTAAGCTGGAAGCCATGAATACAAGAGCTTCTCCTCCTGAAGGAAATGTATTTACTTCCATGACCCCAGTCTTATATCTTTGCTTTATACTCAGGTATTTTCACTTGAGACTTCCCAGTTTCCTAGAAATTCTGATTTACTCTCTGGCTGAGTCTGTGGAACAAGATACTAAATCCATCTTACTTGGGAAAAAAAAGTAAAGAAGGAACAATAAAACCCTAATTGGAGCATTTTGCTGAAAAATGTCACAGCATAGTGATTTTTGAAACAAAAGCCAAAGGAATACTTTTTGCTCTTCTAAACTAGGAAAAGAAATGCATGTGTATACCCATTCAGTTGGAGTGAATTGGAAAATCTTTGTGTCATAGGGAGTGCCAGCTTCAGAAAAAGGAGAGCCTGGCTTTGTCTTCTTATGTGTATTTGTGTATCTTTGTTATCAATATTTAGGAGTCAGTCTTGGGAAGTTTTACTGTGATGTTGAGGAGAAGACTGCAATTCCAGCCACTAAGGTGGCTCCTTTGGAAAGGCTGAAATGTGGCTGTCTGCTCTTAGATGCTCATGAACTCCTCTAAAACCATAGGGACTCTTGCACCCCACTTCTTTCTAAATCAGGACAACCAAATGTCCAGGGCCCCAGCCCATTCTGAGGTCCTAACAAGCATCTTTGGGATACTGTTTTGTTTTGTTTTTTTTTTTTTTGTTTGTTTTTTTGGGTTTTTTTTTTTTTTTTTTTTTTTTTTTTTTTTGTTTTTGTTTTTTTTTTTTCTGGATATGATTTTTTTCCCAGCAAGCCCTTCTTCATCTGAAGTGATCTGATCTTCCACATCAAGAAGACAGGAGTCTCGCATGCAGGAGACTTGTGCCTCAGCCACCTCATCACCCTCCTCAACTCGTCCTCCCTTCACTGCTCCTTCCTCTCTTCAGAGTCACCCAACTAAGAGCTTTGTAACTTCAGTGCATTTATACCCCTGCTCTTCCAGATCTCAAGGGATAAGTTCCCTGTCAATCCCACCCAGAGGGATCATTCTTGTGTGTGCAGTGACTTTAGGGTACATCACCTCAGTCTAGGATTCCCTGGCCAGAACCCAGACATAACATTCCCCTCCACCATGTGAAAATGAAAGTAAGCTTAGCTACAGCAAAACCACAGAGCAGTGGTGAAGCCTCCAGTGTTTGTGGAGATGGTGTAAAGCACCCAAATCTTTACTTCAGATTTTCAAGGGGTGCAAAATACATGGATGTGTCTGTCAGCAAGACTTCCAGGAGGACAAATTGTCACTGGGATCGCCACTATGAAAAGCTGCCATAAGGTCGGTGACACCAGGATTTCCGCAAGCTGGTGCTTATCTTGTAGACAGATCTCCTGGGGGGAGGAAAAGTCAGACACACATACACACAGAGGTATGGTAAGCACAACTGTCTGTTGTGGGGCTGTAAGGAACTGCCAGAAACCCACGGAGGAGGATAGAAAAAAAAAAACCAAAACAAAAATGAAAAGGGGAAAGGCGGGGAGGGAAGAAGCTGTTTTTCTCAAAGCTTGGCTGCCCTTGCAAGCAGAGTCACATCACAAAAGAGACACATGGTGAGGCAGGTTTACACCATTAAATCCTTTTCGAGTTCTGTAGGTGGTGAAGTAGAGGGAAAGAAACTTTGCTGCACACCATTGCAGTGATTAACGGGATGTTTTCAGGAGAGTTCACCCGTGATAAAGCTAATTTCTGCTCTAGAGATAGGTAAACTGAGCCATGGAAGCAATTCAACTCACCAAAGCTACACTGTAAATGTGACAGAGGTGGAAAGATTAAATATGAACAGATTACCCTTACTGTGCCTGCTTCACACACTCCTGCGAAGACAGAATCTGCATTGAGCATTTTAGAAGCTCTTGAAATTCTGAAATTGGGTGGCCTGGATAATACTGACTACTTCTTATGTACAAGTTAAGAATGGAGTAAAACGGGGTACTTGAGGGCTCAGTTTGGTCCAAAGGAGCAAAGGTTTGTTGTTTGCTCCATGTCTGCCCATGTACTGTGTGTCAGGAAGGCACAAAGCAGAGAATAAAAACTCTGAAAGACTTGGGGAAATAATAGCTGCCTCAGTTCAGGGACTGAGCTGGAAAATGGAAAGAAAAAGAACTAGATTGTGTCAAAGCAAAAGAAATGGTAATTTTTTCTTTAAAAAAAAAAATTAAACTTGTTTTTGCTTGGGGGAAATGGGAAAAAAATGCAGCATGTTATTTTGGGTCAGCCCAAATTGCATTTTGAATATAACATTTTGTTTTGAGGTTAGTTACTCCTCTTGTTTCTCACACTTTCTTTTATTTCATGTTTCTTTTGAGTGGAAAATGCCACTTCAAAGTAGCAAATCAGAGGGTTGTGTTTAAGAGGCAGTGAAATAGAATGCTGTGGCATTTTCGAAACAATTTCTTTCAAGAAATGTAGATATGTATGTATTTCCTCCATAAATTTTTGGGTACAGTTGAAAATGTTTGCCATGTTTCATTCATTTTGGAAACTCCAAAATTGCATGGTTTGGGTTTTTCCTTTTTCCCCCCTAGATATACTAGGGCTTTTTTGGCCTTATTTGATTCCTGTTGAAACAATTGCTTCTGCAGAAACAACAAAAGGGAGATGTATAACCTGAGGAAAGGGACATTTCAGGGAACAGGACAGGGCTCACAACAGCACCTGGGGCAGAGTACAGTGTATGGCTGAAGGCATGAGCAGCACTCTCTAATTTCCCAGCTAAGCTACTGAAGAAACATGAGGGAGGAAAGAGTTGAGACAACAGGGGTTGGATGTGTGCAGCTTCATGGTGCTCAATTTTAAGTGGCTGTGCCACTGGAGGGCTGATTTTCCATCAACCAGATCACCGTCACAAGCCTTGCATCCCAGGTTTTCTCAGTTTGGTGGCAGGCCCTAGGGAGGCAGATGTGTTGGGTCATGCCAGGGATGTTGGGGGCTAGTTTTATTCTTGTGCACCCCATCCCCTGCAGGGGATCTGCAGGGCTCTCTCCTTCAGTGGGTAGGCCCTGTTTGGGCTGCGGAGATTGGGAGGTGCTTTTGGGGCTGCTACCCCTCTACTCTAGATGTGGGCTTGCTCACTCTCCAGCCAGGCTCAGGGTGTATGGAAGAGCAAAATGCCTCGTGCTCACTCCAGATAAGAGAGGTGATGCTGATAGGCATGAGGGAAACAGCCCAAACAACCGACTGAAGTAGAATGTGGTTTGCAGCGCAAGTGTTTGCCTGACCCGTTGGCACTGTGAGGCAGGGGTAGGTGGGAGCTGGTCCAGGGGTACTGCACTGTGCTATGATTTCCAGTGGACAGTCAAGTCCTAGAACTTCTCTCTCCAGCCATGACATCCACTGTGGAGGCAGTAGCCCTTTAAAACCAGATGTAGGCTACCTGGCAGCTTAGGTGACAGGCATTTCCTTCCCTACCAAGAAATAATGCTGTGTGCTTTGACTAGCAGGGGACAGACATTCTGAATTCAAGTCATTTTAAGTCAGAAACCCCTTTTCCTGATTTTCCCAGAGCTGGCCAGCTGTGGCCTTCTGTGTTTGCTCCATCATGAGATGCTTTGTAATGAAGTGGTGGGGTCTCAGCAGGTCCTGTCATTGGAACAATGGAGCACAGACTTTCTTTATATCCTGAAGGGCATTCAAATAATAAGAACAAGAAAAGTTGTCCAGCTGTGCTTCAGCTGGACTACTTTTCTCTTTTCATTTTTTCAGTCAGTCTTTACAGTAGAAGCGTGGCTGCCTGACTCACTTGTCTTCTAAGGAGGATATTTAAAATGTAAATAGAAAACTTGTTTTAAGAAATGGCATGTGCCTAGCATGAAGAAGTAAGAATTACCCCTGCTGGAATAACCTTCCTTTCATTGGGGTTATATTAGGGAGGAATTTGGTCTGCTCCTTGGCAGGTCTATGCACAAGCTGGCCGTTGTTATTAAAATCTAGAAACTCATTCCTAACCTTAGTCACCTCAGGTAATTTGCACTTGAAAAGATCACACACACTGGTAAATTTGGGAAGGATACATAAAGGACTAGCAACACAAACTGCCTTATGGCTGGCAAGGGCTGGGGTTACTCAGATTTCTTGGCAGTGCTGGGCTATTTACTAATTCAGTTTAACCCCTTACAAAGTCCATGTAGAGGTGAAGAATTGCAGGCAAAATCCACTGGCTGTGGAAGAAGACTGCCTAGAGGTGGCTGTCATGGCTCAAGGTGTCCCAGAGAAGGAAGCCGAAGCATCCGGCTCCCCTGGCCAGTGGGAGACGTGCCTGTGACGATGCAGGCAGATGTTTGCTGCTCACAGCCTCGCTCCAGTTCCTTGTTACAGTAAGGTGAAAATGGACAAGACAACTGGCTTAAAGAGCAGATTTTGAAGAGGGCAGGTCAAGGGACCTGCAGGGCCTGGTGGTGGGAGCAACTTGAGCAGCACAGCTGCAGCTGGAGGAGGATGTGCAGCTCCACCCCTATCCTCCCGCTGGGAAAGAGCTGCTTGGGAGGCAAAGCCCAGCTCAGCAGGGACCTGGGAAAAAGGGGGCTATGAAACAATTTGCCTGCATCTATTGAAGCAAAGCAAGCAGGCGGCATGGAGAATGAGTCATATGCTAAACCCATCATACTTGCTGTCATATTTTTTGTTGTTGAAACCACTACAGAGAGCAGCACATTTCCAGGAGCCTGGCTCCAGCAAGCAAACTCCTCTGTGGCTTCCTGCCGGCTTGGGGAGGATTCGTGGTTGGGATGCTTTACCTCTTCCATGCCAACTCAACTGGAGCCATGTCTCAGGATGGTTCTTTGATACCCTGTACAAAAGTTTATTCCTTATGGTGTTTTTGTCATGAAATAATATGTTTATGCAAAATTTAATCTGATTAAAATACAAAGAATTAGGATGGGGGACTGGATATGTGCAAAGTAGTATTTATGTATCTGTTTCTTTTGTTAATAGATAGGCCTCCCAGTCCCACAAAAACTTAAGCATGCACTTAGTGTTCCCAGTGGCTAATCCCGTGAAAGTCTACTCCCACTTGTACTCAAGCACAGATGTACATCTGTATAAGGCACGGACTGCACAGCCTTAACACTGATGTGCTGACTTAGAGCTGTCAGTTGTGAATGTTCCCATGTCTGGAGCATATCCTCAGACTCAGGGAGGCCTGAACCCTCACTGTCTGGATCTACAAGATGTTAAGTAGGACTTGGAAAATGGAGCGCAGGAATAGATAGGCAAGAAGTTACATTTAACGATGTGGAATTATGGTAGAAGCCAGGAACAGGATCATTAAGTAATGGATTTGGTTGTTCATTATTTACTTCAGCCTTCCTTCTGCCTCTGTGAAATGCTGACTCCTGTGCTGTCCATCTAAAAATGGCACAGTTGCCCCCACTTTTTACAAATGGACATTTTTGTATAATATTTTGAAGGCAGGTCTGACAAATCCACAAGTATTAGTGTTAGGCAGAAGAAGAGAAAGCTCAAAGATAATGCAGTATGTGCACATAGTAAGGCATGTGCCTTATCATTTAATAAAATTGGTGAATTACTATCAGTGCCACAACAGAGTTCTCAATTACTGCCACAATTTACCATCTTTGATACAAGACCACCAGAATTTTGGTCTGCAATCTGATAAAAAACCAACTGTACCAAAGTAGCAAAGAGATTAAAAGCAAAACAATTATAGGAAATGGAGGGGGGAAAACTCCAAGAAATTAAAAATTATGAACTAGAATTTGAACTATATAGCACATTTTATACTAAAACCCCTCACTATATATTCCAATATTGTTTTGATGGCAGATCCATTGCTCATGTGAAACTGGAGTGACACCAGTCTGTGCAATTATAGGATCTCTAGAGCACTGGTGATTGTAAGTTGTTCCTTCTTATAAGGACCCTATGGGCTTAGATACTTGGGAAGATGTGCTGGGTTTGATTTTCAGTGTAACTTGAAGCAAAAGTCAGCTTGAAGTTGCCAGATTGTGCCTGGTTTCAGATCAAACCTCTATGAAAGTAGTGAATTGAGTAGGGTTTCCACTCAAAACCATAAATTGGTCTTGATATGCCTGAAACTTTGCCCGGATTTTTTTTTTTTTTTCTTTTTCCCAAACTTGGCCTGTGTTCTAGCTTTGTAACAAAACCTAAAACAAACATCTCTGGGTTTTGGGTTTAGTTGTGAAAGTTTAACACAGAAACCATTTTCCTCCAGGGGGAAGGGGAAAGCTGGCCTATATGTTAAGGCTGAGCTTTGTTTTTTATTCTTCTGAGAGTGATAGCAACTGCTTGTATTTTCTACCTTGAAAAGCAGCTGGAGAAGAGGCTTTGGCTCAACATCTGATCTGAAAGACAGAACAGAGAAGGGTGACCATCATGTCTCTGCTTGGATCTCCCACTCTTGTTTAAGACAGGGAGTACATCAATTCAGAGAAGCCCTGCTGTCTGGCTGTGATGCCACTTAGACCAGAGCAGCTCTGAATCAAGGTCAGCATTTGATAGCATGGAGGCCAAAGATAGCAGGAGGACAGATTTTTGCCTGGCACATGGTAAGATCAGCAACTGGGAACCATGCCACCACAAGAGAAGGATCTGTCAGAAATTGCAGCTTCCAGCTCACACTGAATTCCCGTCTAACAGCTTAGTGAGTGAGGAGTGAGGCTTGTTGTGTAAGAAAGCAAGATACTATCCGTTAATTGCTGGCAGCATTTTGTCTTTTTGAGAGATAGAAGCTTCTGATTCCTCTTGTGTTCCTCCCAGCAAGCTGTGCCTCACATTTTGTAAAGGAAGACCAAGCCGGCGTTGCTCCCCTTGCTCTGGTCTGCATGAGGGAATCCAGGACTCCAGCATTTTCCCATTAGTCTAGTGGATCATGTGGTGTAAATTATGGATTTTTAAAATTGTTTTTTAGTCCAGATTACTAATGTCTACAAGGTCCAACACTACAGGGGTTACCAATCACCACACTAAGAAGTTGCTGCTGTCTCTGATGAGCGCAGATACGCTGTGTGGTTCTCACAGCTTTTGATCCAGTGGCGTAAATGCCAACACCAGGGTCCTCTCGGTGTGCCTGGCTATAATCACAGGAAGCTCATTCATTACGCATGTCCTGAAGATATGGAAATCTTGCTAATCAGTTTGGATGGGAGGGGTAAATTAATCATTTCCTTTTAAACTTGTTGATAGAGCAATTCATTCTGTCATGAGAAAATTTGGAAGTGGAGGAAAGTTTCAGTAAACTGTGACTAAAACCTGAGATTTCAATCAGATGTTGTGGTCCAGCTTTGCTGCTGCTTTTGCCTTTAATCTTACTTCCCCTGTCTCCTCACAGCAGGGCCTTTTCCAGGGTTAAGCCACACTTCCCAGAGCTATCCTTTTGAGTTAACTGGGGCAGTAGGTAACTTTTTGTCTAGGGAATGGACCGAGGACCTAGGGAAGTGCATCTACTGTCCCCACTCAAGGGAGCAGATGAGATCCTGGAGAAAAATGCCTAAGGCAGTAAAGCCACTGTTATCTCCAGCCATTAGTAGCCAAGAGCAGATTAGGGACCTCCCATGCCTTCCTCAGAAAGTAGGAAAGGAGTGTCCAGAGCAGTTGGGACAAATTCTTTCTGCCTCTGCCTGTCCCATTGGGCACTGCTGAACTTTCTTTACTTGCTGCTACAGAAGGATCCAAAATAACTCTCCTTTGGCTGTTGCCCTGGATCTCCTCATGAACTGGGGGAACTAGTGTGCATCTTCAGTACTCTCTGTCCTTCTCCTGGCAGTGCCTGACTCCTGTAGTGATATTTTAGCCTCTCCAGAGGCAGCTGCTGAAATATTGTTGAGCATAGCATTGGAAAATAAGGACAATTGAAGCTGGGGGGTTTTGTTTGTTTGTTTGTTTTGTTATGTTATGGTTTGGGTTTTTTGCTACATCAGGCTTTAAGCTGTTAGTTCTAACAATAACATTTCAAATCACAGTTCAATAGTACCACTATGTGTTTCAGGGATATTGGTGTCATGCTGGTTTTAGATGATTGTCTAGGTCCTACCAATTTTGGTGGGATACATACACAAAGGGCCTTCATGTTACTCCACAGCACCTGAGGTCTGCAACCAGGGATCATTAATAAAATGTTACGTGACAAATCCCTTTAAACATCCTACACCATCTAGATACAACAGCAGTCACATAAACTGAACAATACCTTTGCATGGCTGTTGTATTAGAAGAACTTGCTGCTTATTTTGCCTGATTGCTTACCTGTCTGCTGCAATCTCCTTGTGCTAAGTACAGACCTCTGTAAAGCTCATTACACTGGCTCTTTGGTAAGGTGGGACTGGATGTTATTTAAATTAGGGCAAGGGGGGAAACAAAGAGCAATTAATGTTTTGTGTGATCACAGAATCACCTTTCAGTTGCATCAGTGGGAGATAAAACTCATTAGTTAATTGGAAGGGCTGAAATCCCAAGGTAACCAGATGCCATTGGATTTACAGGCTGCAAAAGAAGATTGAACTGTGTGCTACAGGAGTTTTTAGTTTGCCAGGCTTGTGTGAGTATGGCTGCACTTTCCATTTACAAAACACAGCTATTTTTGGTTTGATTAAGTTAGTACAGATTTGAAATGGTCTCTTTTAGACCTTTTCTTCTCAAAGAAGCAGTGCTGCTTTATCTATGTTGAGGCAGTGAAAATGTTATATGCTACCAACCCAGCTGTGCACCATGTTAGTTTATGGAGCTGACAAAGGGGTTTTGAGTTAATCCAACTGATTTCAGAGTGCTCAGATAGAGAGCTGGCCTCTAGCTTCATGTTGATGACAGGCAGCAGACACTGGCACCCTCAAAGGAACTTGGTACTTAGGTGTCTTTAAGCTGATCTAAGTGCTTCTTCTCGCTCAGGTTTTGCTGGTATGGTGCTTTGGGTATTTATAGTTAAAGCTCTCATTGGGCAAAACATCACCCTGGGCTTGCAAAGACCTTGCCAAATCAGGTAGTACCAACTGGACCGAGCTTGAAGTGAAATGATGAAATGCTGGCTAGATGCAAATACCTGTGGGTTGGGTGTTGGTAGTTCTGCTGTTGGAACCTATTGCTGTAAGGCAGTAGCCACAGCTGCTCCTTTGACGCTCAGTGGCCCAAACCTGTATTGACTGTGACAAATTTGTTGTCTTCTACTCTTGTGCTGTTTCCTCAATGCAGTTTCTGCTCTTCAGCTCCCGGTCTCTTCCTGAGAAACTCATGTCATAAAGACAGATCCTGCTCTGGCTTTTAGCTATGCAATTTTGGCCCCAAAATGAAGGGATTCTTTGCTGCTGTAATTGTACCTGTGCAACATTATTACTGACAAAATGTTGTAGTTCAGACTTCTCTACCTCCTCATAGCACAGCCACCCAAATCACTGTGTTTGTAAAACAAATGGCAAAGTTATGGAAGAGAGCTTGAGCTGATCTAATGGCAGATTGCTGCTAGAAGAGAGGAGCATATCCCCTCTTGCTCTGTGCATCCGTATTCTGTCCTAAATGTTGACTATTCTGCTCCCCCCTTTGTGCCAGTCTTCAGCCTGTTTGGGATTCTTCAGTTGAAAGCACTGAACCAAGGACTTGATAAAAATGAAACCTAAAGGGAAAAAGAAAACACTAAATCCACACAGTCACAAAAAGGAGATTTCTGGACCACTGCAGTCAGAAGAAAGTGGAGTCTAGTACAAGGGATGGGACAATGCAGAGTGAAAATGGAATGAGTGAGAATGAAAATGGAATAAGGAAAATAAACAAGGAAGGAGGAAGAAGAGAGCAATTAATTGTTATTTAAGCCCATCCACTGCATGTAACCTCACCTTCTTCCTGTAGCCCAAGTCTCAAGGCAGGAGACCTGTCCTCTGCCTTATAGCTTTGGCAGAAACCTTTGCCACTTTTTTTCAAATGGGTTTGGTGACAGCAGCAACAGCTACAGCACCCGCCAACATGCAGAACATGGGGTGCACGTGGCAATTTAGGACTCTCTGCTCTGGATACTGGGATGAAGCTGTTGACCTCAGCTTACTAAGCACTGCTGCTGTACACATGCATGTACAATGACCTAGGAAGAAACAAGAGTAAGGTCTGAGGCAGGGAGGAAGTGAGTTGAAGTGAATGTAAGAAGCACTGTTTTCAGGCTGCAAGACATGTAATGACTAATCTGAACAAAAGCTCTCTATCCCAGCAAGGTGTTAATTAAATGTCTTGTCTTTCTGGATATGCATGAACAGGGTCTCTTTGCCCACTGGGAGCAATGGTTGTAATTATTATTTAGTGGGAAAGAGAGGAAGCCCAGCTGCCCTTAATGCATAGGATCAAATGAAGGCCAATAAAGTATATGTACACGTGGCCTGCACTCTGTGGCTTAGTGTAACCTACAGAGTTTGCCAGTGTAATTCTGGGGTGTGGAAAGAAATGAACTCCCCCACTGCTGGCAAGGTGCTGGTGTAGACAGAGCTGTGCTGACAGATGAGTGTTTCTGACAGTTTAGCATGTCTGGGTATGTTGGTGGCGTTGCTGTAGGCTGAAATTCCCTTTGGTGGCACAGACTGTGTCTCTGTTAGGGGATTCAGCTCCACAGCAGTAGTACAGGCAAGGCCAGTGTCACTTATTTTGTTGTTGTTAGTGCAAGATATCTTCTAGCCCAGGACGATGTTTTCATGTATTGGTTTGCTGATGTTCTAGATGTATTATGGGGTACAGCACAAGTTTTTAACAGTAGAGCTCTGTGTTTCAGGCTCTGCCTAGGAAATGAAGTCTCTGAGGCTGAAGCAGGAAAGTATTTATGCCAGAAAGTGGTGCAGAACTGCTCAGGAGGGAGGGGGGCAGGGGCTGCATCATGAGGCTCTTGTAGAGACAGAGGACAGCTCACTTGGACTGACATCCCCTGTCCTATCACTCCAGAGCCAAATTAGAAGGTGAGTCTCAAAAGTCACCGTAAGACTGTCCAGGTAGGGCCTGATACTGCTCTGTTTCAAGCAGTATCTCTTCAATTCTTCAGTGCAGGACATCCCCTCTGCAGAAGAATCCTGTGCATAAAGCTGCCCAGCTCTGCTCCCTGCCACAAACCCTAGATGCTGCTCGTCACCTCTTCAGCAGGCTCTTGCTATAGTGAATTCCTCTGGCTTGCTTATTTGCTCCTTCACTTCGGGAAGCAGAGGATTTTCCCTCTCCTGGCTGAGCACACAAAGTGTGGACCATTTGTCAACATCCATGCTGGCTCTGATTTCAGGAGTTGATTGTCATCAAGCATCAGTGTCACCAGGGAGCTTTCTGCTAGGTATGGTCCAGAAAACTGCTTGGACTGATCTTGGTAATGACTTATGTGCAGCTGTAGAAGAACATGGAAACCTTCTCTGCCAGAATGCTAGAGGAATTTCTAGGTTTAACCCTCCATGGAGTATCCTGAGCTTTGAATGTGAATAAAAAAGCATTTTCTGGTAAATGTGATTAATTTTATTAGGAGGGAAAAGGTAAGGAAGTTAGCATTAAATTTATTAAAAAGTACAGTAAGTGTTCATTGGCAAAAAGCATAGAAACTTCCTTATGGATAACTTAAACAACAATAGATAACCAAAAAGTGAGAGTGTAAACATAAAGCACAATCTTTCTGCTACCTCCTCAAAGTGTAAGGACTAGGAAAAAAGGTGCTTTAATGAAAGTTTCTTTCCCTCTGCAAAAAGCATGCTCTTCCTGAAGAGGTGCCATGCATAACGAAGAAATCATGCTAAAGGCATAATTTTGTTTTCCAAGTCAATGTTTCATTTGCCTCCTCTCAGAATATACTTTTCTTTGCTTATGGTCTTGGCATGGCTGCACATATTTTCTATTCTCTTCAGGGGTGGTTTGCTTTGTTGTCATAGCAATGCCTTCTAATTCCTGCACTCACCAGTTTCTTTTCAGGTTCCTGCAGGCTGCAACCAGTCCCTCATTGTGATGATCACATCTCCTAACAGCTTTAACGCCTGTTTTTTTAATCTCCTAACTATAGGCACATTCAGAAGCATGATTCCAAAGAATTTTGGCCCAAACAGGTTTTCAGCTTGAAGCTAAAAAAAAAAAAAAAAAAAAGAAAGAAAAAAGGCAACAACATTGTTAGTATCTGTTTGGAGTTTTCATTGTTCTGATGATGATCTAATATTTCAACATTTTTATTCATTCATCTTCTTAGTTTTTCTTGGATGTGATCTATAATTGCTTTGGTGGTCTGTCTATTGGAAATGAGATGCACCAGGCTGGAGAGGTCCTGGTTGACTGGAAGCTGGCTAATGTTGCCCCAGTTTTCAAAAAGTGCAATTAAGATGACCCTGGAAACTGCAGGCCTGTCAGACTCACTTCAGTGACTGGTAAATTATAGAGGAGATTATTGAGAGAGGTTTTGAAAAGCACCTGAAGGACAAGACAGTCACTGGTCACAGCCAGCACAGCTTCAAGTCCTGCTTATTGAACCTGATTTCCACCCAGCTGATCAAGAGAAGCCAATTATGTTATGTTTTTAGATTTCAGTAAAGCTTTTGATACTGTCTCTCATGGGATCCTTCTGGACAAAATGTCCCTCCGCCCGCTGGATAAACACATCCTGTGATGGGTGAGCTCACGAGTGGGGCACAAAGGGTTACAGTGAACAGGGTGACTTCAGACTGGGGTCCTGTCACTACTGGGGTTCTGCAGGGCTGCATTCTCAGCCCTGTGCTCTTCTCCATAAATGCCTTGGATGCAGGACTGAGAGGGACACTGAGCAAGTTCACAGACAATACACAACTGGGAGGAACTGTGACTCCCTCCAAGGCAGGGAGACGCTGCAGAGAGACCTCAACAAATGAGAGAACTGGGCAATCACCAACCATATGAAGTTTAACACGGGCAAGTGCCAAATTTTGCACCTGGGATGGTGCAACCCTGGATGTACAGACTGGGGAATGAGAGGCTGGAGAGCAGTGCCATGGAAATGGACCTGGGTATCCTGGTTGATGGCAAGTTGAACATGAGCCAGCAGTGCCCTGGCAGCCAGGAGGGCCACCTGTGTCCTGGGGGACACCAGGCACAGCATGGCCAGCCAGGCAAGGGAGGGATTGTCCTGCTCTGCTCTGCACTGGGGCAGCCTCACCTGGAGTCCTGGGGACAGTTTCGTGCACCGCATTAGAAAGAATGTCCAAATGAGTGGACCTTCAAAACAGTGAAGGGTCTGGAGGGAAAGCCATATGAGGAGTGGCTGAGGTCACTTGGTCTGTTCTGCCAGGAGAAGAGGAGACTGAAAGGAAATCTCATTGTAAGCTACAAATTCCTTGTGAGGGGCAGCAGAGGGACAGTGCCAGTGATAGGACCCCGGGGAACAGCATGAAACTGAGTTGGGCAAAGTTTAGGTTGGATATTAGGAAAAGGATCTTCAACCAAAGGGCTGAGCATTGGAACAGGCTCCCTGGGGAAGTAGTCACAGCACTGACCCTGCCTGAGTTCAAGAAGCATTAGGATGATTCTCTCAGGCATGTGGTATGATCCTTGGGAATATCCTGCGCAGGGCAAGGAGCTGAAATTGGATGAACCTTGTGGGTCCCTTCCAACTCAGGATATTCTGTGATTCTGTGACTTTTGATCAACGTGGCTTTAGGACTGTTTTTCCCTAGATTGTGATCACAGTGGCAATGTGAAGTTGGGACCAGACCAACTCAAACAAAAACTGTCCCCTTTTCTTCTGCAGTCTCGCTCAACATCTTTCCTTATGCAGAGCTCCACTTTTAAAGACTTCTCTCCTCCAGCTCCACCCTGAGCAGCTAATGAGGCAAAGCTCTGCAGCCAGTAACTGTTGAACCAGGCAAGAAAGAGTTAAAGCTACAGGAATGAGGGAGGTGGATGAATTCCTTAAACTCTCCCCCATCACCCAGAACATTCATTTAATATGAAGCAGATATTAAGGTATTGCTGGACATGGGCAAAGTGGGATGGGGTAAGAAGATAAGTCTGCACTCAGTCTTTGTGCCCAGCTTTGCTGTGGTCTTCTCTGTCCTTGAACAAATCAGTCTCTCCATCCTGCACATCAGCACACACCAGGCAAAAGAGAAAACACTTTCTACATGTTCAGGTGGGAGGGAAAAACCTTTCCAAGCCCGTCTAGGCTTAGATGCCACATGGAAGGGATGATAACAGATATTATGTATAGAGAGCACAGACTTCCCTTGTCATTTCTGCCCTTCATGGGAGACCATAACATGGAGGTCTGTGGGTTTGAAAGTACTGCTCAGCAGCTGCCCTGAACTAAGGTAGGGGTGCTACTCTGAGCAGCATACCTAGATTTAAGTTGAAGTCTGACCTCCTTGTGTTACACCTTCTGTGTGTTGTGCAGCTGCTGGTTTTATATGTATATGGGAAACACTTTCAAGAGGATGGGGTCATTCCACATCTTCCACTGCACAGATCTCCCTCACTTTCTTGCTGTGTATCTGCAAGGATACACAAGGGTTCCAAAGTAGCTGTCTAAGAGACCCATAGCATGTATGCTCACCCCCAAATATTTTTTTGAGAAAGATTATTACATGCTTGCACTTCCACCCTCACTGCACAAATTACAAATTACAGAACAGGTATGGCACCTGCTCCAAAGAGCTTTGTTCATTGCACAGTGGCTGTGTGAGGTTGCTGGCTAATACTTTGTTGCTGTTGGAATTAGTTTCAATATGAATCAATACCATTTTTTTTAGCGCAGTAGGTGCATATACTATACAATTGAAAGCAATTTTAAAGGAACTTTTGCTTTAATGAAACTCTTATTGGGTTTCAGTCCCAGAGACTATCAGGAAGGATCATTGGTTTTTTGCTGTCTTTGTAAACATTACATTCAGTTTGGACTGTTGTTGTTGTTGTTTTTAAACCAAAGATGTTAGGTTTTTTATTTTTTAATTTTTTCCCAAAGCAGGAATATTTATCTTTGAATCCTCCAACAGCTTTGGAATGCAGCCTCCACACAGACTTTAATAGCAAAACCCACTTCTTCTGACTCAGGGACCATTTGATGAAATGTCTGGAGAAGCAAAAAGCAGCAACAAAAAAGCTTTACACAGATGCTTCCCTGTGACTAACAGAACGTCCACCCAAAGCAGAGAGAGTATAAGTACGTTTGTCATACGTGGGTGTATTTTTCCCATACATTCATTTTTAAAGTTATGCAGTAGAGCACTATAAAATTATAGTTTTACAAATAAGCATTATTTGACCGTCACTGGGTTGAGCCGATGACTCACTCTGTGACCTCCATGCAAGTCATTTGATTTTCTTGTTCCTCAGTAAAACTATGTGGGAAACAGGCTGAAAAAAGAAAAAAAATACAAACCCAGAAGGCATTCCTGACAATATGTTCCCTACCTAAGCTTTGTGTGTTGACTGGAAATACAACATTTGAAATAAGAACTTTACAGCTGCTGGCTTGGTGTCTGTGCCCAGCCCTGTAGGAATTGTGGGTGGCCAATGTCTCTGAAAAGCATGCTCTAAATATGGGTTGTGGTGTCTGACCTATTCTAAAACATTAGCAGTAGAAGACTTGCAGGCAGCTGCCAATATCATTATTTGTGTCCCACCAATTTCATTATAGTGTCCCATTGTTATTGTGGTGTGAGATGGGTCTTTTAGCAACATAAATGCACTGTCTCCAGAAGTACTGGGAAACATTGGGCTTACAATACAGAGCTAACAAGCTTCGGTGTGTCTGTCCACACACATCTCAGTCCTCGTGGTTTACCTTCCAGTGCTGGATTTCAATTTGACCTGAAAGCTACATGGTTGTACATAAACACCTTCTATAAGCACTCAGAAAGCAGCATAATTGTATAGTGTTTCCAAGGCCCAAACTATTAATTAATCCAATCAGTGCAGTATTACCAGCATTTTGAACACTTCCTTGCTGTTTAAAAGTTGTGGGGTGAATCTCAAAGAAGTTCGAGATTGATCTGGTTTTAAAGACCTCATGCTTGCTGGCCAAATCTGGGTGCCTTGTCTGAATTTTTCTTCAAAGCATATCTGTGTCAGGTTTTTGAAGTCTTCTTTGGAGAGGATAGCAAGAAGGAGAAAATCCATTTCTTTAAAGACACTGGGGACCACATGCAATCTCCTGGTTCTAGGACTTGAGGCTGAAAGGGTGAGGCTTGGAAAGGCCTGCTGGTTTTGCCTTTGTTTTACATATGTTTCTAGTTTATTTTCCTATTGCTATTCATTGCTTTTTCAGTTTGCTTTCATTTTGCTTTTCCCTCATTTTCTGCCTAAGAGGCCTTGATCTATTTTAAAGAGGACACAGCAGTTATCTTAAAAAGAAATCTCATTAACTTTATTTTGACTCCTCCTTTCTAGTTGCCAGTGAACCCCTCCTCCCGACCTGCTGTCTAGTGTAATTGCTACCATGAAACAGCAATGTTAAGCTCTCCATACATGTAGAGAGACTTATGAGGTGTCAACTCTGAAGCATCTATACCATACCTTGAAGGCACAATCTTACTTCTGAGCTGACTCATGACTGACAAACCAAATCTACTGGATTTAAGTGCCACAGCCAAAGAAATAATTGCCCTTGTTAATTTAGATTGCCTGTCCATCAGGTGCTGGCATGGTTGGAGAGTTGGTCTTGCTCCTCTCTGTCTTTAGGCCAAGTTCAAGCTCTGTCTTTTAGATGATGTATCTGCTGAGGGTGGGATGATACCAAGTGAGCAAAGCCAGCATTTCCCATTTCCCTGCTAGCAAGATTATCTTGCTGGCCCCTGATGCTGTAGCTGTCCTTGCTCATTGTGGTCACCACCTGGGACAAGACAGGGATGTGGAATGTGTGAGATCTGCAAAAGATCTGTGTGATGACAAACCTGCCAAGCAATGGAGCCATGAAGCAATAGTGAAATCAGCCCCAGGAGAGTGACTCCTCTCTCTGCTGAGGATGTAAGTCGCTGAAGCTGCGTCACAGTCCCAGCCATTTGAAAGCATGTGGGGCTGGAATGAAACATGGTAACAATTAACAAAAGCAAAATCTACTGAATAAGAGCTCCCTCCATTTCATTTTCCTTATGGATGTTACTGATACATCACTCTAGCAGTCCTGGCTCCCACCCAGGATGCAAAGGGCATAATATAGGTTGTCTGGAGGCAGTGGCTATGAATGATAAGGAATACTCTGTTCAGTATTTTATACAGGAAGGCTTCTTGTATGTATCCTACCCAAATTGCTTATGTAGAACAGAAAATGTATCATGGGGGAAGAATCATGCTTGTTTGGATTGCTGTGCTATTTGAAGGTGGCTATTATCAAGTGGGTACTATCAGTCACTGTGAGTAGCTGTTCTGGGAGCAGATGATGCAGTGAAAGCTGTTTCCTATGCATCTTTATCCCATGCCTCTATATACACAACCCTTTAAATACAGCTTCACACAGTGACTTGCACAGCCCCACAGCACCTTCTGTTCCCTCATCATATAAGTCCCACCTGCTTTCCTGTGCCACAGTGCCAGCTGGCCAGGCAGCAGACACTGGCAGTGGGAAAGCTCCAGTAACCAGTGTGGAGGCTAGCAGGTGTGCGCTTTCTGCTTGGTCACCCCATCAGCCAAATGGGTGACTCTGGAGTTACAGAGTCTTTCCTTAAACAAGGACAATCATTTGGGTATCTCTTCTCAGCTCAGTTCTGATTCTCATTAGGCTTGGTGAAGTTGCAAAGATATTATTTTCCTCCCTCTCCACCAAATTTAGCTGTAATTGGCCAAGAGGTTTAAAAGCATTTGAATGGAGGAGGAGGGTGGGAAAGGAGAAGAAAACAGACAGAAGGATCACATAAGCCTCATTTCAGCAGTCTAAAAAAAAAGGAGAGTTTAACTTCTAGTTATTACATGTCTTTGATTTGTCTACAATACTTGAATACAAAGAGAGATGGTTTTTATCCAAACCAGTAAATAAACAGGTGTCATAGCTGCTTGAGAGATGGTTTTTCTGGTTACCTCTGAGTGAAAGGAAGAAGAAAAAAAATCTTGATGCTTATATATTTGGAAGGGGAAAGTGGAGGGGTAGAAGAGATTATGAGCAAACAGGCAATGGTGATCACATACAGTGAAAATAATTTTCACAATGGTAACAAAAAATAAGCTCCCCTAAGGATGCACTTGGACCTACAGAATCCCTGTAAGCAAAGATGGCATTGAAGTACGTCTTGTTTAGAAATAATTCATGGCAGCTCCAATGAAATTCTTAATGAAGTATGATATTTTCCCCTTAAAAATCACCTTTTGAAGATGGAAGCTGTTAAACTCTTTTAATCTTTACTCCTGGTGTTTGCCAGCAAAATCTGATCCAGGAAGTCAATTAGAAAGAATTCTCCTGTGTGCCAGGTTTAATTATCTCGTTGCTGTGCATTGAATCACTATGTAACTCTAACTTCCCGCACAGAGTTTAGGATTGTTAAACTTTATTTTACAGAGGTATCAAATATTGGAACATATAAAGTTAGTGTCTGTCTTGTAGAGGAAGGGGGATTCATAGATTTCAATAGATCCTTAGAGAAAATTTTCTCCCTCAGCAGTTATGATTTGTTGGTGAATACAATCATGTGTAAGCAGAATCTTTGCTTGCATCTTGTGTGGAAGAAGCTACTTATGAAAAAATAGTGAATCTAAACCCTAGAGTCTGTGTCTTACTATTCTAAGCCAGCTGTCTAAAAGGAAATTGTCAAAGTCTTGTCAACCATTAAGAAAGAATTTGTTTACCAGATGTTTATAATAATCCTGTGAGTATAAAAAAACTAGGGAAATCTGACTCCTTACTGAGGATCAGGGCTTGCCACTCCTGTTTCATTGACATCAGCAGGACTCCTCATGTCACAGAGGGCAAATATTTTCATGAGAGCAGATTCCTGCTCTGAAACCTCCTATGTCATTTACATACATGCCATCATTTCAGGATTGCTCAGAGGCTGCTGTGGGCGACCTCTTTCTTCCTATCTCCCGCACACTTATGGTCACGTGTATGTAAGCTCTCAGTCTCACAACCTGAATACCAGTGTGTGTGGTCTGGGCTGGATCTAAATGTTGTGTGTGGCTGGGACAGGAGACGTTATCCAGGATCACCAAAACATCCTTAGAGAAAGGTTAGTGGTACATTTGAATAGGGTCATTCTGTTTGGGAAGCCACTGGAGAGTGACAGCCTAGAAGGATATTTATTCTTTTATCCACCAAGTTGGATCTATGGAAAGATAATGCTGCTGTTACTTTAATGGAGTTGTCCATTAAAGGGCTTCAAGGGACATCCACTGACTGAGCTCAGCCCACTGGGCTGTCTGATCGTGCCTGAAGTGGAATAGGCAGTGCTTAGGTAAGGTGATCCCACCTAGAAAGTCAGGAAGCTGATAACCCTCGAGCAGAGAGGAGCTGAAAAGTAAGTGGGAGGTGGACACATTTCCTAGCAGAGCAACTGTTGCCTTCCCAGTCAGGTCTTTTAGTCCTGACTTGCAACTGCCATCCAAGGGTCAGTTGAAAAGGAGCAGGGACTGCTGAGCCTTGCAAGAAACCTGTTCTAGGATGAAATGTTTGCATCCTCAGTTGGTTAGAGCATGGTGCCAGCAATGCCAAGGTCACAGGTTTGATGTCCATATGGACCTTACCTTACCTTACTCTAGGTAAAGTTACTATCTCTAATGAATTCCCCATATAGGCCAAGCAATCCTCCAAAAGTGACTAAATCACAGAAATCACAAAATATTTTGAGTTGGAATGCACCCAGAAGGATCACCAAGTCCAACTCATAAGTGAATAGTCCATATGGACATCAAACCTATGACCTTGGCATTGCTGGCACTATGCTCTAACCAACTGAGAATGCAAACATAAGATGCTGCTGCACTCTCCTAGCAACAGGAAATATCAGGAATCCTCTTAGGCTGGTGGATTTGGGAGTTTTTCACTGCACAGTGCAAAATAAATTGGGCTAAAGGACACTGGTGCCACAGGAATAGAGCAGAATGATCTGTCTGTGGAGGAGGTGAGCTGTTCTCCAGGGCTCAGTTCTGGGGCCAGTCCTGTTTAGTTAATATATTTACTGACAACCTGAAAGGAGGCTCTAGCAAGGTGGGGGTTGGTCTCTTCTCCTGGGTAACAAGTAATGGGATGAGAGGAGAGGCCTCAAGTTGCCCCAGTGGAGGTTTAGACTAGATATGAAGAAAAATTCCTTCACCAAAAAGGTTGTCAAACACTTGTACAGGCTGCCCAAGGAAGTGGCAGAGTCACCATCTCTGGGAGTATTGTAGATGTGACACTCGGGGACATGCTTTAGTGGTGGACTCGACACTATTAATGGTTCGACTTGATGACCTTAGAGGTCTTTTCCTACCTAAAGGTCGCTACGATTCCATAAGGTCGTGCATCTGTGGGGCAGAGAACCGGCCGCGGCCCTCGAGCTGCTCCGCGACATGGCAGTCGCGGCCCTGCGGCGCCTTCCCGAGCCAGCCCACGCAGGCGGGACGCAGCAGCTCCCGGGAGAGCTCGGAGAGGCGCCCCCGCCGCTCTCGGCTCTCCCCGCTCTCGACTGTGCTCCCGCACCTCTCGGCCCTCGCCTCTGGCGCGGTGACGGCCCCGGCCCGGCCCTGCGGGGGTCGGCGGCGGCCCGGCCCGGCCCGGCCCGGCCCGGCCCGGCCCTGCCTGTGGGGAGGGCGACATCTTGTGGCGCCTGGCGCGGCCGTCGGGGCGGCCCCGGCTCGGGCGGAGGGCGGAGGGCCCGGCCGCCATCGTGGCTCCCCCGCCCCGCCTCTGACTGCGGCTGTTCTGCGGTGCCTCCCCACAGGGAACTCTGAGCCGCTGGTGGAAACCGCAGAGTCGCACGGTTGGAAGAGACCTTCAAGATCGCCAACTCCAACCATCAACGCAGCACCACCATAATCACCTCTAAACTGTATCCCCGAGTGCCACTCCCGGGTGCCTCGAACATTTCCAGAGACCATGACTCCACCGCCTCCCCAGGCAACTTATTCCAATGCCAAATTACTCTTTCAATGATATATATGTATTTTTTTCCTAACACCTAAGTTCCTCTCATCCCCTCATTTGAGACATGTCAGAAGAGATGAACCCCCACCTCACTAGAGTCTCCCTTCAGTGAGTTGTGGGGGGGTTTAGGTTACTCCTGAACCTCCTTTTTTCCAGGCTAAAAAACCAAAACCCTGTTCCTTCAGATGGTCCTCTTAGAACTTAGGGTTTTTGGTTTTGTTTATTTTTGTTTGTTTGTGTTTGTGTTTGTGTTTGTTTTTGTTTTTGTTTTGGTTTTTTTTTTTTCAGATCCTTCACCAGGTCCTTTGCCCTTTTCTGATTTCTTTCCAGCACCTCAATGTATTTCCTGAGTTGAGGGGCCCAGAAATGGACACAGGGCTTGATGTGTGGCCTCACCAGTGCTGAGGAATACTGAAGCCTGGGAGTCATTTCACTCAAGTCAAGTATGAAATTGCCCTAGCTTTTCAGGAGTGGGCCCCTGTTGCATCTTACTGCCTTTAGTTGGATAAGGAAGAGTGATTTGTGGCTGGGCATTGTTAAGTGTTGTTGCATCTGACCAGGTTTCCACACAGATTCTCACAAAACCACAATGTGAGGGCCCATGAGCAAACAGATTAGTTACCAGCTGCTGTTCCAGTTGTGCGTGTGATAGACGTAAGGCTAAGGGAAACTGGAGGTGGTCTGAGGATTAAGAAATTTTGTTTATATTCCTCTTTCGGCTACTTGGTTGTAAAGTGAACTTGGATAAATCCTACCACCTTATAAAGCCTTGGCTTTCCCATCTATAACTTTAATAGCACTCCCTTAAAAAGCACTTCAAGATTTTTCAAAGGCAGTAATAGGATTTCTCTTTACTAAATTGTTCTATGGTCTAAGAAGCCTTATTTGAAAACAACTGTTTCCTACTGGTTCTTTAAGAATTCCAATTAATTAATTGATTAATAATTTGCAAAGATGATCGCTTTACTTTTTGTTTCAATGCTGAGATAGTGCCATCTATTTTCTTTCAAAGCAGGAGGTGTTTTGCTATTTTATGTTTTCCGTGTACTAAGATGGATAAATAGGAAGATGACTTATTCTGATATAGGATTGCAGAGTTTTACTGCCTATGAATTAATCCTGAACAGAAATATTTTAAACATTTCTGGGTTTTTTTTGTGTATGTAGAAATAGCTGCTTTATGAAGTGGCTTTATGCTTTTGTATCAGAATCCATACCCATTCCAAACAGCACTGCTTCCTGTGAAATATTATCACTTACTTTTCTCATCTATGTATTTTTAATACAATAAAACGAATGCCTAAGGCCAGAGATCTGTCCTGCAAGGTGCTTTAGGCACCAGTACTTCCCACCAAAACCAGTGAGAGCAAGGCTGATGGTTATGGCCAGCCAGCTCTAGGTGACCCTCCTTGAACAGAGGGGTTGGACAAGTTGACCTCCATAGGTCCCTTGCCACCTCAACCATTGTGATTCTGTGACACCTCTGACAGTCAGGCCATGGATTTACTTGCTTTTTCCACTCTGGGGCTGAGAGTGTTAGTCTGGGAGGACATGGCTATCTTTGTGCTCTCCCCAGGCATATAGCCATCAGGGGAATTTGAGAATACCTGTGACTGACAGGATGCAAGTCAAGCTTTGCTCCTGTCTCATCCCCAAAGAGCCACAGAGGCACACGAAGACTTGACAAAAGTGCTGAGGTCATGTAGGGCATTCATTGTGTCCCTGCCCAAGGATCACAAGGGAATCACTGCCATAGAATGGATTAATTTGCCTTACAAGGATCAAGGAGATGGCATGTGATAAAGATCTCCAAAGAAGGAATAGTGTAGGAATGGTGAAAGGAATTTTCGCCTTGTTGTCATCTGTGGAATACAACCTGTTGGCACATCCTTTGCAGCAGCAGTGGGACTCATACCTTTGAGTCCATGCACATTGTGCCCTCCTTTCACATATCTCTGCCTCAAGTTCCCATGACTCAGCCCCCCATTCACCCCTGTTTTGTGAGAGAGAGTTCTGATCAGATGGATATGTAAACCTGCCATGACTCCACCTGGGAATGTGGGTCCAAGTTGGGTCTCTGATCTTTAAGGAGACTTGTTCCTTCTGGGTCATTTATTAGTTTCAATATATAGATTTGCAACGGGGCAATTTTTGTATGGTGATTGTCACCCTGTGACAATCCAGGAACACATCCAGCCAGGAACATGCCCATGCCCTCTGAGGTCACACAGAAGAAAGAAAGAAGCAGAGAGGACCACTGAGGTGATGCTAAATGTAACAAAAAAATTCAAAGCTGCTGATTCATAGAAAGGATCACAGCTGTCCCATGGGAATGCAACTCCTCATATGGTGGAATTAGTCTGTGAAACTCATTGTTGCTAGACTACATTGGGACCAAAACTTTACAAGAGACAGAGAGAAGAAACCCTCTTTTTCAACTTGTTTATGGTAACCAGTTTCATAATAGATTATGCACAGTGTGTTTTTTTGAATAAGATACAAAACCTGATGGAATTAAGGTCAAATCCAAATACAGGAATGGGGAACAGAGTACTGTTTATTTCTAGCATCCTGTATCTCTCTCCAAGATGACTACTGTTGTCTGCTTCTTTAGCTGGAATTAGGTAAGATTTGGTAATAAAGTTCTTGGGTGGGACTGGGGTTTGGTTGTTCCAGTGTCTGCATAAAAGGAGCTGGTATTGTCAGTCAATCCACCAGTTCAATCCTAAACCTCTCAATAGTTACTGCTAATCATTAACACTGTCAGTAATCAAAGGACTAATGGGCTTGGGGATGGACTCTTTTGCCTTTTAGATGGCTTTTTGTAGCATCATGGTAGAACTTCTGGTCAGATAAGAGTTTGAGTGGAGAAAGTGGGCATTGGAGCATTCAGCTTTGCTCTGTGAAACCTTTCATAGCCAGGTAATAACGTGTGGCTGACCCCCAAAACAAGCAGCCAGCAGCTGCATGGTTTGCACTGTGATGAAAACTGCTGTAAAAACAGTGCTGCCATCATTAGCATGTTTGATAGGGAGAAAATGCTAAGCAAGACTTTCCACTCTTCTCACGAGAGGTTTTACTGGTATCCTCCAGGAGGTCATGACTGGTGCAGTCTTTTACTCCCTTCTGCATCCTGTGTTAATGGGAATTTCCAGGGACTCCACAGCTTCAGAAAGTTGCTCTGTTCACTCCTTCATAGAGAATGAAATTATTTTCCTTAATTGCTCCCAGTCAGTCTGTCTCATTCTTCTTGGGGTTTCTGGATCTATTCCCTTGACAGCTTCTTGCCAGACTGCTGTTTCTGAGAATGCTCCGCCTTCCTTGAGCTGTAGTCTTTTATTCCAACCGCTGCTAATCAGTGCATACATATCTGCAGAACATGAAGTAGCTGCTCAACACATTAACTCCTTAGTGACTAGGTAAGTGTGGGGCTGGAACTCAACATTCTGCTCCTTAAAGAACATGAAACTATGGAACTTCCTGTTTTCTTCTGGGTGGTCTCTCTGGAAAGGAAGCACTTTGCTAAAGACTAAAAGAAAACCTGATTTTAAGGAATTGCCTGTGGAATATAAGTTCCCATAGGAAATAATAGAACAAAATCCCATTCTTTAGTCTCAGCTAGAGTGTTATTTTGGGGAAAATGAATTGACTACATGAATAGTCATATATAGCCTAATAGAGCAAAACTAGGAATCCTCCACATGGCTGTTCTTCATTCTGCCTTACACCTTTTGTGCTTAACAGGAAATCTTGAGCAAATCTAACAGGAGTTGCAGAGCTTAGCTTCTTCACTGAGTACATTTTGAGAAATGCGATTCCCTTAATTCCCAGAGAGGGATGTATGGGGCTGCATTCTGTCCTCCATTTTCTGTAGGAACTATTTCATCCAAAATCCTAGGGCATTGTTACAGTGCAGGAAGACCTTCAGCTATTTCACACTGGCATTGCTACTACAAGACTCTTTTATGGCTGTTGACAATAAGGGCTGATGTACTTGGTAATCAGTATCTGACTTGGTTTATTCATTTAATTATTATGATAGCTTTTGGAAGCTATCCTTAGATTCCTTAGGTATTTCAATGTGATCATGTTTTTCTACTCAGTGCAATTGTATATCTTCATTTTTTTTTCCTTTTCCTCTTGCCTTTTAGTTTTCTAAGTGATACGAAGTTCCACTGCCAAGAAGAGCAAGAAAGATGAGGCTTATTTTCCCCATTCTTTTATGTCTAATAAATTTAAGCCAGTAAATAATATCTGCTAGCAATTCTTGTGTGTATCACATCTCTCAAAAAACCACACTGAAACTTCCATAACAATTTAAGGAGAAAAGTATGCTGAAACTAGCCTTTCACTGTCTGTATTTGACCAGGAAATATGAAGTAAAATTTATTTATATTTTAGCAAAAAAAAAATCAGTGGCTTTTCAGATCCCAAAGAAAAAGAAAGAGATATTACAGAGAATAAAAAGAAGAAGACACTTCAGCTATTTTGTGTCTGTGTGTGTGTTTATAGAGAACCATCCAGATGATATTGATCCATACTAATGTGTGACTCTGTTGAGGTGGAAACAGATCTTCTTCCAACGGGGGGAAAAGCAAGGATAAATTCCACAAACCTTAATACTGTGGGGAGAAGAAATTTTCAGGATCCAGAGACTTTGGGGTGGTAATATGTAGTGATTAGGTAGGGTGAAAAACTCTCAAAAAATACTGTAGGAATAAAAAGACTGGGCACTGGGCCCTGGGGAAGGTGCTCTGTTTGTGTGTAAATGTATATAAACAAATGCACACACACGCATCCATACTCTTACTGATATGTCAATGGACACTTTTATGAAAGAAAGTTGGTATTCTCAAACTGCCAAGAAAGAAGTTTGCCTCTATAATTGATGGAAATTGAGTGTCTTGGGCTGGTATTGGTAAAAAGTGCCTAAATAGCATGTGAGAGGTGGATTTCAGAAGTGCCTGTGTGTGTAATACCAAGATTTTATTTGCCTACATATTTTGGTAATTTAAAAGAATGCTGGGTACCGACATCTTTTGGGCTGTAGAAAATAACTGTATTTTCCCCTGTCCCAGGAAACCTGCCATTGAATCCAAGTGCAAGAGCAGTAGAGGAGGCCTTGCATTCTCAATACCCAGGCTGGGATGTTTGATTCTTCTTTGCCCTTAACAGGGAAAGTTGAGTGAATCTTACAGGAATGGCAGAGACCTGCTGGCCACGACTCGTTGTTGTGGCTGGTCTTGCCAACTCTTGGTGTGAATTCAGGAAAGGGAACTGCCCTGTTGGCTCTGGAGCTCAAGGGTGGCACAAAAATGATCCAACAACCTCGATGAGCTTTTAGTTCCTTATCATGCTACTCAAGGAACTTGCTGTTTCTGCCTGAGACTTGCGGCTTTAGGAGGAATAATCCTGTATGTTTTGGCAACAGCTCCGATATCCCCCGAGGTCTCAGTTATACAAGACCCTGTTGCTCCACACACAGCATTGTCTGTGCTTGTGGAGCAGTGTCAGGGCTTGAGCTGTCTCTAGGCTGCGGTCACTAGATGGCAACATGATCACACATAGAGACATGTTTCCTGTTCCGTTCCTTGGAAGACACACTTTCCTGCGGAAGGACTGAGGACCGGAAGATGGAATTCAACTTCCTTGACGCCTTAAAACTTTTTAAGACGGTGTACAGCCTTAGAGGGCATGTGCTGTGTCAGGCACAGCACCTACAAGTTACTTCATGTTGCTAAATTCTCGGTGTCTTCATAGGGTCTCATCATCTGCCTTTAGAGAGTTGTAGTGAAAAAACCTATCAATTTTATTTTTCTTGGTGATTCTTAACACAATATCATTAAACATATTTTCCAACTTTCTGTTTAAGTGTATGCATGTCTGTTTGCACAGGAGAGCATATATAAAACAATTTTTACCTTGTGCCTTGATATTTAGAAGATCAGCTCCTCTGGGCATCAAAGACTCAAGTTTTCTTGTAGGCTGTTGATAGTGCATTGCCAAATTCTAGCTTAGCTCAGTGGAAAGGGGGGGCAGCAACTCTGGCACATCTCATTTTCACTTGCAGTTCTGGTTTTCTCCCAGAGTTGGAGCATCCTGTTCACTGGAAGAGCTGCAGTCTCAAGTCCTGCTAGAGGGATATTATGAGTTAGTAATGGCCATTGCTGATGGTGGAAGTATGAAATCCACAGACTGACACAAAACGGCCATCACAATTATGCAAAGGTTTCCACAGCAGGTAACAATTTTCATCTGCATTAATCTTGTTCCTGTCCTTTTCCAAGCTATGGGGTCAGCATATTTAACAACTGCTATATTCAGAGGTAATGAAATTAATGCATTGAGGCTACTGAGATAACTCATGTCTTTATACATGATTAGCATTATTTCTTTGGCTGAAGGCACTTGTGCCTCTGTTTTAAGATATGTCAGAATATTTATCAATTTTTTGGAGGTACACATACCTCGTAAATGCTCTTAGACACGCTCCACTTTCCAAAATAATCATCAAGGGAATGAACATTCATAGCTATGTGTTTACAGTAAGTGGATCACAAAATATTGGCAGGGCCTAGATATTTGTGTGCAAGCTGACTTGGAATCTTTTGGTGGCTGAACCTTTCAGAGTGATTGAAATTAATGGGAAATTATTGCAGGGGCAGGACTCCTGTCTCTTATCAGCTGTAAAAGCAGTATCTTGTGAAGGTGAATTAGTCACCAAGTACAGAAAACTTCTCTGTGCCAATACGCTGCCATCAATCTAAAATATTTTGTAAAGAAAAATGCCATCTTTATTGTGCAATTAACACAGTGTTTTCCCTCTGCTAAGCTGGTTACCTGAGACTTTTCTGTGCCTTCTGTGTCCACAAAAGATAAGCTTGTCTGCCTGGCCTTCAGTGGGTACAAAACAGTTACTGCTTTCAAACTGAAGCAGGTGCATTATTCCAGGTATGTGAGAAATCTTGCATGCCAACATTTCCTGGTGCATTGGCCTCAACCAAAGGCATCATCTTCATGTGCAGCCTTACAGAAAGGCTCTTTGCTGGGGACAGACCCCCAAAGACCCCCAGCCATCTCACTCACTCTCTTCCAATGATGTCAACTGAGACTTCTGCCACAGCTACTGAGAAACACAAGGGAGCAGGAGGAAACATAAGGGCAGGTGAAATGCCAAGTCTACTTTCCTCCTTCCAGAAGGATTTTTTACTTTAGTGTTGATGCAGTGGTGGAGTCATTTAAAAACTGTAGTTCTCTTGCTCTCCTGAGCAGCGTCCTCTGTTTCACATTAGAAATTGTTTCCTGTGCCAGCCATTCTTTGGGAGGAAAAACTACCACCTGTTACCCAGCTGCTATGGCTAGTCAATATACTATTATTGTCTGTTCAAGTTATTTGATCTTTTTTTCTTCTGACTGCTTCACTCTGATCCACCTTATTTTTCACTCCAGTTAACAATAATAGGAATTAGTAATGGAGAAATGAGCTCTTTACCCCTTATACTTTCTTGTGCCTCCCAGGCACAGTACGAGCTTGGTAATTCAGTTGGAACCTTGTGCAGGAGGGCAGAGTTAAAACCTGATTCAGAAGTCCCCAATTTTATTTTACTTTATTTTTTAACATGTCATTATAGCCCCATATGAGTATATGCCTGATAGAAAGCATAAATGCACAGAGCCAGATTTTCCTTGGAGGGCTCTATTCTGCATGAGGTGTTAAACAGCTGCACAACCACAATATCCGCCTGGAGAAGTCCCACTGCAATAAATGGAATTACCTGGGTGATGTAAATAAGAGCAGATTCTTGCCCCAAGGCTACTTGCAGTTATTTTGATTTTTATTGCTGGCCAACAGATGAATACTCTTTCCCACAACAGCCTGCCAATAAAATAGCACTGTTGTTATGATTCTGGTGTTTTCCTGTCTTAATTAATTGAAGTAGTTATTAAAATTCAGTGGTCATCCAGACAATGCCAAAGTTTTTGGGAAGCTTTTTTACCTCATTTTAATTGTTGTCAGAACTGTCCAAGGTATATGCTGTAAATGGAAAAAAGTGTGATAAATTTTGTTCAAATCTCAAATTGAGAAAGCTTGCCTGATGCCCTAAACAATAATTTTAAAAAATCATGGCTATTTATTAATAAAATGTATGGGTCTCAGAATTCATCATGTGTGCTGGTGAGGCCTTCTCTTAAAGGAAATGGTAACATATCATCTGTATTTGCTAATTCATCTCTTTTTAGCTGGATTCAATGCCTGATGATTCTCAGCTGTAAGGAAGTGTCTCTGTGACACAAACTCAGTATTTCTGGGTGTTGCATTTATTGGAGGAAATGCTCACTAGACACAAAAAAATGACTGCAGGATCTTTTCCAAAGATTTCCTTAGGGGAAAATCTTCAGTATTTTGTATATTTATTCAGAAGAGCACAAGTGAGCACAAAAAACCATTGATTTTTGTTATTCTCTTTTGGTATCAGATACATACAGTGTACAGTGTGAGGGAGGGATAAATGTATTTCAAAGCTGAATGTCCAGGGATAGTTTAGATTGTGCTGATTTTGGTGATATGAAAGCAGAGGAACATCCTGGCCCCAAATGGACTTGTTTCAGAAATGAGAGCAGGAAGAAAATTGGGCCAGAGATTTCAGGCTTTTCTGGCTTTTCTTAACCTGTACTTCAGTGTTTGCACGCTTAGGTGTCTTTCCATTGAAATAGCAGGGACGCTCCAAGGTAAGCTAATTTCAAAATGCTGGAGGCTTTGTGTATTTTGGCAAGTCTGCATTTCATGGATAATGAGCTTTCCTCAGGCTTTCATTTTTTGGCTGTGAAGGTGATTCTTCCAAAAGGGAGCCCTGCTAGTACTGTGTGGAAATCGGCTTCAGAGCTCATTGGCGCTGGGCACTTCAGACAAGCTTTTCATGTGTGAGGAGCTGATCTGCTTATGGCCTGCACAGTTGCTCCCTACTCCATGTGTTAATGTCAGAAAGGCACAGGTTTGGTGCTGACAGGCAGCAGGGGATGATGCTGAAGCTGCTGCCTTGGTTTCCCTGACTGGGGACATGACACTTTTTCTGTCTTTGCAGAGACTATGTGAAGTTCAGTATTTTTAAAGCCATGTGGGGAGGCACATTCCCACTCTCTACCAGGCAGAGGAGCATAAAGAGGCTCTCAGTCAGCCTAGGAGTCCTATGCAGTGTGAGGAGGCTGGGCTATAAAAAGATGTTCAATTGGAGTGGAGTGGGAGAGCAGTGAGGGTTCTGGAGATTGGACCCTCTGTTTGAGGTGCAGTCCTGAGACTACCAGGCAGCAGAAGCTGTTCTCTGAAGGGTGAGCAAACTGTTGTTAATTCCACTGGTTGTGTGGGAGCTGGTGGAGGTGTGCTTGGTGGTGGGCAGTGGTGGGGCTGAGGAGAATCTGGTGGATTTTATACCCTCAGGTACTCCAAGTGAAGCTGTGGTGCTTCTTGGGCAGATTAAACTATTTGCAGGATGTTGTCAGAGTTCTGTGAGTGGGGCAATCTGAGCAGAGACATGGAGTGTGTTGGCTCAGATGCAGGAGTGAGAATAGTTATATATCTTTCAAGAGTAGCTTGATGCCAGAAGTGGTGGCATTGCTGTTAAAAAGGTTTTGAGCAGTTAGCTGAAAGAGCTTGTGCCTCTAGAAGAGGGACCACAAGCACAGACAGCCTGGTCCTGTGTCACTGGGGGTGAAAAGTCTGATTCTGATTGTACTGGACCTAATATATGTCTATGTACTGTTATTTTACTTGAGCTGATTCCAGTAGCTTGGGAGGGGTGTTGTTGCAAGGGTTAGGAGGCCGGCTTGATCTGAGCCAAATGTGAGTGGTCAGTTTGGTTGCTGTGTGCTCCTGGATATATCCCTTATTTTTCATGTTATCTGGAGTTTGTCATTGCAGGTCTTTTGTTAGGGGAGTTATCCCTGTCCTTTGTTACTCTTGCTATAAATTGTACTGTTTATTGCAATATGTAACTATAAAGATATACAATTACACAATCTGTCTTCCTACTTTAAAATAGTAACCCTCCACCATGAAGCTGCTTGCAGTAAAACAAATTTTGCATGGCAAATCTTTTCCTAAAGAAAGCTCAGTTATCTCTAAGATGTGTGTTCTTTTAAAGCTGTCAAGAGCTAGGGTAATATTAAATACATACAAACAAACGTGAACTCAATTTGATACTTGAATGTCTGGTTGTATATTGAAGTAATGCTATGAAATATACGTGTGGAAAGGCTAATTGACTTTGACATGTTAAACATGTTGGATAAAAGCTGATCAGGGCTGGAGAGAGTTCTGGTAATAGCAGAGGGTAGCATTATGAATAATCAGTCTTGTTTCTAGATAGCAGCTTCATTGTTAGGCAGAATAAATGATTTTGCTCTCAAATACACTGTTGCTGCACTTTTCTTCATCTCTTTCTCTCTCGCACTGATTGAAAGCTCTGATTAATTTTGCTTGATTCCCCCACACGGTAAAAATTTGCAGTGGTATGAAAGTTATGAAAGAACACTTCAAGGAAAGGTTGAAATGATAAATGAATTAATTGACAGGCAGATGAAAATAAGTCTTCTGGTCATCTGAAAAAATGATCTGCTACAAATACAGCTGTAGTGGCTTTTAGCAAATGCCAGACTAATGTGAAAAAATGTGTTTGGACTAAGTTCTTGCAGCTCTACAAATGCACAATGCAGGCTCCAGCACTTGGCTTCCTCTTAGCTGAATGGTAGTGAATTATATTCAGAAAGAGGTTGCCAGAGTTTGCGATTTTAGTTTACTTGCACATCATTTAAGTTTTCATTGCAATTTTAGGCTCTTGTCCTTCAATCCCATAGGATGTTCCATGATCTTGTGAACACCTTCAAAGTCATACATACTTGTAGGGGACTCTAAAACCCTGGAATGCTTTTGTGTCATCCACTTCTTCCACTGCCTGTTGGTAGCAGTCACATCTTGGGGTCCCAGGCTCTGATTGCTTGAGCAAGGAATTTCCCAGATGTCATGACCAAGCCAAGAAAATAAGTTAATCTTCCCTCTGTAACAAGTCCCAACCTGCAACAGGAGCTGGGATGACTGAAGTCTGTGGTCCATAAAGATGGGGATGGCATATCTGGAACAGCCTCAGGGAGGAATTTTGGCAGATGGAGGGGAAGCAGGAAAGGGGTTTATACTGGTGCCGTTCCTGCTGCTGGAGTTGTTTTAGAAGACATGGTAGTTTTACAGGACCTTTCTACTTCTGCCTTTCTTTCTGGAGATAGCAACCCAGTCTAACTAATCCGTATGATTTTGGGATATTGTCTCTACTCTGTGCATAGTTTGAATAATCCTTGGGTTTTTTTTAACTCTTTGGACAGAAGGTGTTGAGAATATTGTCTCTGTTCCAGCTGAGAATAAGAAGATAGAAATTTCTTACTTCCTTTCCAATACTTTTTTTTCTTTTCTTTCTTTTCTTTCTTTTCTTTCTTTCTTTCTTTCTTTCTTTCTTTCTTTCTTTCTTTCTTTCTTTCTTTCTTTCTTTCTTTCTTTCTTTCTTTCTTTCTTTCTTTCTTTCTTTCTTTCTTTCTTTCTTTCTTTCTTTCTTTCTTTCTTTCTTTCTTTCTTTCTTTCTTTCTTTCTTTCTTTCTTTCTTTCTTTCTTTCTTTCTTTCTTTCTTTCTTTCTTTCTTTCTTTCTTTCTTTCTTTCTTTCTTTCTTTCTTTCTTTCTTTCTTTCTTTCTTTCTTTCTTTCTTTCTTTTTCTTTCTTTCTTTCTTTCTTTCTTTCTTTCTTTCTTTCTTTCTTTCTTTCTTTCTTTCTTTCTTTCTTTCTTTCTTTCTTTCTTTCTTTCTTTCTTTCTTTCTTTCTTTCTTTCTTTCTTTCTTTCTTTCTTTCTTTCTTTCTTCAAAATTTCAAACATTTCTGGGGCTGTTTTCCGGCTGTTCTCATGTCTGTTTTCTACCATCTATGAAGTCTGGATGGTTTATAATTCTATTTTCCTTATTGTTTGAGAACAAGACTGGACACAGCTAAAATTCCCCGTGGCCCCCCTGAGACACATCCTCCCTGCTCTGTGCTTGTAATCCTTTGTTTATGATCTTTCAGCCAATTCTCGACTAAGAATCATGTGACAGTGTTTATATTCAAACTGAATGCAATTAATAAGTGTCAAGATATCATGAAATGCTGTGTGAGTTGTGTGCTAAAAGACGAATGTTCTATATCTAGGCCTTTCCCTTCAGGCACTAATTAGATAATATATGTTTGAAAGGGTTGAGTCTGTCAGTCAAGCCATAGATCTGTAAATCCATGTTGAAATTCATATGGCAACACTCATCAAAACACTTAACAGTGTGCTTAAGTTTTTTCTGTGTTCAATCAAGTACATAAGCATGTGCTTAAGACTTGGGTCTCCAGGCAGACCCTTAGAGATTAATGAGGGAAATGTTTCTCATCTCTATGCACCAGATCTCCATCTTGCTACCAGGAAAACTGAAGCCTTAATTTACTGAAAGCGTTGCTTTTCTGTCTTCTAGATGTAATTAAGGTCATTTATGGCAAGTAATAGAACTCATCAACAAAACTTTATCAGTGGCTCCGTTTCACATCCAGGACTATTTGTGGCTGTCTTTCCATTGGCCCCTTAACAGTTCATCTTGAAGTCAGTGTGGTCTTCACTAAATTTTAGCACATGGCCTTTTCAATCCTCTGGGCTGGAAAATAAGAAGCCCTAAGACATAGAACGGCCTGTGTCACTCAAACTTCTAACACTGCAAATTTGCAGAGGACTTCTCAGTTTCCAGAAAAGTTTGGGCATTTACCTGGGAGCAAAGTATGAAAGGATCTTTGATTATTGCCTATATGGCAAGGAAAGGACAGCCTTGAGGCACTTAAGAGCAAACCTGTCTCTTCTAGGGATAGTTGAGCCTGCTGATGCTCCTGGCTGGCATAGATAGGCAGTTTCTGACACAGCTGTGTAGATGGTGGGCAGTTTGGTAGGGGTGCCCAGAACATCCTGCTCTTTTGCAGAGATTGTCCTTTCACTGTTCACAGAACAATGTCTTCCTGTCCTGAAATGTCTTTACCTCCAAAAAACTGCAGGCTATAAACAACCAACATTTTATAAGAAGGAAAGAGTAAGAAGTTAGAAGTAAAGAACTGAAATAGGTTCAAACATGTTGAGATAAATTTAGCTATTCTAGAGGACTGAAATGGAAATGAGAGCTTGACTGGGACAAAAACTAAGGTTTCCACTGGAGTCAACCAACCACAGCTCTTGAAGAAAATTAGGCTCTAAGTCCTGAGAGGTTCTGGGAGCTGGTATTAATAATAACCAGTTTGAACATGGTGACCCACATCTGGAATAGCTGTAATTCTATAAGCTAAGCTTAGAATTATAACACAGCTCTGAAATCTTAACACCTCTTCTGTCAGGATTCATGCATTTCTCTAAAAAGCAGAATTAATACATGTAAAGGCAGTGGCCACTACTTGGCCTGCCAACACAGCCCAGGCTACTGTTAGCATGAAGCTATAGGCATTTGCTTCTGCTTTACAGTAGTTAGTGTTTTTCCCAAAGGGTACTGGGGACCAGAAATGTGTAATGGGTAGAACTGAAAGCACATTTCAGATCTTCTTGCTAGTCCTTCCAGGGACTGTCTGTACTGCTCCAGGGTGCTGGCATTATAGTCCTGAAAGAGTGGATGGTCTAAAGCCTGAGGGAGAACAGGCTTGCATCCTCCAGAAGTCTTTTACTAAAAATTTCCAGAGGAAAATGTATTCATGTGATACAGTTCTATGCTGTGATCAAGTCAAAGTGCTGCATGAGAGTTCAAGAATCCATCAAGTGCATCCAAAATATAGTTAAGAAACAAGATAACCAAGTCCATACACAGCATTTCAGAATGAGATGACAGGGAGGTCTGAGTTAGATTTCAGTGACCTCCAATACAAATTTAGGGTAAGTCAGTGGTCTAGTGGGTGATTTCACTTCTTGATTCCTTGTCTGGCTGTCGTATCCTGATATGAGGCATCAGGGTTTGACCCAAGGTGTACTTTAGTCAAGGTAAGCCTTTCTGAGAGCTCTGAGCAAGTCCTCAGGGGCATACTTGTTTTTGTGGTGTCTGCTAGTGCCCCAGCATGCTCAGAAGAGATGTTGTTTTGTTCAGTTGAGTGCTGTTAGCAACAGGCCTGGAGGCCAAACTACCAAAACCCTTATGGCTGGGAAATAGGCAGTCATCTGGCAAAGGCCTATGAATACGTGCAATTTTTACCACTGGTTGCATCTGCTCAGTCTGGAGGCAGGCTGTCTCATGTGATCGTGAGTAACCCACTATGATTTTCCTGGCAAGTGGTGGCTCTATGCCAGCATTATGAATAATCCAGGGCAAAGTAAGGTCAAGTGTTCAGGTAACACAGGTGTTTTTAAATAATCCATGGACCATGAGTAGCTTTTCTGATTTCTCACCTACTTCCCCTCCCCCTGTTTTTCTGTTGTGCTCATACAAGATCTCCCAGCTTCCAGGCCTGAATCCCAGAAACTGAAAGCAGCCTTCTTGATCATGCAGAAGTAACTGTCAAAATGGATTGGAGGCCACCATTCTGTCAAAAACACATCTGGGAAAGATCATGGGTTCAGGGCCTAATGCTTGATCTGAAAAAGTGGACTGACTGTTGAGGTGATGCATGCAAGGAAGAAACCCTTATTCTGTATCTCCACACTGAATTTCAAGAGCAGTTTTCATAGAGATTTATGTTTTCCTGCTGCAAAACCCCTGGTCTGTGGTGGTCTGCCTTAGTTTCCTGAGCTAATTCCATCATTAAGTAAAAATCAGGATTTGGGCAAAGTGAGAGACTGTAAAGTCATCTGTGGGAACATGGGCTGAAATGGTGGCCACAGAGATGTTTCTACTTCTTTCTTGTTTGTTTTCAAAGTGCTCAGCCTTTATAGAGCCCATCAGACCCATAAGAGGTTACTGAGTTCTGTGAAGAAAACGTTAATTTAGGCTGAATTGCATTGGGAAATGGAGCTGGACAGAAAAAGAGAGGTTGGTTCTTGGTTTGAACAAATTCTTGGAACACAAAATCTGTCGAACTTTTTTATTCCATGGGGAAGAGTGGAAAGTTTGAAACTTCCATTTGTTCCTTAGGTGAGTTAAGGGCTTACAGTTCTTATTCTTCCTTTCTCTCTTCATCTTCTTCCCCTTCCTCCATCCCTTATTTCTGTGCTATCTCATGAGTCAGAGTGGGTGTATCACATGTAATTAGTCTACATTGCTGTTCATGTTGGGGCAGCTACCTTACACAACTGTCTTTCATCAAGAAAATTCTGCCAACTGAACGACCTGCTGCACATTGCCAGGTGACCTATTCCACTTCAGAGGCTGTTGTGCAGTTTGATGCTTGTTGGATTAAGAAGTGTGACCACAGTAATTAGCAAGAAGTCTCTGTATCTGGATGCATCACATTAAATGCAGTCTGGCCCTTGGAAAATCTGACCTTGCTATATGAGAGTGGGCAGGCTGGGTTGGGGTGCAGAGATGAGATGGGCAGGAGAGGATGTGAGAGAGATGAATTTAATGTCACAGAGCTTGTCACGGGCTAAGGCTGGACATGCTTTATTCAGAGGCTGCAAAAAGAATTGCTTGCAGCTATGTGACAGAGAAAGGTATGAGTTAAAACAGACTGACTTTCCTCCTCCAGCACACACGTGCTCCTTAAATACCAGGGGAGTAAAAAGGGAGCAAGTCTTTAAAAAAATATTTGTTCTATAGACTGCAAAGATGTGTGATTACTAGCAATCATACAATTTATGTCAGGCAAATGTGCATGTAGGGCTTTTATGATGAGCAAGTAAAACAAAAAGATAGAGGGAAGGAAAAGGCATATTCTCCAAATGCCCATCTTTTCTATCAACAAATGTTGCCTTAAAAAGCTTAGGTGTTTCTTTTCCCTTGGTGTTCTGTGTGCTTGTATTAGTCACACCCATTTATTTTTGGCATAATTCATCCACTATTTGAAAGTTGGCAACAGTAGGGATGATATGGCCAACAGTCAGTCTTGCTTCAGGAGTTTCTATGAATATGAATGCCTGAAGTTCACATAAGCTTACTCTGTTGCTGTAGCAACAGATTTGTTGTGAAATCCTTGTATTTTAAAGGCTAGATTCTGTAAATTAACTTTGTCTTCACTAGGATGTGTGATGCTAGTGATTTGTACATGTATTGTTTTCAGTGAAGTTGCAAATATTAGGAGAATGGGTAAATTCGAAGATTTAAAGAAATTAGCCTTAATCATAAACAATTGTGGCACTTAAGATCAAAGTAAACTAGTTTTGTGTGCCATCCAGAGAGGGGCTGAGTGTCCCCAGCTCAAGCAGAGTTCAGAAAGAGTTGAAGTTGCTGAATAACACAGCTGAATAACACAGTTGCTGCAGAATGGTGCTTTACATATAAATAGTGCAGTCCCTGCTGAGCATCTGACACCTACAGGGATGTGTTTAGTTGTAAAACAACATGATTAGAAGTGTGTCATAGAAGCAGAAGAGTAAAAACCTGCTGGACTTTTTTTATTTTTTATTTATTTATTTATTTTTTTTAAGGGGAATATTAAAATATGCTTTAGCTTTTCTTCTTGCTCAGGGATGCTCAGTTTGATTCTCAGTTGACAATGAGCCCTGTCCAGGCAAACCCCTGCTCTGAAGTCCATAGGTTCTGTATGGAAACAGGGGTCATTGCAGGTTCAGGGTCTTACTGCATCTTCATGAAGAGCCATCAAATACACATAACAAACTAACTTGGGAGTGAAGAGGAAGTAGGAGCTATTATTTTTTTTATTCCTGCTGTTTTCTTTCAGTGGTCTAATCATGGTGTAATGTAACTGTAATGTTAACAACCCCAACACCCACCCCTCTCCCCATGCTCCCCTCACCCCACAAATGTGCTTTCCAGATTGATGGGATCCTTTTTGAAGAGATAGTGGAGTCCAGTTTTCAGTTTGTAAGTCCCTAAGACTCCCAGTGTTTGCAATTGTTGAAGTAAATGGAACCCCACTCAGTATGAAAGGTTAAACTGTGTTCGACCCTCTTCAGGATCCAGGTCCAGGAACAACTTCCACCAAGCACCGAAAAAGAGAAAGGAATGCCAAATTAATGGCTTTTCTTACTCTTTGACTTGGGTGCCTCTGGTATTTCAGGGGCTTGGAGGTTTATGGAATGCTAGGTCATTCCCATTCTGCTAACAGGAGTGTGCTAGGGAAGGGGGCAAGACTCTGCAGGCCAAGTGACCTTACAGCAGTAGTTTAAGGGGATAGTTCTCATTATGGAAGCCAGCTGACTTGCAAAACTGTATTTTTATACAAAGGTTTTAAGATTTATTTAATCTTTACTTAAAAACTGTTCCCCCAATTCATGTCAGGTTTCACTTTTTATGCTGATTTTGCAGTCAAGGATAAAATAAAGCTGAATTTTTGTAGTGGGAAAGAGAGGGTGCTGGTGGCAAGAGGATAGCTTAAGAGTCTCTGAAAACTTTTTTTTTAAAATATATTTTTGCTGAAGGTTGTGCAATAACCCTGTGCAATAAGCAATGTGCAGTCTTGCCAAAGCAATTATCTGATTTCCCTTTTAGAGTACAGAATGAGCCTATTGGCAAATTCAACAGCAGTCCAAATTACCAATGACATTTTTTCAATGACAGGATGGTGGGTTGGAATAATTTGTCTTTTGCGAGGATTGCAGCTTTTCTTAAAATAAAAGATGAATATGAACTATATTTTAAGGACAGTCAGAAGCTTTCTAAGAACAAGATGGGCACCTGATAATTAAAGAAATATATGAATGAAGCAAAGTATGTGCAATTCTTAATTCATACAAAGAAAGATTCCTGAGCAGTTTCTCAGGGCACAGTTGGAGCTAGAAAGGGAAATTACAGGTGAATCACAGTCGCTGATAGTTTTTCATGTCATCTCTGATATCAGTGAATATGTATGTCTATACTGCAGAGCCACAGTGTACTGCAGAGCTCAGAGGTACACACATCTTGCTGGAGTAACCCTGAGACTCTTCTCCCTTTCCTCCATCTCCTGTCTTGTTAAGCTGTGACCCATCATCTGACACAGTCACATTTCCTGGGATTAGCAAATATCAGGTTAATTTCTCACCTATGAGGACTGTTCTACTGTACTAGCTTTTTTACATCTTCCCCATGGAAAAAAAATCATAGAATTGTAGAATCATAATCGTGGGATGGTTAGGTTTGGGAGGGATCTTAAAGATCATCTAATTCCAGCTCAACTGCCATGGACAAGAACACCTTCCACCAGACCAGGTTGCTCAGAGCTCCATCCAGCCTGGCCTTGAACATGTCCAGGGAAGGGTCATCCATAACTTTGGGCAACTTGTTCCAGTGTCTCACCACTCTCATAGTAAAGAATTTCTTCCTAATATCTAAGCCCATTATTGATTTTATGCCATTTTGCCTTGTCCTGCACTACACGCTCTTTTAAATAGCCTCTCTCAGTCTTTCTTGTGTGGTCCAGTCAGGTATTGGAAGGCCACACTTAGGTCACTCCAAAGCCTTCTCTTTTCCAGATTGAACAATCCCAATCCCAATCCCAATCCCAATCCCAATCCCAATCCCAATCCCAATCCCAATCCCAGTTCTCAGCCTTTCTTCATAGCAGTGTTGCTCCATCCCTATAATCATCTTGGTGTCCTGCTCTGGACTGGTTCCAACAGGGCAATGTCCTTCCTGAGCTGGGGACCCCAGATCTGGGGGCAGCACTGCAGGTGGTGTCTCACCACAGTGAAGCAGAGCAGCAGAATCCCCCCTCACCTGCTGCCTACTCTGTCTTGGATGCAGCCCAGGGCACATTCTGGGCTGCCATCGCACATGGCCAGGGCATATCCAGCCTCCTATCTACCAGCATCCCCAAGTCCTTCTTCTCAAGGCTGCTTTCCGTCTGTCCAGCCCCCAGCCTGGACTGATACCGGGGGTTGCCCTGACCCAAGGTACAGTGTGGCTGTTACAGGCCCAGGGAAGATCTTAAAGGATTTTTCCAGTCTAACTTTCTCAGGCTCAGCTAGGGTTTTTCCCAAGCTAGAGACCTTTCGACCTTTCTCTAATGTAAACGTAAGAGAAAGAATTATAACAAAAGATAAACACCTGCTGGATCCGTGAGAAAGCCTGGGACAAGAGGTGTTTCCTTCTCTGACCAAAGAAACTTCTGTATTCTATTTTGCACAAACTCTTATTTAAAGCAATGGCTTTCTTCAATAAATTGCTCTTTCTTGCTCTTTCTTGCTCTTTCTTGCACCATGCAAGAGTGCCATGTTACTGTGTTCTCTTGCCGCTCCGTAACCCCATACAGTAACAGTACAGCACCTTGCACTTGGTCTTACTGAATTTCATAAGATTCCAATGGGCCCAATTCCCAAATTTGTCCAGGTCCCTCTGGGCCATACCACTCAGCTTGGTGTAATCTGCTGAGGGTGCACTTGGTCCCTTCATCCATGTCATTAATGAAGATATTGATCCCAATATGGACCCCTGAGAGACACCACTTGTCACTGATGTCCATCAGGACTCCAAGACATTGACTCTCTGTATGCAAACATCCAACCAGTTTCTTATCCATCCAACAGTCCACTCATCAAATCCACCTCTCTCCAATTTAGAGAGAAGGGTGGTGTGGGATACCATGTTGAGGGCTTTACAGAAGTCCAGATAAATGACACCAGTAATTTTTCCCTTGTTCATTGATGTAATCACTTCATCATAGAAGGCCACTAGGTTTTTCAGGCAAGACTTGCCCTTGGTGAAGCCATTCTGGCTGTTCTGAATCACTTCCCTGCTCTCTATGTGCCTTAGGGTTTCTCAGAGGATCTGTTCCATCTTCCCAGGCACAGAGGTGAGACTGACAGGTTTGGTATTTTCCAGGGTGCTCCAGTCTACCCTTTTTAAAGATAGGTACAATTTCCCCTTTTCCAGTCACTGGGGATTTCACCTGCCATGGCTTTTCAAATGTCAAAGAGAGTGGCTTAGCAATTACACCAATCAATTCCTTCAGGACTCTGGAACACATCTCATCGGGTTCCATAGACCCAATGGTGTTTCCTTCCTTTTCTGTTTATGTGCAGTGGCTGTGCAGGAGACAGTTCTCAGCCAGAAACATCCTAGGGAGTGCCAGAAATATGGACAAAATGAGAGGATTTCAGTATTGCTCTTTTGTAGGTGGTGTCCAATTGCTGTGTTCTTGGTGCACAAATGAAACTGGAGCTCAAGAGGAGTGTAATATAGAATGCCTTATGCAAGCCTGTCTTTAGTCTGCCTGGTGTGTAGGTACCTGCCCCTAGGTGCAGGAAGAAGTCAGATACTGAAACTCAGAGAGGCATCCCAAGGCATCCTTTGCAGTGTTGACTGCTTGTGAGAGCTGGCTGAGAGCTATTCCTAGCTGTGCTTCCAGAGCAGGAGCATTTGCTGCTTTGAGTGAGTACCAGAGAGGAGTACCAGTAGTTGAGCCCTTTGCTGGGGCAGACTGTTCCACAATATTGTGTTTTGGTTAGGTTTTCACACACAGAGAAACTGTGAGCTTTCCAAGGTGGGGATAATGGTCTTCCCTTGAAATGTCTTGCTGAGCAGTCCAACCACACCCCCTCAAAGATGGCATATGAGACTTCTGTCTCCCTTAAAGGAAACAAACACAATGAGGCTTCAGTACAATGACAAATTACTATCGGGATCAGGAGGCAGGCAATGCTTTGCATGTTATAATGTGGTGTAAGTAGCTCTACTGGCTCCTATCTCTGGCTTATTTTGACATTTTCTGGCATAGCAACAGGGTGTTGCTCCTCCTTTCTCCCCTTTGGCATTATTTGTTTTGTATTTTTTGTATTTTTTAATTGGCAAATTGGAGCATGTGTGGAAGCTTGGATGGTTGTTTTTCCCAGAGCTTGGCTTTTTAACAAACATCTGGCCCCAGCTCCAGACCCAGATAGTTTGTTCTGGACACTTGAAGGAAATGCATGCTTTGCAAGTGGTCCATTGAATGTCACTATGATGCTCTGCAGAAATTCATCTCTAATGAGATTTGTCTGGCTGCAAACAACATGAACAGAAATCAGTTTGGTATTGTCTTGGAATTATCTTTTTTTTTTTTTTTTTTTTTTTTTTTTTTTTTCCTGTCTTTCCAGTTTGGGATGTTGAGGTTGTCTCTTATTCTAACTTAATTTCTTAAGCTCAGTGATATCTTGTTTTCACTCACTCCTTTGGATGACCAAGGAAGTAATATCTGTTTAAGGTGCTTGTTAGATTTAGCTTATTAGTTTCTTTTTAATTTGAGACAGAGAAAACTCCATGGGAAGTGGAATGGACTGTAGTACTAGAAAAAGTACTGCTGGCTCACCTGTTTATGATGCTATTCTGTAAAGAATAATATTATACAGGACCTGCTGTTACTGGACTTACGGTGTTAACCCTCACTGTACCTAATTATCCTCTGAGAGAGATGAAAAGGCCTCCCTAGAGTTTGTAAAAATGAAGAAGTTGAGCAGTACTATATTCCCCTTGTCTTACCAAGCAAGATGAAGCAGAGTACAAGGAGAAACTGAAGAGATCAAGAGCAAATGGACTGCGAACGCAATGCCCATAATTAGTGAGACAAGTTGTTTTTTCTTTTCACGTGACTGCTATTGCTAATGAGAAGAATTATTTTCTCCACTTCTTGAATTGCAAGTTTTAAGGGGAATAGAAGCAGCTAAAAAGTACTAATCAGTGAGCAAAGGGAGAGAGATGTAATCTCTCTTAGGTGGTATAGGCTTGTCTTCTTTCTGAATTCAGACTTCCTGAATTGCATTCGGGGCTTATAGTGCTGGGACAGAAGAGATGCGCAGGGAAACAGAGTCAGCAGTTGAAGTAGCATAGTCAGGAGTCAGCTCCCTATACTCGCCTCTAACCACTGGGAGGATGTGGCTGCAGGAGGCATGGAGTGAGGTGTGTGACCTGTGCCGATTCCAGGTAGAGCCTATGACATTCCCAGTTAAGAAATCCCAGGTGTTCCTTTGCAAGATACATAGTTGTGCTGCCTGAAGGAGTCTCCCCTCTCAGCTTTCCATCAGTTTGATACCTGTGGGCACAACGATAGGGGTCTCACTCCTTTCCCTCCCATGCCATCTGCTGCCTGAAGTGTGGTCACTGCCTGAACTGGTGTAAATCCAAGCAACCCCACTTAGATTAGTCTTCTCTGTTCAGTTAAGTGATTTTTAACAAGGCTCATCCCTCTAACTTGGGATACTCTAACTAGAGGCTAACTAGCCTCTAATTTTTTGCTAGGGTTTGCTGTTGGATTATTTAGCCTGATTTGTTTAGAATAGAACTTAACTGTGGCATGACCTGCTCACTCTTATTGTCTTCTCTCAGAGGTAGAAGGGTGGGCAGTAACTGAGGTCAGCCTTCTGTGATCAGAAGAGGGTATATGAAAGCAGTAGCAGTTATACCTATTGCTCCTCTATAAAAGTGTCAGCATTAAGGGTGTGTGTTGATTTCACTTATGTTAGTTTATGAAATAAAGCCTGTATCTAAAGAAATTAAGACAAAGGGTGTCAAAGAGATTTGGGAATAATACATTAAATCATGTTGTCTGACCTGTAGTAAATATGCATGTACAATCACGTATTCCCTGAGCTGTACCTGGAACACAGCTAATTTCTTTTGTTGATTGTGAATCTAATTCAGATGAATTGAAGTCCTGTCTCTGACTCTGTATCTGTGCATGGGTAATTACCACAGCCAAGCTGGTGCTCAAGGTCCGGAAAGTGTGTCTGATGTCTGAGACTCACTCATCATACAAAAATTGGGAAAACTCTGTGGCAGGCAAGCTATCTTCTTGCTGAACTTAATAGCAAATATTAAGTCCTCAGTCCTAATGGATACTGACTGGTATCATTGGAGCATGGAGACAGCACTTTGGAATTCCAGTTACTGTTCTCCTGGAAGCATAGAGTACCATGGCCATCAAAACCATCTTGTCCCTGGTGCATTTTGCAGAAGGATATAATTCTGATCCTTATGGGACATTTCACTATGCAAGGAGTCAAGTCCTGGTGACAACTCTCCCCCAGCCCATCCAATAATGCAGAAACCTGTTTCTAATTTGGAAGGACTGCTGGAAAAGTTCCTCTCCTGGGATTTCAAATTTCCTGTTTGCCCAAGAGTAGAATCCCTTCAAGTTCTTCATTGGTGAAACCTCAGCCACCGTATGAGTAACGAACTTTATCACTTGGAAATATGATGCTGGAGAAATCCTTCTTGACTGGGTAAGGAGTGGCCTGTGATGTCATGTTCTGCACACAACTTTACAAAATAGCACTTAAAATTCTTTGCAACCTCAAGAGCACTTTGCAAGCATCGACTAAACTTGGAAGTGCTCCCTCCTGCTGTGAGATACTAAAGTAGATGGTATAATTCCACACGTAAAACTAGGAAGATTACCTTCATGTAGTTAAGTGGGTTAACTCCAGGCCATACAATACAGATACAAACCTTGGTTCTTGCTTCGGTGTTTAACCACACCCTTAAAACTGGTATTTCAGGCTGCAGCTTGAAGCATGTCAGGGCTGCAAGTGAGAGACCATGGCTGCAGGGAAAGTCAAAGTTCTGCAGGGGCCAGTTTGTAATAAAAAAAGTCCCAGTCCCATTAAATACCATCATGTCCTGGTTAGAACACAGGAAGCCAAGTTCTTCAGCCAAGCCTGTATCCATGACTGATTTGAAGAAGTAAAAGCCTACTGTATTGTGCTATATAATAAGCCTCCAGCTGGACTAATTAGGCAAATGCTATTACATATCAGCCCAGAAATTTGGGCTCAGTGTGGATTCAGTTTTTTTCCCATAGAAGCCGGATGAAGTGACATCTCTGGTTTCAGGTTGGCTCAATGTCTATGTCTTTTGGGGCTGAATCACAATTTCAGTCATTTGTATGAATTTTTTTCAGTGACACCATTTCTTTCTGTAATCAGTGTAAAATATAAGAGAAAACAAAACAACTTTGGCTTCTGATTAATTTTTTTCCCCCCAGAGAATGGAGCAATCTGGGCACATCAGCTTCTGGCGTGGAAGCAGCTGGCGGGTTTTCAAATATATGGATGTCTTTCCAGTTTTCGAAGAAGCTGAGTGTGGGTTGGAAGGGAAGCAGACTGCCTCCGACTGATAGATGAAATTCTGCCCTTGTTTTTAGATATTTTCAAATATTTGGAGAGCAAAAATAAATGACTGACAAAATGATGATTACTCTTTTCAGTATTTCCATGCTTGCACAATAAGGACAGCACATGAAGAAAGAGCTGAAAGTTACATTATCATTGTAGGAGCAGCAAAAGTGTCAACATTGATTTAAGAATAAAGTCACACAGACAATTTTATTTGCTCCTGATCTTCCTCTGTGATACTTCAGTCTGTTTACACAGTGTTACCCAGACTGACATTTCCTATGTATGTCCAAATTAGTTTAATTCAAAATTGCAATGCATATTGAAGATAGAGAATTACAGGTCATGTGCAGTAATCTTGCAGAAATTTACCATTGCTGCTGTTTATTAACACCACTAACTATTGAATTCAGACAGAATGTTATTTCAGATCACATTAAACTGATGATGAGTGCAACATTTCTATTGTTTGGAGCTGACACAGATTCAGTGAAAAAATTATTCCCTGAGAGGTACAGATGGATTTTTTCAGCAAATCAGAACAGAAAATGCATTTGTTTTAGACTCAATATTCTAGACCAAGAAAATACTCTGAACTGTGTCACATTGTCTTTTAAAAAGGTATGTTTCCAAAATCAGGGGGGAAAAGTATTCTGGATGATAAATAAATCCTTTCAGCTTCAAAGAGTCCACTGTGGTAAGGATGAATGAAAACACAGAGTTTAGGAATATGAGGAAAGTGGTTTAAGTAACAAGACTGAATAGCAAAGCCCATCAAAGCCATTAAGGCATAAACCAACAGATTTTAAAAAGTGAGAGTTGAAGATTATTTAGCATGGTGTGGAGGCTTTGCAGAACCCATTTCAAATGAGAATGGAACAAAAGAATGAGCAATTGCAGCTTTAGGGGAGATTTATTTCAGTGGAAGGGAAAACACTTGCTCTCTGATACCAATTAACCAACAAGAGGACAGCGTCACAAGCCTCTGATATTAAAAATGTAAATCCCAAGCCCAAGGGTGCCTGAAATGCAGGTCATACAATTTGAGGAGAGAATGCATAAAGAGATAACGAGACTCATATTCAGACCACATCGGCTGCCTGATTATCTCCTTGCCTTCTGCCTATTCTGCTGGTTTCCAATAGGAGAGTGTCAGCAGAGAGGCACAGGAGGCTCCACAGATGAACAGGATCACCTTGGGAAGTGGGCTGAAGTTGATCAACTGTGTGTCACAAAGGTTAGGAAAACAGAAGATTAAAACCCAATATGGTACCGAGAGGCAAACAGATGAAGGAGAAGTAGCATAAAGGAACTGTGGCACAATTTTTGCACCCTGCCACCCCGGGGCTTTGTGTGGGGCTTTAAATCAGTAGTTCCCAACAGAGGGCATGACAGGAGCCTTTTGGATGCCTTTAGGTGCTCCCACAAAGGGTCACGAACTCAGCTCAGAGCATGACATCCAGAAGTAGGGTTTTAGGGTGTCATGAGCAGCATGGGAATCCTGCTGCAGATGTGCAGTTTGCAACTCGGGACAGTATGAGCCAGATGGAGCACAAGGATTCTGGCTGGGAAGCCTTGGACCAGCTGCTTGCCAGGTTCAAGGGGACTGTGGACTTCAGTGGGACAGCTAAAAGCTAAGTATCTTTATTAGTGCTGGCGCAATAAAGGGCCTAAGTTGTCCCCTGAGAATCTGCCTGAACTGAAAATCTGTATCTGGAATCTCACAGGTCTTAGTCTTGATCCCAAGAGTCAGAACAGGCTGTTTTGGTAATAGCAACTCATTTCCATGCTGTCAGGGCAAGAAGTGGGTGCTGATAGGTAGATCAGCTGAGATTCTAGTGCTAGGAGGATCATATCCTTATTGCCCCAGGTCACCTGGGTTTAGTATTAAAGGTAAAAGGCTTTAAATGTAGTTTCTGTGCTTAATAGTAACAAGCTGATGGTAAAGAAGAGACAATATTGCAAACTCCAGAAAATGGCCTCAAACACAAGACTCTACTGCTGTAAAAAACCTTGGATCATGGAAATGCTATTTTTTATAACTGTAGGTGCTTCTTCATTATATTAAGTAAACATGTTGCCACAAAACTGGGCTGCCTTTGATTTATGGTAAAGAGATTGTGATGGGAATTAAGTGAAAACTCATAGGAAAATTAATCTAAATAAGAATAATTGAAGAGATTCATGGTTCATTTGCACTTATATTCATCATACCTATTGTCTGAAGAAATACACTTGTTTAAAGCCAAGTGACAGATTATAATTTACTAACTTAGTATTCATGACATCACTGTATTGTCTATTCTGTAGTCAGAAATGTTAAGCCTTAGCAGTTATTTTAGCAAAATACTATTATAGACCTATAAATGTCATTAAACAATAGACTGAGGTAGTGCCTTGTAACTTCAATCTCTGGATTAAGAAAATTACATGGGATGAAAATATTCTATTTAAAACCAAAGCCTTGGCACTATCTTTTCCATAACTGTTACGCAGTAAGACATTTAATTTGCATCTATTTTCCACTTGTTTTAAATTCTAATCTATAAATTCCATTTTTTCTTTACATTTAAAAAGTCATCTTCTCCAAAGGCCAACACAGCCCTTCCTTGGGAAATGTTAGAAGTGGATTTTCTGTGCAGCTGGGCAATCTGAAATTGGTAAGAGCAGAAGCTGTAATGGAAGAGGAAGATACTTTGTATCAGAAAGCCTGGCTTAAAAGACTGTGTTGGGTAATAATAACTGCCTTCACCTTCTTTAAAAAAAAAAAAAAGAAAAGAAAAAAGAAAAAAAAAAAGATAATATTTACATTTTTGCAGAGCCTTCAGAGCCTATAGCAATTAAATTTATAGGAACAACATTTTAGCTGCTCTTGGACTTTGAGCAGATTCCATTCCATATTCTAAGAATTAATGTAAAAAGCTCACCAGAACTGGGATCTCCCCCGTGTGAATCACACCTCTCTTCCACCGAAAGTCATTCTTTTTATGTGCATTAGCAGTGCGTCTCAAGAACACCTTGACCATGTCAGAAACTGAAGCAGATAGTTCAAGGAGATTTGTTAGAAGAAATCAGCCCTGTTTCCTACGTTCTCCCCAGCGTGATGGTGAGATGACAAACGTTTGAGTGGCAGATCAAGTGCTTAACACTCTCCGTTTAAAGCCAGTAGTTTGCCTTTATTTTCTGGAAATGCTTCTCCTTCAGAAACATTTGAAGCATTGTACATGCTGCTGGCAGCTCGGGTTATTCTCCACAGTGGCCACTAGAGAGAGCGAGTGGCCAAGCTAATGCCTTGCTTAAGTACTGCGAAATGTTTTTGAGTTGAAAAGAGCACAGCCAAACCCTGAAGCAGCCCATCAAGCAACGTTAGATGGCCTGCTCATTTTTGTATCTTTTCTCTTTCTTAATACAGAGGTGTGGAGCCTTCATCCTAAATAACTAAATCTTCCTATTTAAATGACGAAGTTAAGTTACTGATAACGATACATACTTTTCTCATTGTTGGAGCCATAAATTTCAGTTGTTGCAATGCTCTTAGTACAGCTCATTGTTCCTGTGGGCAGAGCTCACAGTAGCTCTTAGCAGTCTTGCTGGAGAGATGTGAGGATTTTTCCAGTAGTCTGCAATTTTTCCCAAAATGTGGTGCAAGGAATGTCTATATTTCTGGCAGTGCTGGGGTACAGCACATACATAAGTTTTTAAAGATTTCTGTAGTAGCTGCGTTTGCTTGTGTTATTACATGTGTGATAAGCTACTTTTGTTGACACTCAACGCTGGGCAAGGGTTAAAGGGGATTCCTTTCAGGAGGGCTTATGCGGTTCAGAGGTGGATGCTCTTGCCCTTACTGACAGGCCCCTAGTTGAGAAGCTGAAGAAATGGGGTGAGAAGTTTAAGGGAAACCATCACTCATTGAGATCTTACCGCACACTTTAATACCCAGCTGGGATCTCTTCTTATCACAGAAACCACACTTTACAAATTATTTACCCTAGCAAATAGCCAGGCAGGCATGTTAAGAATGACTGTAGCATCACACAGAAGTGGGCTGTGAAACAAAGGAAGTGCCAGTGCCCAAGATCCTGTCTCAAAATTGTAATTGCTTAGGGAAAGTGATTCTCTACTTCATAAAATGTTATGTACTGAAAAGTGAGTGACTCATCAATATGGGGATATTACCACTAACTCTTAATGCAACTCTCCCCTCTAAAGGGCAGAAAAGCTGGGGCCTGATTCTGGTTCCATTAGGAATTATGAGAGTTTTGTAGACTATTTCAGTGAAGACTGAATCAGACCTTCGTTGTTTTTATGGGCTAAATGTCCTATGCATTCAGTGCTTATGCCATTACAAAGACTTATGTTTGTAATAAGAGACATACTGCTTTGGATATAAATACAGCCATGAGTATCAAATACAAAAAAAATATTTAACTACACCGAGCCAAATTTGTCCCTGTTGCCACTCCAAAAACTTAATCGAATTACACCAGGGATAGCAAAGGAGAACAATAGCAATAGAAGTAATCAGTAACAAAATAAGCTTTTAATTGCCCTAATCTAACCCCTTGCCCCTCACTCCCAAATTTACTGATAGCAAACAGGAGTGTTCAGAAAACCAGTGAACCTTGTTGCTGTGAAAGGAATACACTGCTATGTCTAATATGATCTGACATGACAGAGGATTCATTATGGATCTTGATGCACAGGGTACCCAAAAATTAGTTGTATAGGTACATGTTTTAGAAGATTTTCCTGTCATGTGTTTTTCACTGTCCCACTTCTATTCCTACAGGCTCTGTACAATTCTGTTTTCCCTCACAAATAACCCCTTAAAGTCCTGTGGCTCTTACTGCATAAGTGAGAAATTTAAGCATAATGAAACATGAAGATGAGGTTGACAGAGGGCCTCACCTTAAAGACACTAAATCCAGGGGGGGAAAGTCCCAAAGCTTACATGAACTGCTGAACCAGAAGTCTCTTAGAGACCATGCGCAGGAAAAGCAGCGCACAGAGATGTGGTGGAATCCATGTGGATGGATTCCACCACATCTGAATGTGGTTTGAGAGAGTCCTGGCAGAGAGTTGAGGGACCAGGGGGACTGAGCTTGCCTGGTGCTTGTCAGACTCTAGAGCACATCTCTCCAGTCCAACAGTGAAATGTTCTCAGATCTGTTGTCCTAAACCTGAGCAGCCTATGGATTTGAGAATCAGGTGCGTCTGTTCATCTACTTCAATTTTGAATAGACCTCACTGTTGTCTGTGTGGAGGAATTGTTTTTAAAGCAAATTTTTTTGCTTTTGTTTTTTTGCTGATCTCTAAAGAGTGTGCCAGGAATTTAAAGCTATAAAGCTAAAGGTAAATCCTCATATGAAAGTTAGGGTGCAGAGGAAAGTTCTGAAATTTAAAAAAACCCAGTCTGTCTTATTTTGAGGGCTTAGTGGAGTTTGAGTATGGCATCAATTCAGTTAAACTGCTGTCTGCACTCCTTGGAGGAGAATGTTATGTCTCCATCCAGATGCTGGCATATCCCTATTTTTATGCCAGCTATGCCAGAGTTATGAAGTTTTAGTCAAGCATGATGAGACATGACAGGGCACACTTTATTGAATAATAATGCCTGCCTAAGTGCATTTTCCAAATTCATTTAAATGCGATGCATTTGAAGTAAAACAGCAATTCCAAAACATAGGTTTGTGTGTCTACAGCAATGGGTACCTCATTACTGTTTACATTATGCAAATGAAGGGACAAGAAGCAAAAATATTAATATTATAAAAATATCTAACTACTGTGGAAATTAGTCCGCAGCAGAAACCATGATAACTTTTTATTTGGATTTTTTTTTCTTAGTATTTTCCCTCTATACTGTATTCTTAAAGCATTTTTATTACATAAAATGGATCTTTATACACTAGAGGTTTTTAGGAACCTGCAGGAGACGAAAGCCTGTAGCAGCCCTTCCGATGCTGACAGTTTAAACTTAAGAAGCTCTGACATTACTGGGAATCCTTTTGAAGTGCCTGCAGCTTGAGGAAAATCCATCTGTTCCAGAAAAGGAGACTTTTCAATTAAACAACATCTTCTTTTCGATCAAAGATAGATTTTTAAAGACTTTTAAATTGGCTTTGCACTCTTGGTATTAAGCAAGGACTGGATTTCACCTCTTGCCTTTCAGGGCCAGAGAGCCGAGCCTCACTTGGGCTTTATGCCAGCTGGTTAGCAGACTGGAACCAGAGGGATGGGTTATTTCTTTTAATGGAGGAAAAAGAATTGGCAGCAGGAGTGAGCTTATTAAATTGTCTCGGTCTGCTTTTATTAATGCGTTAGTGGAGTCGGCAGGTGGATTCACAACTGAGAGAATTTCACCAGCAAAGCAGCCTCTTTCTAGCACGGGATCTCCTGGTGACTCCCAGCTCTTGGCTGAGTTCAATGTGCCCTTCTTCCTCCCAGGTACAGAGGCCCTTTGGCTTTCTGACCTCAAATTTCATTTCTGTCTACCAATTCACTTTCATCTCCCTTTGTCTTTTACTATGTTCCAAAACCTTAATGTCTCTAGTGTAGGCAGCAGAGCCAATTCTTATCTTACACATCCACTGTCTATTAAGGTACCATTTGAAAAGAGGCACCATACCTCTGAGCAATCTTTTTGATATTTCCTTATCTGCCTTGAAAGTATCTATGTAAATATTACTGTAGAAGAACATTGAAATGGAGCTTCTTCTTCCTTGTATCTGAAGGACAGAAAGATTATTCTGTGCATTTTCTCCCCAGTCCTTACCCTCTATTTCGCTTATGCCTGTTTATCTCCCATCTTCTCTGCTGTTACACTTGGTGTTTTATTTCCCACCAAGCCTCTTACAGGGATGGTACGCTAAGACTCTTTTTTCAGTCTCTACTCTAAAATACTGAATTCATGCATTATATGCAGCCAGAAACAGAGGGAATAGGAGAAAGATGGGTTCCCTATGAGCTTAGGACACTAGAATTAATGAACATATTTTTTCTTTGCTGTTGTCGTTCCCTGCAGTAGTTTGAGGTTATTTGACTGGGGATGTGCTATGCATTGTTTTGGTGGTTACTTGCTGAACTTGGTGTAGTGAGATTTAGTAGTGAGTGAGTGGTAGTGACTGAATGATCCATTGAGCACTGACATAGGTTATTCAGAAGGTCAGCTTCTTGTCTTCAGCCTCTGCTAACAACATCACATAATAGGATTTTCTAGGAAGATCAGATTTTGTTTCTCCTGTTCTTTGTGCATGGCTTCATATCTCAGTGTCTTCTCAGGGAGAGCTCATCCCACAAGTGCTTTGCATCTAAAGAATTGCTCCTGAACTGGACACGGAAGGCTGTCTCCTGCCATGTTGCTGTGATGCAACATGGTGTAAGTGGCTCCTTCAGCATTTGGGATAATTTTGTAGTCTTATGGATAGTTTTGTAAGCCTTGTATCAGACATCAATACATCATCTTTCATTACCATATATCCACCATATTTCCTCAATTATCCTTTATGTTTTCCCTTCCTTCCTACTGAATGGCTGTTTTCCTAGCCCTTGGCTATGAGCAGCTCACCCTCCCAAGCTTTATTTCACACACAGGAGCAGGCAGAGAAGAAAAAGGTCTTGAGGAAATTCTAGGAAGTCATCTGTCCAGAACTGAGCCCAGATATTCTTGATTTCAGGAAGACTTTTTCTCTTCTGTTAGAGGGAGATCAGGAGTCAGTTTTACACCAGATCTCAGTGTGCACAGATGGAAGGATCTGGTAGCACTGATGTATGCCCAGAGTACATCAGTAGGACAGGACAGGAACAGGACAGTCCACAGTGCTCTTTCAGGAATTAAGAATATGCTGAATTATTAACATTATTCCTGGTTTCGTCTTAGCTGCAGACCTTGGTAGGATGGTTTGTCAATGCACGGTTGCTGATATTTATTCCATCTGACCGCACTTCAATAAGCAGAGAACTTCCTGCTGTCCCCCGACCCCCACACGCTTCTCCTCATCCCCTGCCTTGATGATCCCATGGGTTTGAAGCTCATCTGTGGAAGTAATTTTTTCTAGTGGGATGCTTGTCAGATCCTGTCAGGTACAAATTGCTCTACTGAGGGTGCAGAAATAGAAATCCTTACCTGTTACTTATGGTAGTGATTTTTTTTCCCTTTCCGAATCTCAGGACAATAATCTGCAGCAATTCTCCCAACACCTCCAAGTGCAATTTAACATACTGGGTGTTTTTTAGGTCTTTTATCTGCACCATCAGCTGGCATCAGCTGATTTGGAAGGTGTGTTACTGTCTACTGCATTGATAGTAGTGGAATGTGCTCTTTAAAGTGGAAGATATCAGAGCAAAGTGAGGAAAAAGATACAGAAGCTTCATTATCATTGTAAGGGGCTTAATATTTTAAGCAGGTTTTTTTTTTTTGTGTGTGTGTGTGCATATTCTGTGTCCTGAGTGTATCTGGTCTAAGAATAAAAGAACAGAAAGAACTGTGATATCTGCTTATTTATTTTCCCCTGGCATGACTTTCAGCAGAGATACTTAGAGGGGGACTTATGAGAAAGATGGAGACAAACTTCTCAGTAGGGCCTGTTGTGATAGGACAAGTGGTAATGGTTTTAAAGAGGGTAGATTTAGACTAGATATAAAGAAGGAATTTTTTATGTTGAGGGTAGTGAAACACTGAAGTAGGTTGTCAAGGGAGATGGTAGATGCCCCAACCCTGGAAACATTCAAACAAGTACCAAAATGTTTACAGCAGAGTCAATAGAAATCTGAAGAATTAGGCTCTTTAAAAAACATTGAACTCTAACACACATTTCAGATCATCTACAAACCTGTCAAATCTGAAAATTCCCCCTGAAGAGTATGAAGAGGAAAGTCTAAGCTCTCAAATCCAGTCATTACTCGATACAGGTGACCATATCACCTGGTGCACCGTATTTCTGCTGTTCCTGCAGGAAGTGCTGCAACTGCCACTTACTGGGGACCAGCTCTACATCTTCTTGATAGGCTGAGTCTGAAGGTTTCTTTTGAATAGATCTTTCTGGTCTCCTCTCAGCCAACCCAGCTCAGGTAAAATGTGCCAGACCTCCAGCACCTCTGCCCTTCACTTTTTGCATCCATAAAACCACACCAGAAGACTTTGGAGCATTGTCCTAAAATTGTTAAATCAGCTAGAAAGAAGTTAATGGTGGAGGTGGAGCCTGGGAATTTCTGCACACATAAGTTTGCCACTGTTTTTGGATGCACATTCACAGAGTATAAATCTACTGTAGGGAACCCATACTCTGGAAACAGTGATAGATCATCATTCCAGGCATCAGACTCCAGTTCCTTGGAGGAATCAGTCTCCCTGTACTGACTGTAGAAACTGGCCAGATAACTTCATCTTCCCAAATGTGAAGCTGGTCTTTGCAGAGGCTCCAGCACACTCCCTCCCTCCTCTTTTTCTGGAAAGAGTGTAGGTAGGTAGACTGCCTGGTAGACAGACTTCCTGCTAAGCAAAGATTTATAGGGCAAGACCAAGTCTCTTATACCTCCCCCTCGTGGAAACCTACTGGCAGTCGGTGCAAATTGTAAGAGAGGAAGAATTTTCTTATGAATTCACACATAGAGATGGCGTGTTGTATCCTTCTCCCAATTTCCAGGTGAGTTGAAGTGTAGTCTGAGGTTAGTGCATGCTCCATACACATAAAACAGGCTTCTTGTGACAGTGGCAGGAATAATGGCAGCCAGGCTCGTGGCTGGTGAAACTGCTACAAATTTTCAGCCATACATGACGAGGGAGCAAACAGAATCCTTCTCAGCAGTCTTGGCATAGCTGAGGAGCCATTAGAGCCCAATCTGAAGAGTATGAAGTACAGGAAAGATGAAGGTACAGGTCTTGCTGTATTTTCTTAGTTTGTTTTGCTTCAACTAACAATGTGGGCTGTGTGCTGGGACAGTTATTTCTCTTGGATGAAATTCACCTTAATAAGTGGGAGGAAGGAGAAGTTTTTTTAAGAAATGAGAGCTAAGGATGAGGAGGAAGGATTAGCTCTCCACACCCCAATCAGTCTGAGGGTCTGACCTAGGGCTCAGTCCTAGTGCAGGGATTATCTGCACAAGTGAAAGCACCCATAGAGACTTGGACTACAGATTTCTGGGAAGATGGTCCTTTCCACTTAATTTCTTACTATATGTATGTGCTCATGGAGAAACAGAAAATGTTTCCCTGCCCATGAACTTGATCTACAAACTGGATATCCTTACCAGTGCACATCAGATGGGTCAGGTGTCCAAGGCCCACCTATGAATTGAATTCTTTTAGACTTTATCTGGGCTACTCAGGCTAAGAAATAGTGGAAAGGCTGAGAACAGTGAAACACAATACTCACTAATAACAGATGAAAATAATGTGTGTGTATAAAATATTTTTAGAAGGCAGGGTGTTGTGGCTATTATCCTTTCCCTTGTTGTATAATGGTGTTTGTGGTTACTTATTCAGCCACTACTGCAGTTTTTGCTCTGGGAATATAATCACCTGCTAATACAATTTATTGCCTTGTATATTTCTCTGCCAAGAACATTATCCCTTAAATAGAGGCTTTGTAATAATAACCTCTAATTTCCACAACTTCATTGTTAATTTCCACAATTTCTACTTCATAAGTATTAAAACTCCAAGTTCTCCACAAGTCCCTAGATTATTGCAGCTTAATGACAGTAAATCCAGTATTTTCTTCCTGATTTTAGTCCTTTAAAATGCTAAGTCCTTGTGGCCCTGCTCAGTGCCATTTGAGGTGCACTGCTGGGAGCACTGGAGCCTGCTGTGGAGTCTTGATGATTATACTGCACACATATTAGCACCCTGGGATCAAATCCTTTCTACAATACCCAGTCACTAAGATCTCTGTGAGGTCCTTAAGTGTTTCATTGCAGAGCAGGAACAAGACCTCAGCAAGTGTTTATGTAGAGACCAGACGGCTGAAGCAACTTCGGCAGTATTGGTCCACTGGATAATGTCAGACCTCTCGTAGTACTTGGGTAAATGGACAGAAACAGCTTTGCATTTGCATTCTGACACGGGGAGAAGCTAACTAACAAGTTTTCTTTTTTCTGCTTAATTATCTTTTTTACTTTTATACATGCCATTTGGCAGCCCTATTCTCTCCTGAGCTGGCCTTGTTTCAGTGGGAGGGGTTCTGACCTCTCTATGTGGTGCAGAGCTTATAAATCATTTGGAGATCCTTCTCTGTGAAAGACGCTTTATAATACAAACCAGGGTTTTCTAAGATTTGGTGTGCACAAAGTCATTTGTGCAGAGTAGAAGCTGCCATTACTGAATTTGTTACTTGCCACCACTGACAGTCATGGTATGCAGCAACCCGTGAAAAGAGTGCCTTAAAAAGAGCAAAAAAATCCCACATCAGAGTATTTTTGTAAGCTGTTGATGTTTTCTTTGGAGTATAATTTAGGTAAATACTGTAAAAAATGAAAATCACACTGTGGTAATTTGCTTCTTAGTGTATCTCTTCAGGATCTGTGTTCTTTGCAACTGCTCGAAAAACTTGATCTTGTCCCAGTTTTATAGGTTGGTTATAACTGTCAAGGTTCTGTCTTTCTTTTAAAGCAGCACAATCTACTTGTTCGGGGCAACTGTGTGGATAGACATGAGGTTAGTTCAGCTCATTTTTCCCCAGCAAGATTATAATTTGTTTCTCCACGCCATGACTTATTAATCTTTCTAAAAAACATTCCTTCTACTGTTCAAAAGGAAACATGAAATGGAGCCAAAATATGCTAGATCAGAGCAAAATTAATTGGAAATAATTTTCTTTTAAATAAGTTGCATATGTGTTTCCCTGCTTAGTATTCACAATGTACAGCAGAGACGCTTTCAGAAATGAACTAATTTTAAAAAGAGATAGATTTACACACACCACAATGAAAGCAGTCATTGGCAGCATTGTATACCGTATCAAATCAGTGACTGTTGGTACATATTTGAAGTTAATTTGACGCTGAAGTAAACAAATCAAAGTGTGTTTATAGAATAATTAGACCATATTCTCAGTATTGTGGCTACAAAATTTTGTCACTGCTATTGAAGTATTCTGTGGGTTTTTTTTGGTTTGTTTACAGAATTCCTTAACAACACAAAGAAAACTGTCAGAATTGCCTAAGTATAATTGTCATGATAAAACCTGTCTTTGCATAATAGTCACAGACCAGCTATGTAAATCATAACCATGGTGTTGCTTGATTTCATATTTATGATTCTGGAAGCATAAGCAGATCTATTTGTTAGTTAAAAAGACTGAAGAAAAACTGCAAGTATTTATTTTAGCCAACTGAAAATAATAAAAAAATCCAAAACCAGAAATGGGGTAAAACTTTTTGCAAATAGTCTATGTATTTTTCTACAACGTAGAAGCATAGTAGTTTTACATAAATAGCATATTACCACATACATTTTTTAATCTGGTGTTTTTCAGTCATATTATTGTGTGGTTTTGCATCCTTTGGAAAGACAAACTAAACAGATAGCAATATAAAGTTTTGTTTACATCTAACCTCTTCCTGCAAATGTGCATCTAACTGTGATTGAAGAAATGGCAGAGAGTCTAGACTACCCAAAGCTGAGAATACACGTTTTTTTAGGTTTCTAAGTCAGGCAAAGAGACCATCTGTTATTTTCATTCTTCACTTTTATGGTTCATGTTATCATTTGTCACTTTTGCCACATCTCTTGAGTGCAAGGCAGCTGCTATTGGTTAATTTGGGTCTATTCCTGCCAAATATAGTGGTTAGTTTGGTTCAGCTTGGCTCTTCTCAGAAACAGTTCTCAGAACTATAACATTATTTCTTCTCATGCATACCCAATAAAATAACAGTGCGTGCAAATCTGGATCTGAAAGTCAGCGTTCCTTGCTTGTATGGAAGGAGATGCTGCTAAATGAAACAGAAGTAACAAAAAAGAGGCAGAAAAGTAAAGAATTAGAGGTGGTGTCTGATCCTTTTTGAGACCAATGGGAAGTTTGTCACTCACTTCAGTGAATTCACACCCCCACCACAGTTTGCTCTGGGAACAGCTGCCTACCTTTACTGAACCCCTTTGATCAGGGTGTGTTTCTGCCCTTTACTTTAGTGAAAGTATTCTCATAGTAAATATGTACTGATGAGAATTACCCTAAATTGACAGAATTCTCTGGTAAATTACTTCAGGATCACATTCTTGAGTGCCTCAAGTGGAAAAAATTTACAGATATTGTTTTGTGGGCACAAGCAGGGAAGCTTTATTTGGAACACAAATTTATTACCCTTGAATTTTCCCTCCTTCTGTGACTGCCTTCTGCAGATCTGGGGTCCCTGTGTCCTGAGAGTCTATTTGTTCAACATGGCCTTTCCACTCCAGAAAATGAGGTACCCAGCTGTTTGCTGAGGTTGCAGGACTTCATATGTTGATAGTTCATGGTGCAATCTGGTGTCACAGTGGGACTGGACTTTCTGCAAGTAGCCATATCATTCCCATTCCTTCACATATTATCCTTGGGGCTGAACCTCAGGAAGCATCCCAGAGTACAGCAGTGGATGTAATGCCACTGTTTCTACAATACAGGTCAGATTCTTGTTTACTCCAAAGCTCTTTCCCAGTTATAGTCAGATGAGGATCCAGGTATCCAGGTGGCTGGTTTTGTGTTAGAGTTTCTCCCATCTGGATTCCTAGTAATGTAGCATCTGAAGCATAGCTTTTCTTCACTTCCTCTGCTAGGAGTTTTGGAAAGCACACACTAGGTTGTCTTCCTCTAGAAATTTGGGGTTGCAGAGAGATAGATAAAGACAGTAATTAACAAATGACTTCAGTGTATTCTAACCCTTCCTCTTTTTGGAGAAGACATGTTGTAAAACCAGAACTGGAATCTCCTGTGTTGTTTACTTTGTTTATCAAGATTATATTAAAAAATCAATATCTAATTTTTCTATTATACTTTAGTACTGCATCTTCCTAGCCCTTCAGAATCATATCCTATTGATTCTACCTTTAATGACTTTGAAATTTTCAGTGATTTGTTTGTGGTGAATACTGTGCTTGATATAGATTTCCCCATGTTAGTTTAAAAGCTGGTAGTATACTTGGTGAATTAATGAAATAAAAATAGCTTTGTCAATAAGCAAAAGTGAAGCCACTTCCAACGTTTGTTCTGTAACCATTGCTTTCTGCAACTGCTGCCTACACAAAATTAGTTGGTGGGATTAAAGAATATATTCCTCTTTTATCCCATGTTTGAGTACTTGATCACAGAGGCATAGTTTAATCCAAACATCAATACCATCTCATCAATTCAGTCAGATGCAGCTGTCAAAGTGGACTTTTGGTTTGTTTAGAGCTTTGAGATTTATCCTTTTTTAAGGTCATAGAATATTTTCTTTGATTTTTGATGCTGAAATCTTTCTTAATCTTCTAAACTTGAGAAACATCTGTTAAGATTTAATAGGATGACTTTTGTCTTAAAATTGGAGTTTGTGTTGCAAATCTTTGGTTTTTAAAAACAGGAGAAAACTACAAGCATATATTCCTTAGCAGTTATAAGCCCTGCTTGGTCAGCAAGCAATTAAACTAGTTAAAATGGAGCACCAGGCAGTGCAGTTACATTTAAGCAGTTTTTCATTGGAATGTGATTTAAAATTTGTTTTGTTTCACATTGGCATTAGTCATTTTCCTTTACCATGGCACTTAGTTGGTGATCTGAGTAGCAGATTTGTGAGAGCTTTTAAATAATGAGACAGTGATGTAATCAAGTGATACAGAAGCAGAAAGAAATTTAACCTTCGTTCTTAAGCTTTGGAGATTTGGAGCACTTGAGAAGAATGTAGTAGTTAATATGTTTGGAGATAAACGGCATCTAAAAATACATGCCCCTAAAAACATACAGACAGCTGTCACATCTAGTGCCTGAATATATTAGTCATTATCCTCATTAACAGATGCAAAATCACCCGTGTTTTCATAATGCAAGCATTTCATATCAGGTAATTTGTAGTAATTTTTTATGGGGCTGAATTCTTCAGCTCCCATGTGAGTTGGTATTTTGAAGCAAGATTCCACTGAGAATTGGAAGATCAGGTCCAGACATCTTTCCTGTGCCTTTTTGCACTTTCATACCTACTCCATAACAAGAGCATCTTTGCCAGGAATTCAACACGTGCATTTTTTTATTCAAAGCATGATATTGCTTCATCAGCTTTTTCTGTAGCTGGTAGCCATGCATGTTTAATAAGTTTGATGTGAAGTCTTGTCTGCTGTCTTCTTCACTTCCATTTCAACAGCAGTATTACCTGGATGAAAAACACAGGATGTGGCTTTTTGAATATAAATGCTCTTTTCTCTTTCTCCTCATAGAGAGGAACGTGTTGTTCTATAATTGCAGAGACAGCACTGGCACAACTTGTAGACCTCTGCAAAGTACTGCAGAGCTGCCATTCATAAGTACCAAGAGCTAAGTACGGCATGAAAAGCAGGAGGGCCTGCCAAGTTTCTTGCCACTTCCTCCTACTTCTGACAAGGTTTTCAATTAGCAGCTTGTAGGGGCCCAGCCTGTGGTCCTATTTTCATGCAGTATGCATAAATTAATTCCCCAGAAGAGGCCGGAACTGCAGAGGAAAGGAAGATACACATAGATTTGTGATGTTATATATTGGAAGAAAACCATTTACTTAACAGTGTGATTCTGGGAAGAGGAGAGAAAGAGGGGCACTGGGAAAAGGAAGAAATTACTACAGTGAGTCTTGAAAGCGATGAAATCTTTCTCAATCTATTTTGTTGAAAAGCATAGTAGTCCAACACATTGCCTCCCTGCAGCCCTTGTATAGTCCTCATGTAAGGTTAACCTTAATCAGCAGCATGTTGAAGAGGATAGTTGCACATTCCAAATGAAGCTCCGTGTCTGCCTAAGTGCCCCACAGAGCAGATACGTTAAATTAACACTGCTTTGTTACGTTTGGCAATGTTTCTGAGTGTCCCCATTTAATGCCATCACTGCAAATGGAGGAATCCTCACCTATTGGGCCAAATAATGAATTGATGTGAGCCTCTGTACAGTCCTGTCTCCAGGTAGTAGCCTGGGTCTCATAACAGGGGAGGTCAGTTGAAAGCAATTATGTGAGTACAAATACACTCCTTGAAAATTGGTGCAGAAAGGTGGGGCTGCTGCACTCCTGTTTGGGTCCCTTCCAACTCAGCTTATTCTGTGATTCTGTGATTCAGAGATTCAGATTTTGCTTTTAGCAATCCATGATGTGTCTGTGCATGGACTACACTGTAGCAAAACACCAGCAACCTGGTGAAAGCACAGGTAATGTTAGGAAGGACCCCTAAGGACAGCAGATATGGCCAGGCAGGGAGGAAAAAAGTCCCCCTGAGTCCCTGTGGACACAAGAATGTCTTAAAACAGATTTCCATCTGTGACCTCTCATAAAAACAGAATGAGGGTGTGCAGCCGTGGCAGGCTGTCCTTTGGGAGCTGCTACTCAGCATGACTGGAGTGGATTGTTTCTTCAAAGCCCAGGGTGGAACCATGAATGCGTTCCTCTGTGTTACACCATGATGATCCTGGTCCTTTACTAGCCAGTGTACGTAGAAGTACAAAGGCTTATGGAAGACACATTTACCTCTCCCTTCTTGTCTCTTTTTCTCTGCTAAGAGCTTCAGTGGGAACAGATAAGCTGATTTATGGCAAGTGTATACACAGCTGCAGTGGAAGCCTTGAAGCAAAACTGGAATAACACAGCTACAGTGCTGAAAGTGCCAAGAAAGGTATGAACTGTGTGGACAAGGAACTTAAATCTGTGACATGTAGGCGTGGTTGCCATTGTGAAAATTGGCTTAATCCTCAGTGGTGCTGCAACCATAGCTAAGCCTTCACCCATTGCACTGGCATGAGACCCACTAGACAACTTAATTTGAGCTGAAACATCTGCAACCTGATTCAGCGAAAGATGGCAGTGAGTTTGGACTAGGTGACCTCTAAAGTTCACCTCCAGCTCAAGACATTCCATTCTCTATATTCAATGAGAAAAATAAAATTTTAAAAATCTGCTCTGGAGGCTATGAGTAGGATCCCTATTTACTGATTTTATGGAGCAAACCATATATGTTTTCCATGTATCCTGTATAAAGGAAAGGGAGAATGGATCCTCCACAAGACAATTCAGAGCATCTCCCCTTGTCTCCTGCCTGGAGCTGGATTCTGGAGAAGAATGTTGATAACTCAGTGAGGTGCTCAGCAGGTGTCCTTTGGTGTGGAAATAGGGCTTGGAACTGGGGTCTCTGTGTCCCAGGGACACATGGCCACCCTGCTTACTGAGGGCAAGTTTTGGAGAGGTACTGTTACAGGGAACAGTACGGCTTGGCGATAAGTTTATGAGTGCTTTCCCTGTAGTCCTCTAGTAAAAGGAAGAGATGTGAATTTCATACATAAAAGGAAAAGTATCACATTTTCCCCAAATTCTTCAGGAAATTAGTCTCATATACAACCCCAGAATTTGGCTGCCTTACAGAGACAGAGTGTCATTTGCATGCCATTACCAGGCTCTAAAAGTCTCATGGTGACTGCCTACTATACATTTGCAATCTTTAGGGATCCTATGAAGGTCACCCCTGAGGTCAGGTTTGTTTAGTCTGTTCCATAATGGTGTAAAGTGGACTTGAATGTGTACTCTGCTCAAATAATACACAATCTGATTGATACTTAAACATCAGTAAGTGTTGTATATATGTTGCAGTTTCTAATGTTCCAGGCAGAGGCAAACCATGTATTTGCTAACAAATTGTTTCTACAAACTACCTGATGTGGCTTTGAAAAGTGGGTCAAAATAGGGAATGAAATGTATCCTCAAAATTATAATAAAAAAATCTTCATTTTTTTTTCTTTCCTTGAAAAAAATTGTGGTTTTTTTTTTTAAATTTCTCCAAACCTTCCCTGTATTAGGAATTCTTCCTCCTGTTTACTTTTAATTCACTCACTACCCATTCTCTGATTGCCTTGCAACTCAAAAGCCAGGTTCTTTATGTTGCATTGTCAAAAGATGGCTTAATTAAAAATAGATCACGTCTTCTCTTTTTTGCTAATAAGCATTGTGCTGATTGGCTTCATAGAGGCCTGGATGATATTTCAGCCCTTTACAGATATTTCAAAAGGAATAATAAAAAGAAAGGGAGGGGAGAAAACCAATGTGAAATCTTTTTCATCCTTAATATGTCATGATTTAGTAGACAAGAATTATTACTCAATGTAGGCTTAGAAGAGTAGGGAAAAGCTGATATACGAGTGACTTTATCTCTTAATTTTTAAAATACTGTTAATGTATTACCTGTTGTGAAGACTAGGCTCACCCAGTTTTTCTAGTGGTTTTCTTTCATTAAGACTTTCATGATGAAAATATAAATAAAAAATGGCATAATATTATACAGCTCAGCACAAGACTGGTTGAGGCAAAATGTTCTTATTGCCATTTTCATGGCTACACCATAAAGTTATAACCAACTGCTTATTAAGTTTTCCCTGTTTTTAATCCTTTGTCATGCATAGGGGCTGAGAGATATTTCCTCTTATACTTCATTAATTTATGACACAATAATATGTCTGTGATGCTACATTTTATTTGATTATACTTTCTTGCATTAAGAAGTTTGATTTTTATGTTCTGTTTAGTGAAGAAGCTGTAATAAAGAACAAATACAAGACCATGACCCTTCACAAGTAAATTGTAGTTTTGGGTTAAACCTAGTCAAAATCCACCAACACTTCTGGCATTTATTTTTTTTAAGCAGCTTTAATATGAAATTATCTGTGCTGTAGTCCAGCAAAGCTGCCTGCTGGTGCTTTTGGACACGTTATTTGCAGGTGTACCGAAAGTGATGCTTCCTCTGCTGTGAGCAGGATGACGAGCACTGAACCGTGGGAGCCAGCTGAGGATCTTCCTTTCTCATGCAAATTGGAGCCCAATGCTTCGCACTTCATCGGCTGTACCTGGCCAATCCCAACTGGCCAGAGTCCACCCTGCAGGACATAACAACCCTCAGGAGGAGTAACCTTATTTCTGGAAGAAGGTTTCAGGTCCTGCCCTTGCTGGGGACGTTTGTGCCTCTGACTCAGGCTCACTGTGGAGCTGATGGACTGGGTGAGCCCTCCCTGGGATTGCTGCGCTATTGTGGGGCTGTACTCAGCAATGCAACTGCTTTCTATAAAGGTAGCTCAGCTGCCTCTGAGCTCTGGGTTGTCTTGCAGCGCAGGCACATTCCCTGGGAGAGGCTCTAACAGATCAGAAGGTGAGCAGAATTATGGCCAATGGCCTACTTTGAGACAATCTAAGATAACGTGGCAATTTTGTCCTCTTGCATCCCCTTGTTAATCTCTTCATCACCTAAAAACTTTGTTATCTGAAGAGGCAGATCCCCTTTTTACCAGCCCTAGCTAGGTTTAGCTCTGGTTAGCTCCACCTCTGATTTTTGCTTTTCTGTCTCTTTCTGGACACAACCCTTTATAGCCTTTATTTTTCTTAGGATCTGGTTCAGCAGGAGAAGGTTTGATTTGACTCTGAGCTGGCAAATTCTGACTTTTCAGTAACTTTCAAAGCATTCCTGCAGAGAGTGATGACATGGGGAGTCCTCTTGCCAAAATGTAATCATGCAGAAAATGCAAAATTGAGATCACCGTATAGATTATTTTATAATGTGGTCACATGAGAGCACATGGCATAGAAGTCAGAAACTGAACTGTCAGAGCAACAAACTCTAGATTGTTGTAATTTGATTCACGTAAGGGAATTGTGTTAGCTTTTTGGCTGTAGTCTTCATGTTCTGTTTGGAAATGTATGATGTCATTGTACCAAGCAAATCACAGCAAAAGGCTGGTTGTATTTATCTTGGCTGAAGGTTTAACCAAGTGTACATGGTGAGCTTAATTTATTGCTACTTTAACTTTGTTTAGTCACTGAAGGGCTTTATTTATGCTGGTAAATTCAAATAGTGGCTAACAGTGACCACACAGCTAAAGAAATGGCAAGAGTCATTATCACTAAATCACTTGGTTGCTGAGTTCCCTTAATTAGGCAGTGGGGAAAAAAATTTGAATCCCTGGACATTCAATAGTGAATATGGTGGTAAAAGAGAGTGATTAATTGAGATATCAGTTGCTTTCCTTAGGAAACTAAATTTCTGTAATCTACTATGGCAAAGCAAGAATGAAAATAAAACTCAAGCATCATCTTAACTGCTGAATCAATTGAAGGCATATTAAAAGTTTTATAGGTTCTCTGTAAAGTAAAATAAATAGCAAGGAAGCTAAATTCTTTATGCAAACATTTTTCATTACAGTACGTGTCAGTCCCTTGGTGAGAGCTCATTAACTTTTTAAAATTGCCTTTAATGGGCTACTCATTATCATCACCATCAAATGCTTCACTTGTCCGACATTCCAGCGTTTAGAGCAGATTAAAGCCAAAATTACCTTCTAGATACAGGGCATATTCAACTACACAGAAAAAAAAATAAAATAATTCTGTAAAGTCATGGCTTATAAGCAGTGAAAATTAGGAATGTTGAAAGCAGCCTTTTTTTTAAAGCTCAGAAATGTGTCTCAGTGTGGTAGCTGTGGTTTTCAGCAATATAAAAAAATGAAAAGGTTCCTCATTTTCAAGTCCCTCATTGAAAAGCTATTTGGTTAAACATAATTGTGAAACAGGGACCTAGAAACCTGGTCTCCAGGGCTTGGGCATATCCTTGTTTGGCTGTCGTTTTGCTAAGAGACTTGAACAAGTCACTTCTTCCTTTGCCTGAATTAAGACCTGTGGGTATTGAGATCTCCTTTGCCAAGGACTGCAAACCCATGCATGAAAGCTGCTTTAGGAGATCACTGCTTCATTGTCACTCATCCTGCAAGAGCTCTGCTTGATCTCAAAACCACACTAGGCAGGAGCAGAAACAGCACAAGATCTGAATTTTTAGCTTGTTTAAATTGGCTCAAGCTTCTCAATTTCAGTGGAAATTCACTCATTTGCACCACTAGGGAAATTGGCGTCCACTCTGTTTTTTTACCAAGGGTGTTTGAGGAGAGTATTAAATTCAAGAGTGATGATTAAGAATTACAGGCATCCTGGCATGTTTTGATTTATTGGGACTGCAGTGCTCAAATGTTCTTGTTGTGATGAATAGCAAGGTTCATCAAGGTTGCTTTAGCAAGGCAACTTCGAGAGTATTTTTGTGATGGCAACTTCACTTACTTGTCTGAAGAGGAAAACAATATGTAAACAGTCTTAAGATGGATGAACTCTTCTAACTCTGAGGGAGCTGAGTGATTCATGTCAGCCATGGGTTTGGACCTCCTTTGCCTTGCCTTTCCTGAGTTATCTGAAAGTGGCAGCAATTTACCTGTGTCACTGATATCCCGAGGTGCTCTTGGGCTGCAGAACCAAGCAGACTGAGGAAATGGCACCATCCTTATGCAGATGAGATGAGGTTCTTTGGCTTAAGCATGCTGTGGTACCTTCCTGTAGTCTTCCTGGTTTTGGGAGATGTCCCAAGAATTCTTCCTCTGTCAGTAAAAGATCCTGTTACTGTTAAAATCATCCACCGCTGCAACTTTTCATCTATTTCCTCCAAGAATCTTAGTTTATTTTTCAAAGCTGTTGAACTAAAATTATGCTGCTGTAATATACAGCCAGGCTTTTAGTTTAGCTTTCTTCCTCGATTGGATTTTGCTAGAGTCCTGTATCAACAGTTCTTTGTTTAAAAGAAAGGCCTTCTAAAATTGTCGGGTCCAGTCAAAATGCCCTTTTCAGCCCTTCAGCTGGTAAGATTATCTCTCAGATATCTCTTCTGGCACTTATATCTGATGAATGAAGTATCTGAAGGTTGGTGAAAAAGCTGCAGGCACCCTGGTGCAAAATAAAAGAAACTTTGGAACATCTTAATGATGGAGCTTGAGTTCTCCAGATATTCTGGACATGGTTTTGTAAGGTTCATAAACTGAGATTATCCAAAGCTTGCCCCAAAGAATATAACATATATTCATGCCCTGTTATTTCTTATCTATTTAGGCCTG